>OZ014433.1:11597993-12797993 GCA_963966015.1 Aphidecta obliterata | reverse complement strand
TATCTGAAGAACCCGAATGAGTTATTTTGGTGACACAATCGAAACCAGCCACGGTTGGCATTTCTGGTTGTCAGGATGCTAGATTGTTCTTAATTGAAGCATCATTAATTTCCTGATGCGTAGGATCAGTATAACTTTGCATATCTGAAAATCATAACAAGATCTGGACTTTGGGTCTTAGTTAAGATTAATGGTGAGGCAGTGTTTTAAAAAGAGTTTCCATTCATGGACAACTGGCTTCAAATACCAAGTACTTAATTTCGTCCTCTCAGTGAGCATTCCAGTCTAAATTATTATTTATTTCTCTTAAGAGCACAGATGTCAGGTACGTCGCAACTGGTTTGGGATAGCCTTAGATCGAGTCTTCGAAATGAGGTTGACAAATGGATCATTTTTAAGATTTTAGTAGTCTTGTCAGTGTTTTGGATGAAGATCTCATTAAGGTATAAAAACCATTATTTTTCTGGTTGAATTAATCGAACTGCAACTGTGTGGTAAGAAAATCTGAATATAAGAATAGCGTTAATTTTGTCCACTCCAATCACTTCGAGTGTTGGAATACTAAAATTTTCTCTAGTTTATATATTTTGTACAAGCAGACTCGGCCACGCGTTGCTGTGGCTAAAGTATACGTCTAATTTTATTGTAGTAAACTATTCAAAATAGTGGAATTATTATTATTATCAACCCCAACCCTAATGTAACCCTATCCTTGTTTTCTTAAAAGCTATAGCCCAGTTCTCAAACAGTTCCAAATTTCTTCTGTTTTGGGGAAGACCCAGAAACTTGGCATCACTCCGCGCACGTTGTCGCTCTTGTCGAGTGATCAGCTGTAGTGGGGACGCGATGTCCTGCCGTCGAGTTGAGACCCGCGTTGCCGCGTAGATAATTATCACTCTTTGTTATTTATAATGAACGAATAATTTGCAAGGAAAGAATATTGCAACTATAAATTGAGATATAAACTATAACTTCTTTTGAGTTGAATCAAACTGCACACAGTGTGCGAAATTTGACCGAAATCGGTTCAGTATTTTAGTTCATCGAGGACAAACAACGTGACACGAAATTTTTATATATTTGATAAATATGTGATCCATATTCGTTTCTTCTAAGTAGTTCTTTGAACATTTTTCAATTTTTGCAGTTTCTTATCCTCGCGTCATTTTTTGACTTTGGTTCACTGGAAATCTGCTATAGAAAAAAGCACTGCCGTGAAGGCAGGAGCTTTTGAGCGCTCGTACATGCACCTTGTAGGTAGATTCACACTTTCCAGTTTTAGAAATCAATTGAAGGAATTTTCGACAGCTGTCAAAAAAATTCTGAAACTTAGGCGAAACTCCAGATTTCATGTCAGTGCTTCAGCTGATCAATTTTTATTCGATAATTCGCTAGAATTTTCTACGATATCTATGGTCTTGGTGGTGCGATCTGGACAAAATTTCGCACGTAGGTTGAATACCTTATTACTCAGCTAGGTGCAAAATTTCATCCCAATCCGCTCAGTATTTCCGGAACTATCAGCAAAAAAATATTTTGAACGGCCATATTTACGGAACCCCTAGTCTAATTTTGCTCATTGATGAACGTGACCGCGATATTCGCGATCCAAACCCACCCTGAGAATTTCAAGTTCCTAGGCCTTTCCGTTCAAAAGTTACAATTTTCTATGGTTTCTATGGTTCTGGTCATGCGATCTGGACAAAATATTGTTTTAATATATCATTCTCGATTAAAATACAGAATTTCATCTCGATCGAATCCGTAGTTTCGAAATTTTCGAGAAACCAAAATTTCAAACGACCGTATTTACGGAACCCCTATTCTGCTCATTGATAAACGTGAACGCGACATTTCAGATCCACACCTATCCTGGAAATTTCAAGTCTCTAGGCCTTTCCTTCCGAAAGTTATGATTTTCTATGGTTTCTATGATTCTGGTCATGTGATCTGGAGAAATGTAGCTTGAATATATCATTCTCCATTAGTATACAAAATTTCGTCACGATCGAATCTGTAGTTTTGAAATTATCAAGAAACCTAAATTTCAAACGACCATATTTACGGAACCCCTAGTATAATTTTGCTCATAGATGAGTGTGATCACGACATTCGAGATCCACACCTATCCTGATAATCTCAAGTTCCTAGGCGTTTCCGTTCAAAAGTTACAATTTTCTATGGTTTCTATGGTTCTGGTCATGCGATCTGGACAAAATTTCACATGTAACTTGAACACCTCATTCTCCATTTGAGTGCAAAGTTTCATCTCAATCAAACCTGTAGTTTTCAAGTAATCAGGGGAAAAAAACTTTGAACGGCCATATTTACGGAACCCCTGGTGGAATTTGGCCCATTAACGAACTCAACCGAGGCATTCGGGAACTGAACCCACAATGAAGATTTCAAGTCTCTAGGTTGTTCCGTTCGAGAGTTATCGTGCTTACGGCACATTTTTAGTTCGAAATTAGATAAATACAGACATCGTGATGAAATGATATAGCCCTCGTGTAAGTAGTACGGGCGCTAAAAAATTGAATCATATAAAATATTGAATTCGCAAAAAGTGCAAAAAATCTTGGGCATCGATATCTTGATGCGACTCTGGATCGCGTTATCTCACTATGCCATTTGCATTCCCTCATAATATAAATAAAGTGCTCGTCTTCCTTCGCGATCTTTTCTAGGCACTACAATTCATCCCTAATTTGTATATTCTCTTTCTACTCCTTTAAGATTTTTCCTGAATGGTAAAATTCTTAAAGTTCAAACTAAGGAGATCAAAAAGGGGTCAAAAGTACAAAAACCTATAATTTTTCAGATAAATCACGATCAGAAACCTATATGTTCATACAGAAGAATATCGGTCAAAATGAACATTGGAAATAATGTCGGTTAATTCCCCAAAACACAACTAAAACAACATTAACAGAAGCATCTTTTTGAGCGCTCGTACAACTTACACGAGGGCTATATCATTTCGTCACGATGTTTGTATTTTTCGAATTTCGAGCCGAAAATGGTCTCAATCGACTATGTTTAACTCACTGATTACGAATCCGTCGAAAAATTCGAGTCTGTTCGTCTGTCCGGCCGTAAGCACGATAACTCTCGAACGGAAAGTCCTAGAAACTTGAAATTTTCAGTGTAGGTTCGGTTTCCGAATGCCTCGGTTGAGTTTGTTAATGGGCCAAATTCCACCAGGGGTTCCGTAAATATGGCCGTTCAAAATTTTGTTCTCATGATTACTTGGAAACTACAAATTCGATCAAGATGAAATTCTGCACTCAAATGGAAAATGCGGTTTTCAAGCTACATGTGAAATTTTGTCCAGATCGCATTACCAAAACCATAGAAACCATAGAGAATTGTAATTTTTGAACGGAAACGCCTAGGGACTTGAAATTTTCAGGATAGGTGTGGATCTGAAATGTCGCGTTCACGTTCATCAATGAGCCGAATTAGAATAGGGGTTCCGTAAATACGGTCGTTTGAAATTTTGTTTTCTCGATAATTTCAAAATCAAATAAATCAAAATATTTTGATAATTTCGAAACTACTGATTGGATTGGAATGAAATTTTGCAAATAGATGAAGAATAATGTATTCAAATTACGTGGGGAATTTCGTTCAGATCGCATGACCAAGACCGTAGATACCGTAGAAAATTCTACCGAATTATCGAAAAAAAGTTGGTCAGCTGAAGCACTGACATGAAGTCTGGAGTTTCGCCTAAGTTTGAGAATTTTTTTGACAGCTGTCGAAAATTCCTTCAATTGATTTCTAAAACTGGAAAATGCGAATCTACATACAAGGTGGATGTACGAGCTCAAAAGCTCCTGACTTCACGGCAGTGCTTTTCGTAATTTTTTTTTAATATTTCGAAATGGAAGGAGGTGAAAAAAGTGGGACTAATGAGCTTTTGAGACAAATTTCTTGTATGTATCTAATTATCTGTATCAACTCGGTTTGCGTGCACGGCGTTGCACTCAGATCGAGCATTTCGAAGAAACATCAGGAATAACGTATTCCGCACGTACGTTCAGATCACGTCGATTGTTATTCTGAAATGTACGAGGTGACTGCTGAATAAAATAAAGAGCCTTCAATTCTATGAAAGGGAGATCGTGAGGGGATAATGAAGTGAAAAATCTCAGTACGGAGGAATATGATAATTACAAAATTGGCCGGTTCATCTGCGCGAGCTCGCGTGGGCTGGAAGCAATAACTGCAATAATCTAGATCTGGTCTCGAGACTCAACTACTGCATCAGAATTCACAGATGACTTACTGCAAATACCGCAGGAATTGACAGCAGGAATAATGATCGTGCAGGATAATCGATAGTGGCTGTCCTGCGAGAGCACGGCCGCGGTCGTAACATAACGCTGTAACGAAGGTACGGGGGCCGAGTGAAAAGTTGTAGTTGGACAGACCATTAGTGATAAACGTTGAAACCTTGTTCACCTGAAGAAAGTATCATCATAATGTTCTTCCTCTTCTAAAGAGGAGTTATTTGGGCTTTTTCCATCGTGAATGAAAATTTTACAAATCAACGTTTTGTTCTGATTACTCGGATCGTTTTCAGGGAAACCCCGCGGAAGGCTATTCTCGCCAGATTCATTTTATGTAAAAACAAATTGATGAAAAGCACTGTCCTGATGTCAGGAGCTTTTAAGCGCTCGTTCATTCACCTTGTAGGTAGATTCGCATTTTCTAGTTTTAGAAACCAATTCGATAAATTTTTGATAGCTGTCGAAAAAAATTTCCAACTAAGGCGAAACTCCTGAGTTCACGTCAGTGCTTTAGGTGACCAATTTTTTTGTCGATAATACGCTAGAATTTTTCAAGGTATCTATGGTCTTGGTAATGCGAACTTGACAAAATTTCGCACGTAGTTTGAATACATTGTTTCTCATCTATGTGCAGAATTTCATTCCAATCCAATCAGTTGTTACGAAATTATCATAAAAAAAATATTTTCAACAGCCATATTTAAGAAATCCCTAGTTCAACTTCGGTCATTAATAAACGTGATCGCGACATTCGCGATCCAAACCTACCCTGAAAATTTCAAGACCCTAGGCCTTTCCTTCCGAGATTTATAATATTCTATGTTTTCAAGGGTTCTGGTCATGGGATCTGGACAAAATGTAGCTTCAATATATCATTTTCCATTAAAATACAAAATTTCGTCACGATCGAATCCGTAGTTTTTGAATTATCAAGAAAACTAAATTTCAAAAGACCTTATTCACGGAACCCCTAGTCTAATTTTGCCCATTGATAAACGTGACCGCGACATTCGAGATCCACACCTATCCTGAAAATTTCAAGTCCCTAGGCCTTTCCGTTCGAGAGTTATAATTTTCTATGGTTTCTATAGTTCTGGTGATGTGATCTGGACAAATGTTGCATGTAGCTTGAACACGTCATCCTCCATTTGAGTGCAAAATTTCATCTCCATTGAATCTGTTGTTTTGTAAGTAATCAGGAGTTCCTTAATCTTATTTTCATGCACGTGTTTTCTTTCGATTTTTTTCTTTTATATCTTAGAACAGGAATCGATGTTTCATAGAATCTAATATTCATATGATAAAAGCTAAGCCCTACTCTGAAGAGTGCCTGTCACTCTTTACCTCGTTTTTCATTGAATGCTCGATAGTTTGAGGTTAATTTATACAGTGGCATAACATAACATTGGAATAACATAGCATAAGAATAACATGACTGGTATAAGGTCGAAATTAGACCAATCATACAGAGCAATAACGTGGAATAAGGAATGAAAGAACAATAAATGAAATTTTGAGAATTCTGCACTTGGCGAAAAAGATATCCGTTCAATGAGTTCAGAATTCGATTCAAAAAAATTAAAACAAAAAACATGGTCGGATGAAGAGGATAACTGCTATTATTAAAGTTAATATATAATATTATTAGCAGACTCAGCAGTCAGCCACGCGTTGCTGTGGCTAATTGTCTAATTATATTGTAGTTAAATATTCCAACCAGTGGAATTATTATGATTAGTAACCCTTGCCTAACCTAACCCTAACCCCATCCTTGATTTTCTAGAAGTTATGACCCAGTTCTCAAACAGTTCCAAATTTCTTCAGTTTTGGGAAAGACCCAGAAACTTGGCATCACTCCTCGCTCGTTATCGCTCTTGTCGAATGATCGGATGTAGTGTGGACGCGATAACCTGCCGTCGATTTGAGACCTGTGTTGCCTCGTAGATAATTATCACTCTTTGTCATATTCATATATAATAATAATAATAATAATCAAAAATGAAAAAATATTGAAAAATATATTGAGATATATACTATCCTATCTTTCGAAATGGATCAAACTGCACACAGCGTGCAAAATTTGATTAAAATCGGTTCAGTATTTCAGGAGTTCATCCCGGACAAACAACGTGACAACTAATTTTTATACAGGGTGTCCCAGAATGAATAGATAATCCTGTAACTGTATAGAAGAGCTATTTGACTCTCTGAAAAAAAATACAAAAAAATCTATACCCACTAGAAATGGTTTTTTTTTCAAAATTATGATTTCTTCTGTGCATCACGCTCACAAACGGATAATATCCATCAGTTTCTTCATGGTGAAATATTCTTCATTGGAATACCAATAGATATGCTGAAAACCATATAAATATCTGTTGCAACTTTTTTGGAAAAAAATATCCAACTTCAAATTTCATCATAAATGTGATGAATATTTCATAATGTAAAAGTTTAATCGTTCATGGTGGAAATAAAATTTGAGAAAGCCAGTGTGACCAACTCAAAGAAAAATATGCGCCTTTCATGTAAATTTCAAAATGGTACAATACATCTTCATAACTTATTTCGCCGTGAAGAAACTGATTGATTTGATTCATTTGTGAGCGTGTTACACAGAAACGCAACGTGAGGTGAGAGAAATCATTGTTTTGAAAAAAAAAAAAATTTTTAGTGGGTAAATTTTTTTTGTATATTTTTAAAAAATCCAATAGCTTTTCTATACAGTGTTACAGGATTATCCATTCATTCTGGGACACCCTGTATATAAAGATTGAAATTCAGTTTCACAAGTAGACGAAACCCCAAAAAATGTTCAAAATTAGACAGCAACCAACTGACATTTTTTTGACATAAGGCATAATTATCGAAGTTTAATGTTTGTGAAGACAATACTTATGCTTATTTTCATCTTATGTTATTACACTTCATAAATGGTTACTTACTGATAAGTCAGGTCAGTCAACTTCCTAAGCTCTTTTATTCCTATGCTTATGTTATTTTGCGCTATTGCGGTGTATAAATTCACCTTTACTCGTATTTGGAGTTTTTATTCGATTTTTTATATCTGTATAAATGTTTTTCGCCAATGCTCTTTGTTTGAGTAAATAGAGGCCCCCTAATATTAGGCAAACACAACTTCGAAAATGGATTTTCTTCAGATATTCTTATATGTATTTGGCAATTGATAACCCAAGATGAAATGCTACAACCACAACCGAACTTACCGAAACAATTTGGAAACCAAGGCTTGCCGCGGTGCAAGATCCGTCCTGGGGTTCAAGTCCGTGGAATGACACCTCGTCCACGTGATCTCCCATGCACCAGGCCTACCATTGCCCATTGGTTACTTTACATCTCTGGGCGTGGAGTCGTTGCAACGTGCATTGGTTCTGATCTCGTGTATAACCGCGGATAATTTAAGTGTACTCGATGGTACCGGCTGTATTGGTATCCCATGTGTCGTCGTATCCTACCATCGGTTCTGAAACGTCGACAAGTGAACCAGGAATGGAGCATCGATGGAGGCGAGAAAAGTGGAACATCGAGAAGTACGATTTTTTTGGAGATGTTCATAAGGAATTGTCGGAAACATCTCATTTGATGAATAATTAGAAACATATGAAGCGTAGCTTCATATGAAAAGTATAATGGACTCCAGGAGTTATATAAAAATTACGAAAAGCACTGCCGTGAAGTCAGGAGCTTTTGAGCGCTCGTACATCCACCTTGTAGGTAGATTCGCATTTTACAGTTTTAGAAATCAATTGAAGGAATTTTCGACAGCTGTCGAAAAAATTCTCAAACTCCAGACTTATGTCAGTGCTTCAGCTGACCAATTTTTTTTCGATAATTCGCTAGAATTTTCTACGGTATCTATGGTCTTGGTAATGCTATCTGAAGAAATTTCTCACGTAGTTTGAATACATTATTCTTCATCTATTTGCAAAATTTCATTCCAATCCAATCAGTAGTTTCGAAATTATCAGAAGAAAAATATTCCGAACGGCCATATTTACGGAACCCCTAGTCTAATTTTATTCATTGATGAACGTGACCGCAACATTCGCGATTCAAACCTACCCTGAAAATTTCAAGTTCCTAGGCCTCTCCCTTCGGAAGTTATAATTTTCTATGGTTTCTATGGTTCTGGTCATGCGATCTGGATGAAATTTTGCTTTAATATATCATCCTCGATTAAAATACAAAATTTTATCTTGATCGAATCCGTAGTTTCGAAATTATCGAGAAAACAAAATTTCAAACGACCGTATTTTCGGAACCCCTATTCTAATTCTGCTCATTGATAAACGTGAACGCGACATTTCAGATCCACACCTATCCTGAAAATTTCAAGTCCGCAGGCCTTTCCGTTCGAAAGTTCTGATTTTCTATGTTTTCTATGGTTCTGGTCATGCGATCAGGAGAAATGTAGCACGAATATATAATTATCCATCAGTATACAAAATTTTGTCACGATCGAATCTGTAGTTTTGAAATGATCAAGAAAACTAAATTTCAAACGACGATATTTACGTAACCCCTTGTATAATTTTGCTCATAGATTAACGTGATCACGACATTCGAGATCCACACCTATCCTGAAAATTTCAAGTCCCGAGGCGTTTCCGTTCAAAAGTTACAATTTTCTATGGTTTCTATAGTTCTGGTCATGAGATCTGGACAATATTTTACATTTAGCTTGAAAACCTCCTTTTCCATTTGATTGCAGAAGTTCATCTTGATCGAATTTGTATTTTTCAAGTAATCAGGATAACAAAACTTTGAACGGCCATATTTACGGAACCCCTGGTGGAATTTAGCCCATTAAAAAACTTAACCGAGGCATTCGGGAACTGAACCTACACTGAAAATTTCAAGTTTCTAGGACTTTCCGTTCGAGAGTTATCGTGCTTACGGCCGGACGGACGGACAGACTCGAAATTTTCGACGGATTTGTCATCAGTGAGTTGAACAGAGTCGATTGAGACCATTTTTGGCTCAAAATTCGAAAAATACAGACATCGTGACGAAATGATATAGCCCTCGTGTAAGTAGCTCAAAAATTATACTTTTTCGATAATCCACGTGAAAATAAAATTGAGATTTTCTTATCAGGTGTCGAAGATAACATTTTTGTTGGGAAATCATATATATTCCAAATAATTCTGTGATTTCATCTCTTGAAGTCGATATAGGTTTCTCAGAAAATTTTCTGAGTAGAGAAAAAAGAACGCTGTTAATTTATACCTCTTGCTCTTTCAAGCCAAAAATACGAAATTTCTTTATGTGATTTCATTTGCCTTACTCACCATGAAGTATACTGTTTTCGTCTCTGAATATAAGTTACCAAACCATGTTCTATAGTTTGCGATAGATGATTTTATGTTATTTGGTTTTTTCACTCCAGAATTATTGTCTTATTTTTCGCTGTGTTGTTAGGCACAAGTATTCCACATGGAACTGATTACCTACATGTTTTGGTATCTTCAAACATCCTTTCATTTTTACACCAAAGGATCACTCACCTAGTTTCTAACGATATAATGCCCAAATATCTCGAATTTTTCACATTCAATATTGAAGCAGCCCATTGAGTAATAGTTATTCAATCAACTGGTTCATTAATGACAGCGATTAATGGTCGAAATATTTCAACGCGTGAGCGGAGCGAGCGCGTTAATGTTTGAGAACTATTATGACATAAAATTTTTTCTGCAGTTTCTATTTTATTCTGAATGGAGTTTTCAATATACCCTTCTGCAACAGAAGTTGATTTCCAACCAACAAGTCTTTTGATGGCTGAAAAATCTGCACCACTGTCAGAAAGAATAGACGCAGAAGAACGCCGAAAACAGTGACCTGTATACAAATGTGGTTGCTCTAATTTAAGAAAGTTTGCAATAATTGACGGTAATTTAGAAAATGTATTAGTTCCAACTGGTTGTGTTGAGCATTTATGGTTATTATAAAAAACGAAAAATCTTTCGTGTGGAGTGTGAGCTGGCCTCAAGGATATATATCTCTTTATTATGTTTAAAAGTGTATGCTCATCATGATCCACCACAGTGAATATCCTGTTCGAATGTGTTTTCGATGAATTCACTGTCACCAAAAATTTCGATCCCATATCTTGTACATCCTTTCTCTACAACCTTAACAATTTATCTTTTCTCAATGCACCCGCTACTCCGAATATCAAAGCGACCTACAAATCAAACAATGATAGTTATTTCACTATAACGAGATAATGAGAATAAGTTGGAATAACGATTCAATTGAGTTTTATTTTTACCTTCGACATCAAGAAAACACTATCAGGAGTATTCGCTATGAACTCTCTCACATGTTCTTTTTCGAGAACTTTTGATTTTTTTGGGATATATCCCTCTCTTTTCCGTTCAATAAACATCACCAGTTTGTGGTATCTGCTTATATCAGTATTGTCTTTCACATTCAGTGTTGATTTCAGCATCGAATATTTTGGCCATAAACTTGCAATACCCGTAAAGTATGCCAACAAAACCGTTTCCGTAAAGTTCCGAACCTTCTTGTCCTTGCACCAAGATCTGAATTCAGCATAGGTTTTCTCATATAAATGGCGGCTCTTTTCAGGAATCAGACTCAAAGTTGCTGCTTCAGCAGTTTTTGTCACATCTGGCGGTGTCAAAGGGATATTTTCTTCGTTATTCATTATGTAGTAGCGTAAAAATCAGATTCTGATCGAAAGCGAATAAATAAATTTGACAGCTCGATCGTGCTCCGACATAGATGCATCTATGCTCCGACTAAATATTTTATGTTCGGTTGCCATGATAATCATGCATTAATACAAGAAATCATGCATTAATAGGGGTCATTAATGGATGATTTCGAGTGCGTTAAAATGAGCTTTTATTCTATGGTCGACGGAAAAGGTCCATACAGTATAACCTCATAATATTCCCACTGCGTGGAAAAAATCCATTAGCATCATCAGCCCCTTTAGGTATAAAAGTTTCCCTTTGCATGGGACCTTTTCGTAGAAAAGCAAGTCGTTTATATCAAATATTTATTCTTCGATCCACATAAAACGACGAATGATGCCAATGATGACCGCAGGCACTTAACTGAATTTCCCGAATCCATCGATCTTCGATACATCGAAGAGGTGGAGGTGTTAGTCCCATGCGGCGTTTAGACAATCTCATTATAAGAAACGTTACTTGCATTTTCAACCACTCCCCGGTCACTCCACTATTATTTTACACTCAACAATGATCGTAAGATAATGGGAAATTTGTCCAGCATGCCTCCCTTCTTGCCCGAAAACACGACTTTAATTAATATAAGTCATCTAGAAGATATAATAGGCGTCATGACTACGGTATTAACTCCGTTATTAGCTGTTCGATTATGAATCACAATCGCCGAGTACATCACGAAGACTTGTTGACCTCTGGCTTTGTTGTTGGTTCATCTGATCAAACACATTTTCGACACTGTGATCCTTTAATTCATGCCCTGTTGGTTAATCACTATGTTTAGGTGGGAAAATCTAGATTGTAAAGATGACCATGTGGGAATAAATCACAACAATTGTGCCCAGCGTTTTCATTCTGGTTATGTTGTGAAAAATGCCCAGAACTCACACATTAACAACAAATAGATGTTAAAATTCGTGGCAAATGTGAACCAGATACCTTCGAAATGGCGGCCTGTAATGTGCCAACAACAAAGCGTCAAGCTGCATTCGTAATCAATTCGCTGGCCGAGTGGCAATTCGGCGCAAAAGTA
The DNA here is from genome assembly GCA_963966015.1 of Aphidecta obliterata. NCBI lineage: Eukaryota > Metazoa > Arthropoda > Insecta > Coleoptera > Coccinellidae > Aphidecta > Aphidecta obliterata. The sequence continues at coordinate 12,785,922 of OZ014433.1, read as the reverse complement.
GGCACATAATTTACCATTCGCTATGAATTTCAGAATTCGATCGAACGCGTATGCTTTGAAGTATCTGTCATAGATAACCCAACTTTAGGAGGAAGTGGATTAACGAAATACAGAGAAATCATCTGAAGACATACCTATCATGTTTGAATCTTCGTTCTTTTGGATCCTTATGTGTTCAAAGTTAGTATTCTTGAGTGACACGAAGAATTCCCACAATGTATTCCATATCTCAAGCCAAAACATAAACCGAATCAACATATTATACGGCACAGAACATAATACAAAATACTCAAATAACAATTGACCTAAACGAAAGCACGAATTTTCTTGCGAGGGAAAAAGGTTGCAGCTTGCAAGAAATTTCGCCGACTTCAACTCCTGTGTTGGGCTTGATTTAATCACGAAATGGAAAGAGAACTCCATCTGCTTAGCTTGCGAATTGACACTCGGCCAGCGAATTGATTACGAATGCACCTTCGTACGAACAGACAGAAAGTATACTCTGGTATAGGCAGAGAAAGACTATCTCTAATGAATTTTCACCCATAATGAGATGAAAATTTTTTCTGAGTCTTTATTGAGCGCTCGTTCTACTTACACGAGGGCTATATCATTTCGTCACGATGTCTGTATTTTTCGAATTTTGAGCCGAAAATGGTCTCAATCGACTATGTTCGACTCACTGATGACGAATCTGTCGAAAAATTCGAGTCTGTCCGTCTGGCCGTCCGTCCGTAAGCACGATAACTCTCGAACGGAACAACCTAGAGACTTAAAATTTTCAGTTTGGGTTCAGTTTCCAAATGCCTCGGTTGAGTTCGTTAATGGGCCAAATTCCACCAGGGGTTCCGTAAATATGGCCGTTCAAAATTTTGTTCCCCTGATTACTTGAAAACTACAGATTTGATCGAGATGAAATTTTGCACTCAAATGGAGAATGAGGTGTTCAAGCTATATATAAAATTTTGTCCAGATCGCATGACCAAAACCATAGAAACCATAGGAAATTGTAACTTTTGAACGGAAACGCCTAGGTACTTGAAATTTTCAGGATAGGTGTGGATCTCGAATGTCGTTTGGATCGCGAATATCGAGGTCACGTTCATCAATGAGCAAAATTTGACTAGGGGTTCCGTAAATATGACCGTTCAAAATATCATTTTTCTGATAGTTTCGAAACTACTGATCGGATTGGAAGGAAATTATGCACCCAGCTGAGGAATAATGTATTCAAACTACGTGCTAAATTTTGTCCAGATCGCATCACCAAGACCATAGGTAACGTAGAAAATTCTATCGAATTATCGAAAAGAAATTGATCAGCTGAAGCACTGACATGAAGTCTGGAGTTTCGCCTAAGTTTCAGAATTTTTTTGACAGCTGTCGAAAATTCCTTCAATTGATTTCTAAAACTGGAAAATGCGAATCTACCTGTACATGGTAGGTGGTGCATGTACGAGCGCTCAAAAGTTCCTGCCTTCACGGCAGTGCTTTTATAATTTTTATAGAGAAATATCGACTTTGCTACATGAATGTGGAACACAAAATCTTTCCATAACTCGAGAACCGCTGAGTTATTGGAAAATAATGATTTCTTATCGAAGTCTCCCTCATAAATGTGATAATGGATTCCACTAACTTCGACGTAACATCTATTTGCCTTCGTTTTCTGATACAAAGAATCTCAGTGAAACTCCCATACATTTCACCGTTATCTGCAGCGCGTCGTTTCGTTTTAAATTTGCGATGGAGGCCAACAGAGAACAATCGGATAGAATTCAATTTAGTAGTTAAAAAGCGGAAATTGATAATAAATCTAAAGCTCCTTATAGATAAAGGATGGAACGATCTGTGTGAACCGAAAAAATAAACATTTAAGATTTTAATATATATGCATTAGGTGCTTTGTGTTCCGTAGTAGTATAATCATGCCTTTTGTGTGCTGAATGGAATACCCGCAGAGTTAAAAATTGAACTATTACTGCAATCAGGTAACCATCGCTTCGATACTATTATGATTTGTAGTTCAGTTCCGTTTATTATTTTCTGGTGAGCTGGCAATGTTCCTTCGGCCACTGTTATACTATTTGAAAACTGCTGCAAAATTTACATACAGGTTGGTTATTTCCATATCACCTTGATTCCTTTTAAGAAATAACTGATAGTGGTGCCTACGTATTTTTGAGAAAGATATTAGGATTATAACATTGCGGTGTGGAGTATTGATTGGTAAAATCATCTGAACACAGCCTTTCGATTTAATGATGATAGGAACTAAAGTTTTGCCGCAATGAAAAAAAAATTTTAGAAAAAAAAAACGCGAAATGATTTTCTCGAGGGTGGCCATACGGTGGGGTGTTTTTGAACGAAATATGGTCTAAAACCTTCTTCACGGAGTTTTCTAACAAACTTTGAAAGTTTAGTCAAAACCTTTCCAGCTATTTTAGAGATTACTCCAGACATACATACCATCAATAAGACAAAAATTAAAAAAGGTTGTTTACATTCAAATAACCTATAGTCCATTTAAGAATTATTGACATCGAAGCAGGCCATGAACGTCCAGTCGAGGCTTTATTTCTGGTTACAAGAAGTAACTAAATATTATCATAGAAATAAAACATAAATATAACCTAGAAAAGTGTTGAGTGTACGAATTATCGAATAATTAAGCCGGAATATTTCGATTGCAGTTTCTACATGGAGTTCAGGTTTGAAAGCGCAAAAATATCGTGGAATGCTTTCATATGAAATTATCTCATATAAAAGTCAACCATGGAAAATTGAAGATCATTCAAATAAATATTTATTTTCACTCAGGACCATGCAATATTTATTGGTATTGAAAATCTTGCAAAATTCTAACCATATAACTATAAGAGTACCATTTTATGTCAGGATTCAAGAAGGATAATTAATGGAATTCTAGCAGCAGGTAGCTACAGAAAAAATTTTTGCATACTTCGCAAGCATAGGGCCGAAAAAATGGATTGGAAAAAACGTTATAATGTATTAAGAAATAAGAGAGAAACAAAAATTAAGAATCTATGTAGTACATGAAGAATTTTGACATGAAATTTGTACCGAACTATCAATATATGAACCAATTTGTGAATTATTTATTGCTCGGTGTTGAATACTTTAAAAAAGTCAATTTTTATTCTCATTCATTGAAACTGTCCATTAATTATTGAAAATATTATAATTGATGAGCAATTTTACAATTATTCAGTATACTTTTGAATTGGGAACAATATAGCATGTGTATTAGCAGAGGGAATGTAAACAGGGTACCATACAGTATAAGTATAATAAATAAACTTAAAATATCTATGAATGATACAAAAGCAAAGATAAAAATATTGAAAACTTTGTTTCCACGCAGTGTAGTGATTTGGATGTGTTTATTGAAAAAGCTGACATAATCCTATTGATGGGCATCCTTTGGCAGGGAAGGTTTCAATATTTCAATAACCCATTTATGAAATAATTCACCATTCATAGTAATCCTTATCATTAATACCACTGTCAAGAATCGGATCACACCCAGGTAAAAATTCATCAATTGTTTCAGCATTCAAAATAGTGCACCTTCTGCCTTTACCCTTGAATATACTCGGCATACCTTTTGGATTATTTTCTAGTGTCCACTGACATATTTGAATACCGTTTTTGAATATCCAAATTTCATCTAGATAAATGAATTTTACGTTGTGTTCCATGTATTCTCGGTATTTATCACAATATCGTACTATTTTTATTATATTTTTTCTGTTTATCAGTAAGAATTTTCCTTCGATCAACTTTTTTGTATTTGTATCCAATGTTTTTGAGCGCTCGTACTACTTACACGAGGGCTATATCATTTCGTCACGATGTCTGTATTTTTCGAATTTTGAGCCGAAAATGGTCTCAATCGACTATGTTCGACTCACTGATGACGAATCCGTCGGAAAATTCGAGTCTGTCCGTCCGTCCGGCTGTCCGTCCGTCCGTCAGCACGATAACTCTCGAACGGATCAACCTAGAGACTTGAAATTTTCAGTGTAGGTTCAAATCCCGAATGCCTCGGTTAAGTTCGTTAATGGGCCAATTTCCACCAGGGGTTCCGTAAATATGGCCGTTCAAAGTTTTGTTTCCCTGATTACTTGAAAACTACAGATTCGATCGAGATGAAATTTTGCACTCAGATGGAAAATGAGGTGTTTTAGCTACATGCGAAATTTTGTTCAGATCGCATGACCAGAACCATAGAAACCATAGAAAATTGTAACTTTTGAACGGAAATGCCTAGGGACTTGAAATTTTCAGGATAGGTGTGGATCTCGAATGTCGTGATCACGTTCATCTATGAGCAACATTATACAAGGGGTTCCGTAAATACGGTCGTTTGAAATTTTGTTTTCTCGATAAATTCGAAACTTCGGATTTGATCGAGATGAAATTTTGTATTTTAATCGAGAATGATATATTGAAGCAATATTTTGTCCAGATCGCATGACCAGAACCATAGAAACCATAGAAAATTGTAACTTTTGAACGGAAAGGCCTAGGAACTTGAAATTTTCAGGGTGGGTTTGGATCGCGAATAACGCGGTCACGTTCATCAATAAGCAAAATGAGACTAGGGGTTCCGTAAATATGGCCGTTCAAAATATTTTTTTCCAGATAGTTTCGGAACTACTGATCGGATTGGAATGAAATTATGCATCTAGCTGAGGAATAATGTATTCAAAGTACGTGCAAAATGTTGTCCAGACCGCATCACCAAGACCATAGATATCGTAGAAAATTCTAGCGAATTATCGAAACAAAATTGATCAGCTGAAGCAGCGACATGAAGTCTGGAGTTTCGCCTAAGTTTCAGAATTTTTTTGACAGCTCTCAAAAATTCCTTCAATTGGTTTCTAAAACTGGAAAATGCGAATCTACCTACAAGGTGCATGTACGAGCGCTCAAAAGCTCCTGCCTTCACGGCAGTGCTTTTCGTAATTTTTTTTATGATATAATATGATGTTGACTTCGAGCAATTGAAATCTAGGTGCTCTTTGGCCAGTTCGAAAAGGATATCTAAACTGATATATTCATTGTTTTTAATTCTAGCAAAAACAAAGTCATTCAATGTCTCTTTGAAGGAATAATCGTATCGCACAGGTTTTCTTCCACTGTTAATTCCAGGCTGTAATAACAATAATAACATGCTAATATTCTACTGACAGGCCTTGGTGAAATCTGAAAATTTAAGAGACATTGATCAATCAGAATACACTTTGAGTCGGTGAATAACAGTTTACCTGAAACACTAGCGGAAATATATGCCAAATCTTTGAAAAACTCGAAGTAACACCGACAAGCTGCCTGGCGTTCTCTTGTTAGGCGCGATGTATCCTGGTCAATTGCAGCCATTTCAATAGCATAAGACAAAAAATACTCAAATTCAGAGCAAATTTTTATAATTACATATTCACCAATATCTTCGATAAAATCATCAAAGCAAGATTTCTATGGGTAATGTTAGTGTTATTCCTATACCAACCTGAATTCAGCAACCCAAAATATTACTGAATAGTCTATTACCAACTTAAATTCGATTTTTCACAGCCAACCGAGATTCAAAAATTCTTAAACGGAGTATATAAATAACCAGAGGAAATCGGAAGTAGCCAATTATTGGGATATTACAGATGAACACTTCAATTTCATTCATTATTATGGATGATTAATCTCGAGTTACATCAAATCAATCGTTAGCGGAGGACTTAGGAAAGAACAGAAGTACCCTCACATGAGACCATTCCGAGGTAATGCCTTCAGTTGCATACACAATAGCAATCTCTCAACGAACAGTAACATACAATGGGTAAAATCAGTGGGACCACTCGCTGCTATAACAAGACCCGAATTTGCAATTCCAAAAAACTGCTCGTTATACAAAAGCCAACCACACTCAGTTCTGGCTTATAAGTCGACCGTCTAACAGGGACTGACGGGCCCACACATAAAACGGTGGATTTATTTAGAGCAAAGTCAGCTAAAATACGAGCGATGCCTTCTCCATAAATTACAATTTGTCGAAGACCTTTCCTCCGGGTTCCCAGTGGCCGGCGCCCCATGTGGAGGGCCCCCACTGAGGTGTTCCACCTCGGGAAAAGATCGTTCATTCTGGGTTATTACGACGAAGATTCCCAACAATTGGATCGACTAAAAGCACCTTTAATGAAGGATGAAATCATTAATTTTAGTCTCACCTGATCAGCGGAGAAATTGATTGAAATTTTGGAGGTAATATGCTGTTTGGAAATGTTATTTTTCAGCATAAATTTTCAGGATAGGTGTGGATCTGAAATGTCGCGTTCACGTTTATCAATGAGCAGAATTATACTAGGGGTTCCGTAAATACGGTCGTTTGAAATTTTGTTTTCTCGATAATTTCGAAACTGATTCCATCGAGATAAAATTTTGTATTTTAAACGAGAATGATATATTAAAGCAACATTTTGTCCAGATCGCATGACCAGAACCATAGAAACCATAGAAAATTATAACTTCCGAAGGAAAAGGCCTAGGAACTTGAAATTTTTAGGGTGGGTTTGGATCGCGAATGTCAGGATCACGTCCATCAATGAGCAAAATTAGACCAGGGGTTCCGTGAATATGGCCGTTCAAAATATTTTTTTCTGATAATTTCGAAACTACTGATTTGATTGGAATGAAATTTTGCACCTAGCTGAGGAATAATGTATTCAAACTACGTGCGAAAATTTGTCCAGATCGCATTAAGTCTGGAGTTTCGTCTAAGTTTGAGAATTTTTTTGACAGCTGTCGAAAATTCCTTCAATTGATTTCTAAAACTGGAAAATGCGAATCTACCTACAAGTTGGATGTACGAGCGCTCAAAAGCTTCTGATTTCACGGCAGTGCTTTTCGTAATTTTTTCACTATAAAAAATTGATCTCGAGAAATTGAAGGGATAATTGACTCGACCTGGATTTGATTGTCCGAAGTTTTCTCAATCCCAAACTCTCGTGAAACAATTCACAATGAGACTATCGATTTGTTAACGTTGGAACAACAATAGGTGATTTACTCGAAATCTTTCGCGAATTCCTGAGATGCTCTCAAAGCATTGAGCTCCATAAATACGAGACAGACTTTCGAACAGTGAAAAAAACGGAAATTTATTGAATGCACGAATTGCCGTAGCAATTATTTTACATTCACGAATATACGACGATTGGTTACATTGTAAAACTGAAATTTATCTCTGAAGCGTGCTTTAGCCTACAGCTACGAAAGATGCAAACAAGCCTGGGACAATCTTGTAAACAGCGGTGAATGCTTACTATGGGAAATTTCGTATCGAATAATGAGTGAAAAGAGCTTGTAGGAGGAATAATTAGTTGACAGCATGTTAACAACTCACGTAGAATGGCTCAATGCTGTAATTCCTTGTAGAGGAAAGTTCTTCTGAGATGTTTAACCTTGTGACATCCCGGCTTTTCCGAGGACAAAATTTATCGTCTAAGTACTAAGTGCTTCACGTATATGTATGAATAATTCGACCAGATTGCGTGGACGTATTTTTCGCGCGATGAACGAAAACGTCATTATTTTGACCTAATCCCTTCCGTCTATAAATACGATAACTTTCAGGTTACGTTCGAGGTCTGAATGCGCCGGTCAAATCTAAAATGGGCAAAATTCGCTGAAGGGTTTCGTGAATATAGCCAACTGATTTTTTTCCCCAATAATTCGGAAAATACTGATCGCATCGAATTTAAACTTTTTTTGTAAGATAACGACAAGAAAGTTCATGCAAAATTTTGAGATTTGAAAAAAAATTTCTTGAAAAATTCGTTGTCTCAGAAACTATTCGCCATGTCCTGCTGAAATTTTGGGGGTACATATGAGGGGCCTCGATAAAATGTGTTATTTCAAAAAATAAAAATAAAATTGAATGTTTCAGTTTTCAAATTTGGTTCAAAAAAATTACACTTACCCTTAATTTCTTGGCCCCCTTGGAAAATCAGGAAAAATGCAAAAGAGGTAAACTTCGGTTCGTAGGGGGATATTTCAAAAGGTTGGTTGCAATCAATTTGTATCAACCCTGTGATCGTGATGACAGCAACCCCTAAAATCTTAAAGGGAAAGGAGATTGGGTACTTTGTTTTGAACTTTTTTTTGTTAGTACTTCTGAAAAAAAAATAGAATAGTAACGATAGCAAGAGTTGCGATGAAACATGAAACTATAGAAAATTTTGTACTATAAAAGATTTAGAAAATGTTGTCCATTATTTTTCAGACAAAAATATAACATATTTTCGAACTCGGCCCTTACGTTTTGAAAAACTTCAACTTAAATTTCTCAGTATTCTTACTTTTAATTCTTCCACATCTCGGGGTACTTACAGAAAAGGTGAACAATCGAATTAGCCTAAAAAAAAAGGATCACTCAACCCCTCTTCCCATTTAAGATTGTAGGGGTTGCTGTAAATTTTGTATAATAAAAATAAAGCACTGGTGAAAACCTCAGCAAAAACGTGTTCTCCCTTGAAATGTTTAGTGATTGGTTTCGGATTTGTTTACAGAATAAGCTGCCATATTCATATTGAAGGGCTTCTTTTTCATCGAAAACAAAAATTTCTTCTTCATCTTCACTTTCATCAACCAGAGACTTCTCCAAGGTATCCAAAAAAAAAATTACGAAAAGCACTGCCGTGAAGTCAGGAGCTTTTGAGCGCTCGTTCATCCTCCTTGTAGGTAGATTCGCATTTTCCAGCTTCAGAAACAAAATGAAAAATTTTTTGACCGCTGTCAAAGAAAATTTCAAACTAAGGGAAAAATCCAGACTTCACGTCAGTGCTATAGGTGACCAATTTTTTTTTTCGATAATTCGCTACAATTTTCTACGGTATCTATGGTCTTGGTAATGCGATCTGGACCAAATTGCCCACGTAGTTTGAATACATTATTCTTCATCTATGTGCGAAATTTCATTCCAATCCAATAAGTTTCGAAATCAACAGGAAAAAAATTGTTTGAACGGCTATATTTACGGAACCCCAAGTCTAATTCTGCTCATTGATGAACGTGACCGCGAAATTCGCGATCCGAACCTTTCCTGAAAATTTCAAGTCCCTAGGCCTTTCCGTTCGAAAGTTATAATTTTCTATGGTTTCTATGGTTCTTGTCATGCGATATGGAAAAAATGCAGCTTGAATATATTATTCTCCATTAAAATACAAAATTTCGTCACGATCAAATCCAATGGTTTGGAAATTATCAAGAAAACTGAATTTCTAACGACCATTTTTACGGAACCCCTAATCTAATTTTGCCCATTTATGAACGCGACCACCACATTCGAGATCCACACCTATCCTGAAAATTTCAAGTCCCTAGGCCTTTCCATTACAAAGTTATAATTTTCTATGGTTTACATGGTTCTGGTCATGTGAGCTGGACAAAATTTTGCATGTAGTTCGAACACGTAATTCTCCATCTGAGTGCAAAACCTCGATCGAATCTGTAGTTTCGAAGTAATCAGGAAAACAAAATTTCGAGAGGCCATATTTACGGAACCCCTTGGCGAATTATGCCCAATAACGATCTCAACCGCGACATTCGAGATTCGAACCTACTCTGAAAATTTCAAGTTTCTAGGACATTCCGTTCGAAAGTTATCGTGTATACGGAGGGACGGACGGACAGACTCGAATTTTTTGACGGATTCGTCATCAGTGAGTCGAACATGGTCGTTTGAGACCATTTTCGGCTAAAAATTCGAATAATACAGACATCGTGACGAAATGATATAGCCCTCGTACAAGCGCTCAAAAAGGAGAGAGCAGAAAAAATGAACGAAAAATAAAATTATTCATAATATATTGGCTGTTTATCTGAATATTCGAATTACATAAACTAATAAGCAAGCCAACAAATCAATCCATTTAACCCCAGAGAACACCAAACCCATCATTCGCAACTATAGGGGAGCGAAGAAATCTTTCATTTGCCTGCAGAGATGGGGAGACGGTTGCTTTTGGAGCGGACAGGTGGCGTGAATGGGAAAATTTTCTCGTTTCGTTCCAAAGTCTTTCGTTTTCTGAACGAATCCATCTTCGCTGAGCTATACTGATGAGACTTGAATGAGTCGAAACCGGTCTCTAGTTGCGAATGATGGATTTGGTGTTCCCTGGGTTTAAATGGATTTATTTGTTGGTTTGCTTATTAGTTGATCTTGAACAATTTTCCTTCAGTTTCGCTACATGTCATTTGAAAATTATTTATGATATCGTCGGCCTAATTCGTCAACCTTTTAAGCCCATTTCTTGATCGATTTCCCTTTTTGAGCTGGTCATTAAGTTTAGACGATTACCTAGCTTATGGCATAAGAAATAAGGTTGATATCAATGTAACTAGAATTATTATAGGAACCGAAGGGATTTTCAGAATCTTTATATGTGAAATAGAAAAGATATCTTTCAGTTTTTTCTGTCTCCTGTGAACTATACAGAAATGAAATCAGCAGGTAGACGAATTAGGCCGACGATATGTTAAATCGATTAAAAATTGACCACCCATTCCAAAAATGAATCAGAAATGGAACATAACCTTTCGAAACACCACCTATTTTTGAGCGCTCGTACAACTTACACGAGGGCTATATCATTTCGTCACGATGTCTGTATTTTTCGAATTTTGAGCCGAAAATGGTCTCAATCGGCTATGTTCGACTCACTGATGACGAATCCGTCGGAAAATTCGACTCTGTCCGTCCGGCCGTCCGTAAGCACGATAACTTTCGAACAGAACAACCTAGAGACTTGAAATTTTCAGTGTGGATTCAGTTCCCGAATGCCTCGGTTGAGTTCGTTAATGGGCCAAATTCTTCCAAGGGTTCCGTAAATATGGCCGTTCAAAGTTTTGTTTCCCTGATTACTTGAAAACTACAGATTTGATCGAGATGAAATTTTGCACTCAAATGGAAAATGAGGTGTTCAAGCTACATGTGGAATTTTGTCCAGATCGCATGACCAAAACCATAGAAACCATAGAAAATTGTAACTTTTGAACGGAAACGCCTAGGGACTTGAAATTTTCAGGATAGGTGTGGATCTCGAATGTCGTGATCACGTTCATCTATGAGCAAAATTATACTAGGGGTTCCGTAAATATGGTCGTTTGAAATTTAATTTTCTCGATAATTTCAAAACTACAGATTCGATCGTGACGAAAATTTGTATAATAATGGAGAAATTTATATTCAAGCTACATTCCTTCAGATCACATGACCAGAACCATAGAAACCATAGAAAATCATAATTTTCGAACGGAAAGGCCTAGGAACTTGAAATTTTCAGGAAAGGTGTGGATCTGAAATGTCGCGTTCACGTTTATCAATGAGCAGAATAATACTAGGGGTTCCGTAAATACGGTCGTTTGAAATTTTGTTTTCTCGATAATTTCGAAACTACGGATTCGATCGAGATAAAATTTTGTATTTTAATCGAAAATGATATATCAAAGCAATATTTTGTCCAGAACGCATGACCAGAACCATAGAAACCATAGAAAATTGTAACTTTCGAACGGAAAGGCCTAGGAACTTGAAATTCTCAGGGTGGGTTTGGATCGCGAATATCGCGGTCACGTTCATCAATGAACACAATTAAACTAGGGGTTCCGTAAATATGGCCGTTCAAAATATAATTTTCCTGATAGTTTAGAAACTACTGATCGGATTGGAATGAAATTATGCACCTAGCTGAGGAATAACTGACATGAAGTCCGGAGTTCCGCCTAAGTTTCAGAATTTTTTTGACAGCTGTCGAAAATTCCTTCAATTGATTTCTAAAACTGGAAAATGCGAATCTACCTACAAGGTGCATGTACGAGCGCTTAAAAGTTCCTGCCTTCACGGCAGTGCTTTTCGTAATTTTTTTGTAATAATTCAGGCTCATTGTTTCAGGACAGAAATTTGTGTTCTCTCCATAGTTCAGATTATTTCTTGCTCATTCGCATGAAATCTGATTAAATGAGGGCTGCATAAGAAGAATAGTGATTAAGTTGTGAAGAACAATTTCGTTAAGCATCTACATGTCATTGTATTGGAATCTACATTCGGGTTCGGTCCGATATTGATTGATACGATTTTATTGAGCAGTTCTGTATCTTTCTACAGGTAGAATTCTCGGAATACGTCCGGAGGAACACCAATATCTTTATCGTCCATTCAAATCTTATTACGGAAACAATCAATTAATTTTATCTCCGCGCTCCTTCGTTATTTTTATTAATTAATAAAGGTGACACTTCCCAATAAATTTCGTCGTCCTAGCCATCATTTGGACCACGTCAATTAAAAATTAACTCCGAACATTTTTGGCTCATTGGACAAGTTTGTTTATTCTTTCGACACAGGACACAAAAATTTCCCTTAGTTCGGGGGGTGACTATGTCCATAATGAGAATTCGACCACTCCGGGTTTGACAGACTGCGAGAACGGTTGAAATGCAACTGTAATCTGATGTTGAAAAGATCCCAGTTAACAAGGGTTTCTGTCGTGGTTATTTATAGTGGGCTCTGACGCAACACTCAGGTAGCGTTGGTCCGAAGTAGGCGTTGCATTTTTTTGTTTTAGACAGGATTGTCTGACAGGACAGGGGACATCGTGACAGATTCGAGCTGGTTTTTTCTACGTATCGCTTTCTCTGTCTGTGGTCTCCAGATCTGTTCTTGATTCTTTAATGCTATCATCATTGCTTTGTTGATAAGATTTGTGTTTTACAGCCGTTGCTACTGTCGGTATTCAATGTTTACCAAGACGACTCCGATAGTGGAATTCACCTGGTCAAAGCACATTTTGTAGCTGGTTTAACTTGATTGCTTATCGTTTGTTCGGGTGAAGGTGTTTTGTTTTTTATCTCAGGTGTTAAATGGAAGATTCTTCACATCTGATTAATTGAAGAATTTCATTTTGCACAATTTTGTTAGGAATTTCATCCAAGGCCAAACTTTTGATAAAAGTATCTTTTTTTTACGATAAAAGAATTTTTTTATCTCCAAAGAAAAGGGTTAGAGAATATGAAATAATATCACGATAAAAGTACTTATATTATTTAACGAGCGGTAATGTAGGTCATAACTCATGCAGATGAAGTTTGCAGCACGAGCCGAAGGCGAGTGCTGTAATTCATTAAGTGAGTTATGACCATTACCGCAAGTTGAATACTATACTTTATCTAAGACTATACCGATAAATACTAAGATGCAGGTACATAGAAAGAACTTTATTTACAAATCTTTAGTTACTTATAACAATGCATTATGTATGTTAATTGCGCTTCTTAGCATAGAGTAGAACGTCCATAAGGGATGCTTTATATTAAGTGCTAAGTTCACTGAAATATGCCAAAAAATTCTTTGTAAACGATGACTGAATATCCTTACTGCTCCACCAATCTTGAAAATTATTATATACACCTTTATATTTGTTTTGGGATTTTTCGGGCGATAAATTTTGTATAGAAACATTGGCTGATTGTCTTATTTCTGAAGGTGTACATAATTATTCATCTTCACTATCTGAATTCATCTTTTTCAGCAAAATATTCACAATAATAATTAGGTATCAACTTAATTTGAGAAAACATCAAAATTGTTCAAGTGACCTCCCCTCAATACCAATAATGGACTGTTCCCTTTCGGCTTGTTCAGAAGCACAGAGACAGGGAGTTATAGTAGTGAGTTATTATAACTCACGATGTTTGTTTACAGATACTATTAATTGCTCAAAAGTAGAATAATGAATTATAATTCAATAGGAGTAGATAAAGATATTTTTGTTGCTCTGTACTTATGCCAAGAATAACAACCGTAGAAGGATACATGTGATCACTATTCTTCCTTTGCTTTATTTATATGACAAACTTATAATTATTGAATGAGTTCAATCCTTTGCTATGTACTTTCTATCTAGACACCTATCAATTTTTCACTTAGTAGGTATCCACTAATCCACTAGACTACGATTTTCACTGCTCAAAGATTTTTACTAAACCACTACATGTGTTTCGCCATAGCCATGGCTTCTTCAGGTTAGATATAGGTAGGTACTGCTTTTAAGTAGAGAACATCGTAATTTAGAGGATTAGTGAATACTAAGTGAATAATGGATTTTCATATAGTATTGGCCACATCGATTCAATTATCAATTTTTCTTAATATGTACTATTAATTGAAGAACTGAAAAAATCGTGATTATAATTGATTATCAGTCTACTCGGAACTTTCATCTTCTTTCAAGATTCGAAGGAAGTATAACTCCCTCTGTATTTTATTTTTTGTTTTGAATCATGTTCAACACATCCCTTCCGCAACTTCAGCAGTGAAAGATGACTTTGGGGTAACTTTTATCTGCAAAAAATCTATAAATTCATCATTTACATCTTGAGCTTTTATAAACTGTATAAAAGATAATAAAAAGCTTCTAGTCATCAAGAAACTCGAAACCAGAGAGTCTACATTTTGACCTTTCTGATCAAAGCAGAATTTTGTTGAATAAATGAAATCAGAAGACGTTAATTACAAACGAATAATAACATGAGATAAAATTTATTCATACGTTACAAGAAGGTTAGGTAGATTTGTGAATTTGTTGGAAGGGGTAGATGAAGTGAAGAATATTGTAACGAGGCAAAACTCAAAAAAATTACGAAAAGCACTGCCGTGAAGTCAGGAGCTTTTGAGCGCTCGTACATGCACCTTGTAGGTGGATTTCCATATTCCAGTTTTAGAAATCAATTGAAGGAATTTTAGACAGCTGTCAAAAAAATTCTGAAACTAAGGCGAAACTCCAGACTTCATGTCAGTGCTTCAGCTGATCAATTTTTTTTCGATAATTCTCTAGAATTTTCTACGGTATCTATGGTCTTGGTAATGCGATCTGGACAAAATTTCGCACGTAGTTTGAATACATTATTTCTCAGCTAGGTGCAAAATGTCATTCCAATTCAATCAGTAGTTTGGAAACTATCAGGAAAAAATATTTTAAACGGCCATATTTACGGAACCCCTTGTCTAATTTTGCTCATTGTTGAACGCGATATTCGCGATCCAAACCCAATCTGAAAATTTCGAGTTCTTAGACCTTTCCGTTCAAAAGTTAAAATTTTCTATGGTTTCTATGGTTCTGGTCATGCGATCTGGACAAAATATTGCTTTTATATATCATTCTCGATTGAAATACAGAATTTCGTTCCGATCGAATCCGTAGTTTCGAAATGATCGAGAAAATAAAATTTCAAACGACCGTATTTACGGAACCCCTAGTATAATTCTGCTCATTGTTAAACGTGAACGCGACATTTCAGATCCTCACCTATCCGGAAAATTTCAAGTCCCTAGGCTTTTCCGTTCGGAAGTTATGATTTTCTATGGTTTCTATGGTTCTGGTCATGTGATCTGGAGAAATGTAGCTTGAATATATCAATCTCCATTTGAGTGCAAAGTTTAATCTCGATCGAATCTGTAGTTTCGAAGTAATCAGGAAAACAAAATTTTGAACGGCCATATTTACGGAACCCCTGGTGGAATTCTGCCCATTAACGAACTTAACCGAGGTATTTGGGATCTGAACCTACATTGAAAATTTCAAGTCTCTAGGTTGATCTGTTCGAGTGTTATCGTGCTTACGGACAGACTCGAATTTTCCGACGGATTCGTCATCAGTGAGTCGAACATTGAGACCATTTTCGGCTCACAATTCGAAAAATACAGACATCGTGACGAAATGATATAGCCCTCGTGTAAGTAGTACAAGCGCTCAAAAAAGCGACACCAGCTTTATCCTCATGAAAACATGAAAACTTGAGGAAGTCGAAATAAGAGAAAATATTATATAGAAAAAAACTCTTCGGTGGTGAAAATTTTTTTCATTAAAAATTCTCTTACATGCTTTTGACGTTATAACTGTTTTGACATGAAACAACCTCACATTACCGAATACACTCAAAGAACGTTGCCTCTTGGAAAGACCAGATCAAGGGATGAAATTGTCCTTGTATCTTTCAGAATCGATATGGTTCAAAAGTAGAAGGGGGCAAATTATGTCATCACCTGAATCCGATAAAGCCATACCGGATGGATGGAATGTTCACATGAATATGGTCATTACTTTCTTGTGCCTCTGCGTGTATTGAATTTCATTTCAATGCAAATACGCACGGTTATTGCCATTTCAACACAATGCACAAGTCTTTGAAAACGAGTCTAATTTCTACAAATTTCACGCAGTAACGTTGAATTCCCTACAGTTGTTAGATTATTCTTCGTGATACATATGTGCATGATGATTTCGAGCGTTGTTCGTATGGAATTGTGCATTTGGTATTGGAGAAATTATGGAAGAAGTAGTGATTCGAAGAAAACCCTGCGCATTCGCCATTTAGTGAGAAATTCAGTAGCGTGCAGATTTCAGCAGGGTTTTAGGGTCCCCTGTACATTGATGGATTTATGGAATAAACTTCTTGATTTAAATAATGTTCGATGTGTTATCCCTATCTTTTACTGTTTTTGGCTTATCCAACATCGAATTACTCAGTTGGATCAGTTATATTTGAATTTTTTCTTCATACAAATATTACAAAGTTAATAGGTAAATTCTGGAATCTCCCTATACTTTTCTCGATATTCCTTAGGTTTCTTGATTGAAGAATGGTTTTCCGGTTTTCAAAATCTACTGAAATCTTATTGTACGAAATCCCTATGCACCCTTAAGTGGAAATCTACCCCGCAGATATTTCTAACGCGAGAATGCGATGTGATATGTCAGATCGAGAGATACTACAACCTGGAATATAAAAAATCCAATGACATAGTTCACCAATAAGGGCACGGAGTAGATAAATATGTGCGTACGGCTTGCATACGGAGTGGCCGCTGACACATTGAAATAGTATTGTCTCTAGTTGTACTTAATGGGGTTTATCTGAGGATCACAGCAGACACGGTCTGCTTCCTAGAACTGCAGCCCGGTTGACAATTTATTTTATACAAGTGGGTGTGTAGGATGCACTGCTCACACAGGTACGTCCACAGGGCCGGATTCGAATATTATCTTCCTAAGATAAATTTCGAATGTTGAATAAATTATACCTTCGTTGGAACTCTGCTGGTGGAAACCTTAAGGACCATGAGATCTGCCTCGAGACGTTCATCGGGACAAACCATCTCTATCCTTATGAGATGATATAACCTCCCAAGCCCCCCAAAGACATGTCTCTAGATAGTTGGAAGGCCAGATCTTATGGTGTGTGGACCACTTTGGATTTCAATCAGGAATTGGAACGTTCTTCGATGAAAGTCAAAACGTTGTTTTCATCTGTCTTTATTCGCAACATTAGAACCTCATTATTACCGTTTCAGTAGAGTGGTTATCACTGTACGTCGAGTGGTCTATAAGAGACCACACGGTGTTGCGTAGCCGACAACGCCATCTTCTGGCAGTACGGAGAGCTGCCACAACTGTTCCTACCTTTTCAGTACTGAAATATCGAAACTTCCCAATCTTTCTTCACACTTCTTCCTCATGTAGGTTCAACTTGGAATAACAAATTTTCATTTATCTTTGTTATCAATTAAATTTTCCTTCTGTTAATGTAATTTCGAAAGTCCTGCCCTGGCCTCTTGGATAGTTCGCGTTGAAATGGAACAAGAGGCAACTCTCCTCGTAGACGGGAACTGAAAGAGATACATTCTGATGCCACGCAAAGGAATCTGTAGTTCTTCAGTTACACGTTGTATACTACTGTAAGGTTTTTTGGAAAAACTCCGGCTAGAGATTCGTTATTTATTGCGGAATGTTGATTGTTTATATCCTCAAGTTTTTCATTGCCGGCATATTGTGCATTGGGTATCTGAAAAACGGGAACCTGCACCTATAGACAACAAATTCTGCTAGAAGCGATGATGCTTCGAATGTCAGACTTTTTTTTTAATGCTCAAACATCTATATAACTGTGAAAATAATTCCTATTGGAAATACTGAAGCTTGGAACACGATAATTGTTCACATAAATCCATTTATATTACTTTTGACACCCTTACATTCTTTTGATAACTATTGTTCCCCCAAGTTACCCACTTTCCTTCAGCCAAATTTGGCATGATGTTTTTTGCCATACTTCTAATATCGGCAAGAATATGAACATTATAGGGAGTTTCGAAAAAGATGGAGAGACCTATAGTTGAGGAGGAAGTCGATTAGTAGAAAACGAAGGAAAGAAAGTTTTCTAGGTAGTGTAATAAGGTAAAATCTAACTGGGTTTTCGTGAGAAAGAACTTTCATCCCCAAAATGGAAGCCTACTTATTGGCCATTGCGCAGTAAGATACCACCTACAAAGATAGCTCCACTCTTGTAGGTTATGCGAATCGGCAGACGAAACCAACGAGCAATATTTACTCTTCAAAATTCTAACATTGCCACTGACAAGACTGTCACACCAAATATCGAATGGTCGTGGTGCGAAAAGGCATCTTCGAAGCCAAACGACCACCTCTGGTTTGAATCCAAATCTTAATGGTATCCAGAGGAATGTCGACAAGATTGAAACGAAATGAAATGGATGAACCAGTATTTTGAAAGTGGTAACTGAATTCAAAAGGCTCCACGTTTTTCTGCCAGTAAAAAGGAAATTAGGGTTTATCCACCCTTTTATGTTCGTCTGCATTGAAAAACTTTCTTCATGATATCTGATATGCGCTAGTGCATCAAAAATTCAATATTTTTGAGCGCTCATATCATTTCGCCACGATGTCTGTATTTTTCGAATTTTGAGCCGAAAATGGTCTCAATCGACTATGTTTGACTCACTGATGACGAATCCGTCGGAAAATTTGAGTCTGTCCGTCCGGCCGTAAGCACGATAACTCTCGAACGGAACAACTTAGAGACTTGAAATTTTCAGTGTGGGTTCAGTTCCCGAATGCCTCGGTTAAGTTCGTTAATGGGCCAAATTCCACCAGGGGTTCCGTAAATATGGCCGTTCAAAGTTTTATTTCCCTGATTACTTGAAAACTACAGATATGATTGAGTTGAAATTTTGGACTCAAATGGAGAATGAGGTGTTCAAGCTACATGTGAAATTTTGTCCAGATCGCATGACCAGAACCATAGGAACCATAGAAAATTGTAACTTTTGAACGGAAACGCCTAGGGACTTGAAATTTTCAGGATAGGTGTGGATCTCGAATGTCGTGATCACGTTCATCTATGAGCAAAATTATACTAGGGGTTCCGAAAATATGGTCGTTTGAAATTTAGTTTTCTTGATAATTTCAAAACTACAGATTCGATCGTGACGAAATTTTGTATACTAATGAAGAATGATATATTCAAGCTACATTTCTCCAGATCACATGACCAGAATCATAGAAAATCATAACTTTCGAACGGAAAGGCCTAAGGACTTGAAATTAGAAATTTTCAGGATAGGTGTGGATCTAAAATGTCGTGTTCACGTTTATGAATGAGCAGAATTATACTAGGGGTTCCGTGAATACGGTCGTTTGAAATTTTGGTTTCTCGATAATTTCGAAACTACGGATTCGATCGAGATGAAATTTTGTATTTTAAATCGAGAATGATATATTAAAACAATATTTTGTCCAGATCGCATGACCAGAACCATAGAAACCATAGAAAATTGTAACTATTGAACGGTAAGGCCTAGGAACTCGAAATTTTCAGGGTGGGTTTGGATCTTGAATATCGCGGCCACGTTCATCAATGAGCTAAATTAGACTAGGGGTTGCGTAAAAATGGCTGTTCAAAATATTTTTTTCCTGATAATTTCGAAACTAGTGATTGGATTGAGATGAAATTTTGCACCTGCCTTAGGAAGAATGTATATAAACTACGTGCCAAATTTTGTCCAGATCACACCACCAAAACCGTGGAAAATTCTTGCAAATTATCGAAAAAAAAATTGCTCACCTAAAGCACTGACATGAAGTCTGGAGTTTTGCCTAAGCTTCAGAATTTTTGTGACAGCTGTCGAAAATTCCTTCTATTGATTTCTGAAACTGGAAAATGCGAATCTACCTACAAGGTGCATGTACGAGCGCTCAAAAGCTCCTGCATTCACGGCAGTGCTTTTCGTAATTTTTTTCTAACACTCTTTATATACAGAGTCTAAAATGCACCATTTTCGAGCTGTTCTGCACACTGTTCTTGTTTCGAGCTAGCAAACGAGTGTTTCATTTATATAATATGCGCAGGATTCCAGGATTTGATAGCTCGTCAAAAAATATGAAAAAAAGTGTCTTTCGATCTACCCCCTACACCACAATTTCTTTACCCAAAACTATTCCAGAGGTTTTTCATCAGACGTGGCTAAAAATACACTCCATTCTGATCATTGGATCTATTCGACAATTCCGGTGGAAATTCGGCTGCATTGTTGAGATTAAAATGAAGGATTCCATGGAGTTCTTGACGCCAAAGGGGAAGTGGAAACTAACAAGAGAATCTATTGGATGGCTCTAGGAAATGACCAATTATTTCCACCAAAAATAACTGGCTTTCTTCGAAACACTTCGTTTGAATTCACACGAATCCACTCTTTCCTGAACTTCGGTGTAAATGACGTCAACCTCTCGACATCAATGGCCAATTTCGTAATTTCGGTACAATTTATGATCACAATGGGTCATTTCCAAACGTTCCCAGCAATACCAGTAGTCATTGTACGGACACTTTTTATGAGATGTACCACCGCCACAACACATCGGCGGTGTTCAACAGCAGAGGCTTTCACCGATCATTACTCCCCAAATTCCCAAGATCCGAATCTTGATACAAGATAAGTCCGTTCCGATAACGGAGGTACAAATTCAGAAATTATGTACTCGAGTTAATTCGACTTTGTCTCCTGTTACGTTTTCAAAACGCCATATTGAGAATACGTTAAGCAGTTCAGTCATTTGGTTGCACTCAGTTCCGTGATAAGGGGTTAGATACGATCTTAATTATGAGTAAAACTCGTTATCTAGTAGGCCTCGATCGCAATGCGTGTTTGTCGTCGACTTAGCTCGCTCTATCCGACATTCGCACCCCCGTATAAAGAGAAAGACGGAACTATCTCGCATTAAAACAGTGAGAAATTCAATTAAAGTTGGGTGGATAATTTAGAATGCGGGTTTTATGTTCTCGAATTCCTAGCACGGGGCGAACGGGTCGTTGCCAGCCATCTACCGCTAAAAATGCAAAATCATCTGTCGTTTGGCCCATTAATTCCCACCTAGATCATAAAAATGAAATAACGAGCCACAAATTAGCCACCAAGGACACGGCGTCCAAAATTCACCAGCCAATGGCGTTCGGGACCTTTCCCAAACAGAATTAACTTGATTCATTCCGTTCGCGTTGAGACTAGTGGGAGCAAACAATTCGGTTTCATATCAAATTCTGAAAATTTGTTTTCCTTCCATAATGGGAAAAATATATCACATGCAAAATTTTATTCTAAATCGTTACAAGTGTAAGTGTCTCTGCGATATCGCAACTGCACATCCTCGCTTTTCTTGTGATATAGCTGTGACATATCAAGGATGACAGTATATCTGCTATAAAGCTGCTCTTTATTATATTATCTTGGGTTTGTTGATATCCTTCGGAGGAATCGAACTGATTACTTTTTTAAATCAATGTGGCTAATTTTTGAACTTCTTAATTCATTTTTGGGTTAATTATACATTTTCCTATTCCATATTTTATTTCATGAGCCCATTCATTTTAGCCGTGACATATCAAGGATAACAGTATATATTGTTATGGATCGTTCCAGATTTTAATAATATTAAATATTGAAATTTACGAAAAACCACTAACAATATTAAAAAAATTTTGTTTCAATTATATTTTTTTATTATTTTTTTTTCTAGACTCTTTTTCAAGGAGGGGTCTCGAGGTGAACAAACAAAGAAATTTTTTTACAACAACATATAATTAGCAATCTTATACTAAAACCAATCCCAACTATCAAAAGAACCTATAACTAATATTTTTAAACTCTAAAATAACGTTCGATTGGTGAGTGCACTCACTATATGTTCCAATATCTCCTATTTCAATTTTCCTTCTTCCAAGCAGCACGCCTTTTCAATATCTCCTTTTCTCCTTCACTTGCCAAATCAACTCCAACAACTCAATCTACGAATCTACTCTTGCCAAGTTACAAATACAAAGTTTGATTCATTATACCTTTCTTCTTACAAAACCAATCTTTCTGCAAACTTTTTGAAAATTCTCGATATTTCCCCTTGACTTTTCTCTCTCAACTGTTCACTGGCCTGCTTTTCCCATTTATATTATTTAATATCTCATATTTCTTAGGTAACATTCTTGATACATTCCATTCTTCATAAACATAACTTAACTATTTACAATCATTTGAACAAATTCCCATTTTTCTTATTTTTGAATAATCTGAACCCTCATTGAAAATATAATAATATATTAATTTATAAATTGATCGAATTTACTGAATTGACCAAAGATGTTTGAAGGTTCTCGACTTTTCGGTGATATATTATTTTTCATTTTTAATTTCTTTAAACGTTAGGAAATATGACCATTTTTGATTTCCATAACAATATCTCTACTTACAAGCTGCTCTGTATTATGGTAACTTGGGTTTAATGAAAATAATAATAATTTATAATAATGATAATAATTCGTTTATTCGCAAAAATATGAAAATATTTAGCAGCAGTACATCAAAGAATAAACAATAAAGACTCGATGAGTGTTAGACACTTGTTTGAAGAATTAGAGAAGAAAAAGTTATAAAAGCACTGGCGTGAAGTCAGGGGATTTTGAGCGCTCGTTCATCTACCTTGTAGGTAGATTCGCATTCTCCAGTTTTAGAAACCAATTAAAAAAAATTTGATAGCTGTCAAAAAAATTTCAAACTAAGGCGAAATCCAGACTTCACGTCAGTGCTTTAGGTGACCATTTTTTTTTTCGATAATTCTCTAGAATTTTGTACGTCATCTATGGTCTTGGTAATGCGATCTGGACAAAATTCTTCATCTATGGGCATTCCAATTCAATGAATAGTTTCGAAATTATAAGGAAAAAAATATTTTGTACGACCATATTTACGGAACCCCTAGTCTAATTCTGCTCATTGATGAACGTGAACGCGAAATTCGCGATACGAATATACCTTTAAAATTTCAAGTCGTTAGGCCTTTCCGTTTGGAAGTTATAATTTTCTATGGTTTCTACGGTTCTGGTCATGCGATCTGGAAAAGATGTAGCTTGAATATATCATTCTCCATTTGAGTACAGAATTTCGTCACCTTCAAATCCAATTATCTAGAGAACTAAATTTCAAACGACCATATTTACGGAACCTCTAGTCCAATTTTGCTATCCTGAAAATTTCAGGCCTTTCCATTACAATGTTGTAATTGTCTATGGTTTCTATGGTTCTGGTCATGCGATCTAGACAAATTTTGCATGTAGCTTGAACACGTCATTCTCCATCTGAGTGCGAAATTTCACTTCGATCGAATCAGTAGTTTCGAAGCAATCAGGAGAACAAAATTTCGAACGGCCATATTTACGAAACCTCTGATCGAATTTTGCCCACTAACGAACTTAACCTCGGCATTTGAGATTTGAACCTACCCTGAAAATTTTAAGATTCTAGGTTGTTCCGTTCGAGAGTTATTCTGTATACGGACGGACAGACTCGAATTTCTCGACGGATTCGTCATCAGTGAGTCGAACTCTTTCGATTGAGAGTATTGAGACCCTTTTCGGCGCAAAATTCGAAAAATACAGACATCGTGACGAAATGAAATAGCCCTCGTGTAAGTGGTACGAGCGCTCGAAAAGAAATATGCATAAATAAATTAAACAGGGCAAGAAACAGTCCAGAGCAATATATGACCACAAACAGCAATGTACGGTCCTTAGAAATAGCATCGTCGTTTATTCTCACTTGAAATACTGTTTTCTTAGAGGTTCAATGCCAAGAATCGAACACCTCGAATTTTTTTTATTGTTTCATTTAATTTCCTGGAAATAATCTCGGTGTATGAATAATTTTTTTAAGGTGCTGCTAACAAATCCCAGAAATCATCGATAAAATAAATCGGTAACTGAGTCCATCGGCATCCAATCTTATAAATTTCATTTCAGAAACAAACAAACAAAATCGGCTACCGTGGTAATTCCAAACTTCCAAGAATCACGGAAAATCAAAGTGGTTACCTGAGATTGGGGAGTTTTTCGGGGCTGGCATAACTCAGACCTCGAGCTAATAATTTCACTCGGTGGACATTTAAGAAGAAGGGTCCGTAAAGGGACTTCTAACGTCTAAAATTCTGTCAAACAAACCACAATAATTTACCTATTTAATGGACAGGTCAGGACATACAACATAATAAAATTTCATGGAATGTTACAACAACTGGACAGGGATGCCATAATGGCTTTTCGTCAGAGATAATTTTTCACAGATTTTATTTGTTTTAGGAGGATTGATATTTATGTTGGCGACGTTCAGGTGACAAGAAAACTTTCATATTCCGTCTAGGTCATGCGACCTTAAGATTAAACAGGTAATGCGAGGGATAAAGGTCCCAAGCGTTTTATTTTATGTGAACTCTTCGCAACATGCCGCCATTCATTTGCTGAATTATTTTGGGTAGGTGAGTTGAAATTTCAGATGCTGGATTTCCGTTTTTATGTCAAATATTTTTTTTAAATATACCATGGATGATAACAAAACTGTTAGAGAGCTTTCATTAATTCAACCCAGTTCATATCATAATTTTTTTTTCACTATCAATAAATAAAAATAATAAAAATTTCAATCGTGAAAAATACAGCAGTGGACTCTAAAACAAAAAACAAACTGCATATTATATTTATATTTATATTATATTCTGGCGAGCTGTACGTTTCACCATTCCCATGCATATTTCATCTATTTCTACTAACTAGATTCTCTTTATTATGAGAAATTCTTTCATAGGGTATTTGTTACGAATGCATTTGCATTCATGCAATTTCATTTTCTACCATAAGCATGCGATTCCGAAGGGAGCGAACTGAATAAAAATATTATTTTTATGAATTTCTCTCGCGAGAGTGGCCGCTCAACCACATACAGAACATGCACGTTATTTATCGCTATTTTGCATGCCGCAAAAAGGTTCGACTGCATTTAATGCAAATTATACTCCGTACAATATATTGCAAATTTACCAGATGGTTACTTCCATGTCGCCTATTCACATCGTATAATTACGGGGCTATACGCATTAAGTGATTGAATCTTAATCAGCAGGAAGGCTCACTTTGCTGCTTTTCGACGAAATGAGTTAGATACGCATTTTTGGTATCTTTCTGACCGTTTTAATCGCCGGAGGGTATTGGTTTTGGATTTGTGTAACATCAAAGAATGAAAATTTCGAAGGAACAAATGGAAAGAATTGTAGACATTCTCCGCCAGATGTCACAGTTCTTTACATTGTATCGATGCGCGTCTTCTGGCTGGTAATATAAGTTCTGCATTTCATGTTAGTCTTCATCGTCGACCAAGTTATGCGGTACTGAAAACTCAAAACCCACAAACATATTAATAATCGCTGTATTGTAAATATATGAAATTGATAATACTTATTGTTAAAATGTGTATGAAAAAATAACTTCTTGACTCCTGATAACGGTTAACAAGCCAGAAACTGGTCTACCCGCTACTCTTGCCGATCGATGATGACACGTTCCATCCAATTCACTTCCCAATCTGGATTTCCATTTCTCCATTCCATTCATTGATTTTTGAGCCTTTACGGCAAAATAATTTTTTTTGAATTGTTTAAAATGTCCAAGTTGAATAATTCTTGAACCAATTTCGTTTATTATTTCTGAAATAAAAAAAATACTACCTACTGGAGTAGGATGATATTGGACATTTTCTATCTTTGCTAATTAAAGTTTACCCTGTCTATAAAAATGAAAATTTACTTTGTGAGCGTAGAAATGAAATTCAACGAAAAAATAAGAAAAGCACTGCCGTGAAGGCAGGAGCTTTTGAGCGCTCGTACATGCACCTTGTAGGTAGATTCGCATTTTTCAGTTTTAGAAACCAATTGGAAAGATTTTGACAGCTGTCGAAAAAAAATTCAAACTAGGGCGAAAATCCAGACTCCACGTCAGTGCTTAAGGTAACCAATTTTTTTTTCAATAATTCTCTAGAATTTTCTACGGTATCTATTGTCTTGGTAATGCGATCTGGACAAAATTTCCCAAGTAGTTTCAATACATTATTCTTCATCTATGTGCGAAATTTCATTCCAATCCAATAAGTAGTTTCGAAATTATCAGGAAAAGAATAGTTTGAACGGCTTTATTTACGGAACCCCTAGTCTAATTTTGCTCATTGATGAACGTGACCGTACAATTCGCGATCCGAACCTATCCTGAAAATTTCAAGTCCCTAGGCCTTTCCGTTCGGAAGTTATAATTTTCTATGGTTTCTATGGTTCTGATCATGCAATCTGGACAAAATGTAGCTCGAATATATCATTCTCATCTTAAATACAAATTTTCGTCACGATCAAATACAAAGTTTTTAAATTATCAAGAAAACTGAATTTCGAACGAACATATTTACGGAACCCATAGTCTAATTTTGCTCATTGATGAACGTGACCGCAACATTCGAGATCTACACCTATCCTGAAAATTTCAAGTCTCTAGGCCTTTCCGTTCGAAAGTTATAATTTTCTATGGTTTCTATGGTTCTGGTCATGCGACCTAGACAAAATTTTGCATGTAGCTTGAACACGTTATTCTCCTTCTGGTTACAGAATTTCACCCCGATCGAACTTGTAGTTTCGAAATAATCAGGAGAACAAAATTTCGAACGGCCATATTCACGGAACTCCTCGGCGAATATTGCCCGATAACGAACTCAACCTCGGCATTCGAGATTTGAACCTACCATGAATATTTCAAGTTTCTAGGAAATTCCGTTCGAGAGTTATCGTGTATACGGACGGCCGGCCGGACGGACAGACTCGAATTTTTCGACGAATTTGTCATCAGTGAGTCGAACCTTGTCGATTGAGGCCATTTTCAGCTCGAAATTCGAAAAATACAGACATCGTGACGAAATGATATAGCCTTCGTGTAAGTAGTACGAGCGCTCAAAAACTGGATAAAATTGATGGTGATTCATAGATGTAATTTTCGATTAGAATATTTTCAGTTAATTTTTTTTATTAGCTAGATCGTATTTATATACTAATTCTACTATCCTATAACTATTCAGACATAATTTTATACAACAATTATTTTACATTACCTGAATTTCACATTCTAAATATCAGTTACACTGTTTAGAGACTGTTTTTTCCATTATGTATTATGTGAATTGTATTATTGTTTAAATGAATGAGTTTCAAAAAAAAGTTCAATTTGTAATGATTTATGTTACCTAAATCTTTTTTTCTTCAATTCACATGAATTTTGGTTCATATTCGAGTGAGAATAACTTATTTAAATCTGTTTGGAGAGTATTGAAATGCCAGAAAAATTTCAGAAGCCGATAGAGATCGTATTTGCTCTTTGACAAGTCGCAATAATTTTCTACAATTTACAGACAAAAATAATGTTAAAAATCAAATTAAATTTTTGGTTGATAAATCGAGCTTATTTCTTATTTTGTTACATGTGCCCAAAATTCGCTGAGAAAGTTTTTTTAATTTTTCAGCGCTCGTTCTACTTACACGAGGGCTATATCATTTCGTCACGATGTCTGTATTTTTAGAATTTTGAGCCGAAAATAAACTCAATCGACTATGTTCGACTCACTGATGACGAATCCGTCAAAAAATTCGAGTCTGTCCGGCCTTGGCAGTGGCGTCAGACTGCATCTGAAGCAGTATGGTCACGCTGCTGGAAAATTGTACCCTTTTACTAATGTCCACTGTGTATTTAGGGTTGCAAGCTCTTGAAATTATAATATGCTTGGAAAAAATAGTTTATTTCATAATAGTGTTCGTATAATCCATGAAAGAAGAATATGTGGACGGCATAAAATCATTTTGCTCGCACATAAGAACAATTTTTAATGAACTTTCTCCATCTTTCGTTAGTTTATATTGGGAAATATAGTATTTCATTCATCATTATATTATTTTTGGTTAGAAGAAAATTGCATAATTTTATGATTGAATGTTCCTTCGTTTATGCTTTATTCTAAAAATTGGGATTGTAGGAAAAACCTTTCTTCTTCCTATTTTCTCCCCAAGTCTACAAATTTTACGCAGTTATTTCTACCGATATTGAGTGTACGTGGCAGTCGCTGCCCGGTCGTTGCTATCCGTAAGCTTGTAGCAGCGCCGCACTAATATCCTTCTCAACCATCTAAAAATTGCCCAAAAATTCGAATATTTGAATTTGATATAGTCTGACGAACTCAGATTTCAGGATCGTCCCCCTCTACCCAATAAACCAATCGTCAATAAGATATTCTAATTTTAACCTTTCCAAGATTAGGTGCTTAAATTGCTGCAAATAATTTCACATGTTTATGCTAGTTATCAGACATCCGATAATTGCAGGTATGTCCTGAAATGAAACAATTCTTATTTTTCACTAGAAGTTCACGAGATCCAGATAAAATCTCGGTACATACTATTTCTCACCTTGTTGAGCGGGCAACTGCAAATTAACGAAAAATTAGATCGTTGATGTGTTTTTATGATACCGATAATAACTGTTTGAATTTACAGAATGCGTTAGTGTTCCATAAAATTATATGGTTATTTCTTTCCTATTGCAACCAGGAAGTGTGTTTGCTTATGCCAATGGATCTAATTAAAGTTATTAGTCGAGAAGAATTGAAATGCTAATTAGGACAAATAATACAGTCGCGTTGGTATTAAAATGATTTTTTCCATAAAGTAAAAGAAATAATGTGGTTTCTAGGTGTATAATATGAATAAACATTTTTTAATCTGTAAATAATTGTGTTGAAAAACCAACAGAGAACGGAAGATAATGAGCTGAAGATCTCCCAACCCAACCCTTATTGACAAGAAATACTTATAATAATTTATTTATTTGAGTAATTACCTCTTATTCGTATGTTGAACTTCTTCTTCGAATTAAGTGATCTCATCAGCAACAGAACGATTAAAACTCTCCAGGAGGTATACGATGAAATAACAAAATCAGATGCTGATGAATTCCAAAAGAAATATTTTTAACGCTTCGAAAAAAGTGATAGAACAATATTCATAACCTCTTATAAATTATAACGAAGCTGCTATGATTGATGAAATTCAACATCATAACATGCATTTCCAGGCAATATTATGATGACCTTCATAAGAATGAGCTTCCTAGAAAAAAAGTGAGTAGTTATACTGATTGACTTCAATTCTGTCCATTCGTTCCTTCGTGAACACGATAACACTTGTCGAAAAAAAAGGCCAATGTATTTTGGTATTATAGCAAGAGATTTCGAACAAATTATGACTTATGGAATCTTCTACACAAATCAGAACGGTGGAGAAACTGAGCTACATTTTCGAACTTTGATTAGATGAATGTGTTTGAAAAAATATAACTAACCAAGAAAAAAATCTGAAAAATTTTGTTGAAAAAATTAGTTTATTTTGAGGGTTTGAACTTTCAGCGTCATACTCGAAAATATCCTATTCAGTCTTTGGTGTACCTACGTTTAACTGGATTTCTCGCTAAATATGATCAGTTTTGGAGACACCCAGTACAAATAATTTGTAAATGTAGAGAGAAGAAAACGAAATATGTGAAAATATCAAGGATATAATTCGAACCTTGGTTGTATTTCGACCAAAAAAATTATATCCTAGTTGGGTAACGAAGGGTCTCGCCATAAATACGTGTCTATACGCGAGGAAGGATTGGGAATTTTTTCCAAGCGGATAAGAGCGACGAAACGGATAAAACAAACTTGGGGTCTCCGACTCTCCGTATCATAGATAAGTGTGCGTGATCTTGTTCGTAAGAAAACATGTTGTCGTGAGCAGTGTTGAAGAAGCAAGATATAGAAGAACTCCTCCCAGCGCAGCATGGATGCTGCATTACCAAGGACCAATAGCTCGTCGGTAACGGCCTCGGTTAAGCCTTCCGATGTTAAATGCCGTAAATATGCCTGGCGATCTCCACCAGGTCCTGGAGTCGTGAGTTGAATCGAGCCGAAGACAACGCGACGGGTGATAAGACTGCGGCGAGTTATTTTCACGGTGCTATCTCCGGCTGATGTCCGCAGATTTTTTTTGCTGAATTTTCCTTTTTTCAACTATTTCCTTTATATCATCACTAATTGTGTATTTAGGTATTCATGAATGGAAAAGCACTCTAACTGTTTCAAATGATCGGTGGTGTCGAATTCCTGACTCGACGCCTTGCTCCTCTTTTTTTCACCATCCATTTATCTTTCATTCCTTCGTTGATTCTTTTCAGACGAAAAGGCCTTCAGTCATTGTTAGTATGATAAATACTGCCATTGTATTTTTAGAAGCTTCAAAAGTTATATGGAATATGAAAGAAAATCCATGTGGCAAAACTGTCTTTAGTGTTCATTGTCAGTATGAAAAATACTGTCATTTTATTCCTAGAATATTCAAAAAATAGAATCACCGAAATATATGTAATAATATATCAAAATAACTCAGTTTTCTTGTCTCGCACAACAGGAAGAAATATTCAAGGGTGAATTATCAAGTACAGAAGGAGGGGTTCTATTTTGGCTTGTTGCACTCATATTCAAACGATTTTTCAAGAGGCTCTCATCACTGTCTTCGTCAGACGTAGTGAATACATCGGCTTCAACAGTCTTCCTAGTTTTCAGTTTATTATTAAGCAGTGCAGATTCTAATCTGTTGATCATATATTTGGGATCATTCCTCATCTTCAAATTTGATTTATCTCTCAAATATAGAGGTTCCCTTACTTCGGTGTCCATATTTTTCGTAACATGCAAGAAAGATATGTTCTTTTCGAAATTATCGAAGCTTCCTCCTTTATTTTCTCCGATGTTTGAATCCTGTAAACAATGAGCAAATGTCCTCGGTGGATTTTTAGGAGCAGGTCTAGTGGCAAAGGTTTTTCCAGAGCCTGCTTCAAAGTATCATTCATTTCACATTCTTTTTCAACATGCTTTGATGATATTTGTGCTTTCTTCAAGCTATTGGATTTTGTCATTTGTAATAACGTGTCTAATTTTTTTCAAAGCTGATGTTAGTTCATCCTTGTCGTTTTTATTATTTACAGTATCTCTTTTTTCATCTTTTTCTGCACAGCCTAATTTAGCATGTAAACCATTCACTTCATTGTCCAAAGAATTTTTTCTTGGAGTATCAACAGGATTTTAATTGCTAGGTTCTTCCTTATCGGTTAATTTCAAAGTTTTAATTTTATGTTTATCACTAGCATCAGACACACAATACTTTTTTCTACGAGAAACTTCTTCTAAGTTTGGATATATTGGTTTCATAACAGTCTTTTCGCAAGGTTTCATTCTTAAAGATTTAGGTATAGGTTCAGAATATAAAGCTGACATATTCTTCACCACTTTATCAATTCTTTGGTTTGATTTTTTACTGCCATTGCTACTACTATCAGTGTATGCTGAATTGAACTTATTCCTCAATACATTGAAATCCATTGAGCTTTTCGACTTCAACAATATTGGTTTCCAAGAGGGAAGGCACATTCTTCTTAACACAAAGAACTTCACTGGTATCAGGAATTTTATCACAATCTTTAATTTTCTGGGTACTCACAGGTTTTATGATGTGTCTGAATTCTTGGCTTTTATTCAGAACACTGGAACGTTGAAATGCAGAAACTTTATCCGAATTTTAGATTAATACCTATTTAGTCTCAGGATCGAGTGAAAAATAAGTGTAGCTTTCCACGTGTTTTTTAGTTGGCAACATCTTCTCAATTGACATTGACAATTTGTACTTTGGACACATAGTTAACTTACTTTGCAATTTGTTGGTTTTTTCATCGAATTCTATTTCAATTTTTGGATGCATCTCTTCATCCAAATGACTGCTGATTCAGTCAAAAAAGTCTCCTACTTTTCACCATCACAATATATTCTGATGTGTCAAGATTTGTTCAGAAAAATTTCAATAGAGGCTTAAAAATAATAACAAAGGATGTTCTCAAATTGAAGACGAAATTCAAAGGATTGAGAAGATTGAGAACTATCATCGAACACAAAAAAAAATAAATATGAAGTGTATAACAGCGTGAGGTGGAAATAATAAACCTTTGATGCGTTTTTTGGAGGACGACCACACTGCTTACGTAATTTATCAACCTGAATCTGAAATATAACGATCTTACCGAAATATCTTATGGTAAATGGGCAATAAACAACGCAACAATGAGGAAACACTACATACAATCCTCCCACGTTGCTTCTTCCACCCAACCGACAAAACCCAAATTAAATCATTATTCATTTCAATTTTTCGATCTGCTGCCCCGATAGGAGTTCAACCAAATACATTGTTCGCGGTCAAGTTTTGGGTCAATTAAATGGATTCCTACGGCAGGTGCCCACTCTCCGGGCATCTGCTTCCTTCCGGTCGCTATCTCTTGAGACATCTTGATCTTATCTGCGCCAGGTCGTAATTAGAGTCGCACTTCGGTTGGGACCGTTATTCAAATCGCCCCGAGTTTTTCTGAATGACCGGTTAGGCTGGATGTTTTTCCGCGAAATTTCATTAGTGATGGACGATTCTATTGGGGAGAAGGTGGAGATGGGGATATAAAACCAAAATTCAATTCGTTGGAGAAATAATAAGTTTTCCTGAAATGGTTCAGGTATAGCAAGATGGGAACAGTATGAAAACTGTCAAAATAGTATATTATTTAACAAACGGTAATGTAGGTCATAAATCACGCAGATGAAGTTTGCAGCACGAGCCGAAGGCGAGTGCTGTAATTCATCAAGTGAGTTATGACCATTACCGCAAGTTGGCATTCGATATTTGAACCTACCCTGAAAATTTCTAGTTTCTAGGTTGTTCTGTTCGAGAGTTATCGTGTATACGGAAGGACAGACTTGAATTTTTCGACTGATTCTTCATCAGTGAGCCGAACCTTGTCGATTGAGACCATTTTCGGTTCAAAATTCGAGAAATACATACATCGTGACGAAATAATATAGTAGAACGAGTGCTCATAAAGGTATTTCGTATGAATCAGAGATTTTCCATTAGTTTGAATGGAACAAGTTGAGCACGGGGTATAATTGATTTTTTTTAGTGTATTCTACTAAATAATGCATGGCTCTGCTCGGCGCTGCGCATATCTCGGAGGTCCAATTCTCGATAATTCGATCATTCTCCTTCCCGAACATGATGTTCGATAGGGTTTCCAATCTTTTTCTGTGACTCTTTTTTTATTTGCCTCTTACTAGTGTCGAATTTTCACTCACATTTTCACATTCAGTTCAAGTGAGGTTTATTATTAAAACGCTCGAAAATTGCTTACTCATGTAGGACTATTTGGACCTGATGAAACAGCGCGAATAATTTCCACTGAATACCAAATCAATAACGAGACAACGTGAACTGTACTATCACCAGCCCAAAACGCTTATGAAATCATTTTTGAAACTGAAAGAGTCGACAGGGCCGTATCTAGGTACTATCGCACTTGAGGCAATATATTAGACAGCGCCCTCCAATTGCGTAGATTTTTTTTTCATCATCATATTTTCTTATAGTATTTTTTTTTCATAATGCTAGTCATATATTTCCGTAAGAGTTTCAAAATAATACAAATTTTTATGGAAACATTTTTTCATTAAAAACATTGAAATACACATTTTGAATGAAATGCATAAAAATAAAACAAATTCTGAAAAAACAAGATGAAATATTTATATTTATGAAATAAATACGAACATTTATCTTAAAAAATATAAATTCTTCAAATTAAAATTTAGAAATACATACTGCAAACGTCAAATAAAATTTTTTTGGTAAGTTGACTAGAAAACAATAATCGATAATCACAATCTCTGCAAAAAAAACCGCAAACTTAGCACACAAATACTATTTTATAACCCTTTGAAACACGTACTAATAGTTTCGTACAGGGCCCGATGTTACAATATTCAAGAAGTCCATACAGTAAGTATAAAAAAATCACTAGAATAATCTTTGTCAAATGAGAAAATGAAAATGAAAACTATGAAAAGTAACACTAAAATTAATGTTTTATCAGATTTCATTCAAAAAAGACGCTCTGAGAAGTGAGAACTCAAGTTTGAAAATCAATATTTTCCGCAATGAACCAAACATATTTCTTCTTGAATTGAAAAGAACAATATTATGTTAAAATACGAATAATTAAATATATCCGATGCCTGAATAATGTCATAAAAAATAAAAAATACTTAGAACAACTCACCTTCAATAACACAATTTATAATGCTCGAATCCAAAAGCACAATGGCACAAAAAAGTCAGAATATAAAAAAAAATCGAAACTTACAACACTTGAAATCTGGATACACATTAAACGAACATTAAAATTTAAATTTTTTGCTCTTCTCTTCACAATTGAAAGAAATCAATATTTATGTAGAATCAAATAAGATTCCTCAATTTTTATCCCACTTCTTGAGCTCAAAACTCTGATTGGTGAATTTTGGCAATACAAATCGTTTTTAAAATACCACAGATGTGGCCTAAAAATCTAAACAAATCGATCATTATGAACCATCATCATCAAAGAAGCCACTCTTTAGAACAAGCTGGCTGCGATAAGGGATGTAGTGTAAACAACTCATAAAAGGGCTGTGCTTGGAATCGCATGACGATATTTCCGATTGTAATATTTATGATCAGAGTACGGCAACTTTGAAAGTTTTTATAACAATTGGACCATATTGCTCGAATTTCTTACCTTATTGCATCCTCATTCTGTACTTTGAATATCAATGTTTCGAAATGTTGTGATCGAATTACTTACTTACGTAACAGTGTTGTCATATTTCGAATTAATTTTTTTTTGCTTGGCGCTTCTATTTTCTTTATTTTTGATGTTTTTTGGCGCCCCTTCGGACCTTGCGCCCGTGGCAAGTGCCACCCTTGCCACGCCCTAGATTCGGCCCTGAGAGTCGATGTGTGCCTTCAGTTGTGGAACTCTTCTTCGCTTGATTTCATTGATCGATAATCGAGAATCCCCTTCAAGTAGGTAGACCCTTGCCTAATTCAAGAAAATCGATGAAAAACCTTCGAAATCTTCCGATTACCTTCTGCAATTTCCTCCATTCATCCAACTACGCACAACAAGTATGACCCAACGAATTGCGCCCATCAAGGTGAGTTCTTGCTTCATTCCCGCCATTGTTTTTCCTTCTTCCTTTGTTTCACGGCTAGCTAGAAACCGGCGGCGAGCATTTCGCCATGACACGTTTAAACAAAAGACATCGCGTGTTCGAAATAAATATGGCGTCGGTAAATTAAGTTCGCGTGAGCGCGCTTTATGTGCCCCGTCCTGAAAGACATACGTCATACGCGTTCTCTGCCGGATTATTCCAACAGAACTCGCGTACCTAGGCCGTGAATATTCAAAGAGAATAGGTGGGTAATTATACGGTGCTAGTCATGTAACGACGATCGATCCTGAAAGGGAACCGAGGGAAGTGGGCCGACCGACGATTGGTTGGTTTCGTTTATGCGATAAAAATTTCACGTTCTTTATTCTCTAGGAGAATTTCGACGAAATTATTATAGAAGGGAAACGATGAAGGTGGATGTTACTTATTTGAAAATACATCAATGCAGCACAGACCTGTCGGCGAAATTCTCACTGATCTCCCCAGGAGACATCTCTGTGAACTCCCATTCCATTTAGCAGGTTGCATCTTTTTGCGAGTTCCTTAGGATATCCCGAATGTAACTAAAACAAAAAATTCCCAGTGCGAGCTCCTAAACTAACCCCGAACATAACCAGAAGAAGCCCTCCACAATGCCAGTCAGGGCCGTATCTAGACGTGGCAAGGGTGGCACTTGCCACGGGCGCAAGGTCCGAAGGGGCGCCAAAAAATATCGAAAATAGAAAAATAGAAGCGCCAAGCAGAAAAATAATTCGAAAGATGACAATACGGTTACGTAAGTTAGTATCAATCACAACATTTCGAAACATTGACATTCAAAAAGCAGAATGAGAATGCAATTAGGTCAGAAATACGAGAAATATGGTCCAATTGTTATAAAAAATTTTCAAAGATGCCGCATTCTGATCATAAATATTACAATCGGCAATATCCTCATGCGATTCCAAGCACAGCCCTTTTATGAGTTTCTTACTCTACATCATCTCTTATCGCATCCAGCTTGTTTCGAAGGGCGGCTTGTTTGATGATGACGGTTCATAATGATCGATTTGTTCAGATTTTTAGGCCACATCGTGGTATTTCAAAAACGATTTGTATTGCCAAAAATTCACCAATCAGAGTTTTGAGCTCAAGAAGTGGGAGAAAAATTGGGGAATCTTATTCTATTCTACATAAATATTGATTTCTTCCAATTGTGAAGAGATGAGCAAACAATTTAGATTTTAGTGTTCGTTTAGTGTGTATCCAGATTTGAAGTGTTATAAGTTTTGAGTTTCTTTTATATTCTGATTTTTTTGTGCCATTGTGCTTTTGGATTCAAGTATTATAAATTGTACTTTTGAAGGTGAGTTGTACTAAGTATTTGTTATTTTTTATGACATTATTCTGTCATCGGATATATTCAATTATTCGTATTTCAACATAATAATATTGTTCCTTTCAATTCAAAAAGAAATATGTTCGGTTCATTGCGGAAAATATGGATTTTCAAACTTGAGTTCTCACTTCTCAGAGCGTCTTTTTTTAAATCTAATAAAACTCAAATTTTATTCTTACTTTTCATAGTTTTCATGGAATCTTCAATCTCATATGGCAAAGATTATTTTAGTGATTTTTTTATACTTAACGTATGGACATGGGGCCCTATACGAAACTATTAGTACGTGTTACAAATGGTTATAAAATAGTATTTGTATGCTGAACTTGCGGTTTTTTTTTGCATAGATTGTGATTATTGTTTTCTAGTCAACTTTTAAAATTTTTATTTTACGTTTGCAGTATGTATTTTTAAATTTTAAGTTGAAGAATTTATATTATTCGAGATAAATGTTCGTATTTATTACATAAATATGAATATTTTATTTTGTTTTTTCAGAATTTGTTGTATCTTTATGCATTTCATTTAAAATGTGTATTTCAATGTTTTTAATGGAAAAAATTTTCCATAAAAATGTATATTATTTTGAAACTCTTACGAAAATATATGACAAGCATTATGAAAAAAAAATACTATAAGAAAATATGATGGATGAAAAAAAATCTACGCAAATGGGGGGCGCTGTCAAATATATTGCCACAGGCGCAATAGCACCTAGATACGGCCCTGATGCCAGTTCCTAAGGAAATATTGGACGTAACCTGAATAAGAAATGCACATTGAGAGTTCCTGGAGACGAACCTTAGTCGGATCCTGGCCGGGAATTTCTCAGATTCGCGGGTAACTCTGATTTCGAAATACTCGACCATGGTGAATATTTCATATAAACGATGTTTGGTATAATGATTCATTTTGATGAGTTCTATTGCTGGTAAAAAAAAGCCTCACCTTTGAAAACGCCCTGTATATGTGGATATCCTTCGCACTTTTTTTAACCCCCTAACTCAATTATTGAAGGTTGCAAATAACAAATTTTTCTAACAACAAAAATTGTTGCAGAAAAATCGGATGGGTTTGTTATTTTCCACCCCTAATAATGAATTTCGGGGGTTAAAAAAATTATGCGGACAAAATCTACTCGTAGTGCTCCATAATATGTAGAGATATATGAATCAGTGTTTTTCAGAACCCTCAAAAAAAATTAAATATTCATCGAGGAATCCCGTCCCAAAGTCCTTCGCATTTATTTACAAACACCCTGTATACCTACGTTCTGAAATTTGATTGCGTTTGAATTGTTGTTATTATGGCTCTTATTTAAATTCCATTCGGTATCATATCGAATGTGTATGTGACTGTCTTTCCATTATACAGGTTTTTTTCAAAGTTGAGGTTTTTTTTTCGACCAGCAATAGAACTAATCAAAATAAGTCGATATACCAAAAATTACGAAAAGCACTGCCGTGCAGTCAGGAGCTTTTGAGCGCTCGTACATCCACCTTGTAGGTAGATTCGCATTTTCCAGTTTTAGAAATCAATTGAAGGAATTTTCGACTGCTGTCAAAAAAATTCTGAAACTAAGGCGAAACTCCATACTTCATGTCAGTGCTTCAGCTGACCAATTTTTTTCGATGATTCGCTAGAATTTTC
This sequence comes from Aphidecta obliterata, assembly GCA_963966015.1. Lineage (NCBI taxonomy): Eukaryota > Metazoa > Arthropoda > Insecta > Coleoptera > Coccinellidae > Aphidecta > Aphidecta obliterata. The sequence continues at coordinate 12,747,445 of OZ014433.1, read as the reverse complement.
TACGTTATCTATGGTCTTGGTGATGCGATCTGGACAAAAATTTCAAGTTCCTAGGCCTTTCCGTTCAAAGACTACAATTTTCTAAGGTTTCTATAATTCTGGTCATACGATCTGGACAAAATATTGCTTTAATATATCATTCTCGATTAAAATACAAAATTTCATCTCGATCGAATCCGTAGTTTCGAAATGATCGAGAAAACAAAATTTCAAACGACCGTATTTACGGAACCCCTAGTATAATTCTGCTCATTGATAAACGTGAACGCGAAATTTCAGATCCACACCTATCCTGAAAATTTCAAGTCCCTAGGCCTTTCCGTTCGAAAGTTATGATTTTCTATGGTTTCTATGGTTCTGGTCATGCGATCTAGAGAAATGTAGCTTGAATATATCATTCTCCATTAGTATACAAATTTTCGTCACGATCGAATCTGTAGTTTTGAAATTATCAAGAAAACTAAATTTCGAACGACCATATTTACGGAACCCCTAGTATAATTTTGCTCATAGATGAACGTGATCACATCATTCGAGATCCACACCTGTCCTGAAAATTTCAAGTCCCCAGGCGTTTCCGTTCAAAAGTTACAATTTTCTATGGTTCCTATGGTTCTGATCATGCGATCTGGACAAAATTTTACATGTAGCTTGAACACCTCATTCTCCATTTGGGTGCAAAATTTCATCTCGATCAAATTTGCAGTTTTCAAGTTATCTGGGGAACAAAACTTTGAACGGCCATATTTACGGAACCCCTGGTGGAATTTGGCCCATTAAGGAATTCAACCGAGGCATTCGGGAACTGAATCCACACTGAAAATTTCAAGTCACTAGGTTGTTCCGTTCGAGAGTTATCGTGCTTACGGCCGGGCGGACGGACAGACTCGAATTTTCCGACGGATTCGTCATCAGTGAGTCGAACATAGTCGATTGAGACCATTTTCGGCTCAAAATTCGAAAAATACAGACATCGTGACGAAATGATATAGCCCTCGTGTAAGTAGTAGGAGCGCTAAAAAATCGTTTTCATAAAATATTCACCAGGCCGAGGATTTCGAAATCGAACTTACCTGCGAATATGAGAAATTCCTAGCCCGGATCTGGTTCGTATTGATATTTAAATGTGTAGATATTACAAACTGTCTAAGGTCACTATACGGTAAACCATCTACGATGCGTATGATGTCTAGGTTTTCCATTCTCAACCCCTGTGATTTCTTCCTTTGGGGTCATTTGAAAACATTAGCCAATAAGTGACGGTTAGCTGAATGCGAAATAACCATAACGCATTGAAAATGCTTGTGGCATTATTCTGTGAGCAAACTGATGTGGTGAAAATGGTGACCATTTCGCACAATTTCTGTGAACAATTTGGATCAATATTATCGCTGATTTTGTGAACTTCATAATTTTCTTGAAGTTCAAAGAGAATAAGAATTTGCGAAAAATTGCGATAAATACCCAGAAGAAATAGCACGTAGGTATATGGCTCCTAACAGAGAGATATAATTATCCTGAATCGAATTTAGATATTTATGCCCAAGATTTTTTGCACTTTTTCTCAAATTGAATCTTCGATATGATCAACTTCCGGCGAAATGATCTCTTTTGATGAGTTCTAGCACCTGTAAAAAAAAAGCCTCACCTTAAAAAACACCCCGTTTTGTCGCGATCTCCATGTTCTTCATTTTTGCTGTGTTATATTTGTTCTATTACTTTCCAGTATTTTACCAATATTTCGTCGATATTCATCGATTTGTTATATTTTTGATAATAACATATTATGTCTGCACATATTTCTAATAGTATAATAGCCTTAGTAATTCACACGCATGTTAGCCTTTGTGGATATTCTTTGTGTTTATTTGCTTTTATTCTTTTATGTTGAAGTGGAAATATGTGTATTGATTTTATGGTAAATACATATATTATTATTATTATTATGTATGAATAACTATTCAGAAACCGACAGTTCGTGGAGTTGAATAAACTTGATTATGTCACAGACTGTCGACGTCAAAGCCATCAAAAGACTGCCGTGGGTATAACATAAATATTCAGGAAGAATCTGAGTGAGCGCCAATCTAAGATAACCCGCCATAACTTATCTCCAACGTTTAATGTTGAATCGCTAAGAAGTGATATAATGATACATATTTCATTGAAACATTCATATTAAACTACGCGCATTCCTCCTGCCTTATCAAATATATGATACTGTGAAATATAATTAAATGATAATTAAATCATTATGCATCTGATACGTAGGGAAGGCAGCTATTTGTCTTTCCGATTCAAACATTCGTTTGATATGTCGTAGGTCTATCTTGTACGTTTTAATTGCGCTCGGGTTAAAATGTGGCGGAAAGAGTTAATTTTGTGAATTTATTGGATCGATCGATCTAGAGATATAATAAAATACTGTGAAATCTCGAGAACTTGGAATCCACTCGTTTGTCGGTATGATTAAATTTATGGGAGACAGGTATGGGCCTGCAGGCCCCTTTCTAAGTCGCTTTATATTGTCTCACCTTCATAGAAAAAAAATTTCATGCATTAAACATCGACAGACAAAAAAAGCATTGAAAAAATCGAGAGGGCGTATCAGAAATAGCGTTGATAAACTTTGATAAGGATTATGATATGTCATTATTTACGACAGTGGGAGTGACTTCTGTGACAACTGTAATAAAGTTAATGCGGTGCAATAAATTGATTGGACATAATTGAATTATTTTATCCTATATAAGGCTTCTGTTATAAAGTTGTGTCATGATTATTTTACAATTAGGTTCAATATTAATTAGTGATTGAACGTTGAAGTTTCACGATTTCCGAAGATAATACCATGTTCTGGAATGAATGCTAGTCATACTTGGCAGAAGCATCATCAACATTCGGATCATTGAATTTTGCGACAAGTCCGTATGGTTCACCAGAAAATTTTGAAATAAGTATTATTTTATGGTCTCCAAAATCATTCGAAGAGAAATTTCAATACATTTTCATTGGACACCTGAGAAAACCGTTTTCCGACCGTTTCTGCAACAAATCCGTAAAACTGCGCACACAGACTTTTCCGCATCGCTCGCTGGCAAATATAAACTCTGGCCATGCAAACGTAATATTTCCTATATTTCGTGCGGGGGTGGGGTCCATTTATCTGATCTGAATTGCCCGGACAGTTTATTCTTCCTCCGGCAGAATTTATTGCAGCTTTCAGCCATTCCAGCGCCGACCTGGACGCAATCAACCGGTATATTTCATTTTCTTATACCTTCGATTTGTACAACGTACGTCGCAGCTTGAGACGGTCGGACGCTGTCCGCAAGCATATCAGATATGAATTTTCGATAAGGAGTGGAATTTAAAATTTCGCATCGACTCCTTAAACAAATTTTATACGTTTGAGAAATTTGTAATTCTAAATTTTATTGTTTCGATTATGGTTTTATTGATTTGAGACTGGATTTCTTTTCAGAAAAGGATATTGAAGGAATTTATTACCATGGATTTGTAAGCTGGCTTGTTTTTCAATGGGAAGCTGCCGCTTGGACATATCCCTTGACAGATCGTAAAAAAAGCTCTATCTGTTCCATCCTGTAGGTCTTGTCTTCCAAGGATACCTAGTCAGAAATTGAAACTAATATTATGGGGTATGTTATTGCCGTCTTCATTCAGATTTCCTCCTCCCATATATCAAGAATTTTCACAAACGGTTTTTGTCGTTACGTTTTCTTGATACAAAGTAATAGAGAATGCATCCGAAAGGTGAGTAATGATTACTAATGATTCTCATGATACATTTTTTTCAGATTTTCAATTGGAGATCTACGGGTAATTTTGAAAAATACGTTCATCATTGGAGGAAATACCTATCTGGGTCTAAGATGAGGTAAATACGATTAAATAAATTCAATATTCATTCTTCAACGCCAGCTTTGGTTGCCCTGGTTTTCTTTCTCAAACAACAAGGAATAAATTTATTCCTGGCAGAAGCATTGTCCGAGGAAAATGCCGTTGAACTCGAAAAATCCGGGTTTTGTTCTTTTTCATGGAATTCCTCATCCGGTGAAATATTATGGTTTAATTATAGAGCCCTAACCGCAGATTGTAAAATGTAACGATAGGGTTGAACTATTGATAAATTAATTCGCATGCGGTAAAATATTAAAATATTTAGATGGCATTTTTTTGCCCATTAACTGCTCTTAGTGCATACATATTAATTTAGCTAGCGTGAGTCGACCGCATCGTGCTGCCAGTATGACCTTATAACACTTTTTTCTTTTTAACGATGCAGGAAAGCTCATGATGCAGGAAGTTGTAAAAGCTTTCTATTGAGATATTCTGTTGAGTATGCCGAATTGTTAATTACATGGGTAACGGAAGGCTGCGTCTGTTTTGTTTCTCATTTGGATCTACCGCATCATCTACAGGGTGGTATACTATTTCCTTCACCATTTCGAAAGCCTCGACACAAAGAAATTTTGCAGGATATACTACAGGAATTCGGTTACTTCTACAGGAAATTCCCCCTATATAAGCGACAGTAGGAGTATATTTGTTGATTTTGCGTGACAATTCCGGTCGTTTAATTCCTCTAGAAATAACAAGTTTTACATTAGTTGATGCAACCAAACTATAGTTCGTCATTTCAACAGGAAAATAATACTGTGAAGAAAACTGGAATATGCATGACTATTTACAGGAATTTCCTGTTCAATAAACGAACTAGATAGTTGTATTCAAAGCTTCAAATTTCAGTTTCTACAAGAATTCCCAGTAATGAACACTAAACTAAAACAGGGATTACTCTACGTATAACGGCACTTAGTATCGATTCAACAAAACTATCGTTCATATATCACAGTACTAGTTAGTTGTATTCGAAGCTGATAACCTGAGCTCTTACAGGAATTTTCTGTAGTTACCTAGTATTCAACTGGAATTTCTTGGTTATTATAATAACCACGTGGTTTTAGGAGTAATTTTCATGTGTAGCCAACATTTTTTTCCTTGAAATTTCACTGGAAGTTTTCGGTTAGTTCTACCGTAGATCATTGTTATAATTCAAGTGCTTTTTTGTAATTTTTGTAATGCTTTTTTATTTTTTTTTCATTTTAGTTTTTTGAACTAATTGATTGCAATATTCAGTCATCATCTCAATTTTTCAGGACACTCCCAATTTTTCAGGACTCTCACAATTTTTCAGACATTCACAACATCCATGACGTATACAGGATTCGAACCTAGTCCTGTCTGAAGATTGACTTCGCGAATAGGTGTCTGGAATCGGGAGAGAATTTATATTATATTATAATTATTATAGAGTTTTTTAACATTATTCTACCGAATTAGAGAGACATTCGTTGAATACCAGTATTGGGAGACTCCATAATAAATATAGAGAATTTTTATTCCCTGATCCCAGACCATTTTAGCGAATTTGATAACGGAATTACTGTCTACAAATGCTTACACCTTTTATGTCGCTTTTCAATCGATATTTTATTCCAAACAACATCAACCATATGGTTCAACATGGATTAAAATAATGTTAGCTATACAAGAATTATTCCGGTAGAATAATCTGAATTTCTGTGAGAAATACCAAACATTCTTGTTGAATTTAATGTATCCATACTGTAAGTCGTACAGATATTGTTGGGTTTTCCTTACAGAATTATTATATTTTACTAGATATTCCTGTAACATTGACAGAAATATCCCTCTTAAAATAAAAATAGGTACCTGATCACTGCTATACTTACCGTTTTTACTGTTCATAGGACACAAGTCACTTCAACTGGAATCGGCATGTTAGATTGCCAGTACAGATAGCTCTCAGAACGTTGTTGTTGTGTTTGAACAACAGGAATTCATCTAACCGGAAATTACCAGGATTCATTATTTTCAGTGTTCGAAAAAAAATCAAGAAGGAAATTTTTTTTTCGGTACTCACATACTCCTTCTTTCAAGGTGGTACGAAAAAATTACAAATTTTCGTTCACCTTTGTGCCATATTTTTGTCGTCTTATACAGGTTGTTCCTAAATTGGAGGTACAAACGAAAGTGGGAGATTCCTTCGGTAATTTTAAGGAAAAAAGTCCCATAAACATGGGATCGCAAACGTTTCGTTTTCGAGATACAGGGTGTTAAAGTTTGAATTTTTTTCAAGTTTTTTTTGAGCGCTCGTACTACTTACACGAGGGCTATATCATTTCGTCACGATGTCTGTATTTTTCGAATTTTGAGCCGAAAATGGTCTCAATCGATAGAGTTCGACTCACTGATGACGAATCCGTCGGAAAATTTGAGTCTGTCCGTCCGGCCGTCCGTAAGCACGAAAACTCTCGAACGGAACAACCTAGAGACTCGAAATTTTCAGTGTGGGTTCAGTTCCCAAATGTCTCGGTTAAGTTCGTTGAAGGGCCAAATTCCACTAGGGGTTCCGTAAATATGGCCGTTCAAAGTTTTGTTCCCATGATTACTTGAAAACTACAGATTTGATTGAGATGAAATTTTGCACTCAAATGGAGAATGAGGTGTTCAAGCTACATGTGAAATTTTGTCCAGATCGCATGACCAGAACCATAGAAAATTGTAACTTTTGAACGGAAACGCCTAGGGACTTGAAATTTTCAGGATAGGTGTGGATTTCGAATGTCGTGATCACGTTCATCTATGAGCAAAATTATACTAGCGGTTCCGTAAATATGGTCGTTTGAAATTTAGTTTTCTTGATAATTTTTTTGCTGATAGTTCCGAAAATCCTGAGCGGATTGGGATGAAATTTTGCAACTAGCTGAGTAATAATGTATTTTAACTACGTGCAAATTTTGTCCAGATCGCACCACCAAGACCATAGATGCCGTAGAAAATTCTAGCGAATTATCGAAAAAAAATTGGTCAGCTGAAGCACTGACATGAAGTCTGGAGTTTCGCCTAAGTTTCAGAATTTTTTTGACAGCTGTCGAAAATTCCTTCAATTGTTTTCTGAAACTGGAAAATGCGAATCTACCTACAAGGTGCATGTACGAGCGCTCAAAAGCTCCTGCCTTCACGGAAGTGCTTTTCGTAATTTTTTTCTGATAGTATCTACACTTCACAAGATATTAATTTGGCATAGATATTACAATTGAGAGTTTACACCATGTTACATGCCAATTTCGATAGCAATTCTATAGGGTGATCTTTTTTCTGGAACAATGTCCCCTATTTTCCTCCAGAACTTTTTTTGGTAGGCCACTGTCAATTTGAAAAAATGTAGAAAGCAGCTTTGTTGTTATACTAAAATTTAAAGTTAGTTTCTTGTAGTTTCGTCGTATCTGCTACCGATTTCGAGAAAAAATGTTGAACGAAATCCTCGAAAAAATCCAAATTGTCATAAATATTCACCCTGTAGATTTGTTATCGAAATTGGCATGTCACATGATGTAAACTCTCAATTGTAATATCTATGCCAAATTTCCGGAACACCTGTATATGAATTCGCTAACTTTCGATTAATGGTTTGGCCAATGAAGCAGATAACCGAAAACAATTTTTGGGGTCTCATGGTCTCCACGAAAATTTTCAAATAATTTTTGTGCCAAGTGAGACGTCCTCGCTTAACCTGTTCGAAAATCCTTCTTTTTTGTCAAATCCTGAACTACATGTTCTACCTGTTGTATTTCGAGGTAAAAATCAGATCAACTCCCACAGAACACGAGTCTGGCCGCGAGATGCGTGTTATGTTAGCGATAACGTTTCTTTGTTTCCTCGACAATGCCAAATCTACAAATTGCATTGCGATGTAGCCAATCAGAAAGGCATTGTCCCTATTGATGTTTTTTGTCGAAGATAAATTAATAAATTCGCTCAAAAATGGAAGCGATATTTTTGTCCATCATATGAAACGATGCCCGGTCGACTGGAACTGAACGCAAACTGTTATCTTTTGTACAGACCATGTGTGTTTTTGAATGAATTAATCAAAAATCCCATTCTGCTATATAATAATGGAGGCCTTTATCGTGTTTTTATGCAAGAATGTGTCCCGCAGGTACTCACCCTCGTTTAATTAAAATTGTATTCGGGATTCAGATAAACTGAGCCGGATTTAGTTCGTCTGAATTTGACGTTTTGAAATAATTACGCTCATCTTTTGATTGCTGATAATTGTTGGTGATTGAAGTTGTAATTGAAATTTGCCTCTGCTGGACCAGACCACATTTATCACTCAAATCGTTTATGATTCTTGTTTTAATTCCATAGTAAGTTGAAAAGGGAATGCCATATATCTGCATGTCGACCTGGAAAAAAGTGACTAAGAGATACTTCACTTGAAAACTTCGAGAGACCTTTTTGTTTCGTCCTCAAGTTGCTTTCCAAACCCTCCGTTCTGATGCCCATCTTTGGGTTTTCCAATAACACTTCCTCAGGCTCAAAGACTAACGTATTCCTCCTCGAATCCTTTCTGGGCGTTAAGGGTGTAAAACAAAGGGATCAGATGGATGTTAAATAAAGTTGACCCATTTGGAGGCATCGGACCGAAAAAGTGACCGTCAGGAAATTTTTATTTTATGTGGCGGAATGAATTGAACATCGGAAGACGTCCGTAGTGCGAACTGAACATCGACGGGGGTGGATCTGGGAAACACCCTGAAGATATATCGGGATTGGGGTGGCGTAGATAGCGGATTGGATTTTGATTTATCGGATTAGGAGGCTGGCTACAAACGGGCCGGTGCGTATTAATTTCACGTTGGCGTTTAATGATTTACCATTTTTTTTCGATGCGAGCATGAGAGCGTCGTTCCTTCGGCTTCCGAGAACTCGCAGCGTAAAGAGTGATATATCTTTTCTATATTCCATCGATTTCGGGTTCGTTCAACTTGATAAATTCTTGATTAGTTGATTTTGATATTTCTTAAATGTTTTATTGGTATAATCACATCGCAATTATGATCAGTAATTAACCATAACTGATCATTAACCTACTGAATTATTTTTGATTTATGTCGAAAAATATTGATTCGAGTGTGTAGGTCATTTTAGAGAAATGTCAATTTCATTGACAACAGGTTCGTCCCACTTTCGACTAGGCAATAGAAATTGTTCCTACTAGCGTTTTGAAAGTTTTATTTTCTACATGCATTGACATTTGGAAAGTAGCACTTTTCCAAATGAGTGCGGAAAAAACCCCTCCTATTCGAATTCCGCACGCAAATATTAAATAGTAGCGTCAATCATAAAATTTTGAGATGTCTTTGAGCTGAGCGCACTAATTACTAATAACGCCGATTTCTAGACGAAATTTTTTTTTAATGTCAACATCAAGACGAAAACTATCCATGAAAGTGTTTCATTTACGCTAGTAGGAAAAATATTTTTTTTTTTATTGATGCCTATTTTACCTATTTCAAGAACGCCTCAGCGTGTTTGAATCGAACTTTCAAACACGCGCGTTTTTTAAAGTCACTATGGCAACAGCAACGACTCGAAAAACGTGAATTGTAAATGACAATTTTTTGATTAAAGATCTGACAGGAGTACCTTAAAATATTACTAAATGCGAATGCAAATGCGGTATCAACCGCAATTCTGCTTTACTTTTCAAAAAATCTATATTAGATTTCATTTTCAAGCACTGCGGTGACAACAATTCATTTTTGATGACAAATCGCAAATTAGGTTCTGTTTTTCTCATTACCATGACAACGAAAGGTATACTGATCAAGAATTCAACCATTTTACATTCTTATCTCCATTTTATGTAGTAATAATACCAGTTTTCATGATTTCAAAGCGCTTCAATGAAAAAAATAGCGTAAAGTATTCGTGGATAACTGGTCTTTAAAACACTTGCTCTATTTCGAGCACTCCGGTTTCGCCGTCGTGCTCGAAAAATCGCGCGTGTTTAAAAGACCTTTTTATTCACTTATACTTCAATATACTATTCTAAATAAGGGTAAAATGGTTTTTCCGCACTCGACTGCTTGACCGAACGACGCGGAGCGGAACCACACTCGTTTGGAAAATAACTGTTTTCGTGACAAAAATCGTAGAAGGAAACCGCACTACGTGAGGTGGTCCGCGGATGTTCAGTGATATGTTTTCGACTCTCAAATTCAATTACTTTTCTTGTAATTTCTAAAAAACACCAAAAAACGGTGTTTCTTTGGTTTTTTTTTTGCAAATCCTGAACCAATGAACAATTCCAACAACTGAACTGTAGAGAATGAACACATAAAGAAAATGAGTGCTAGTGCAACGCAATCGGGTCATTATTACCGTAGAAAAGCCGGAAAAACCGTAAAAATCTGAGTTTTTCTAAAAATTCATAACTCGACAATTTTCAATGTTGTATTGCTGTATTTCAGGATGAAAGTAGTGGTTAATGAATACTTCGAGTGTGCACAACCCGAACGTTGTCGGATAAATAGTTTTTGTGTAATTGCGATTTGAATTATTTTAGTATATTTTTCGGAGGGCTGGATGCGTCGAAAGTTGTTCGATTTTAATTCAAAAAACGGATTTCAAAAGTGAAAGTATAGTATTACAAAACGTCAATCTTGATTTTTCGTTAAAATGTTGCAAATTATGTGAAAAAAATGTGCAAAAATGACCAAAACCGGCCAAACGCTCGATCGTGGACGAATAGTGGGGGAAGCCGGACGACGCGGGGAAGTGCCTATTATAATATAAGCGCGCTGCGGCCGGGCGCAAATCTTCACATTTATACCCCCACTACTTGACCGCAATCTAGCACTGGGCCAGTTTTGGTCATGTTTCCCCGTATTTTTCACCTATTTTGCAACATTTTAACGAAAAATCAAGATTGACGTTTTGTAGTACTATACTTTTACTTTCAAAATCCGTTTTGTGAATTGAAATCGGACAACTTCCGACGCATCCGGCCCTTCCGGAAAAAAGTGCCTGAAATAATTCAAATAGCAATTACGGATAAACTATTCATCCGACAACGTTCGCGTTGAACACACTCAAAGTACCTATTAACCACTACTTTCATCCTAAAAACCAGCGCTACAACTTTGAAAATGGCCGAGTAATGAATTTTTGAAAAAATTCTTATTTTTACGCTTTTTCCGACTTTTCTACGGTAATAAAGACCCGATTGAGTTGCTCAGGCACTCATTTTCCGGGGCGCTTAAAAATATCAAAAATAAAAAAATAGAAGCGCCAAGCAATAAAAACTAATTCGGAAGATGACAACACGGTTACGTAAATAAATAATTCGATCACAACATTTCGGAACATTGATATTCAAAGTAAAGAATGAGAATGCAATAAGGTCAGAATTACGAGAAATATGGTCCAATTGTTATGAACAATTTTCAAAGATGCCGCACTCTGATCATAAATATTACAATCGGCAATATCGTCATGCGATTCCAAGCTGAGCCCTTTTATGAGTTGTTCACACTACATCCCTTATCGCATCCAGCTTGTTTTGAAGGGCGGCTTCTTTGATGATGATGGTTCATAATGATCGATTTGTTTAGATTTTTAGGCCACATCTGTGGTATTTCAAAAACGATTCGTATTGCCAAAAATCCACCAATCAGAGTTTTGAGCTCAGGAAGTGGGAGAAAAATTGGGCAATATTATTCTATTCTATATTGAGTTCTTTCAATTGTGAAGAGAAGACCAAAAAAATTAAATTTTAATGTTCGTTTAGTGTGTATCCAGATTTGAAGTGTTATAAGTTTTGAGCCACTGCCACTGTGCTTTTGTATTCGAGCATTATGAATTGTGCTATTGAAGGTGAGTTGTACCAAGTATTTGTTATTTTTTATGACATTATTCTGGCACCGGATATATTCAATTATTCGTATTTTAACATAATAATATTTTTTCTTTCAATTCAAGAAGAAATATGTTTGATCCATTGCGGAAAATATGGATTTTCAAACTTGAGTTCTTACTTCTCAGTCTTTTTTTGAATGAAATCTGATAAAACTCAGATTTTAGTGTTACTTCTCATAGTTTAACGTATGGACTTCTTGAATATTGTAACATCGGGCCCTGTACGAAACTATTAGTACGTGTTTCGAAGGGTTATAAAATAGTATTTGTATGCTAAGTTTGCCGGTTTTTTTGCAGAGATTGTGATTATCGATTATTATTTTCTAGTCAACTTTCTAAAAAATGTTTATTTTACGTTTGCAGTATGTATTTTTGAATTTTAAGTTGAAGAATTTATTTTTTTTGAGATAAATGTTCGTATTTATTACATAAATATGAATATTTCATTTGTTTTTTTCAGAATTTGTGTTTTTTATGCATTTCATTTAAAATGTGTATTGGAATGTTTTCAATGAAAAAATTTTTCCATAAAAATGTGTATTATTTTGAAACTTTTACGGAAATATATGACTAGCATTATGAAAAAAATTACTATAAGAAAATATGATCGATGAAAAAAATCTACGCAAATGGGGGGGCGCTGTCTAATCTATTGCCACAGGCGCAATAGTACCTAGATACGGCCCTGATAATTTCAAAGCATTTTCCTGTATTTTCGAAGTACCTGGATGACTGACCACTCTGGCGATGATTTTAAACAAGTGTGTGAAATTTCATGACTTCACGTCATTTGTTCTCCATTTTTTTTATCACCATAAAGGTTAGTCATCAAGATTGATTTTTTTCAGCTGAGTCTATAGTTGATCAGAAATATTATTTTCGAGTCCTCCAACTTTTTAACTATCTTAAAATATTTCAAGAATATCGTTAATGCCTTGAAATCAAAGCATCAGTGATCAGTGAACCTAAAGGTTCTATAATATATCCTGCATATCTTTCATTTTCACGTTCGACTCACGAAATACTTCTTCCGGACCTGTAGGTCTGAATCATTATATCAGTATAAGTAATGTAATAAAATAGTGAATCTAGTTCAACAAGTAATTTTCCCATAGAATCGCCCACAAATGTGATAAGTCCCAAGACCGCAGTGCGAAAGCTGGCTATCTGAACCGTTCGATAGTTCCAGAATTATAAATAAACATTTCCATTTGAGCCTTTGTGGCGTTATTCGCCGTAATATATTACCGGCAATAACAGTTGTTATCTTGAGATCTGATCCAATAAAAAAGCGGGATCTGTCTTGGAAATTATAAATTATATAAAATTCCTAATAACCCTTTCGTGTACGGAAAACGTATTCGTGCGCCCTAGGGCTGTAACGTTAAACGGGGCTGCGTTTTGGGGCACGCGAATTACCGATCGGGAGAGCGCAAACAAATGCTTGTTCACGCGAAACAACTGCCACTTAGAACAACTGACGAACTCTGGCTCGTAAAATCAAATTAAGCACGAATTAACACAACCCTGTAGGTTGTTAAAATTTATTTATCATTATTATTTATTGTCATGGAAATCCAAGAGTAAAAATAAATTCAAATTAGATCACCAAAATTCAAAAATTTTTTTCAAAATATCGTATAAATTATAATAAAATGAATTTTTTTTTAAGATGGTTCTGAATAATTTAATTGAGATTGTTGTTAAATGATTAGAATTAAGCAAGCGGGGTTTTGACAAGAAAGAAACGTCAGAGAGTGGACTTGCATTTTGTCAGAAAGTAGAAAAATTCGATAATTTTCAAAAAGTTGGCAGAAAGATTGGTTCTATTGATTTGTTGGAATTGATTTGGCAAGTAGAGGAGAGAAGGAGAAATTGAAACGTCGTGCTGCTTGGAAGAAGAAAAATTATTTGGAAGCTGGTCAAGAGTGGATTTTCGTAGATTGAGTTGTTGAAATTGATTTGGCAAGTAGAGGAGAGAAGGAGAAATTGAAACGTAGTGCTGCTTGGAAGAAGAAAAATTGAAAATTGCATATAGTGAGTCCACTCATCAATCGAACGTTATTTTTGAGTTTAGATATTATATTAGTTTTTTAGGTTATTTTGAAAGTTGGGGTATTTTTTATAGAATTAGATTATAAGTTGTTGTAAACAAGATAATCTTTTATTTGTGCACCTTGAGAACCCCCTTAAAAAGAGTCACGCGAAAAATAGAAGAAAAATTGAAAAACAAAATTATAAGAATATTGTTAGTGGTTCTTTCTCAAAATTTAATAATTATTAATATAAAAAAAATTGAACCATAACATTATATATACATAATAAGTCGATAGATAGGTAGATGTTGCTTAGAAAAATAATTCGGATCTTTCTTTTCAATACCCTGAAATGAGATATGGTGGTCTCGATAATAAGCTCGTCGTTTGCAGCTTTATAATTTCTAATTTCTTTTCCCTCACACGCTCCTGCTGTTATTTTTTTATGGTCGAATTAAGAGCCTTTCCGATATCGTCATTCGGGAACATCTTTTCCAGTAAATTCTAGGTAAACGCATATAAAACTTATTTAAATTCATGAACACACCTTCGAGTCGTGTGTTTGGAGTTCAGTATCACCAACCATAAAATTTATATTGGAACAATTTTATGTTTGATGCTATTGTTATGCCCGATGTGGTGAAAATATCAATACTCTCCCCATCTACGAATATTTACAACGTATTCTATATTCAAAAGATCGTTTTGGAATCGATTTTCGACTATATCTACATTTATTCATACAGAGTGGGTATCAACATATGAGCCCTGATGGATTGAACAGAAAAACGCTGCAAATGTCACATTTTTTTAAAATACCTAATGCATTGACTTCGATCTAAACAGTCGGAATGATTCCTATCACAATAATTAGAAAAATACTAATCTGATCGAATTGAAACTTTGTAGTGGGTTGTGAAATCAGACGCGAAAGTTCGTGGAGAAAAATTTTTTTTTTCGAAAACTTCGGTGTCCCAGTAACTATTCGCCTTATCCTGCTGAAATTTTGTCTTTACATAATATGAGGCATCGATAAAATGGGTTTCATAAAAATTCAACTTTATTGCTTTCACAGAAGGATAAAATTAAATTTTTCTGTTCAGGCGTTGGGAAATTCGATAAATTCTGCAATTCCATCTCTTGAAATGGGGGTAAGTGATGATTTTCAAGGATTTGCTCTCACGTTTTTCTTTTAGGTATCTAGAATTTTACATGAAATTTATCAAAATCTGACATCTTGATTTCAGAAGAAGAAAACTGGGTGAATACGATCAAATGTTGTCTAGAATAATAACTACTCCGTTCAAGAATTATCGACATCTCGGGAGGCTGTGGAAAATCGAAATTAAGTTGGTAATAGACCATTCAGTAATATATTGGGTTGCTGAATTCAGGTTGGTATAAGAAAAACCCTAACTCATAGAGACCTTGGTTTGGTGATTTTATCAAACAAATTCGGAAATAACTGTATACATTCTGAATGCGTATTGATTAATCCTGAATTCTAAGTATTTCTTCAGTCTTGTGCTATGCAAATGGCCGGAATTGATCAGGATATCTTGCGCCTAACAAGGGGACGTGAGGCAGGGTCTTCATAGATTCAGCAGATATTTCCGCTAGTTTTTCAGGTAAACTATTATTTACCTACTCAAAGTGTATTCTGATGAATAAATGGGATACATTTCAGAATTCTGCTAGTATCATTCGAAGAATTTTTGTGGAAAAAGAAGGTAAGTCATTACAGTCTGGAATTAGAGTGGTTCCTCTCATAATATTTGGTTCGATAGTCTCGCTACAGTGTCACCCCATTTAGAATCAAAATCAACATAGATTTGTTGATTCTACACTACATTTGAGTTTAAATGGGGTTAAGTAATGATTATCGGAGATCTAACAGCCTCACAATGAGTTTTTTTTTATTTCAAAATTCCACTTGAAATTTGTTTAAATCTGACATCTCGAATTTCGAATGGAAATATCGTGAATTGTACCGATTTATAAGTGGAAACTGGGCGAATTCGATCGAATTCGTGTCATTTCTAGAAATGCTGCATTATCTGCATTTCCGATAATTTGGAAGTACCTGGATGGGTGATCGCTCTGGCAATCAAGCATACAAAAGCAAAGGAAATATTCAGTTCAAATATTTCAACAAAACGCGATTGAATTGAAGAATAAACATACGTTCTATAAAAGAATGGAAATATAATATTCCTAGAATACAGGAGAATGGTAGAGTATACATGAGGTTGTCCAATCACAAACATTTCCTTCGAATGATATCTGAGAATATGGCAGAATCTCCACATCTCGGAAGGTGTTATCAATCAGAAACGCCATAAACGATAATTATTATTGCCTTATCTGCTAGAATTTACGCTATTTAACAGCCAAATGCATTTCAGAAGCCGGCGAAAGAGCAACAAGCTTCAACAAGGTCATTATTCAGCCATAATAAGTACCACGTAAGTCGCGGAGATAAACAAATGAGTCAGTCCGTCTTCTCGTTACGGCCTTAGCAGCATCACGAATCAGCCAGCGAACGGGCAGCGAAAGCCACAGATCGCAGATAACCAACTGGAGAAGAGATGGACCGAGAGGAACCCCGAGCCCTGTTTAACAATGTACAGAGGTGTCAAAGTCAGCTTCCCGACTCTGCTTTTAATTACCAATCTGACATCTAGCACCAAACCCCCCAATTAAAATGGTCGGACTATAAATATATTACGGGACGAGCCCAGTGGGCACCTGGCTATGGATGTGGCGCAGTTGAGACCGCCTGTTTTCTCGAAATGCTCCAGGAATTATATAGCTCTTCACGCTCGCAGAGCCATAATTCTATGGCCGATGGTATGCAACTATTCTGAATATTGTGTTACTGTATATTCCCTTCGGGCGGACGCGTTTCCATGTAACAACAGCTATAAAAATGCCTCGGGCGATCTCAGGTGAGAGGAGGTGTGAAGTTGTTCCGTGTGATTTTCTTCTTGGATATTCCTGCGGACAAACGAAAAACAAGAGGAGATCTTGATAAGAGTATTGCACTATGATAGTATTTTCCTCGAACAGTTTCTCATTGAGGATTTCGTCCCAATTTTCGAAGCTCCGAAGCGAAGATAGAAATGAAATCTTTTCAAACTAAGAGTAAGAAATAGAGGTAAGTTTTTAGCCTCGTAATATGTTTTTCTTCAATTTTCAGGTTTTCACAATGTAAATTCTATCTGGATATCACAGAGGTTACGAATGAAAATGTTTGTTCACTCTGGCCAGTGGAACGAATTTGAAGATAAAAAATTATTTTTTTACCAGGTAGATGTCATGAATGATGTTACACTGTAATAATTGGCCAATGGTGTGGGGCAATTGCTAGAGTTCTTGAGGCTTCTTCGCAGAAAATCAATAGTAATAATATTAATCGACGAAATGGCATGTGAGTATCAAAGAAAAGTATATTTTTATAATGAAGGCGTCTATTTTATTACTATTTCATACTGCTTAGAAAATTTTCGATGAGAAGATAAAGAAATATTTTACATTCTTTGAAAGGGTTTTGACCAGGGTCATATCTAAACATAAACCCTCGACTAAATTAAGATATCTAATCTTATTTCATATTCATTTGCAGATATGAAAATAATCCCAAAAAAAAAAATGTGTTCCAACTAGCAACGATCTTTGTTCTCAGTCTTGAAAGGCAATATAGTTACCTGAATAAACTTAATTATTTTTCTGTCATAATAACGGTAATCAAACCTAAACATTAAACCATAAGAATATTGGGAAAGAGCAGGTATCGATTTTAAATTAAGGAACCTATCATTTTCGAGAGGTTTTCCTCATAGTGATATGCTATGTGAGTATTCTTCACTGAGAATCTAAAAAAAACAATGTTCTCCATATGATATCTATGATCTCTCTTACATGATTGTTACCATTCGTCTAAAAAACTTTCACCATATAAAGGGTGTCCCAGAATAAATGGATAATCCTGTAACACTGTAAAGAAGAGCTATTGGACTTTTTGAGAAAAAACCAAAAAAATCTATCCCCACTAGAAATTTTTTTTTTCAAAATAATGATTTCTTGGACTTCACGTTGCGTTTCTGTGTATTACGCTAACAAGTGGATCAAATCCATCAGTTTCTTCATGGTGAAATATCCTTCATTGAAATACCAATAGATATGCTGAAAACCGTATAAATATCTGCTGTAACTTTTTTGTAAAAAAATATCCAACTTCAAATTTCATCATAAAATGTGATGAATATTTCATAATGTGAAAGTTTGATCGTTCATGGTGGAAATAAAATTTGGGAAAGCCTGTGTGGCCAACTCAAAAAAAAAATATGCTCCTTTCATGTAAATTTCAAAATGGTACAATAGATCTTCATAACTTATTTCACCAAAAAAAAAATGTTCTCCATATGATATCAATGATCTCTCTAACATGATTGTTACCATTCGTCTGAAAAACTTTCACCATATATAGGGTGTCCCAGAATGAATGGATAATTCTGTAACACTGTATAGAAGAGCTATTGGACTATTTGAAAAAAAAACAAAAAAATCTATCCCCACTAGAAATTTTTTTTTTTTTCAAAATAATGATTTCTTGCACTTCACGTTGCGTTTCTGTGTATCACGCTCACAAGTGGATCAAATCCATCAGTTTCTTCATGGTGAAATATTCTTCATTGAAATACCAATAGATATGCTGAAAACCGTATAAATATCTGCTGTAATTTTTTTGTAAAAAAAATATCCAACTTCAAATTTCATCATAAGATGTGATGAATATTTCATAATGTGAAAGTTTAATCGTTCATGGTGGAAATAAAATTTGGGAAAGCCTGTGTGGCCAACTCAAAAAAAAATTAGCTCCTTTCATGTAAATTTCAAAATGGTACAATACATCTTCATAACTTATTTCGCCATGAAGAAACTGATTGATTTGATTCATTTGTGAGCGTGTTACACAGAAACGCAACGTGATGTGCAAGAAATCATTATTTTGAAAAAAAAATATTTCTAATGGGGATAGATTTTTTTTTGTATTTTTTTCAGAAAGTCCAATAGCTCTTTTATACAGTGTTACAGGATTATCCATTCATTCTGGGACACCCTGTAAGATCTCCGATAATCATTACTTAACCCCATTTAAACTCAAATGTAGTGCAGAATCAACAAATCTATGTTGATTTTGATTCGAAATGGGGTGACACTGTAGCGAGACTATCGAACCAAATATTATGAGAGGAACCACAGATTTCGTGAACCTAACCGGCCGTTAATGTGACAAATAATGTAATTCCATTTCTATGATCTTCAAGAGATGGAATGACAGAATTATCAAATTTCACAACACCAGATAAGGAAAACTCAATTTCCATTTCACGTGGAACAACTGTTAATTTTCATATAAGTCATTTCATCAATACCTCTATGTGGACAAAAAATTCCAGTAGGATATGGTGAAGAGTTTCTATGTTAAGGAATTATATATTTTTTTTAATCTTCTAGCATTAAAATCTTCCTTCGGAGAAGTTTCTTTTCAACTAACTACAAAGCCTCAACTCGATCGGTTCAGTATTCTTTCAAGACAACAAATTGAGTTATATCTACGGAACTCTTGAGCTGATTTTGCCCATTTACGAACTCATCCGGCGCATTCTGACCTCGAACGTAGCCTGAAAATTTCAAAACTCTAGGCATAGTTATCGTGTTAACGGCCGGATGGAGGGACAGACGAATCACCAAATCAACGTATGAACAACACCGTTATCATTTTGCCCAAATGTCTATAATTTATGAATTTTGAGCCGAGATTAGGTTGAAGAATTTGTGGTTTTCGTGGTGACATTTTCAGAACTGAAATGCTTCCGGGAAAATGGCTAAAACTCACGGTGGTAGGAAATAGTATATCATTTAACAAGCGGTAATAGGTCATAAATCACGCAGATGAAGTTTGCAGCGCGAGCCGAAGGCGAGTGCTGTAATTCATCAAGTGAGTTATGACCATCTACGCAAGTTGAATAATTTACTTTATCTACGACTTTAACAATGAATACTTAGATACAAGTACAGAGAAAGAACTTTATTTGCAAATCTTGATAGTTTTCTATAACAATGCATTATTCATGTTGATTGTGTTTCTTACCATGGAGTAGAAAGTCCATAGAGGCGTTGCTTTTTATTTAGTGCTATGTTCACTAAAATATGCCAAAAGAACAATCTCTGTAAACGATGACTTCTTACTGTTAAACCAATCTTGAAAATTGTTGTATACACCTTTATATTTGTTTTGGGATTTTTCGGGCAATAAATTCTGTACGGTAACATTGGTTGATTGTCTTATTTCTGAAGGTGTACATACTAATTCATCTCCACTATCTGAATTCATCTTTTTCAGCAAAACATTCAAAATAATAATTAGGCATCAACTTAATTTGAGAATACCTCAAAATTATTCAAGTGACATTACTCCCCTCAATACCAATAAAGGATCTTCGGCCAATCGTCAGCACCGAGCCAGGGAGTTATAGTAGTGAGTTATTATATCTCACGTTGTTTGTTTACAGATACTATTAATTGCTCGAAAGTAGTTGAAAAATGAATATATAATTCAATTGGAGTAGATAACCGTATATTATTTAACGAGCAGTAATGCAGGTCATAACTCACTTAATGAATTACAGCACTCGTCTTCGGCTCGTGCTGCAAACTTCATTTGCGTGAGTTATGACCATTACCGCAAGTTGAATACTATACTTTATCTTCAACTATAACAATAAATACTAAGATACAAGTACAGAGAAAGAAATTTACTTACAAATCTCAATAGTTACCTATAACAATGCATTATTTATGTTGATTGTGTTTCTTACCATGGAGTAGAAAGTCCATAGGGGCGATGCTTTTTATTCAGTGCTATATTCACTAAAATATTCCAAAGGAACATTCTCTGTAAACCTTAACTTCTTACTGCTACACCAATTGTTGTATACACCTTTATATTTGTTTTGGTATTTTTCGAGCAATGAATTCTGTATGGTAAAATTAGCTGATTGTCTTATTTTTGAAGGTGTACATAATTATTCATCTTCACTATCTGAATGCATCTTTTTCAGCGAAATATTCACAATAATAATTAGGTATCAACTCAATTTGATTAAACGTCAAAATTATTCAAGTGACCTCCCCTCAATACCAATAATGGACTGTTCCCTTTCGGCCAATCGGTTTGTTCAGAAGCACAGAGAAAGGGAGTTATAGAGAGAGCACGGTGGTTGTTTTCAAATACTATTACTTGCTCAAAAGTAGTTGAGTAATGACTATATCATTCAATAGGAGTAGATAAAGTATATTTTTCACGAGACACAAGAGGAATACTTTTTTCTTCGAGAATTTATTTTAATTCACCAGAATTATTCGGATCTTCGGGTCAAATTGAACAACTATAAATGAGTAAGACTTCACCATATCCGAAAAACTAACTCCGACCTTAAATTACCATCAGGGATAAAAACAAAGACCAAAATACAGAAACAATATTCCGGATATCTCTGATGTCCATAAATCAGCCAGACAACGAGAGCAATAAATATAAGCACTAAATTACCTATAAAATTATAGACACATATTTCAGTGGAGCAGGACAAAGTAGAAACATTTAATATTTGTATATCGACATCACGAGTTGTGATCACGATTCTTGGAGATCTCTAGAACCTCATCTCAGAAAGAACGTTTATTGCCTGCCAGGTGCTTTCATTTCATGATATTATCAATTTCAGAAAACCATATGCGCAAGTTTTATGCCGTTTGTACTTCTGGTCGGCGAAGAGAAATTCGAAGGATTATTTGCATGTGGCTGAAGCAGAATCTGAATGGCGGGGCTAAAACTTTTGAAACCTACGATAGTTTCCTTTATCCAATGAATTAATATAACACGAAATATCTGAACTCAACCCATAAAAATTCTGACGAAACATTCTGCACTGGGTAAAAATAAATAAATTTTTTATCACATATTCAACCTATGTTGTCATCTGAAATGAGTAGCTATTTCAGGTATTCTTTGGTAGTGCCATCATGCATATTGCTATCGCTGGCAGCCCTTTAGCCAGCTGTAAGAGCTTCATCAGACATTCGTGTTCATGTTTCATTTATGCAACTCCAATCCAAGTAGCTCCCGGACATCCAATACGTAAATCCAACTCAGAAGGAGGAGACACAACAATAAGTTACTTCAGTTAGGTTTGCTGGTGTTAATTTCAGGACTATCTAACGATCTTCAGACTTGACTGACCCGCGCGAGAAGAAGAAAAATTATGCAGATAGGCCGGGGCAGGTACGTTTTCGAGTATCGGGGCATTGTTTCAGGGGGAAAACTCCGCAGGCTGAATGGCAGAATACATATGCATGCGACCAACATATTAATTTATACAATAATTAGCATATTCGTATCCGTTAGAGGTTTTTTTCAACATATGTTGGCTGTAGTGGTTAATTATGACACATAAAAAGCAACTGACTGCGGGGTAATTTTCGGATGTTTCGCCTTTCGATACACTTTCTGGAAGTTTGTTTTTCGGCTTCGATATCATAGGACTGCAGGACCCGCATCGGCGATGTTTTTCACTCTTAATAAAAGGATTGACAAAATATTTCATCTCGCCAAAACCATAGTGCAAATCGTCTGCACTTCTTCAGTAGATTTAGCAGAACATGGCAACATGTGAGCGGCTTATTATTTCCAGTAATAAACCCCAACCATAAGTGTCATCTACATAATAACACAACCAGCAGATATCACAAATTCTGTCTACTGATGCGGAATATGAAGAATGTTTTCAAAAGTGAGGCTTTTTTTTGAAAAAAAATCGTTTATATAAAATATTCACCAGGGCTGAGTAATTCGAGACCAAAGTTACCCGCGAATCTGGGAAATTCCCAGCCCGGATCTGACTTACGTTCGATCTGAGATCTGAATGTGTGTTTATATTCGCGATCTGAGAGGTCAGTATACCGAAAATCATCTGAGAAAACGTATGAGTTTTCCGAATTCCGCCAAAGTTGGTGAAAAATGCCGCACGTTTATTCAAAAATTACGAAAAGCACTGCCGTGAAGTCAGGATCTTTTGAGCGCTCGTACATCCACCTTGTAGGTAGATTCGCATTTTTCAGTTTTAGAAATCAATAGAAGGGATTTTCGACAGCTGTCAAAAATATTCTCAAACTCAGACGAAACTCCAGACTTCATGTCAGTGCTTCAGCTGATCAATTTTTCTTCGATAATTCGCTAGAATTTTCTACGGTATCTATGGTCTTGGTGATGCGATTTGGACAAAATTTCGCCTGTAGTTTGAATACATTATTCTTCAGCTAGGTGTGAAATTTCATTCCAATCCAACCAGTAGTTTCGAAATGATCAGGAACAGAATATTTTGCTTTTCTATGGTTTCTATGGTTCTTTTCATGCGATCTGGGCAAAATGTTGCTTCAATATGTCATTCTCGTTTAAAATAAAAAATTTTATCTGGATCGAATCCGTAGTTTTTAAATTGTCGAGAAAACAAAATTTCCAACGACCGTATTTACGGAACCCTTATTATAATTCTGCTCATTGATAAACGTGAACGCCACATTTCAGATCCACACCTATCCTGAAAATTTCAAGTCCCTAGGCGTTTCCGTTCAAAAGTTACAATTTTCTATGGTTTCTATGGTTCTGGTGATGCGAGCTGAACAAAATTTTGCATGTAGCTTGAACACCTCATTTTTCTTCAGAGTGCAAAATTTCATCTCGATCGAATCTGTAGTTTCGAAGTAATCAGGAAAACAAAATTTCGAACGGCCATATTTACGGAACCCCTCGGCGAATTTTGCCCAATAACGAACTCAACCGCGGCATTCGAAATTCGAACCTACCCTAAAAATTTCAAGCCTCTAGGACATTCCGTTCGAGAGTTATCGTGTATACGGACGGACTGCGGCCGGCCGGCTGGACGGACGGACAGACTCGAATTTTCCGACGGATTCGTCATCAGTGAGTCAAACATAGTCGTTTGAGACCATTTTCGGCTCAAAATTCGAAAAATACAGACATCGTGACGAAATGATATAGCCCTCGTGTAAGTCGTACGAGCGCTCAAAAATTGTTGATATGATTAATTCATGGCGAATCCAAACAGAATGCCAGTGCGGCGTGCCGGTTGTACAGAAGAAGATTTTCGTTAAGAAATCAACGAACTTCGCGGATGTTCACAAACTTGGTGCAGAGATGTAGAGATTCTGGTTGTTTGAAAGAATCCCAGGCCAGCACATGTTGGAAGGCTTATAACATCTCAAACAACAGAAATCGAGGATCAGATTCTGGAAATAGTTGAGGAACAACCAACAGTTAGTATAAGATCCATAGCCAAAGTCGTACAAGTGAGCCACAGGTTTGGAAGACATTAAAACAAGAGCAATTTTACCTCTACCATTTCCAGAGAGTTCAAGCACTCGAACCAGAAGATCATCCTCGAATAAAAGAATTCTGCCTTCGGCTTTTGAATAACCAACATTTAACCACATCTTATTCTGTTTACTGACGAAGCCACAAGAAATGGAGTTAACAAATTTCACAATACTCGTGTATGGTCAACAGAAAACCCTCACGCTGTCGGAAGAACAGGTTGTCAGCAAAGATTTTCCTTGATGGTCTCGATCGGACTCGTGTTTGGCTTATTGGGCCATTTTTTCTACCACCACGTCAGGTGAAGACTTTCTCTATTTTCCCCAGAACAATTTGCCTGGTTTATCAGAAGATGTTCCTCTCAATATTCGGCAGAGAATGTGATTGTTACTGGATGGAGCACCTCCCAACTATGGACGAAATATTCAAAATTATACAAATAATGTGTTCCCAAATAGGTGGAGAGGATGTGGTGAATTGAATTCTTGGCCTGCACGCTACCCGGATCTCAACCCCTGTGGTTTCTTCCTTCGGGACTTTCTCAAATCGATTTCTTGCGTAAACCGGCGGTGGGATCGGGTTGGATTTACATCCAGGGAGACCTCGCGTCCTTTGGGATGATAACTTGACTGCTCTCGACCCCCGAGACGCCGCGGATCAAAAGCCTATAGAAAAGGAAAAAGCCAACTTTTTGTGTTGACCTTTTCCGAAGGTTATTTTCGTACGTTTGGAATTCGAATTAGAGAAAATAACGTTCGGAAAACGTCGAAAAAACGGCGAAAACGCAAAATATTGCCATTTTGCTTTTCTATAGGCCCTGGATCCGCGGAGTCTTGGGGCTTGAGGCCGGTCGAATATTCATCCCAAAGAAGGCGAGGTCTCCATGAATGTAAATTGGTCCCGATACAACTGACGGTTTTCGCAAGAACTCGATTCGAAAAAGGTCGATTTTTCTACACCTCGACAAAAAACCTTTTTGGCATCGTTCAAGTTCTGATGAAAAATTTCATTCTACCAGTAGTTCACTTGCCTATTTCGAAATTTTCAGGGTCAAACGAACCTTGCCCCGAATTGGCCACGCTGTTATGATGCGCAAATTCAGAGAAAACTTAATTATTCTTCTCTTATTTACTACGTGCCGCGTTGTTGGTCATGGTAAGCGACCTGTGAAACCAAATAATAGTGCCTTATTCCGAAATAAACATCATTTCTACTAATTAGACCGGATGGCTATTTGGGTTCTTCCAAAAATGAGGAATATGGAATTGACTTTTTATTTCATCAAAGAAGCCGACGATCGTGTTGAATACTCGGAAGACTTCAAACAATAAAAATTACGAAAAGCACTGACGTGAAGTCAGGAGCTTTTAAGCGCTCGTACATCCACCTTGTAGGTAGATTCGCATTTTCCAGTTTTAGAAATCAATTGAAGGAATTTTCGACAGCTGTCGAAAAAATTCTGAAACTTGGGTGAAACTCCAGGTTTCATGTCAGTGCTTCAGCTGACCAATTTTTTTTCGATAATTCGCTAGATCTTTCTTTGTATCTATGGTCTTGGAAATGCGATCTGGACAAAATTTCGCACGTACTTTGAATACATTATTTCTCAGCTGGGTGCAAAATTTCATTCCAATTCAATCAGTAGTTCCGAAACTATCAGGAAAAAATATTTTGAACGGCCATATTAACGGAACCCCTAGTCTAATTTTGCTCATTGATGAACGTGACCGCGATTTTCGCGACCCAAACCCACCCTGAAAATTTCAAGTTCCTAGGCCTTTCAGTTCAAAAGTTACAATTTTTTATGGTTTCTATGGTTCTGGTCATCCGATCTGGACAAAATATTGCTTTAATATATCATTCTCGATTGAAATACAAAATTTCATCTCGATCGAATCCGTAGTTTCGAAATTATCAAGAAAACAAAATTTCAAACGACCGTATTTACGGAACCTCTAGTATAATTCTGCTCATAGATAAACGAGAACGCAACATTTCAGATCCACACCTATCCTGAAAATTCCCTAGGCCTTTCCGTTCGAATGTTATGATTTTCTATGGTTTCTATGGTTCTGGTCATGTGATATGGAGAAATGTAACTTGAAAATATCATTGTCCATTAGTATAGAAAATTTCGTCACGATCGAATCTGTAGTTTTGAAATTACCAAGAAAACTAGATTTCAAACGACCATATTTACGGAACCCCTAGTATAATTTTGCTCATAGATGAACGTGATCACGACATTCGAAATCCACAACTATCCTGAAAATTTCAAGTCCCTAGGCGTTTCCGTTCAAAAGTTACAATTTTCTATGGTTTCTATGGTTCTGGTCATGTGATCTGGACAAAATTTCACGTGTAGCTTGAACACCTCATTCTCCATTTAAGTGCAAAATTTTATCTCGATTGAATCGGTAGTTTTCAAGTAATCAGGGAAACAAAACTTTGAACGGCCATATTTACGGAACCCCTGGTGGAAATGGGCCCATTAACGAACTTAACCGAGGCATTGGGGAACTGAACCCACAATGAAAATTTCAAGTTTCTAGGTTGTTCCGTCGTTCGAGAGTTATCGTGCTTACGGACGGACAGACAGACTGGAATTTTCCGACGGATTCATCATCAGTGAGTCGAACATAGTCGATTGAGACCATTTTCGACTCAAACTTCGAAAAATACAGACATCGTGACGAAATAATATAGCCCTCGTGTAAATAGTATGAGCGCTCAAAAACCGTTCAACAATTATCTACATATCTGATCATGCTTGTTATAAGCAATACTTCGAAAAATCTTCGGTTTATTATTCCCAATTTGGTTCCTTTCGGAGATATTATTTTTTATTTATTTTTTATGATATTTTTTAAGATTTGTTCAAATCTCTTATAGAAATGAAGCCTTGTGGAAAATTATAATTATTTTTTTCAGATTTATCTCGTATTCGATATTGATTAGTCTTGGTATCTGCAGAAATTATTTGTTCATGGCTTGCTGTCCTGCATTGAATATATAAATTGGCAGTCGAAAACGTTGCATTCTATAGACGATGTATGGCGCCTTGCTACTTCCGTTTTTATCCATGAAAGGAACCGCTATCCTACGAAGAATCGTAAAATGAACATTCTTATCGGTTGTTGAATAAATTACTCTCAATCATTAAAATGAAATTCAAGAAATTTTAACCTTGTGCGAAGCATTTAAAATTTCGATTCTTGTTTTGTTTCGCGTGTAGGGAAGTGTAGTGATTTAAATTCTATGAACTTCCATTCACCAGAGAACCTTTTTCTTTTTTTTCGCAATTTTTTATCCGACTTGAGTTCACCACCTGCGAGGACAATCCACCTGATCCCCTCGTCTCTGACACCTGAACATCTTGACAAATCTCGTAAGTGCGTCCAAAAGGCCACGTCGCTCCTCTTCTGCATTAATCGCCCCATCATTGTATTAATTTACTTAGTTCCAACAGTCCCGAGTCACCCGCGGAGTCTCCTGATGGTTTGATTAGCGGCCCCACAATGCACCATGTAACGGTGTTCAATCGATTCCGAAGTCAACATTGTAATTTCATGGCTGTCACGAAAAGCGACCGGCCTGATGGGCTCGTACAATACCCGTCCATCATGAGCCGTCCTCTTATGAACTTATTAGCTATTCAGTTAAATAGCTAGCGCAACTACCATCTAGTCTGCATTATTCATGTCTCCTTGTGGAATGCCTTTTTTCTATGGCAGCCATCGCGTCTGCGGATGGCCGATTATAAAAGACGGGATTCCGAAAGAATTTCGATACCCTGAGGTGATCTCGGAATGGATCTACTTCATATTGAAGCCTATTATCTGAAATACCTACGTCAGTTATGTTATTCTGCATTCATTTGAAGAATGATAGGATTGGTACAGCACCACACCGAAAAAAAGGAATTCCTGTTGTTTAAACGCAAATATTGTTATTACAACAAGAAAAGACCGTTCTGAGAACCATCTGTAACTGCAATATAACGTACCGATTCCGGTTGAAGTGAATTGAGTCTCATGAATATCTAGTAAAATATCATAAATTCAACAGGAATCTTTGGTATTTCTCACAGAAATTCAGATTATTCTACCGGAATAAATCTTGTTTAGCTAAAAGTATTTTGATCCATGTTGTACCATATGGTTGAAGTTGTTTGGAATAAAATATCGATTGAAAAGCGGCAGGAAAGGTATTAGCATTTGTAGACAGTAATTCCGTAATCAAAATCGCTAAATTGTGTCCGAAATCAGGGAAAATATTCTTTATATTTATACTGGAGTCTCTCATTACTGGTATTCAACGAATTTCTCTCTTATTCGGTAGAATAGATAGATAGATAGGTAGACTTTATTCGATCAAAATACCGTACAGGTGTAGACCATGTCAAACAAAAAATATAATATACATGCATGAATTAACATAATTCTTCAAAATTTTTCCCATTTAAGAAATGATCTACACTCAGGGCCGTATCTAGGGCGTGGCAAGGGTGGCACTCGTCACGGGCGCAAGGTCCGAAGGGGCGCCAAAAAATATCAAAAATAAAAAAATAGAAGCGCTAAGCAAAAAAAATTAATTCGAAAGATGACAACATGGTTGCGTAAGTCAGTAATTCGATCACAACATTTCGAAACAATGACATTCAAAAAACAGAATGAGAATGCAATTAGGTCAGAAATACGAGAAATAAAGTCCAATTGTTATAAAAAATGTTCAAAGATGCCGCACTCTGATCGATCATAAATATTACAATCGGCAATATCGTCATGCGATTCCAAGCACAGCCCTTTTATGAGTTGCTTACACTACATCCCTTATCGCATCCAGCTTGTTTTGAAGGGCGGCTTCTTTGATGATGATGGTTTATAATTATCGATTTGTTTAGATTTTCAGGCCACATCTGTGGTATTTCAAAAACGATTTGTATTGCCAAAAATTCAGTAATCAGAGTTTTGAGCTCCAGAAGTGGGATAAAAATTGGGGAATCTTATTCTATTCTACATAAATATTGATTTCTTTCAATTGTGAAGGGAAGAGCAAAAAATTTAAATTTCAATGTTCGTTTAGTGTGTATCCAGATTTGAAGTGTTATAAGTTTTGAGTTTTTTTTATATTCTGACTTTTTTATGCCATTGTGCTTTTGGATTCGAGCATTATAAATTGTGCTATTGAAGGTGAGTTGCACTAAGTATTTGTTATTTTTTATGACATCATTCTGTCATCGGATATATTCAATTATTCGTATTTTAACATAATAATATTGTTCCTTTCAATTCAAGAAGAAATATGTTTGGTTCATTGCGGAAAATATGGATTTTCAAACTTGAGTTCTCACTTCTCAGAACTTCTTTTTTTGAAATCTAATAAAACTCAAATTTTAGTGTAACTTTTTATTGTTTTCATTGAATCTTCAATCTCATATGGCAAAGATTATTCTAGTGATTTTTTTATACTTAACGTATGGACTTCTTGAATATTGTAACATCTGGCCCTGTACGAAACTATTAGTACGTGCTTCAAATGGTTATAAAATAGTATCTGTATGCTAAGTTTGCGGTTTTTTTTGCAGGGATTGTGATTATCGATTATTGTTTGGTAGTCAACTTACCAAAAAAATTTTGTTTTACCTTTGCAGTATGTATTTTTAAATTTTAAGTTGAAGAATTTATATTTTTCAAGATAAATGTTCGTATTTATTACATAAATATGAATATTTCATTTTGTTCTTTCAGAATTTGTTTTATTTTTATGCATTTCATTCAAAATGTGTATTTCAATGTTTTCAATGAAAAAAATTTCCATAAAAATGCGTATTATTATGGAACTCTTACGGAAATATATGACTAGCATTATAAAATAAAATACTATAAGAAAATATGATGGATGAAATGAAATCTACGCAAATGGGGGGGCGCTGTCTAATCTATTGCCACAGGCGCAATAGTACCTAGATACGGCCCTGTCTACACTATAATAAGCTTTCTCAATCAAAATTTCTTGAGAATGGATTTTTTTAATCGACTTGATTTATTCTTAAAATTTTCAGGCATTGTATTCCACAATTTTAATAAGCTATATGTTACATTATTCTGTGGATAAGTATAATTTGGCTTCTTTTCAAATAGAAAGTTTTTTCCTCTGGTTTTATAATCATGCTCAAATTTCATATCATAGCTCAACTATTCAAAATTATCAATCAAATACGATTGACTCATATATAAATAAACTATACAGTGTTAATATTCCATACTTTTTGAATATAGGCCTACATGATTCCATCTGATTCATCCCAAAAATAGTTCTTAAGCATTTTTTCTGTAGTATGAATATTCTACCAGTTTCAGCCCAAAAAATTATTCCATATCTGATTCATAATGTAAAGATTCTCTATAATAAATATAATCTAATATAAATTCACCCCCGATTGTGGACTTCTATCCGCCAAGTCACCCTTCAGACAGAAAACATTACAAGGACGCCTCTATAGCCTTCTTGAGTACGGACCGGACTAGGGTGCCGGAGGCATGGATGTTGTAAATGTCTGAAAAATTGTGGGAGTACCTTAAAAATTGAGATGATGACTGAATATTGCAATCAATGAGGTCAAAAAACTAAAATAAAAAAGATGCTTTTCAAAATTTACACACATGGGAATTACTCCCAAAGCCACGTGGTTAATTCAATAGGAAATTCAAGAAATTCCAATCAAATACTCTAAGTAACTGCAGAAAATTCCTGTTTTCTTCACAGTATTATCTTCCTGTTGTCGCTTATAATTCATGTTGTATATACTGAAAAATTTCTTTGAGTGCATTATTCAGAAAATAAACATGGTTAATCGTTCGAGAGACGGGTTTGTGAAAAACAATTGAGGGAATTTTTTTTTCGGGGATGTGTTGAACTATTTATGAGCTGAAAAAATTAGAACTAGAAACATTTCCGAAGAAAAAATTCATTTCTCCGAAATGTTCTCTACAGTCTCCTTTTGAGCTTCCACTGACAGAACTAGGTGTTTACAATAAAATATTCGGTGGACTGAAAGACAAGTCATCTCAAAAAGATTGGCCTACCCTCTTGGGGAATTTTCTCGGAGAATCATGATGGATATTTCTGACGTTTCTCGCCAAGAAATTGATAAAGTGATCACGCAGGGTCTGGAAATTCTCGGAACACATAAGTGTTTCTCCACACATCCCGTGCAATTTTTGAGAATTATCTACGTTATACAAAATCCCCTTTGAACTTCGAAATGAACCGTCACTCTAGAAACTCTCTGCACTTTTCTATCAATTAATTCTGAACTCATCTAAAGAAAAAACCTACATAAAACTATTCACAATGCTAACGGATGCTCAACAACTTGCGAAATCAAATCAAATGAATGAACACAATCCAAAACGTTTGCCAACCAGCCAAGAACAAAGATTGCACCTGAGTAATTACTCTTTCCACCTTAATATTTCTCATTCACGCTGTATGAAGGTGTAATTTTCTAATGCGGGTACTTGAAATGGTTAACGGTACGTTTAAATATCCTCTTATATGCATTATTTATGATTTGTTTTGTAATTTTCATTTTTTCACTAATGAGTTCCACCAGTTGGTTTCTGGCAGTGCGATTATTAAATAATTCGAAAAGCAAACTGTATGAAATTATCGCGTACGAATGTGCCGGTGAAAGCGTCATTTTGCACTTGATATCGCACGGAAACGCGATATGACGTGATAGGGAAAACTTTCGTTAACAAAATTGCCCGATTACATTCTGGACCCGGGCTATTACTATGGCTATTTACATAAAAATGGGGAGGGCCTGTATATGAAACCAATTTCACAAAGCAAGAATAATGTTTATCTATTCCAATGAAACATAACGAGAGTATTGCTATCGGGAAAGCGATGAGAAGAATCAGACTCCCTCATGTCGAGTTTTATCCTAAACTTTTCATAATATAATGAAACGAATTAGAAATATTGATGACTTTTATGAAAAACACCGCGAAAGATAAAAATACCTCATGATTAGTAAAAGAGAAAAAATATCGTGATGCAGAATTCGCACCAATACTCAAACGCACTGGTACATAAATGGGAACTTCCATAACAACTCTGTAGAGTGCGTGAAGTGAAATTTCGAAAACGGTTGTAAAATTCGCCGGTGACTATAAGACTATGAGTAATTAACTCCGGACAATGGACATGTGCTCGACCTAGGCTAGAAAAAATTGATCGAACTCTTCTCTCATCCGTACACCTTGACATAATTGACGAATTTCGAGCCTCAATCTGCGGAGGACCGGTCCATCAAAGCGATATCAAATTTCTGTGTCCGGCTTCCAGTTAATGAGAATTATACATCGAAACTCTGAATTAGATGTCATATAAGTACCGAACAGCTGAATGGGATGCACTAATTGCACTCAGGTGTATAAGGCACGTGTCGGCAGGTGCTGCCAGATTCACCTGTCCAAGAGATTCCACATATTAAGCTCTAAACTGTACGAAATTTTCAACGCACACGGGTAATAAAGAGCAAGTAGGAACAGACGATTTACTTTCTTCTTCAGCAGGCTAATTGTTGGTGGCCGTCCACGTGAATTAATTCATTTTCAATGATATGCTGTTGAAACCAAGCCGGGTTTCGAACATTTCTGATCAGATTTTACTTTACAGACTTGAACTTCACATTAGGATACAATACAATCAAAACGGTTGGCTTTTTTTGTGCAACCACCAGAGATGGAGTGTTACGCTAATAAGTTTATTTTCAAAAATATTGATAATTATTCGAAAAATATTTTGAACATTTCAGATAATTGTTATAAAATATTTAAGCATTTATCAATGTTTTTGGGAGTTTTTTGAGTCGAGTATTTTCTACTGCACAATTTCTAGGAGAGAAAATAAGGAAAAATCTTTATTCAAAAGTGCACCAAAGAAGAAATAGTTTTTATAATTATATTATCCCCAATAGACATAACATCTTACTAGTGAACATTTTCTGTTTTGCGGTGACGATTTGGCTTAAAATCAATCTATGAGTTTTACATTTCAATCCGAATAATCTGAGATGACCAATATTGTTATTGATTTCAAAGGTGAGTCTATTTTAAACTGAAGGTAGAACTCATGAAAATAAATCATAAAACTTTGGAAATGAGGAAATTGGAAAAAACATTCGATGAAATATAAAAAATAAATAAATGAGCCATATGGTTTCGCCATATTTATGTGTTGACTCACAAATGAATTTCACTGGGAATAGTGGGAATACAAGTTAATGGCCAGTTTGAATGTACCTATGTTCTGCTATGGAAATCAAAACATGGTCATGTTTTCCAAAGTTTCAAAAATTTAGAATAAAATAAATTCAAATAATACATATCACCCAAATTCAAGAACCTTCAAACATCGTATAGTCAATTTGGGAAGTTCGATCAATTCATGGATTGTTGTATTTTCGTATTTTCAAAGAGGGGTTCATTCTATTTGAAAGGAAAAATACGAATTGGTTGAAGTTATCAGTTTTGAATAGTTAAGTTTAGTTAAGTTTAGTTAAGTTATGTTTATGAAGAATATCAAAATGGGCATGTGAAGATGGAAAATGTATCAAGAATGTTGGCAAACCATGGAAATGCCATATTGAATAATTTGGAAGGAATAGAAGCAGGCCAGTGGACAATTGAGAGAAACGTCAAAGGGGAAAATCGATTGGTTTTGCTAGAAAAAAATATAATAAATAGTATTTGGAACTTTGTCAAGGGTAGATTCGTGGATTGAATTGTTAGAATTGATTTGGCGAGTGAAGGAGTGAAGGAGATATCGGAACGGCGCGCGGCGTGCTGGTTAGAAGAAGGAGAATTGAAATTGGAGATAGTAGAACATATAGTGAGTGCACTCACCCATTGAATGATTTTTCAGAGTTTAGATATATTAGTTTTAGTTTCTTTCGATAGTTGAATTTGGTCTTTTCTAGAATTAGATGCCGATTATAATTTTGTGAAAAAATTTCTTTTGATTGTTCACCTTCAGAATCCTCCTTGAAAAAGAGTCTCGGGAAGAAATAGAAATATATAATAAAAAAAAAATTCTTTGAATATTGTTAGTGGTTTTCATAAATTCGAAAATTTTACATTATTATATCTTTAACGAACCTTTACATATCTTTTATGAAGTAATTTTTTGACGAATTCACCCCCTGTACAGAAAAATACTTACCCTATATAACCTCTACTATACAGGGTGTTTTTAAAGGTGAGGCTTCTTTTGACAGTTGCTAGAACTCATCAAAAAAGATCATTCTGCCGGAAGTTGATCATATAAAATTTCAAATTCTTGGGCATGAATATCTGGATTGTGTTATCTGTCTGTTAGGAGATCTGCCATGAATCACGGTGCCTTATGTATTCAAGAAAGTAAATAAGGTGCTGGATTTTATTGCAAATTTTTAAATTCTCAATTCTCTTTCAACTTTTGTTAGGAGATTTTTCCTGAACGGTATAATTCTTAAAGTCCAAACTAAGGAGAGGAAAAATTACTGATTTAAAAGGCTCTTGAAACAAATGCACAAACTCACCGATAAAATTTTTATAAAGCGTTTCTCATTTTTTTTACTGGTAATGAAGTTTTTCACTTGAAGCGATAGCTTTTGTGTGGAAAAACTTCCGAGATTTGAATGAAATTTTGTAATTCACTATTGACAAAATGAATTCAACCTAAAAAAAAACCAGCAAATGAATAATAAAGATAAGTGTCAACTAAATAGAGTACCTATAACTATACAGGGTGTTTCCAAATTAGACTTAAACCTTGGAGGACGTGTTAGTTTGGCTCATTTGCATCATTTCAGCCATATTTATTGATAACCGTTTACGAGTTATTTGAGCTCTTGTAATTTTTGAAAGATTTCTCACCTCGTCCCTTTTTCCTACGTGGACCAAATTTGATTATAATTTTGGATTATTCTCATCAGAAAAAAAAACTATCCTGTATTAGATTTGTTGAAAAATAATTAGTAACAACTGAAACAATTTGAAAGAGGGCTCGTGCTTTTATAAGGAATGCTGGAGGACATTTAGAAAATAGTTTATTAATGAATTTCCTAATGAAATTTTGAGTTTAATTGCAATAAAAAAACATTTAGTTCGTTACTTTTCTTTCCTTTCTTTTATCCCCTTTCAAATCGAAATCTGCTGAAACGAAACTAGAACCTACATTCTGAAGAAAACTTTTTTGGGAAATGAAGAAGGAATTCGGCAATTCTTTAAAATAATTTTGTCATACATAAATTCTGGAATTCGAAAGTTGCAGGCAAATTGATATTAGAAATTGACTATACTTTTCTTCATATACCACCTTTCAAATCATACTAATTCTTTTTCAACATTCTATAGCATAGTTTTGCTTTTTCATACACATCATGATATGTATGAAGATAATCCAAAATTACAATCAAACTTGGTCAACGTAGAAAAAATTGACGAAAAATTAAGTAAGTTGAGAAATTTTTCGAATACCACAAGAACTCAAATATCTCGGAAACTATTGATTTTCGGTTATTAATATATAAATATGGCTCAAACGACAGAAAATGAGTGATACTAACACCTCCAAGTTTCACGCCTAATTTGGAAACACCCTGTATAAATTAAGGCGGAAAAGAATCGAAAGCAGAAAATAGAAGCTTACACATCAAAAACCCTTATTTGAACGTTCGTATAGCTGAGTTTCCTTGAAAATACACAAGAAGGTCTCACTGCTTGAATTAACCTATTCCTTCTATTTTTGCTTTGAATGATTGATTGAAGAAAATTCACCTTTGATAACACTCTGTATGATGAATTCAACTTTTCAAATATTCAGGAATAAACGACTTTCAATTTGGCTCGAAACGAATAATTTTCAGTGATATTATGTTATGCTATCTGGGGGAAATATTGAACTCACAAAAATTCCTTCAAATATACCATTCACAGAATCTTGTCTTTTTTCCAAAGCTCAATTATATAAATTCAGTTCCAATTGTGCCCTTTTCAGCTTTATTTCTGTATCCATATTTTTCAGTTTTTCCTATCAACGATTCGAAATATCGAATTTAAAATAAGAATATTTTTTGAACCTACTGAAATTCAGTTATCATTAATTAATTTTTTTTTTTACACTACACTTTTTGTGCGATATAGTAACAAACTCCGTTACAATTTAATAATCGTGATAGATTTGAATATACCCATCATCATTTTTCCATATTCACAAAGTTATTATTATATTTATTTCTTCTTCTCACTTTGGTCATGAAACGGAATATAAAATTTGCTGCAATGTGAGAATCTGCAGTAATTGCTCTAGTCTACTACAAAGTTGTGTATACCGTGAAACCTAACAATGTGAGAAGACTTCGGAAAGTAATACAAACAAGAAATGTGAATACGATCGCGTGTTAGATTCGAAACCATATACGTTCCTGATGGTTAAACAAAGAATAATGCAGTTTAATTTGAAATGAATTAATAAGAAATGAAACAAAATAAACATGTCTGCTGCGCATTTAAAGAATGGGTTGTTTTATGTATGGCTCATATATTGTTATATATTAGATATTCATTCGGAGCAAAATTACCAAGGTTTCTGTAATTAATACTTATCACGCAATGGTACAGTAGTTAAAAATATGAGGAATGTACCTTTATGGTAAGCGGTCTGATAATTGTCTAGTTTAAAACAAATATCAATATAACGTTATTATTAGGGGCAATAACTCGGGATCTTAATTACTGTAATTAAAGGAAATGGCGATTTTTGGGTTGCGACCCGTTGAAATACATTCTGTTACACGAATCTTATGTGAAACGTATTATGATAATGTGCTTCCGGCCCTTCTTGATGCCAGGAACTGAACCGTGAATCTGCAAAAATTTGAGTGAAGTGTTTCAGATGAAAGAAGCGGAAATTTATGACTTAATTTTCTGAAGAGTCTCCCTATTATAAATGAATATTCTCACCTTAAACTCGTACTAATCGAGTAAGGGAGAATTTAATTGAAGGGGCATACCTACATTCTTTATATCAGAATAAGTTTCGAGTTTTCTTGTATCACTTCCTGAAAAATGTTACTCATCATAAAATTCGCGAAGTAAAGCAGTCCCCCTATTCTGTTTGCGGAATATAAACTCCGGGATTGAATGCGAATAAAGTGTCGGATTTAGTAAATTCGTAACTATTTATTCCACAAATCCTTCCTGAATAAGAAAACCCACTGAGGTGTGAGGTCCAGCCGTATGGCTGAAACGGCCAATGTACTGGACATAATGCCATCGAATTTCAGTTTTCCACTCCAGCGATCTCGATAACATCAGTTTAGAAAGTTAAGTTTTCCTATAAATACGACTTTCGAGCATCTGCAAACATTTATCACTTGAGTATAGGGTTGTCCATGGAAATCTGATCAAATATAAAATTGTTTTATCTGGGCGATTTGTCGAATACTTTTCATTCTGATAGCGTCGAGCATGCTCGGAATATTTTATCCTGCATTCTGATATAGTTGAGATCTCTTCATCGATTTCAATAAAGATATATCGCCTATATTTCGACTGAATTGTACCTAATTATAATAACATCGAGTTCTCCCAGTCTCTTTTGTCTTCAGAGAATAAAGTGAGAGAGTATACCTTTGTGGAGGGTCACTGATTAATTAATCAACTTTGATCAGTGATTTCGATTGCTTATATACAATTGAGGTCAGCAAAGAGGTATAACTATACAACAGATCTCCCATTTTTAACTTTTGAAAGTGCTTGTTCGAATAACTAAACATGATCCCTCATTGGCGTCTTCTAGGTCTGATCCACCTCACTACGCCTGGCACTTTAACGACCTTGATTATGAAATTTTACCCCTTAAATGGTTTCAAAATTTCCATTCCTGCACTCCTCTTTAGTTGATTGGTTCTTGAACGTTTTTTTCGAGTTTCATATGCAAACGTTAGAACTAGAATTAGGAAGGAGTTCTAAATTCTCATTGCTGCTGAATATTAGCGACAACAAAGTGTTATATGTGGACACAATATTTCAGCAGGATATGGCGAATATTTTTCCTATTCTTCTTGTGTTACGATCCTTCTTTTATGATGAAAAAAACTCAATTCATCATTTTCTGTGGCACACCCTCGTGAAAGAAGCTTATTACCCATTTCACGCTCTCTTATAAATCGATACGCTGAATGACTTTCCGATTGTTGTGTTCTACGCCCGTCAATACAACGCGGGTATTACGTCTTCATTGAAATTTCCATCAAATTTATATTTAAAATATTCCACATGGGAACGAGAATGGTTTTTGGTCCACCTGCCCATAAAAGAACACCGGGCCCTTCCAACGTTGGCCTGGCCTTGTGTCTTTGGCAATTCGGTCTCTTTAATTATACAAAGAGGTGAGTTTATTAGGGTGATGAAGAGTACTTTCGGTACTGGAGCAGTTGGAAGGAAGAATCGAGGAGGTCAGAGCGTAGGCGGGCGAAATAAAGAAATTACTGGGTTAGTTATTCGTTACTTTGTCCATAAATGGGAGATAACGGTTTCAAACCACCTGATTCTAGGACATTCAGTTACTTTTATTATTCTGAGATAAGCTTAAGACCTCAGAAAAGATGAAATATTTTTGAATATCAAACATAATAGCTCTGTAAAAACTCATACATTACTAATCCCAGATGGAAAGCACATTCAATGAATTCATTATTTCCTTTGAATTTCATTGACGAGAGACTTCTCCAAGGTACCCGAAAAAAAAAACCGAAAAATAGAAATGTGAAAGCAGAAATGTGTTAAGTTGTTTTGAAAATGACTATTTATTCCAGAAGGAAGAAAGAGAATCACCCTCACACAATGCCCGTCTGATAATTCCGAAACATAATCACTTTTTTCCTTCGAAATTCCCTCAATATTCGAATTTGAAATTCAAAACTCGTTGCCCTTTGATCGAACAGATTTTTTCAACCAGATTCGGCCATCCAAGCGATGATTTTTGGAAATTTAGATGTTCGTAGACCACTACAACACCTCAATTGAAGGCAATAATATTCCGTAGATAAAACAGAAAGCATCAGACTTGCATGAATTAGAAAAAATTGATTCTTAATGTGAATCATCTTCTCATTTCATCATTCACACTATACTTTTCATTCATGGCCTCACCCAGAGGGGATTGGGGGGTTTTTTCTTCATTCTTAGTTAATTAATTTTCACAGTTAACCCTTTGGATTAGAATGAATGAATAGTATAGAAATCAACCCCTCTTTCCCTCCCATGATCTTCGATAGGATTGGGTATTCGCTTCGAACCTTCTGCAAACGTTCTTTTTTCCCTGTGCAGAAAATTGAGTTGACCTGATGAATGGTATCGAAACGCATGGGGAACAAACAAGCAGACAAACATCCATAAGATTTTACACTACCCAAAGCGCAAACTGTGAAATTTAAGGGAGGTTAAAAAATTCTTTTTCGTCTTAGGATTGATTCCAAATTCTTAACAGAAATTCTTTGAGGCGTTACTTCAAAGAACATTTTCATTTTACTCTCAAAAATCGCCGGAAAAAAATTGAAAAACAAGGTTTTATCTTGGAAGGACAGGAATACCGATAGAGTACTTGTTTCAACCTCAATGAGCGTGGAAACTATGCTTTTGACTAAGATTCCATTAAGAAATCCAAGTAGAATTGAAAAAAATAAAAGCTGAATTTGAACTCAACCACTTCGGAGATCTCTTCATTGATATTTTCATTGCCACCACTTTCATTCATTCTTTGAATGTGATTATTCATCTTCTCAACACTCCCCTCATTACTAGGGGCTGAAAATGAAAAGTTTTCAGGAATTTGTAAAGTACTTACACAATATAGAGGTGATAGAAAAACACACTTTATGTAGAATTATTCTATTGGCCAATAGAATAATTTTACATAAAGTGTGTTTTTCAATCATCCCTATTAACATTCACACACTTGTGGAGGAATTCACTACTAAAATACTTACACAATAATTGTTTTATTTTTAAACAGTACTTGTTTTTGTTTTTGAATACACAGAAACCAAACTGATTCAGATTCTTTCGAGGAAACTCAGCACTTTGCTAAAAGGTATTAATAAAAAACTGTAGATACTTGAATTAAATACTTTTTTCACACATATACATCGATATTTACATTTCATTTACCTATACGGATACAATATATTTAATTACATTATTTGTTGTAAATCATACAATTGATTCAAAGTCCAACACGAATTTTCCGTGCTTGGATCGCAAAATTCAACCATGGAAGTTTCGTATTATGTAATGGCGAATTATTTAATGCCCTATTATTAAGCAATAAATAAAGAATTGAGTAAAACTTACTTCAAATTTGTACTTCTATTGAAATCATAATTCTTCAATTCCAAACAACTTTTTTTTTACTTCTTATTTTATTATAGAGAAATGGAGATATGGAACTAATAAAATTCTTTGGGAGTATACAAGTGCGACACAATCCGTCGCTTTAGTTGAACTCTGTTATAAAATGAGGACGACTGTACAATTTAGAGGGCACCAGTCGTACGTCTTTCAATTCTTGGAGTGCCAGTGAATCAATATCAGTTATAATTTCAAATAGTTACAAAGTGGAAATTGCACATTTCGGAAATTATACACGAGTTTAAAAAATCTTCTAATTTTATAACATCTATTTACAATAGATTACAATTGTTTTGTACTTATGTATATATTTATAATATATAAACCTGATCGCAAATTCTTGAAATTTCTGTCCAATAAACATTTCATGAAAATTTGCGTACCAGTTCTATTAATCACGATCAAGATATTTTTACATTATATGGAACATGATTTTCGCGGTTATCGATGTAAATTGCATAGTGAAATAGATCGGTCGTTAATATGTTATCAATCATTATATCGAGGTTCAGCTAGAGATATCCTCAAATTTTTGCTCACTCATCACAGAAGTTCGCACGAGTTTATGAATCGAACAAAAAAAATTCTACATTCTTAATAAAGTAATAAAGGAAGTTGGCAATTACGCTCAACCCAAAAACTATTGTTTTACCAACCAAATGAAAACTAATTTGGGGAAAAACTAAAATGAAAAAAATTTAACAAAACTTTTGTGACGCTGATAAAACTGTATAGTTTTTTTGAAGAGGAACCATTCAAAGCCGATTCATTTCAAAATACACGTTAACATCAATATACAGTGAAAATCATAAATATCTAACAGTTTATAATAACTATGTACATTTATACACTTTTTTGGTCACTTTATCACGTATAGTCTGATCTCCATCCAGTCTGAAACAAAAGAAAAGCGGTGTAATTATTAGCGCATCACGTTGAAAAAAGTTCCTGACTCATTAATATCAAATGCTAGTCTACTGTCCAAAAGATCTTAATATATGAAGATTAATTTGCATATAATGCGTTCAGTTAATAACATATTTAAATCTCTAGTCTTATTACACATTAACCACAATGCCGATAAAATCTTTTTTCCTTTATGGTCTGTAAACTGAGGAAAAGTTCCAGTTGCGATTCTGGCACATAAAATCGGATGAAACAATTTTAATTTGATGTTGTTTATTATTTCGGTGAGGTTGTAAATCATGACGGACCCGTGAGATATATTTTAATCACATTTCCGATCTCCTTATAAGATGCTCCCAAAATTATGCTTGATATTCATTGTCGAACATGATGGTTGTTGTGAATAAACAAAGAAATTCGGGGAGAAACAATGTTCGAGAAAATTGACGGTTAGTCCCGGAAACAAGAAATTTCATCAATTGCTTGAGTCTTTCAATTTTAAAATGCAGATGAAATAAGTACTCACCATTCCATTTGACGTTAATCCTAAGCCTGCTGCTGACAAAGAACTCATGTGGTGGTGATATGAGGCCGTTGGAGGAGGCGCAGGTGGAGGAGGTCCAGAGACGAAGCTCTGCGGATGCGTGCTGTGGTGATACCACTGACTCATCGCGTGATGTGGGTGTAGGGCTGCGTTCAGGTGATGATGACTCCCCGACATGCCTCCCCCAAAACCTCCACCTCCAAAACCTGATTTGTCTCCCATCATGCTTCCCAGCGAAAGGCAAGAACTGCCGCTCTTCTTCTTTTTACTCTTCGACGATAACTTCCTGTTGCGGGTCTGGATCCCTTCCTTCTTCATGGTCAACGGCCTGTTCACCTGGAATTGAAGAATATTCATCAGAACAATAATTTTCAGGAAGTTGACTTCGATTTCTTATTCTTCAATTGGAAATACAACCAGGTAATCTTGAGCTAATCGAGCAACTGAAAAGTACTTCAAGTGGACGCACGAAATAACATGAACTCGGGAGTTCCACAAGGCAGTGTTCTAGGACCACTAATGTTTTTACTATATACATCGGACTTGCTCTGGATAACTGGAACGTTTTCGGGTGACATCAGCATCAGACTACATGCAAAATAATCCCAAAATCTTATAACAGTGATTATCAAGGCCAACGAGGCTATTTTAAGTTTTCTTTGAAATTTCCGGTTACCAAATGAAGTATTGTTAAAAAGATTGCATTTAGTGCAGCATAATCTATCATTATTAAAAGAAGAATACCTTGGATAGGGCAATTATTCAGAAAGAATCTCTATTTTCTCCATTCTTATCGTATTCCTTCCTTCATTTCCTTAAACCGTTGCCGCTCTATTATTAAAGCGTCCGACTGAAGTGATGACAATATATACACAGTGGCACTAAAATGATACTTTATCCGAACAAAAGGATCGTGGGGTGTTTAGCCCGGGATGTATATTACCTCTTGTACTTGGCTATTGATACAACTCAGACCCTCTGTGACTGCATTGAGGGTTGGATGTATAAACATTTATGCAAGGAAATTGGGCGTTTCGTTCTTGTATTACTTCGGTTGTATCACCGTCGGTTAGCGACAAATGCCGAAGAAAGTAAAAGGTACTTGAGTTCTGAAGGATATTCGGCGTTTTATACTGTTAAGACCTATTGGGGCGTATTAAGTTCCAGT
The DNA here is from genome assembly GCA_963966015.1 of Aphidecta obliterata. Taxonomy (NCBI): domain Eukaryota; kingdom Metazoa; phylum Arthropoda; class Insecta; order Coleoptera; family Coccinellidae; genus Aphidecta; species Aphidecta obliterata. Next base: position 12,704,046 of record OZ014433.1, on the reverse strand, counting down.
ATTCAGGAGGTTTCGATAGTTTGATCGCTATCCAATTTCGTGCATTGATTGTTTCGTTTGCTTTAAGGGATGTAAGCAATGTCAAACACACCAGATGGAAGATATATAAGATCATTATTTTGAAGAATTTAACAATAGTGATTTGTCTTGAAAGACGTTGAATCACAACGAGGATTTGAGATCAAATTGAATTTATTATTTGACAGGGCCGTATCTAGGGCGTGGCAAGGGTGGCACTTGCCACGGGCGCAAGGTCCGAGGGGCGCCAAAAAATATCTAAAATAAAAAAATAGAAGCGCCAAGCAAAAAAAAATGATTCGAAAGATGACAACACGGTAACGTAAGTAAGTAATTCGATCACAACATTTCGAAACATTGATATTCACATACAGAATGGAAATGCAATAAGGTCAGAAATGCGAGAAATATGGTCCAATTGTAATAACAAATTTAAAAGATGCCGCACTCTGATCATAAATATTACAATCGGCAATATCGTCATGCTATTCCAAGCACAGCCCTTTTATGAGTTGTTTACATCCCTTATCGCATCCAGCTTGTTTTGAAGGGCGGCTTCTTTGATGATGATGGTTCATAATGATCGATTTGTTTAGATTTTTAGGCCACATCTGTGGTATTTTAAAAAACGATTTGTATTGCCAAAAATTCACCAATCAGAGTTTTGAGCTCAAGAAGTGGAAGAAAAATTGGGGAATCTTATTCTATTCTACATAAATATTGATTTCTTTCAAATGTGAAGGGAAGAGCAAAACATTTAAATTTGAATTTTCGTTTAGTGTGTATCCAGATTTGTAGTGTTATAAGTTTTGAGTTTTTTTTTTGGATCTGACTTTTTTATGCTTTTGGATTCGAGCATTATAAACTGTGCTATTGAAGGTGAGTTGTACTAAGTATTTGTTATTTTTTATGACATTATTCTGGCATCGGATATATTCAATTATTCGTATTCTAACATAATAATATTGTTCCTTTCAATTCAAGAAGAAATATGTTCGGTTCATTGCGGAAAATATGGATTTTCAAACTTGAGTTCTCACTTCTCAGAGCGTCTTTTTCTGAAATCTAATAAAACTCAAATTTTAGTGTTAGTTTTCATAGTTTTCATTGAATCTTCAATCTCATCTGGCAAAGATTATTCTAGTGATTTTTCTATTCTTAACGTATGGACTTCTTGAATATTGTAACATCGGGCCCTGTACGAAACAATTAGTACGTGTTTGAAATGGTTATAAAATAGAATTTGTATGCTAAGTTTGCGGTTTTTTTCGCAGAAATTGTGACTATCGATTATTGTTTTCTGGTCAACTTACCAAAACATTTTTATTTTAAGTTTGCTGTTTGTATTTTCAAATTTCAAGTTGAATAATTTATATTTTTTAAGATAAATGTTCGTATTTATTACATGAATATATATATTTCATTTTGTTTTTCGAGAATTTGTTTCATTTTTATGCATTTCATTCAAAATGTGTATTTCAATGTTTTTAGTAAAAAAAATTTTCAATCAAAATGTGTATTATTTTGAAAATCTTACGGAAATATATGACTAGCATTATGAAAAAAAAATACTAAAAGAAAATGTGATGGATGAAAAAAAATCTACGCAATGGGGGGGGGCGCTGTCTAAGTTATTGCCACAGGCGCAATAGTACCTAGATACGGCCCTGTTATTTGATGTTATTTAATTCAGAAAAATACATATCATTCCGGTTTTTATGTCTCTAGGTCTCAAATATGCCTACACCGTTGAGTCAAACCGTGGGTTTTCTATTTCCTCTCTTCCTTCGCCGGGTGTTCATAATCGAAAAAGTGCAGTTACGAAATCAGTCAATTAGAAGGATTCCCCTGAGGGTCGAAGGCTATTTTCCAATCAGTATAAATCAAAACCCTTTCGGAGCCTCACTTAATAAGAAGTCATTTCTCCTATTGGAGCTACTGTACAGATAAATTATTTTTAACGATTTCTCAGATGAAATTGACGGATGGCCATTTAGCCATCAGGAACACACCTCGGTCTGGTACGGATGCTGAGATGGAGCGACCTTTAAAACTATTCCTCGCTACCGTTCAGATTATATCGATACATTTCGACTGAATTATTCCCAGTAATTAAGTCATTGAATACATTATGGAAGTCAAATGGAGACTTATTTCTGAATCACTATCTTTCCTAGACCTTCTCAGATATAATTGAAAAATGAGATCAGCTGTTGGTTTGGTCCTGGTGGAAATTTCGTTAAAACATATCTGAAGGAAGGTCGAAATTCTCCTTTTTCACTTCGTTAATTGCTACAACTTTCCAGCCCATATATCCTTATTCTTGTTCTCAAAGAGGCGAGGTATATATAACTGAATTATGTATGGAAGTCGGTGAGGCATAAAATACCATAACCGGAAACATCGTGGAAAACAAGCAGTTCATTCAGATGAAGAAGAAACATCACCATTTACAGCTGCTGAGATCAGTATTCGTTGAGACTCGAGAAAAATATAAAATTTTTCTGATTTCAGAGAAAATTTTGGGCCTCTAATATATAACTCAGCTTCGGTTCATTAACCTTCAACTTCTTCAGTTGCACAAATAGAAATTCTTGAAGCATGGCCCTAAACATGGTGTATCTTTTTGGAATTTTCGTTGTTTGAGATAAAAGTAAGTGGGTTAAACGGACAGACAAAGTGTAACACGCTATTTCCTTGAAGCTGATATGGCGAAAAGAGGTGCTGAACTGTCCAATGGCGATGATTCTTCGCCAACGTAATTATTTCTTCAGGACCTTCATCAGGAGTTATTAAATCTCTATCCATTGTAATTGTTTGCGATCCGAAACGAAATATAGACTTTGATTATTATTCAAACAGTGTGCGAAAGAGTGGCAACAAGAAACAATAGCGGGCATTCAACAGGATGACTTATTGTTTTTCAAATGATTGGGTGTCTGGAATAAACCTATTCATCATCGGAAATAATATTATTTCGGACCAACGTCGAGAGAGTTAGAATGCCGGAACGGTTTTAATTTCGAAATAAGAAAATCAATTAACGAAAAGAAATAGGTTTGTTGGTGTTATGAGATTTTATGCAATCCTTTTAGATTTGATTGAGGAACAATTCTGAAGATAATAATATCTTGAAACCTTTACTTAATTTCCTGCATTTAATCGATGTAACATAATGTGTAAAATTCTCCAACCTACCGAAATCACTAGGTTATGATAATTTCTCGCATTGACCGCATAGAAAACCTATCTGATCCCCACACTCACCCCGATTTGTTCGTCAAACGACCCGAAAGCAATTCATTAATTCCCGATACCCAAGGAAAAGCGAGAAAATGAGCCGTATCGTGAGCGTAACGCAAGAAACTGAGAGCTTCCTGAATCGAAAAGACAAGAAAACTGGAGATCGCATCCTTCCGTTTCGGGGGCAGCCGAGTCAGCACTGCACCCTCGGCAGTTGTAATGGAGATTGGGAGATCAGATAGAAGATTGAAGCTTCACGCGATAACATCCTGTTCCGAGGATCTAGAGCTGTTTATCCAAAGAACGGTCTCGTCCTCTGTCGCCGGAATTAATTAGGGGGAGGACGGGATTCCGAAGTGTTGGCGAAATATTCGGATTTCTTTTTTGAATGGAGAAGAAGAAAGCGGGTCCATAAGGTTTTTATACCGAATCGTATACTACTGGTGTTTTTTCTCAAGTCGTTCCTCAGATTCAATGGAATTGATGCTGCCAGAGTAGCTAATACCGCCCTGAAAATTCTAAGCGAATGTCTCGAATTAACTTAATTAGGCAACCTTGCGCAAGTGCTCCGTCTAAATTCTGACAACTGACAGAGACGCGGAGTCACGACTCGGCTTCCAGTTTCTTTCGATTTCGAAATGTCCAAAAGGAGCCTTTCCATTTTCAACCAGATGATTATAGCGAGCACCGAGACACTCTCGACCGGAGAGATGAACTGTTAATAAATGCTAATGTAGTGTGGCGTTCGGTCAGGTCTCCTGGATTCGATACGGTAAACGGAAACATGGGAAAACATGCATATTCAAGAGCGACATCGCGAGATATGATACAGACATCGTTTTTATGCTAATTCTATACATGGCGAACTTCCATTATTGAAGATGTTTCTCACATAAAGTCAGCGAAGGGGCTTCCTCATTACATGAGTTGATCACTTTTGAGAACATTTCTGATTTGTCATTCCAATGGTACACACCTGCAGATGAAAAACCTCGTATGTTAAGTATGGAACACTCCCCACCGATTTTCAAATATTCATAACTCTGGAACTATCGGAACTAAAACCACGCGATCAAAATATTTTTTGAGTAGGTACCATGAAAAAAATATTACGACCTTCTTGATTTCATGTCGAATATTATTATTCGAATTCTCAGTATTTCGAAGTTTATTGCGGAATAACATAACATGAGGATAACATAGCATAAGAATTACATATCATAAGAATAACATACAATAACAATAACATGACTTTTTTCACAGAGGAATAACCCAGAACAAGGAAGAGAACAACCAATGAAATATCAGTTTTGATGCACGAACATGATCTCTGGTTATGATTTAATTCGAAAATCTATATCAAAAAAATTACGAAAAGCACTGCCGTGAAGTCAGGAGCTTTTGAGCGCTCGTACATCCACCTTGTAGGTAGATTCGCATTTTCCAGTTTTAGAAATCAATTGAAAGGATTTTCGAAAGCTGTCAAAAAAATTCTCAAACTTAGGCGAAACTCCAGACTTCATGTCAGTGCTTCAGCTGACCATCTTTTTTTCGATAACTCGCTAGAATTTTCTACGGTATCTATGGTCTTGAAGATGCGATTTGGACAAAATTTCGCACGTAGTTTGAATACATTATTCTTCAGCTAGGTGTGAAATTTCATTCCCATCCAACCACTAGTTTCGAAATTATCAGGAACAAAATATTTTGAACGGCCATATTTACGGAACCCCTAGTCTAAATTTGCTCATTTATGAACGTGGCCGCGAAATTCGCGATACAAACCTACCCTGAAAATTTCAAGTTTCTAGGCCTTTTCCTTCGGAAGTTGATTTTCTATGGTTTCTATGGTTCTGGTCATGTGATCTGGATAAAAATGTTGCTTTAATATATCATTCTCGATTAAAATACAAAATTGCCATTACATCTCTTGAACCATATAAAAATAAAATTACATTATTAGAAGACTGATTCACAGAATGTTTGGTTCGTTTCATGATCTCTGGTTCGATAGATTCGCTACAGTCTCCTTCAAAGTTTTAATACCGCATGAGGAAATCGATAAAGTTAAGGATGCAGCTAATTTGGCCTGGCAATACAAACGTTAATTATTTTTTCCCAAGCCGAAAGAAGAATCCCAATCGATTTCAAAATTTCACATGTGAATGTTCAATCTGTATCTAATAAGATGAACATTTGGGAATTTCCATCTGAAGAGGAACGCACAGTTTCCGGGAGAGTAGATCCACCGAAACGGCTTTTGTTGTAGGGGATACACTCTGTTTGCTCCTTGAGATGGGATCAACAGGTTAAGGCTGTTTGGAAGAAAACTCTTATCATGCAGTCATATCAGTAGGGTTAAAAACTCTCTTCTAATTCAGTCCAATATTACCATTTATTATAATTTGGTCTATAGCTTTCTGAGTTATAACGTTTTGTTATGGGGTAATTCTGTCGATCACAACAGAGTATTAATATCACAAAAAAGAATATAACGTCCCATTTTCAATTCGGATCCTCATGAATCATGTAAGCCTACCTTCAAAAAATGTAAACTTTCCACACTTTCGAGTTTGTACATTTATAGATGTTCGCTTTATGTGGAAGAAACGATGAAACTTTGCTTAACCCTTCAGATGTTCATACTTACTCAACCAAAAATGCGAATACTTAGTGCATTCCTTCTCATACAGCTTCCAAATTCGAATCATCTTGTGTTTTTCAAGCAATAATTCTCCATAGGTAATCATGTACCACCAGCTATCAAGTTGTTGGGTAAAGCTTAATTTAAAAAAACTATCAAATGTTAGTTATTGAAAAATTGTTACTACAGTGTTGGGGAATATTTGGCTGATGGCTTAGGTGTTTGGATTTGGAATGATATCATTTTGTATTTATTTTGACTTGTTCCATTCATATTTTTTGTGTGTCTTATTTGATCAATACTCTTATTTGATCAATACTATCATTATTATTATCAGTTATGTCCAAATCAAAAAGATCGTAAATTATTTAATTGTGCACCAGAAGAATTTCAGTTATTTACTGTTGGAAGTGGGGGTTAGTGATGATTTTCAAAGAATTCTATTTTTCACTTCACATTTTTTCCAGGTTTACATAAAATTTTTCGAAATCTGACATCTCGAATTTTGGATGAAAATATCGTGAAATATTACGATTTAGAGGTGAAAGCATTATCTGGTATTTTCGAAAATTTCCAAGTACCTGATCGGTATATTTTTATCCACAACTCCAATAAGGTAAAATAATTGGGTGCCTCATTGCCTCATTATTCCTTCGAAGCTTTATCTCGTCTTCAATTGAGACTGCTTAATGAGTATGTGAATTTATAAGTGTACCTATTGTCTATTTTTCAGTGCGATATAAAAATTATTCTTTTCGTATATTGCACACTACTTATATCCATTTCAGGTTTGATAATGTTTTGTTAGACTTCCTTACTGTAATTATCTAAAAAACCACTATAGCTATCTTCGAACGAAATATCGTAATGACATCTATTATGTTATCTATTGGTAAATTGAGGCTATTTTTGAAATATAAAAACTCCTTCATGGATTTCAAATGTAGTTTTCTGCTTACTACATCAAAAGACTAAGATACAATGGGAAAACTCGTACAGTTTCTGCTTGTTTGCGGATTTGTCTTCATTGGAGGTAAGAATTTGAAGAATATCAGCTTTTTCCAAAATAACTTATTATGATTTTTACCAATGGGCAATATCGCATGAGGAAATATTTGTTTGGTTGGCATCTGTGGATATCTGTCATTAGTGTCAGTTTTCATTCACTCTGTTAATTTTTTGAAAAGTATTTTCCGAGTTTTTTATTCTTATTTTATTTTTTATTTTTGAGCTTCGAGATGAAAATTGATACTGATAGTTTGAAAAGCGCCGAATTTTATTGAAGATCCCAACTGAATATGATATCCAGCAATACCAACGCAAGAATATCAAATGTTTCTGATATAATCCGTTTGATTATCTACGTTCAATCTAAAGCAGAATCTGCCAATTGTGTATGAAAATTGTTATTTCAATTACAGTGAAGGCAGAAGAAGATGAAAATGCCAAACAAGTGGAGTGTTACGAATGTAAATCTTCCAGAGAGGATAGTAACTGCAAAAAAGGAATCGTTGAAGGAATGGGCACATGCCAAGGAAAAAAATGCTATGCCTATATTCATACAGAATATTATTTCTTCAAAGGAACTAAATTTTGGTGGATAAGAGGTTGTACTGCAGCTGATGATTGTAAAGCAAGTAATATAAGGTCATGCTCGGTGTGTGAAAAGGATAAATGTAACGAAAATTACCTCCCGGGTTATTATGAGTTGAGTTGATGGTGATTATTTTATTTTGGGAAATTATATTTTGAAATTGAAAAATATATAATTGTTGCAATGACTGTTTCTGTAGAAGCGTTTAATTCGCCCCTTTCAAGTTTCGACAAGGAATCACCCCATTTGAAACTTTCGCTTATATTCGGTAAGACGCATAGATAAATCGGAGTACCTCCTCGAAAAAATAATTTTGGTCCATTAAATTAGACCCGAAATCATTACCAAAATATTCATCTCCATTCTTCTCAACCCTCAAGATCCATTTAAAATGTAAAAATTGATAATTGCATAGTAATTTTATTGGATGATTCGATTGAGTTCACGTTTGGTAAATTCACTATTTTTTGGTGTCTGGTTATACAGTTTTCAAAATCTGACTCGATTTCATTCTGCAAATGACAAAAAACTTCTGCGCCAGAGCTCCTGCCTCTTATAAGGCAGGGATTTAATGAGTTAAATAATATTTCGGGTCTACAGCTTTTGCACGTGGAAAGAAAATCGAGTTTTTCTGTTGAAAAATTTGATAGTTTCTGCCATTCCATCTTTTGAACCATATAAAAATAAAACTACATTATTAGAAGACTGGTTCACAGAATCTTTGGTCAGTTTCATGATCTCTGGTTCGATAGACTCGCTACAGCCTCCTTCAAAGTTTTAATACCGCATGAGGAATTCGATAAATTTGAGGTTGCTTCTAATTGGCCTATCAATAGAAGCGTTAATTATTTTTTCCCAAGCCGAAAGGAGAATCCCGATCGATGAATATGGTTCCAGAAAATATCAGAATTTTACATGATAACTAGATGACCCGGCAAACGTTGTTTTGCCATATCTCTCCCTTTTTTCGCAATTTCAAAATTGCTCGAGGCCTTCGGCCTCTCGTCTCAAAATAACCTAACCTAAACCTAACCTAACCTAGCTGACCCGGCAAACATTGTTTTGCCATATCTCTCCCTTAGGAAAGCCCGTTTCTCCCTCTCGAAAACGCGGGGGGCGCTTCGCGCCCCCGGTCTCTCCCTTTTTTTGCAATTTCAAAATTGCTCGAGGCCTTCGGCCTCTCTTACCTTAGGAAAGCCCGTTTCTCCCTCTCGAAAACGCGGGGGGCGCTTCGCGCCCCCGGTCTCTCCCTTTTTTCGCAATTTCAATATTGCTCGAGGCCTTCGGCCTCTCGTTGTTCTGGCTATTAAAAAATAAGGGTTGATCGTAGAAGGGTGAAAATTGGGGATTGTATGTATTTTTGTATGTTGTATCATAAAAAATTACGAAAAGCACTGCCGTGAAGGCAGGAGCTTTTGAGCGCTCGTACATGCACCTTGTAGGTAGATTCGCATTTTCCAGTTTTAGAAATCAATTGAAGGAATTTTTCTGAAAATTCTGAAACTTAGGCGAAACTCCAGACTTCATGTCGGTGCTTCAGCTGATCAATTTTTTTCGGATAATTCGCTAGAATTTTCCACGGTATCTATGGTCTTGGTGATGCGATCTGGACAAAATTTTGCACGTAGTTTGAATACATTATTCCTGAGCTAGGTGCATAATTTCATTCCAATCCGATCGGTAGTTTCGAAACTATCATTGATGAACGCGACCGCGAAATTCGAGATCCACACCTATCCTGAAATTTTCAAGTTCCTAGGCCTTTCCATTACAAAGTTATAATTTTCTATGGTTTCTATGGTTCTGGTCATGCGAGCTGGACAAAATTTTGCATATAGCTTGAGTACGTGATTCTCCATTTGAGTGCAAAATTCCACCTCGATCGAATCAGTAGTTTCAAAGTAATCAGAAAAACAAAATTTCGAGCGGCCATATTTACGGAACCCCTAGTCCAATTTTTCTCATTGATGAACATGACCGTGAAATTTGCGATCCAAACCCACCCTGAAAATTTCAAGTTCCTAGGCCTTTCCGTTCAAAAGTTAGAATTTTCTATGGTTTCTATGGTTCTGGTCATGCGATCTGGACACAATATTGCTTCAATATATCATTCTCGATTAAAATACAAAATTTCATCTCGATCGAATCCGCAGTTTCGAATTTATCGAGAAAACAAAATTTCAAACGACCGTATTTACGGAACCCCTTGTATAATGTTGCTCATAGATGAACGTGATCACGACATTCGAGATCCACACCTATCCTGAAAATTTCAAGTCCCTAGGCCTTTCCGTTCAAAAGTTACAATTTTCTATGGTTTCTATGGTTCTGGTCATGCGATCTGGACAAAATTTCACATGTAGCTTGAACACCTCATTTTCCATTTGAGTGCAAAATTTCATTTCGATCAAATCTGTAGTTTTCAAGTAATCAGGGAAACAAAACTTTGAACGGCCATATTTACGGAACCCCTGGTGGAATTTGGCCCATTAACGAACTTAACCGAGCCATTCGGGAACTGAACCTACCCTGAAAATTTCAAGTTTCTAGGACATTCCGTTCGAGAGTTATCGTGTATACGGCCGGACGGCCGGACGGCCGGACGGACAGACTCGAATTTTTCGATGGATTCGTCATCAGTGAGTCGAACATAGTCGATTGAGACCATTTTCGGCTCAAAATTCGAAAAATACAGACATCGTGACGAAATGATATAGCCCTCGTGTAAGTTGTACGAGCGCTCAAAAATACGAAAAGAGAAATTATAAATCGGGTGCAGAGGATCCCCGCTATTTTTGAGCGCTCGTACTACTTACACGAGGGCTATATCATTTCGTCACGATGTCTGTATTTTTCGAATTTTGAGCCGAAAACGGTCTCAATCGACTATGTTCGACTCACTGATGACGAATCCGTCGAAAAATTCGAGTCTGTCCGTCCGTCCGGCCGTCCGTAAGCACGATAACTCTCGAACGGAACAACCTAGAGACTTGAAATTTTCAGATCCCAAATGCCTCGGTTAAGTTCGTTAATGGCAGAATTCCACGAGGGGCTCCGTAAATATGGCCGTTCAAAGTTTTGTTCCCCTGATTACTCAAAAACTACAGATTTGATTGTGATGAAATTTTGCACTCAAATAGAGAATGAGGTGTTCAAGCTACATGTGAAATTTTGTCCAGATCGCATGACCAGAACCATAGAAACCATAAAAAATTGTAACTTTTGAACGGAAACGCCTAGGGACTTGAAATTTTCAGGAATATGTGGATATCGAATGTCGTGATGACGTTTATCTATGAGCAAAATTATTCTAGGGGTTCCGTAAATATGGTCATTTGAAATTTTGTTTTATCGATAATTTCGAAACTACGGATTCGATCGAGATAAATTTTGTATTTTAATCGAGAATAATATATAAAAGCAATATTTTGTCCAGATCGCATGACCAAAACCATAGAAACCATAGAAAATTGTAACTTTTGAACAGAAAGGCCTAGGAACTTGAAATTTTCAGGGTAGATTTGGATCGCGAATGTCGAGGTCACGTTCATCAATGAGAAAAATTAGACTAGGGGTTCCGTAAATATGGCCATTTAAAATATTTTTCTTCTGATAGTTTCGAAACTACTGATTGGATTGAAATAAAATTTTGCACCTAGCTGAGGAATGATGTATTCAAACTACGTACGAAGTTTTGTACAGATCGCATCACCAAGACCATAGAAACCGTAGAAAATTCTAGCGAATTATCGAAAAAAAATTGGTCAGCTGAAGCACTGACATGAAGTCTGGAGTTTCGCCTAAGTTTCAGAATATTTTTGACAGCTGTCGAAAATTCCTTCAATTGATTTCTAAAACTGGAAAATTCGAATCTTCTTACAAGGTGAATGTACGAGCGCTCAAAAGCTCCTGACTTCACGGCAGTGCTTTTCGTAATTTTTTGAATTGATATAGGTACATACATATAATATTTTCACAAATTATTTTTTAAGTTTTTATATTTCGCTTTATTAATATTCACAGGCTGTTTTATTATATTTCCATACTCATTTGTGCTGATGTTTTGTTATTTCGGTGTTTAAATCCATATCAAAGCTTGAAAGCTTTTCGGTAAAGAATATTCTTTCGGAAATAATCACTAATCAACTATTCATAGAAGAAGTGAAGTTTTTTCCTCTGTCTGAAACTGAAAAGAATCACAAAGAATTCGTCTATTTTATAGAATAACAAATTATCCTAGTCCATTACCATAATCCTCTTCCCAGAAGACCGAACGAACAACGAAGCAATTCGGTATCTAATCAACATGGAAACTAATGACGAGCAGACATCCGACTGCCATCATGTGAAACACTACTGGCCTGCATTAATAATATTAATATTAATAAAGTAGCAGGATCGCCCGTGGTGCAACATTAGATAAACCGTGGTATCTGTCAACCACCTCGATGCTACCAAAGCTACCAAACGGTCACGTAAACCGTATACCCATTTTAATGGTTCTTATGATTTATGTGTAGGTGTTTTAGGGTCCGATCTGGATTTATCATTTGGACTCTTGCACGAAGAGGTAATGTAAGCCGTATAAAATGATCATAGGAGATGAAATGTTAATGGAACCTTCACACTGTTTGATATAATATTCGGTTATTTCGAGGTTTTTATGATGGAATGAACATAAGAAGAAACGGACTTTTCGACGATATCCGAAACATCCCCTATTTCGACTCGCGAATATATAAAAATAATGTTGGGAAAAGATCGAAAACGCAAAAAGTTACCTTTTTCCTTTTCTATAGGCTTTTGATCCGCGACGTCTCGGGAATCAAAAGCGGTCGAATTTTCATCCCAAAGGACGCGAGGTCTCCCAAAAAAGAAATCCAGTTGATTCCACCGCCGGTTTACGCAAGAACTCTATTCGAAAATGTCCGAAATTTATTACATCGATCAAAGATATTGTGTGACGTTTCTCCCGAATTAAATTAGGTGCTTTCCAGCCAGCTGGGACTGCTCCACACCTAACTTTGAACGTTCTCTTTTCCCCTAAACACCCTAGAATTAACATTATAACATCAGATTTACTTAAGGCTACAATTGATATAAATAAATGGATCAAGATTTGTAAAACACGCATTGTGAGCTCACTCAAGGTCAGAATATTTCACCGCATTCCAATATACTTTCTTCCAAAACACTATTTGTGAAGCCTTGAATATATTGACCTCAACACTGAAGATTGGAGACTAGAAGTAGTTTTTCCAGAGGCAAATTTCGGATTCCGCTGCTAATGATGTTCCAATAGCGATATTTCATAATAGACAGAAAAGTTATCGACAAATTCCAATGTGTCTCCAGATATAGCAATCTGGTTTTTTGATACCGGTAAACAGCGTCTGTTTGAAAAATGACTTATCTATTGACAACCATTCGTTCCTAACATTATTGAATAACGATAAGGACTGATAGTTGGTTCCTCGAAACAGGTTCTACCTCCAAATTAATTATTCCTAAAGAGCTCGAGCTTCATGTTATGTTCGGGTTCTTCTGGGAACCCAGAAAATTATGAATAATTAAACAGATAAGAAGAATTTAATCATGGATCCACAGGAGTTGTCATCCGTTTCCTGAAGACGACAACAATGAAGAATGTTTCTCAAAGCAAGAAGTACTTTTTCGAATGAATCGATGTCAGAGAAGAAATACTCTTGATCTTAATGAAAAACAACCATAAACATTTTTAAATCTTCTCCTTTCATCTCTGAACAATCGAGTGACGTGCCTGTTCGAAAAACTATCCGGGACTCATCAAACATTGCCTAATATCTTCATCGATTCGCCTCGCATCATCATGACACCTATTTAACCTCGGCGTTTCGCTGTTCAAACCACCTCGAGCTCGGCAGATGACGAAGTTATCAAAGATCTGACCCGATCTGTTCCGCTTATTACGACTTGCGCTAGTCCTGTAACAAATTGTTATTGTTGTTGGGTAACGACGTTGCTTGTTGTGGGCGTGGAGTTCGGCATGATATACTGGTCGAAGACCGGCTCCGGGCACTTGCGGACCCAACATGCGCATTTCTACCATAATAGAACATGTCATTACTGTGCACTGCCCAAGAACGTCATGGAATTATAAGGGATTTGCCTGCGAGAGCGGAGAAGAGGTCCTTGGGAGTTTCTAAACACCCGTTCCGAGAAGGAATGGAGGAAATGTAAGGACATAAGCGAATAGACTTAGTGGCGAATACAGAAGCAGAATTCGTGGAGGGTTCCCACTGATAGTAGGTGTTTTTTTCTTTGCCTCTCTTTTATCGTAGATGATTTTAATGATCATTGATCTTGGTTTGTGAATAAGGATTATAATTAACATCCCTTCGCCTTGTTTAGCTCTTTTCTTCTGTTATTAACTTATTGACTTCGATGCGGACGCAGGCTCGTTTTGAAACATACAAATTTGCAGATCAGAGGGGAATTCCTCAACAACGCCACCTGGCTGCTCTAACCTTCTTCACTTCTCCAAAGCGTTTTAAAAATAATAAATGACCCCCAAAACTTTGCGGGTCATTGAGCCTTTCTAAGAAGCTGCAGAGAAGTAGGGAAGGTTTCGGTTGGAGTAGACAGGTGTCATTAGTGAGGGATTCTTCTCTGATTCACACAACTGTATGTTTCAAAAAAGCAGAAACCATCGTCAGCAGTTGCGATCGATGTCTTTGGGGTAACTCAAATCGTTTCTTTGAATAGCTTGGCTAACAGGAAACAATTATTCTTCGAAATTATGGTTTCCATATATGTATTTGTTGGTTGTGTCTTTGACGACGTAAACATCTTTCCTTTCAAGTTACAAAATAAAAGTATAATGCGTGAATTGGTTGCATGGGCTTTATTCTTGTGCTTGGCACTCTGAACATGCATGGCGTTATCTTTTGGGAAGAATTTGTTTTACTGGTCATTTATTAGAGCCAGTATTACGTAACTGATGTAGTGGGGTTAAGTCTAGATAGAAGACATGCCAACAGAAATTGCAGACGCTTCCATAGCTCCCATGTTTGAGTATCAACGATCTCAGATGAGGATTAAGAAGACTACGTAGAGAACAGTCGAAGGTACTGGATTCAATAAGGAATGAATTTCCTATGAGCACAGAAGACTTCATGCCATTTGAGTATACTTTGGTTCGAAAAATGAAGTGTTAATAGAAAACTGCCAGGCAATCACACGGAGGATGGCTATACAAAAAAACATAACGATAGATCCATAAAGGAAGAAGCTGGGTTAGGTATATATGTCCTAAAATAAAGGGGAAGCAATACTTTCAAAACAGCCTCTCCCAACTCTTCAGACTAAAATTTTGGCAGTGGAAAGATGTGCCCTAACCTTCTTCAGGCAGTATGTTGTAGTAAGAATAGCAACGTAATCAAGTTGAAAATCGTAATTCATTATTTCAACCCCAAAAAGCGATAAGACGAAACCCTCGACGTTTCGCAGGTAGATAAAATCTACGAATAAATGTGACCCAAGTGTTAGAACACGAACATTGAAGAGTCCAGGAGTAACTGAAAAAAACACAAGTATTCTATTCAATCGAATTTTCTTTGATAGTGTTTCCCAATCTATTCGAGCCTTAATTTGAGTTAGGTTAAAAGTTGTAGGACACACGCTTTTCACGCCTTCAGACGCCCATATCTCACTTACTCAGGGCCGTATCTAGGGCGTGGCAAGGGTGGAACTTGCCACGGGCGCAAGGTCCGAAGGGGCGCCAAAAAATATCAAAAATAAAAAAATAGAAGCGCCAAGCAAAAAAAATTAATTCGAAAAATGACAACACGGTTACGTAAGTAAGTAATTCGATCACAACATTTCGAAACATTGACATTCAAAAAACAGAATGAGAATGCAATTAGGTCAGAAATACGAGAAATATGGTTCAATTGTTATACCTACAAAATTTTACAGATGCCGCACTCTGATCATAAATATTACAATCGGAAATATCGTCATGCGATTCCAAGCACAGCTCTTTTATGAGTTGCTTACACTACATCCCTTATCGCATCCAACTTGTTTTGAAGGGCGGCTTCTTTGATGATGATGGTTCATAATGATCGATTTGTTTAGATTTTTAGGCCATATCTGAGGTATTTTAAAAACGATTCGTATTGCCAAAAATTCACCAATCAGAGATTTGAGCTCAAGAAGTGGGCGAAAAATTGGGGAATCTTATTCTATTCTACATAAATATTGATTTCTTTCAATTGTGAAGGGAAGAGCAAAAAATTTAAATTTCAATGTTCGTTTAGCGTGTATCCAGTTTTGAGTTTTTTTTTATATTCTGACTTTTTTGTGTCATTGTGCCTTTGGATTCGAGCATTATAAATTGTGGTATTGAAGGTGAGTTGTACTAAGTATTTGTTATTTTTTATGACATTATTCTGGCATCGGATATATTCAATTATTCGTATTTTAACATAATAATATTGTTCCTATCAATTCAAGAAGAAATATGTTCGGTTCATTGCGGAAAATATAGATTTTCAAACTTGAGTTCTCACTTCTCAGAACGTCTTTTTTTGAAATCTGATAAAACTCAAATTTTAGTGTTACTTTTCATAGTTTTCATTGAATCTTCAATCTCATCTGGCAAAGATAATTCTAGTGATTTTCTTATACTTAACGTATAGACTTCTTGAATATTCTAACATCGGGCCCAAATGGTTATAAAATAGTATTTGTATGCAATGTTGCGGTTTTTTTTTGAAGAGATTGTGATTATCGATTATTGTTTTCTAGTCAACTTTCAAAATTTTTATTTTACGTTTGCAGTATGTATTTTTAAATTTTAAGTTGAAGGATTTATATTTTTTGAGATAAATGTTCGTATTTTATTTTTTTTATTTACATAAATATGAATATTTCATTTTGTCTTTTCAAAATTGGTTATATTTTTATGCATTCCATTCAAAATGTGTATTTCAATGTTTTTAACGAAAAATATTTTCCATAAAATGTGTATTATTTTGAAACTTTCACGGAAATATATGACTAGCATTATGAAAAAAAAATACTATAAGAAAATATGATGGATGAAAAAAAATTTACGCAAATGGGGGGGCGCTGTCTAATATATTGCCACAGGCGCAATAGTACCTAGATACGGCCCTGCACTTACTATTGACCTATCTGAAAAAGTCATTGGGAAACTTTGATATCATTTTCGAGGACCTAACAAGATTCTGGACACAGAGTTTTTTTCAACTCTTATATACATTTGAGGCTAATGTTTATCAGACACCTGTCTTCAACTTTTTTTCTGAATTGTTCCGAGTGCATTAGCAGTTCCTTTCTGCTTCATCACTGAAGCTCGCTCAATTTCGTTCAAATTTGATGAGTCTTGGCGTGTCGCGAAGGCCATGAATCTCGGTTTTTCGTCGATGCAGTCGCGATAAGCGGCGTCGACGAGGAATTGCGGCCCATGTTTACCACCGCGATTATTCACAATATTCGGCCGTCAAATGATTTATGTTCTACGTGGCAGCGAGCGGCAAGGCAAGCCAGCTCGCTCCTACGTGACAGCAGATCCTCTGGTCGGTCCGGACGAAACAATAGAAGAGCCGCGAGCTTATGACAGAATTGCAACGAATGCCATTCTGCGGCTGCAAAGAGAGACCAGTGACCCAACACATAGGCGACATTCAAAGGCGTGCGTAAAATGCATTGAATATGTTATTAGTTTGTGACGACGTCTCGCTATCTCCGACGCTGCGACACTAATTGATCTGCCAATTTGTGTGTCGGGGAATGCGGCAGCTGGAATTGCCGGCAATTCCGCAAGATGAGAAAATTGACGGCGTTCTTAATTCGACAAACGTCGATTCCGTCGGTGGCCGCCTTGATGCACTTCGCGCGTTAAACAATGGGGTCAAGATCGCCGCCCGTAAAAATCGCTGTTTGTCTACCTCGTTTCAATGATGTCGTTGCTAAACGATTTCGGCGGATGTCTAGTTGGAACTAGACTTCAATAATGACCTCCTCCCAATTGCAAACTTTGGAATATTTGGATGTATTATCTTCTTGGTCGTACTCAAAGTTTCAAGATTGCAGATTGAAAAAAAACGTGCCTCTATAATAAAACCGATCTGTAGTGTGCAGTCGCCAGTTCATTCGGAAAACAATAACTTATGTTTGTTTATATAGACGGAAATTTGAAATCGTAGTCGATCATCGACCACTGAATTAGCTGACTAATCCTTCTAGTGGATTAACCAAATTCCGTTTCATTTTAGAAGAGTATGATTTCACAGTTCATTATGTGAAAGGTTCAGAAAATGTTACAGCAGATGCCTTATCGCGAATACCTCCGATGGCAAAAGGATTGATCACCTGTTGTTATCGAAGTGTTGAAACGTCCAGCAGAAAGTGTTGAGTTAAGACCGCTTTCAAAAAAGAATTTCTCAATTTGAAAAAGCAACATTCAGAGGATTACAATGAGAATTTGATAAATAATGTAAATTCACAAATGATTTTCATTAACCAGGACATCCGATCAGCGTACGACTTAGGTACATCGTTGAGGATACTGGAAAAATTATGCGCAGAAAATAATATATTGGTCTTCATAAAGCTAGCTAGCAATATAAAATTTTTGAATATGTTGACAAATTGTAAAAATGAAATTCTAGGAACATCCTTAAATATTAACATAATAAGAGATGTAACGCGAATCGAAGACAGAGAACTAAGGCAAATTATTCTGAACGATTTTCATATGCTTCCAACCGGTGAACATGCAGGTATCGAACGCATTTTCAACAATATCAAAAGAGAGTATTTCTGGAATGGTTTAAGATCTGACGTTGAAAAATTTGTGAGGAAGTGTGACGATTGTCGACGTCATAAATATTCCTTACCTAGGAAGGAACCTTTGGCAATCACCACCACAGCTTCGTCTGCTTTTCAGAAAGTTTTTTTAGATCTCGTAGGTCCATTACCTACGGATACCGGAAATAATAAGTATATTCTCATTATTCAATGCGACTTGACCAAATTCGTAGAGTGTTACCCACTACCAAACAAAGAGGCAGAAACAGTTTCGAACTCTTTTATTCAAAACTTTGTTTTAAGGTATGGTATACCTTCTGAAGTTGTTACAGACCAAGGCACAGAATTCTTATCAAGAATATTTCGTGAATCGTGCGAATTGCTCAAAATAAAGCAATTCAATTCAACAGCTTATCACCACGAAACACTAGGTGCGCTTGAAAATTCGCATAAACACTTAGGAGCATTCCTTTGTATGCAGGCAGCTAAGGAAAGTAACAACTGGAGTAATTGGGTTCCATATTGGTGCTTTTCATACAACAATACCGTGAACTCTTCAACTCGCTATACTCCTCACGAACTTGTTTTCGGAAAACCTAGTAGATTTCCACAAAACTCAAAAAGTCAAGTAGATCCAATCTGCAATTTTGACAACTATCCTCTGGAACTAAAATATAGGTTGCAAACGGCATGGAAAGATGCTAGAGAAAACTTGGTGAAGACAAAATTGAAAAGAAAAGAGAGTTTCGACAGAAATTGTAATGAAATGAACTACAAAGTAGCAGATAAGGTGCTCTTGAATAATAAGAACAGTGACAATAAACTTATTTAACGGTCCCTACGAAATAGTGGAAGTGCGAAACCCAAACATTATTGTGAAAACGGACAAGAACAAACTCAAAGAAGTTCACAAGAACACAGTGAAACCGTATTTTTCACAACGAGTAATGATTACTAACCAGTGATTAGAATTAAAAGACTGATGTAAATTTAAGATTAGGTATTTAAACCTGTATATGTAAGTTCTATTAAAATTATGTATAACGTATATATAGATATTAAGCTATAGATAAGTCAAAAATAAAAATTTTTTATACTTGTCTAGAAAAAATTTTTCTCTCAAAGGGGGCTGGTGAAGTATGTATCAGTATGAACACTCTGTATATTAACGATCTTGAGATGCAATATCTGTTACCTTGCTTTGTCGCCAAAGCGTGCCGCAAAGGTAAACTGATGTGTTTACTACGATGTTTAATGTTATCGATCATGTTATCAATTCTCGAGGTTATTATGATACAATCGATTAAACATGTAAATATCTTATGAATATATAAACACTAACATTTTGCTAGAGAGAGTCTTCCCTAGATGTTACGAATAAACCTTTGACGAGTGATTAGTGTATTATTCACCATCCCTCGACTGCATAACGATTGAGCGAACCTACCCTAGCTGGGTACGTTACAGATCATCTTGATCAAAGAGCCGTAGTACAGTTACTGCTACTTGAATGTCGAAAGATTTAGATTTCAATCCAAAGAGCGTTTCCGCAATACGCCCCTGAATATTTCCGCGAAAGGCGAGCAGGTTGAAAATCGACCATCTGATTATTCAGGGCGGCCTGACGGCTTGAATCATCGCGGAAAAAAGAAACTTCATTAGTATTCCGCAGGTGCGAGTTTGGGGTGGTTATTTTCCCCGGCAAAACCCTGTGACTTATGCTGCGGCCGGACGACCTAGAGCGCCCGCTTAGTATGTGCGCCGAGTACTTTTCACCAAGTGAAGGTCAATGTCTTCCCAAAACCGATACGATGGCTGAATAACAAAAGTACGAACCAGATCACAAACACCTTGCAGCTTACTGTAAAACTTATTAAAACGATAATTATAAAATTCTTCTCATATACGAGGCTGGAATTTATTATATTCGTATATAACAAATTGTTCCTACGTTAGAAATTAAAAATGAATTTGTGGATTATATCCTTAACGACCTTCTCTCATACATTTATTCATAAAGTTCTACAACAATGACGATGAATTTCAATTAGCCAGGTGGATGGAGATTTGCGAGGTGTTAGAAAAAGGATCTAACAAATTTCGAATTCGACACTCGGTTTCGGCCACGAGAAACTATTGTACAAACATAATCATGCCACACTTGTTGTGGGATATTTTTGGCCGAGAAAACTGCCGAATGAATACAGCCAATCCCTGCCGAATTATTCTTCAGAACTAGACTGTATGACGACGCGTAGAGATTGTTTGGTATGGACAGCTGAAATCGGACCAACCGAATAACAAACACTACTGAAATACAGTTGGGTTCATTTCCAATTGAAGAATAACGTCAAATTAGGGGGACCAAATATGAATTCGTAAAAGTACTCACATTATGTAGTTTGTAGTACAGTCCACATGCGTTACATACTGGTTCACCATTCTGGTTGCGTCTCCAAAGGGTAGTCGTGGTCGTTTTACAGTTCGCACAACTTGTGCCAGCTCTCCTGGCTGCGCTTTGTAGGCTCTGAAAAATTTAGATCTATGAATCTTTCTGAAATGGTAATGAATTATATAAATTGTCTACAAGGACATCGAAGAATGAAATATCGTAATAAAATTTGGAATTGCACATGGTCTCCCAAGTTTTACTATCACCATCGAAATTCCAGGAAGGTTATACTCAGTTTGCAGCATAACTTTGGTATGTTGTAAACAGGGCCGTATCTAGGGCGTGTCAAGGGTGGCACTTGCCACGGGCGCAAGGTCCGAAGGACCGCCAAAAAATATCAAAAATAAAAAAATAGAAGCGCCAAGCAAAAAAAATTAATTCGAAAGATGACAACACGGTTATGTAAGTAAGTAATTCGATCACAACATTTCGAAACATTGACATTCAAAAAACAGACTGAGAATGCAATTAGGTCAGAAATACGAGAAATATGGTCCAATTGTTATGAAAAATTTTCAAAGATGCCGCACTCTGATCATAAATATTACAATCGGCAATATCGTCATGCGATTCCAAGCACAGCCCTTTTATGAGTTGCTTACAATACATCCCTTATCGCATCCAGCTTAGTTTGAAGGGCGGCTTTTTTGATGATGATGGTTCATTATGATCGATTTGTTTAGATTTTGAGGCCACATCTGTGGTATTTTAAAAACGATTTGTATTGCCAAAAATTCACCAATCAGAGATTTGAGCTCAAGAAGTGGAAGAAAAATTGGGGAATCTTATTCTATTCTACATAAATATTGATTTCTTTCAATTGTGAAGGGAAGAGCAAAATATTCAAATTTCAATGTTCGTTTAGTGTGTATCCAAATTTGAAGTGTTATAAGTTTTGAGTTTTTTTTATATTCTGACTTTTTTGTGCCATTGTGCTTTTGGATTCGAGCATTATAAAGTGTGCTATTGAAGGTGAGTTGTACTAAGTATTTGTTATTTTTTATGACATTATTCTGGCATCAGATATATTCAATTATTCGTATTTTAACATAATAATATTGTTCCTTTCAATTCAAGAAGAAATATGTTCGGTTCATTGCTGAAAATATGAATTTTCAAACTTGAGCTCACTTCTCAGAGCGTCTTTTTTTGAAATCTAATAAAACCCAAATTTTAGTGTTAGTTTTCATAGTTTTCATTGAATCTTCAATCTCATCTGGCAAAGATTATTCTAGTGATTTTTTTATACTTAACGTATGGACTTCTTGAATATTGTAACATCGGGCCCTGTACGAAACTATTAGTACGTGTTTCAAAATAGTATTTGTATGCTAAGTTTGCTGTTTTTTTTGCAGAGGTTGTGATTATAGATTATTGTTTTGTAGTCAACTTACCAAAAAAATTTATTTTACGTTTGCAGAAGGTTTTTTTGAATTTTAAATTGAAGAATTTAAATTTCTCAACATAAATGTTCGTATTCATTACATAAATATGAATATTTCATTTGGTTTTTCAGAATATGTTTCATTTTTATGCGTTTCATTTAAAATGTGTATTTCAATGTTTTTAATGAGAAAAATTTTCCATAAAAATGTGTATTATTTTGAAACTCTGACGGAAATATATGACTAGCATTATGAAAAAAAAATACTATAAGAAAATATGATGGATGAAAAAAAATCTATGCAAATGGGGGGGCGCTGTCTAATATATTGCCACAGGCGCAATAGTACCTAGATACGGCCCTGGTAGTAAATAACATTGTTACGAGTTAACAGCCCTCCTCTTGAAACGTCACTGATTTTGAATCGCTGTATCTTACAGCTAAAGTCTGGTAGCGTAATGTCAGAATCTTTTTCCTTTCGCGGCCATTTTTGAGATTCAGATTGATCAGAAGATATCGATTGCATTGAAGTGAATAGTGGAATTATTGCTTCCAATCATTAAGTGTTTAATGGTTAAATTTACATCCAAATTTGTCTCGGCGTGAAATTTCTTCACGGTAAGTTCTTACTATTATCCACCAAGATATTTTCTGAAATAGATTCACATAGAGAGTAGAAATTCTTGTGCACGTTTTTCAAAATCCTTTTTGTCAATTAAAATCGGACAACTTCCGACGCATCCAGCCCTTCCGGAAAATAGTGCGTACAATAATTCTAGTCGCAATAACGCGAAAACTATTTTTCCGACAACGTCTGGGTTCTGAACACTCAAAGTTCTTATAAACCACTACTTGCATCTGGAAAACCAGCGCTACAACTTTGAAAATAGCCGAGTTTTCGAGAAAACGCTGGTTTTTACGGTTTTTCCCGCTTTGCTACGGTAATAATGACCCGATGTAGTTGAACTAGCACGCATTTTATTCGTCCTTTCATTTTCTACAATTTCTTTGTCTAAAGTGTCAGCATCGCTCCATTGATTCAGATTCAAGAAGCAAAAAACGAAAGAAACACCATTTTTTTGTGTTTTTTCGGAATTACAAGAAAAGTAATCATAGTTGCGAGTCGAAAACATATCACAAAACATCCACCGACCACCGCACGCACCCCCCCACTCGCGGTTTTCTTCTACGATTTTTGTCACGATCAAATCTCTATTGCCTGGTCCAATAGTATAATTCTCACTTTTGAAGAAAGAGATGGGGAAATAGATTTCGGAGGAAAACACTTAATCATAGAATTATCAACCTGAATTGTATAAAACTTTTTCGTCGACTGAAAATTCCATCGACTCGTACTTTTTCCGAACCCCTCCGTCCCTGGCCTGAAAACGGAATGCGCTTCACAACTTGTGTCACCGACGTAAACCTATTGTCAGATTTAATTGGGTAGCGATCCGCTCGCGATAAGCACCAACGGTCGATAAGGTAGAAAATCCCGTTCGACGTCTTGAATCATCCGACGGCGATCCACGTCGAACGCGAAAAACCTTTCGCGCGACTCTCGACCGTATGACGGCAGACTTCATCCTAATCACCAGAGCACTTGATTGATTAGAAGATAAATAGAGCTGGAGTGCTGTGCGGGTGGGATCCCTTGCCTCGGCAATAAAAGCAGGACAATCAAAGATTGCAGAAGTCGTTGGATTAGACCGCAAACAGTTGTTGTTCAAATGTGCCATGTAATCGGCTTTCGATTCATGCCCTTGCCATCTCTTTCTTCGTTTCTAGGGTTGTTTAATGTCCCTGAAAATTCATTTTTAAGTTCTTTCTTTGAGTCATATTGCTAAGTCATTTTGAAATACGACGTTGAAAGTTAGAAAACCTATCAAAACTGTAGTTAAGGTTGCCCTAAGGTTTAAGTTAAGGTCACCGTTGGCTTAATCTCTGAACTTTCGTATCACATCCGATCGAATTCTTGCAACACAATATCTATCCTCTCTACTTTTGACGTTCTCCATCCATTCTTTTTCCAAACGGGGCTTAGATCATTCCCTTTGACATTCATAACTACACTTTCATTGGTGCAGATCACCAATAATACCTGCTTCTTGTATTCTTCCACTTATCGGTATTATAATCGGTTGTATCTTTGATATCTTGTAGATCGTCCGATTGAAAAGGGTACATCGGCCTGTGGTGTATAAGATGAGTTATCAAATAAAAACAAATTTGACATTAATCCTGATTGATATTCCGACATGACGCGAGATACCAAGTGGTAATAGTGAATCTTAGATAGAGAAAAGTCAGAGTTGGATTAGGGAAGTTCCAACTTGAAGCTTTAATCATCGGAAAGAGTTGTTTGAGCTTCGCTTACATAGCGTTCGGAACCAGTTCGAAACTGTACTCTCGATTAGTTCAGCTTCGAACTGGTTCGGTACGATGTGTTGACGAAGATGGTTTATAGATGGTGAACACGGTTTAATAGTTATTTAATCAACTAGTTTATTAATGACAGCGATTAATGTTTGAGACCATTAATCGCTGAATTAAGGAACGAGTTGATTACAAGATTTTTCCGTCGACCTCATCAGGAATTGAATATAAATTCTGGATCGAAACCAATTTTTATTTTGCATGATATACAAATTTGACGTAATACAAATTTCTATGTTCATTTCGATATATTAATATTTATGCTTCCTATAGAACAATTCGAAAAATTCATACAGGGAATATTGGACATGTTGCGACATTCTGAATAGTTTACATTTATTTCATTTCCTATAATGTCCGATAAGGAACGTGTGGATGAAGTGGAGGTTGAAGCATTATTTACTTTGAAACTATTATGACATAAAATTTTTCTGCAATTTCTATTTTATTCTGAATAGAGTTTTCAACAAAACAGAAGTTGATTTCCAACAACCAAGTCTTTTAATGGCTGAAAAATCTGCACCACTGTCAGAAAGAATAGACGCAAAAGAACGCCGAAAACAGTGACCTGTATACAAATGTGGTTGCTCTAATTTAAGAAAGTTTGCAATCATTGACGGTAATTAAGAAAACGTATTAATTCCAACTGGTTGTGTTGAGCATTTATAGTTCTTATAAAAAACGAAAAATCTTTCGTGTGGAGTGTGAGCTATCCTCAAGGATATATATCTCTTTATTATGTTCAAAAGTGTATGCTCATCATTATCCACCACAGTGAATATCCTGTTCGAATGTGTTTTCGATGAATTCACTGTCACCAAAAATTTTGATCCCATATCTTGTACATCCTTTCTATGCAACCTTAGCAATTCATCTTTTCTCAATGCACCCGCTACTCCGAATATCAAAGCGACCTACAAATCAAACAATGATAGTTATTTCACTATAACGAGATAATGAGAATAAGTTGAAATAACGTTTCGATTGAGTTTTATTTTTACCTTCGACATCAAGAAAACACTATCAGGAGCATTCGCTATGAACTCTCTCACATGTTCTTTTACGAGAACTTTTGATTTTTTTGGGATATATCCCTCTCTTTTCCGTTTAATAAACATCACCAGTTTGTGGTATCTGCTTATATCAGTATTGTCTTTCACATTTAGTGTTGATTTCAGCATCGAATATTTTGGCCATAAACTTGCTAGATGCCCCTTTTCTGCAATACCCGTAAAGTATGCCAACAAAACCGTTTCCGTAAAGTTCCGAACCTTCTTATCCTTGCACCAAGATCTGAATTCAGCATAGGTTCTCTCATATAAATGGCGGCTCTTTTCAGGAAGCAGACTCAAAGTTGCTGCTTCAGCAGTTTTTGTCACATCTGGCGGTGTCAAAGGGATATTTTCTTCGTTATTCATTATGTAGTAGCGTAACGGATAAAATCAGATTCTGATCGAAAGCGAATAAATAAATTTGACAGCTCGACCGAATATTTTATAATCGGTTGCCATGATAATCATGCATCAATACAAGAAATCATGCATTAATAGGGGTCATTAATGGATGATTTCGAGTGCGTTAAAATGAGCTTTTATTCTATGGTAGACGGAAAATATAATTTTGCAGGTTGTATTTGTCTGAATTACGCCTCTTTTTTGTTATGTCTTAAAAGCCTCTGATTATTTCATAGGACAGTCCCTTTTTGGTGCAATTCGTCAATAGCGCCCGATTCAAAATAACACTTTTGATCTAACAATGACTACGGACCTGCCCGAGATGGATAAAGCAGGTAGATAGGGCGCTCGGATGCAGATATTGGTCTACGGCTGGGATGCCATCATCGTGAAAGTTGACAATAAACCACTTAACTAGAATGATTCTGGTGAATGGACACACGTTTATGTCGTTCATCCCGACCTGACATTCGGGAAAAAATCTTTTGTCGCCGTAAAAGCTTTTTGACACAATCGTGAACTTTTTTAGTATCTGTCCGACATAGCGTACGTTCCGTTTATGGAGAGAGATCACGGAAAAAGAACAAAAAGTGTCCGTGGAAGAGCGGCATGTGATCCTTTTCATTAATGCATAGAATTCGGCCCCTTCGCCCGCAATATCGCAGCCAGCGGAGCGGATTGAAGAGGAGGCGGCGTTTTTTGGCCGGTGTATTTATTTTGGTAGTGGTTTTTAACTGCATTATCGAATGATATTATCTTTGAAGATTCACTTGTTCCCTTGGGGAGGTCTCAAGCGGTTTCGGATTCGAATTAGACGATTTCGATACTTTCGGGGTGTTTCATAGGTTTTCGGCGGTTTCCTTTGAGGTATCTATGAGAGGAATTCTCCAATGGAATTTTGGTTCGGTTTTATTGAAAGGGTAATATTGAGCTACGTCATAAAAGTTATTTAATCAACTAGTTTATTAATGACAGCGATTAATGGTCGAAATATGTTAACGCGTGAGCGAAGCGAGCGCGTTAATGTTTGAGACCATTAATCGCGGAATTAATAAACGAGTTGATTACAAGATTTTTCCGTCGACCTCATCAGGAATTGAATATAAATTCTGGATCGAAACCAATTTTTATTTTGCATGATATACAAATTTGACGTAATACAAATTTCTATGTTCATTTCGATATATTAATATTTATGCTTCCTATAGAACAATTGGAAAATTCATAGAGGGAATATTGGACATGTTGTGACATTCTGAATAGTTTACATCTATTTCATTTCCTATAATGTCCGATAAGGAACGTGTGGATGAAGTGGAGGTTGAAGCATTATTTACTTTGGAACTATTATGACATAAAATTTTTTCTGCAGTTTCTATTTTATTCTGAATGGAGTTTTCGATATACCCTTCTGCAACAGAAGTTGATTTCCAACCACCAAGTCTTTTGATGGCTGAAAAATCTGCACCACTGTCAGAAAGAATAGACGCAGAAGAACGCCGAAAACAGTGACCTGTATACAAATGTGGTTGCTCTAATTCAAGAAAGTTTGCAATCATTGACGGTAATTTAGAAAATGTATTAATTCCAACTGGTTGTGTTGAGCATTTATAGTTCTTAAAAAAACGAAAAATCTTTCGTGTGGAGTGTGAGCTGGCCTCAAGGATATATATCTCTTTATTATGTTTAAAAGTGTATGCTCATCATTATCCACCACAGTGAATATCCTGTTCGAATGTGTTTTCGATTAATTCACTGTCGCCAAAAATTTCGATCCCATATCTTGTACATCCTTTCTCTGCAACCTCAACAATTCATCTTTTCTCAATGCACCCGCTACTCCGAATATCAAAGCGACCTACAAATCAAACAATGATAGTTATTTCGCTATAACGAGATAATGAGAATAAGTTGGAATAACGATTCAATTGAGTTTTATTTTTATCTTCGACATCAAGAAAACACTATCAGGAGCATTCGCTATGAACTCTCTCACATGTTCTTTTTCGAGAACTTTTGATTTTTTTTGGATACTTTCCTCTCTTTTCCGTTTAATAAACATCACCAGTTTGTGGTGTCTGCTTATATCAGTATTGTCTTTCACATTTAGTGTTGATTTCAGCATCGAATATTTTGGCCATAAACTTGCTTGATGCTCCTTTTCTGCAATACCCGTAAAGTATGCCAACAAAACCGTTGCCGTAAAGTTCCGAACCTTCTTGTCCTTGCACCAAGATCTGAATTCAGCATAGGTTTTCTCATATACATTTTTTTTTGTGTGCGTTGAAATGAGCTTTCATTCTATGGTCGACGGTCGGTAAACTCATTACGCTAGGAGAATAATCAAACATTCAGGGATACATTTTACACAAATGTTACTTCTTTCAGACCGTTGAGTCCGAGTTCGGCAGTCCATATCTATAATGTCATTGTTCTTGCTCTCCCGAACCCTTTTTCAATCTTCTCATGGGCCTATAAGCGGACTTTATTTATGAACTCGAGAAAGGCGAGCGTACGGGTTTCTCATTGCATACAAATGAAAAAATGATGAATCGCCGTGGAATGAGTAATAATATGCTCAGGTAGCAGCGCGGGCTGATGTATTTTAACGTTTGTGTGTTCGAAAGCGCAAGCGAGGTGTTATTACATGTTTTCGATTTCTCCCAATAAATAATTGGTCAAGTGGGAAAATATTTTGACAAGCGGTGGTTAAGCAATTACGACAAATCAAATGTAAAATGGGGGCCCAGGTTGGGAAGCGCTCAAGACTCGGAATTGAAGCGGTCATGATGTATGGGGCACCTACATACGTTTAATTCCTGTGTTTATTGCGTTCGGGAACGTTATACGTGTATTATCAAATTCACTCTGTAAATAAATTAATGTGTCTTCCTGCAATGGGAACTTGTACAGTTAGGGAACTCTTGGATAACTCGAAAGAGGAATATTAACTTCAAAAACCTACATGGTTCAATTTTCTTTAGAGGTTGCTAGTTGGTTTTTTCGTAAAGGAAAGAACAGTCCTTTTTTTTGTTCACAATATTCGGTTATTATTAAATACGCAACAAATTTTAAACCCAAACGTGATGAATCCCAGATTTTAAGCACTGTATTTAGGCACTGATCAAAATAATAAATTTACCTAATTAAACGAATAAATAAGAAAAAAATTACGAAAGAACCATCTGATAAAGTGAAAATTGATGTTTCTAATCTTCTACATTTTAGATGATTCATGAACGAAATCGGAAGTACCTATCCATAAATATCTCAATGACTTGCATTAAATTACTCCCGTTCAAATATTATTATCTCGGTAAAACTCTAAAGTTGTATATTATAAATTGAAATGAAATTTAAAATTTTGTAAAAACTAGTGTACCTTTTTTGATTCAACTCAGATTAAGGTGCACGAAAAAAAATGAGCCACAATATGTCTACGTTATTCTGTTTCAACAATGTTTCTTGAATTATTTCAACTTATTTTCAGGAAAATTGAGAAACGGACGCGAATCGTTGCATGGGCTTCAAGTCTTATTTAACACACCTTCGGTTTCTGGTCATGCGATCTGGACAAAATATTGCTTTAATAAATCATTCTCGATTAAAATACAAAATTTCATCTCGATCGAATCGGTAGTTTCGAAATCATCGAGAAAACAGAATTTCAAGGACCGTATTTACGGAACCCCTAGTATAATTCTGCTTATTGATAAACGTGAACGCGACATTTCAGATCCACACCTATCCTGAAAATTTCAAGTCCCTAGGCCTTTCCGTTCGAAAGTTATGATTTTCTATGGTTTCTATGGTTCTGGTCATGTGATCTGGAGGAATGTAGCTTGAATATATCATTCTTCATTAGTATACAAAATTTCGTCACGATCGAATCTACAATTTTGAAATTATGAAGAAAACTAAATTTCAAACGTCCATATTTACGGAACCCCTAGAATTATTTTGCCCATAGATGAACGTCATCACGACATTTCAGAACCTCCCCTATCCTGAAAATTTCAAGTCTCTAGGCGTTTCCGTTCAAAAGTTACAATTTTCTATGGTTTCTATGGTTCTGATCATGCGATCTGGACAAAATTTCACATGTAGCGTGAACACCTCATTCTTCATTTGGGTGCAGAGTTTCATCTCGATCGAATCTGTAGTTTCGAAGTAATCAGGAGAACAAAATTTTGAACGGCCATATTCACGGAACCCCTCGTGGAATTCTGCCCATTAACGAACTTAACTGAGGCATTTGGGATCTGAACCTACACTGAGAATTTCAAGTCTCTAGGTTGATCCGTTCGAGAGTTATCGTGCTTACGGACGGCCGGACGGACGGACAGACTCGAATTTTTCGACGGATTCGTCATCAGTGAGTCGAACATAGTCGGTTGAGACCATTTTCGGCTCAAAATTCGAAAAATACAGATATCGTGACGAAATGATATAGCCCTCGTGTAAGTAGTACGAGCGCTCAAAAACGACACGTTAAGAGATGATATTACAGAATTATATGGAATATATCGAAATTTCTCAACATCAGATAAGAAAAACTCAATTTTATTTTCACATGAGATAGTAGCTGTGTAGCTGCATTTATATACAGGGTCTTTTCAAAGGTGGGGCTTTTTTTTTGACCAGCAATAGAACTCATCAAAATAAGTCGATATATGCCAAAAATCGTTTATATAAAATATTCACCAGGGCCGAGTATTTCGAAATCAAAGTTACCCGCGAATATGAGAAATTCCCAGCCCAGATCTGACTCAGGTTCGTATTGATATCTAAATGTGTAGATATTACCAGCTGTCTGAGATCAGTATACGGGAAATCATCTATGATGCGTTTGATGCCTAAGTTTTCGGATCTAAACCCCTGTGATTTCTTCCTTTGGGGTCGTTTGAAAACAATAGTGTATAAGTGATGGTGAGGTGAATGCGAAAGAACTAAGACAATGCATCGAAAATGATTTCGGCAATTGACAATTTCTGTGAACAATGTGGATCAATTTTATCATAATTTTGTTGAAGTTGAGAAAGAATACGAATTTTCGATAAATGCCGAGAAAAAATCGCACTCATATGGCTCCTAACAGAGAGATAACACGATCCAGAGTCTTTTTCAGATATATAATGATGCCAAGATTTTTTGCAATTTTTTCAAATTGACTATTTCATATGATCAACTTCCGGCGACATGATCTTTTTTGAAGTGTTCTAGCACCTGTCAAAAAAAAATTTAACCTAGAAAAACCCCCTTATAAATCATTTTTTCTCCGATCGTGGAAAAAGTGACACTATTTTGACCTGTTTTCTATGCGCAAAGCTCAACATTCCAGAATAGTGGGCAGTTGCTAAGAAAATAACAGTGCGGTAATATTCTTACAGCACTGCTGTAGCGTGCGGTAATGTTACAAATGGATTATTACAATAAAATGAAAAGGATACACTGTTGTTTTTTATGCAAAAATCCATGAAGCGTTGGTACGCAAGTTCATACTTCTCTCTGGATTTCGCCGGAAGTAAACTTAGTGAAGCCGCGTTCGCGGCTTCAACTAGTTCACGAGGCGTGCAAGGTAACAAATAATCACTATCAGTGTTCATGTTCACTAATTCTTTTTTAATTCCTTATAAAATACAACGAATCAAACAAACCGGCTTGAAAATTATTTTACTTTCGTCATAACAAAGTAATTTCCATGGTTACCACTATATTTCAATATGAACATGGAGAAACCCATTTAAACTTACTTGATCAAATATTTTTAATGAATTTTTTAAATGTAAATCAACGATCGAAGAAAAAATAGTATGTATAATTCGTGGGAAAAGCATATTCCCAAACTCCTGGGACAAGGACAGTCGTTTGGGAATATTATGCTTTTCCTACTAATTATACAATATACTATTATCGATGACGTGGCCAATTGTCTTTTTTCATTATTTCAGTTATTCGATCCTCACGAAATTTCACATGAACATTCAGGTTATTATTTGGCAACGAACCACAAATTTCCAATTCGATCGAATTGGTATTCTTCAAATTATGGAGTAAAGACTTTCACATGAACTTTCGTGTCTTTATTTGATGAACTAACTTCTTAGTTTCAATTCGATCGAATCGGTTTTTTTCAAATTCTTGAGAAAAAACCCTTCGGCGGATTTTGCCCTTTTATGGTCGGAACCGGCGCATTCAAACCTCAAACGTACCCTAAAAATTTCTTGACTCAAGAAACATTAGCAAAGCATTGCGTTGAAATTTTTTCGGTTGAGTAAAATCACACTTTGCGATTATCATTGTTCAATATCTAATATCTCCATTCTTATCCTTCAAAATTTATGGATCGGATTCTCGAACTAGAAAAGGTAGATTTCGCACAACGAAACCCCAAAGACCAATTGTGATCTCGAATAAAATAGTGCACCGAGTGTAAACAGCAAACCGAATACCCCCATTCGCTCGAGATCATATCAATCCAATTTGGTACGTGACGTAGGAAGATGGGTCCAAGAAGCCCATTACGTCAAAATTTCACGGTGCAACGAAACGGTCGCAAGACGAACAGCGACCAGAGACAATCGATCCGCGAACCCTTAAATGGAATTCGCTATCATCGTGATCTACACCGATGGAAATCAATAGCATCCATCAGTAGTGTCAATCAATACCTCACGTGTCAATCAGGCGGTGGACAGTTGTTGTGCCTTGTCCTACACTGCCTGCTTTACGGGCCCGATCTGTGGTCTGCGATCTTCGAAACGGGCTCGGCGAGATCTCGGAGCCAGATACCAACGTTTGGCTGGTTTTTCTCGAGAGGATAGTGAAGGGTGGTGTCGCGAGATTGAGCAGACTTTGTGGGAATTGAGCATTGGGCGTTCCAGGAAGTTACATTGGAGCTTGTAAGAGTTTTTCCTGTTCCTCTGGTACGCCACTGATTTACCTTTCAGAACTTTTATTCGTTGTAACTTTCTATTGTCTTATTTATAGGTGTGATTCAATCGCGGTTTTATTTCATTCGCATGTCCTATTTTCTTGAGACACTCACCCGCAAGAGGGAAAATTCTTTCGGCACGTTCAGTTATCTGATGGTCATAACTCTTGGGCGCCAAAAAAAAGGTGACCAAGATTTGATGTACAAAGGATATGAGAGAGCAGCTTACTCATCTCGTGAAAGGATTTCTGTTGCTGGGATCCACATTGTCATCTCACCTCTGCCTCGCATACGTGGTCCGATTCACAGATCAACGCAGAATCACCGTTCTAACTCTACAAAGCCATTCCTAATAGGCTCGAGGAATGGGTGGAACCCGAACGAAATTATCCAAATTATAAGATAGGATGAATGAGACGAAAATCCGAATTGGTTGTGTATGCCCAGACGGGACTATTCAAGATGCTACACAGGATGCGACGTACTCCATTCATATGATTTTCGTTACAAACCAATAATTGCCACATTTGTGTGTACCAATTCTATATTTTCGTCGAGCTGATTGACCAGTTACCAGAAGACGGACCGAAATTGATTGTGTCCATCTGGGGAATATCATAATCACTATTATTACCAGTAGACGCGTCATTAAAGTGTCATTTTATTTGATATATCGCGAGTTATAAATGTCAATCATGGGATGATGAACACATATGGGGTTTTTTTTTATCATAAGTGAAGGGATTTATGTGTACACATAAGCATTGCGTGACAGTAGGTCGGAATATTTGGTATTTGGCTCGTTATCATCCTTGTGGGAAGATTCGCATTTTCCAGTTTTAGAAACCAATTGGAAAAACTTTTGACAGTTTTAAAAAAAAATTTCAAACTTAGGCGAACGTCCAGACTTCACGTCAGTGCTTTAGGTGACCAATTTTTTTTTCTATAATTCGCAATTTTATGCGGTATCTATGGTCTTGGTAATGGGATCTGTACAACATTTCGCGTACAGTTTGAATACATTATTCTTCTTCCATATGCCAAATTTCATTCCAATCAAATCAGTAGTTTCGAAATTATCAGGGAAAAAATATTTCGAATGGTCATATTTACGGAACCCCTAGTGTAATTTAGCTCACTGATGAAAATGACCGCGACCTTCGAGATCCACACCTATCCTGAAAATTTCGAGTCCCTAGGCCTTTCCTTTCGAAAGTTATAATTTTCTATGATTTCTATGGTTCTGAACAAAATTTGCGTGTAGCTTGAACACGTCATTCTCCATCTGAGTGCAAAATTTTATCTCGATCGCATCAGTAGTTTCGAAGAAATAAGGATAACAAAATTTCGAACGACCAAATTTACGAAACCCCTGGTGGAATTCTGCTCATTAACGAACTCAACTGCCGCATTCAGGAACTGAACACAAACTAAAAAAATTTCAAGTCCCTAGGTCGTTCCGTTCGAAAGTTATCGCACTTAAACCATTTTCGGCTCAAAATTCGAAAAATACAGACATCGTGACGAAATGATATATGTAGCCCTCGTGTAAGTAGAACGAGCACTCAATAGGTTTCTAAGAACATTTTTGAACTGATCGATTGTTTTTGAGCGCTCGTACTACTTACACGAGGGCTATATCATCTCGTCACGATGTCTGTATTTTTCGAATTTTTAGCCGAAAATGGTCTCAATCGATAGAGTTCGACTCACTGATGACGAATCCGTCGGAAAATTCGAGTCTGTCCGTCCGGCCTTCCGTAAGCCTGATAACTCTCGAACGGAACAACCAAGAGACTTGAAATTTTCAGTGTGGGTTCAGTTCCCGAATGCCTCGGTTGAGTTCGTTAATGGGCCAAATTCCACCAGGGGTTCCGTTAATATGACCGTTCAAAGTTTTGTTCTCCTCATTACTTGGAAACTATGAATTTGATCGAGATGAAATTTTGCACTCGAATGGAGAATGAGGTGTTCAAGCTACATGTGGAATTTTGTCCAGATCGCATAACCAGAACCATAGAAACCATAGAAAATTGTAACTTTTGAACGGAAACACCTAGGAACTTGAAATTTTCAGGATAGGTGTGAATCTCGAATGTCGTGATCACGTTCATTTATGAGCAAAATTATACTAGGGGTTCCGTAAATACGGTCGTTTGAAATTTTGTTTTCCCGATAATTTCGAAACTACGGATTCGATCGAGATAAAATTCTGTATTTTAATCGAGAATGATATATTAAAGCAACATTTTGTCCAGATCGCATGACCAGAACCATAGAAACCATAGAAAATTATAACTTCCGAAGGAAAAGGCCTAGAAACTTGAAATTTTCAGGGTAGGTTTGGATCGCAAATATCGCGGTCACGTTCATCAATGAGCGAAATTAGACTAGGGGTTCCGTCAATATGGCCGTTCAAAATATTTTTTTCCAGATAATTTCGAAACTCCTGATTGAATTAAAATGACATTTTACACCTAGCTGAAGAATAATTTATTCAAACTCCGTGCGAAATTTTGTCCTGATCGCATCACCAAGACCATAGATACCGTAGAAAATTCGAAAAAGAGTTGGTCAGCTGAAGCACTGACAAGAAGTCTGGAGTTTCGCCTAAGTTTGAGATTTTTTTTGACAGCTGTCGAAAATTCCTTTAATTGATTTTCAAAACTGGAAAATGCGAATTCACCAACAAGGTGGATGTACGAGCGCTCAAAAGCTCCTGACTTCACGGCAGTGCTTTTCGTAATTT
This sequence comes from Aphidecta obliterata, assembly GCA_963966015.1. Taxonomy (NCBI): domain Eukaryota; kingdom Metazoa; phylum Arthropoda; class Insecta; order Coleoptera; family Coccinellidae; genus Aphidecta; species Aphidecta obliterata. The sequence continues at coordinate 12,668,320 of OZ014433.1, read as the reverse complement.
TTTGAACTGTTTTTTCCAATAATTGACAGTTCTGATTTGTTTTTTCTGGTAATAAACTGTTAAAAATTCCTGGATTCTTACCTTTTTGTGTTTTTCATGGCCTATTTAGATAAGCAATTTCGAACATCGAACTTAATGTTGTCTATAAATTTTTCAAGAATATACCTGTTACTAAAGACGTCACCATTGTGCTGAATTATATTTAATCTATACGCAGTCGGCAATTGAACCTATCGGGTGATACATTCGATCCATAGCTTCAGATTCGGACTGATGGGGCACAAGTGAAAATGCCCTACTAGCTTCAGCAGTGGAAGAAATTGTGGTTTGTGGTTATTCCTTTCTATTGAGTAAAGCGAAGGCTCTATATCTAGCACACTGAAGGATACATGCCCTATTCCAATTTCATTCAATCTCTACAAGTGATCTATATTCTATTAGTTTATGGCACGATAGAGTGAACTGTGATTTTTAAGTGATTTTTGTGAGATTATGTACTGAGAATCCAATATTCTGGTTGAAATTACAGGAAACATTCATGGACGAAGGGGCTCAAATTCGTATTAAAGTAACGGATGTCTCTTAATAGGTTCGACCTGCGGTTAATAAGAGGGTCAAAAATAAAAACAATCTACCGATTCCATTAAGAAAACACGTTTGGCATAAATCTCGTATAATAAATTAAATTCTCATCGACATTTTCCCATAAGACCGTATAGCCCGTAATATATAGGTCCATTTTTTTAATATTTATTTACGTTCACATATCGAATAAACTCAAGGCGATTTTATTATAAAAAGTCTCACTTTCTACAGTGCGCTCTGTAATTATAGGCTGAAATTAATTCGGATCACAATCTGAACGGAGCGAAAGATCCCAGAGTTCGTGGAGTTGGCTACGTTAAAATGGACATCAGCATTATATTATAAGTTAATAAGTAAACGCCCATCTATTTGAAATTTGATTTACGGCCCTAGGGGCAGGTGAGGGGGAAGTGACCTGCCGGGGGGTGAAGTTCACCTGTCTCCTCTCGTTTCTACGATCCGGAATTATGTTTAACTACTTCCGGTGCAGATGTAGCCACGCGACCGCTCTTACACCACTTTACCCGATAAACCGCATCTAAATTGTTTATTACACAACGTCACCAATTGTGCGTGTCCAATTGTATACGGCCGGAGGAATTCCGATAATTTTGTTGTAGGGGGTATTCGGGATTACAACTCAATATCACTCTTTATAGCTTAATCGTATACCTGTCCAGCGGGTAAAACGATATACCTGGTGCCTATCGTGTTTCCAAGAAAAAACCAAGCGTGATCGATGAATGATTGACGAATATATACTGTTATGGAAATCAGAAAAAGTCATATATCTTAACGTTTTAAGAAATAAAAATGAAAAAAAAAACATCTTTAGTTAATTCAGTAAATTCGATCAATTTATAAATTATTATACATATTATTATATTTTCAAAGAGGGTTCAGATTATTTAAAAATGAGAAAAATATGAATTATTTCAAATGATTAATTGTGAATAGTCAAGTTATGTTTATGAAGAATGAAAATGTAGCAAGAATGTTACCATGGGAATGCGATATTTGATAATATGGATGGGAAAGCAGGCCAGTGAACAGTTGAGAGAGAAACGTCAAGGGGAAAGATCGATCATTTTCAAAAAGTTGGCAGAAAGATTGGTTTTGTAAGAAGAAAGATATAATGAATGGTATTTGGAACTTTGTCAAGAGTAGATTCGTAGATTGAGTTGTTGGAGTTGATTTGGCAAGTGAAGGAGGAAGGAAATATCGAAACGGCGTACTGCTTGGAAGAGGGAAAATTGAATTAGGAGATATTAGAACATATAGTGAGTGCACTCACCAATCGAACGTTATTTTAGAGTTTAGAAATATTAGTTATAGATTCTTCTGATAGTTGAGGTTGACCGCTCTGGCGATTAATTGAAAAGCTCCTCACTTCACGTCATGCATTTCTCAAATTGTTCACGAAATCGTGTGAAATATCAAAATAACATCTACTGGACATATGGATAAGTCCGAATATATCAATTTCCCCGGAATTATCGACCGGGAATGGGTCGGATTCCATTGTTCAACTCCTCCTTATACAAGTTGTAAAGTAAAATAATTAGATCATTGTTATTTGTTCTTCTGCTGCTATTGTGTTTTGTTTGAATCGGGGTGGCTCTCGACGTCCGATCGAAGGTGCTGGCGACCATGGTGGCGAGGCACACTCGATTTATTCAGGTTTTTGTCTTCGGGACTGAATTATATGTGTCGAGTGTGTCTGCAGGAATGTTAACTCCCAGAGTCGAGGAGGCTAGTTTACATATACTGTCAGTCGGACCAGAAACGCGAATATTTACTAACTCCGCTTGCGAATGCGCCAATTTCCGCAGAAACTGCGAGGGTTTTTTAACGAATCAGTTCGAAAAATTTAACTTGAATGTTTGACTTTATCCAATTCGAATCTTAATTATTGTATTTTTTTTTTTTCATTTTGCATCAGTATCTAAAATATTGCACACGATTCATGCCAATGCCAAAATAAAAAAGATACCATCGAAATAACAACGACCCTTTTGTGAATAGCGAAGTCCAAGTCCATCACGTGTAATTTTACTCACTCAACTAATTGACTATTTTGAACGATAAGATACATGTTTTAATCTTGACAGGGTAACGTACAGCCGTACTGTATTGAAATAATATTAATTTCCCACAAGTTATATGTTCATTGCGATTGTTAATAGTGATTTAGACGGAGATATTTTAATTGCGCCACGTTGAATGAACTGCACTGCTGCATAATAATTAATACATGCCATTCTTTCGCAATTTATTCAGTTAAGCACAATGTACTTAATAAGCTATGTGTGCGCTTCTTGCAGTTTTAATCGTCATTTATTCTTCATAGTCGCTCGTTTTTAACAATATTGTATAAGAATCGTAAAACACAGTTCTATTTCGAAGGTTATCCTTCTTATTATGCGCCCAGTGATGTTTTGACTGGCAGAAGTTCGAAACAGGTCCTTATGTGACTTGCAACACACAAATAGAATTCAATACAAGTTAACTCATTAGTTGTTTCGTTAACAAGTTAACAAGATGGCTGTTTTATCGATCGAGAATGATAGTGTAGCGATCCACTCAGTGGAGGTAATGTGGAGAAGGTCCCGAAGATCAGGGCTGGTCCCAGGATATTCCATACCAGTATTCGAGCAGAAGAACAGATCTGCTTTTAGGTGGAACTGCAACGAAGGCACAAATAGTTGAAACTATCGTCTTATTCCAACTGCCCCAGACAATATAAATTATCATTGATTCAGAGCTATGGGCAATGTAATAATATAATATAATTTTAGAAGTTTCATGACAAATAGGTAGGAATTCTCCTGTGACCAGAATGTGTGAATACTTCAATAAATATGTGAATAACTTGAATATTTTTGTTTATGTTCTTGATATCCTTCAAGAAAAAATGTAAGAAAATTTTTTTTTTCTGAGACAATACTAGCTTTTCTGGAATGTGGGTGATCCCTCGAATAATTGTGCTTTTCGCAGAGATTTTGTGGATGCTTTTTTGGGTGTAGCCTGTTTGTGTCCCATTTCTCAATAAATAAATGTACTAAGAAATCACTTGGGGGATATTGCACCAAATTACTTCGCAATTTTCCCCTTTTCAATAAAACTTCATGTTCCTAGCTGTACTGGTAAAAAGCTAGGGAAGGTCTTGATTATACAGTAGGTTCACAAACACAGCATGATTCCTTTATGAAGAGCTGATGCAATATTCTCTGAGTGTGGTCAGAAATACATAGAACAGACCGTACGTCTCCCCAAATTCAGAGTAAAATAAAGCCAAAAATTGGCAAGACTAGTAAGAAGAGGACAATCAAGGATGGCTCAGCACTCTTGCGAAGAAGACCACACAGTATAACAGGGAAGAGCCTTCATAGTATCCAAGTAGAAAACTGAAAGAAGCAGCTAAAATCGCTAAAAGTTTCGGAACTTCCAGCCTGAAAATAGTCCAAAGAACTTTCTATAATGGCTTCTTATGGCTTCATAAGCACATAATGAGAAATTCACTATTTTTGTTTCTTGTTATATAATAACCTTTCCCCTTTCCAGAGTAAATATTTGTGTACATCATGAGCTTTGTTGTTTCTACTTCGGTCCTGGAAGTACCATCTAAAACCCATGTCGTCGAAATATCCCGAGACAATTTCGAGCGAAATTACAGTCATGGAGACTTGTACTAGCCTGTTGTTAACTTTTTGTTACGTATACATGTATTTTCTCAACCTTTTTATTAGCCAAATCACCACAACTAGCGTCCGTTGCTTATGATATTTCGAATCACGAGCTAAACTGAGCATACCCGTTGGTATTTGGAGGTATTATTTTCTCCCAGGTATGTTTATTTACTCATTGTTATTATTATACGAATTGGCTGTTGATTTGTACGTGACTATCTGATGCCTAGAGTCATCTTTCTGGTAGGAACGAGGGTATGATTCATTTCCAGTGTGCGATCTGGACTTTACGCAAGTACCAGAGTCAATCACATAGTCTTTATAGCTTCAAATTATATATTTTCCCTTGTAGTTGAGTCAATCAATTCTGGACAACAAGCTGGGGATTCTCTTTTCAATGAGGTAACATCAGGTTAATTCTTCAAAAATGGAAACGAAAACAATGGCCGGCAATTGCCAGTTAATTATCAACGATACAGCGATGTTACGAAAGATGACTCAGATGTCTTTTGTTCGACAAACATTGCCTTAGCGCGAATGTTGCTAAATATTCCAAAACCGGCCAACCGCATTTTAAGTGGATTTTAATTATCGCCGTTATTGTTTTATCCCGACGAAATTTTGTAAGATCTATTCGACAAGAGAATTTCGTGGGTTTGATCGTGAAATATCCTTCGGAATTGTTAATGGTTTCCTCAATCCGAATTGGAACTTTCGCGGATACGTCGGAGGACTTCAAGGTAAAATTAGGAAGATTTTCGGCCTGACCAAATTCTTTCGTACTACCTGTCTAGTGCGCTAAGAACGGGTAGCAACTAAGTCCACTCGAGAATCTCAATAATGTTTTTATTTCCTATTGTAACACACTGGACTCGAGTGGTAAACACTTGTCAACGACAACAATACTTTAATAAATACCTGCGACTGCATTGTAGTCTTAATGAGAGCTTTCTAGAGGTTTCTCTGGCGCCTGGACTAAGCCAACACGTCCCTCTCAAAGGTTTAGACTGACAGACGCCATATTAGAAGTTCTTAAGGGTATTCTGCTCTTGGACACAAAAGGCTTACAAATTTAAGTAACTATGGTTGGCTTTGTTGGGGTTTATTTATTTTCTTTTCAAGACCAGTAGTCTGGGCACTTCAGACTGCCATGATGATCCAGTGGGCATTATTATGAGAGAAAATTTATATTATCTTTTTTGGCAACATTCGGTATACTCCTCAACTAGTCAATATATAAGAATTTATGTAAATTTTCGGAGGGAACGACGGACGGCCGCATATACTACTATACTGAATTGGATTTGACCTTCCAGACTTTTTGGCTCTTGTTCGTAGAGAACAGAAAAAGCATTTGGCAATATTGTAAATAATCACAATTTTTTTTGTATTTTGATACATAATAGGTGTAAGTTGAGAGATCTCAAGAGACTTTTTTCTGTTTATTTCTGAAAATTCCTTTAGGTTTTCAATATAAAAGTTTTTCGACAGTTACTATCTTGTTAGTGCCCTCTAACATGTTTGTGTATTTCTTCAGAAAGAATCATAAAAAGCACTGCCCTGAATTCAGGAGCTTTGAAGCGCTCGTTCATCCACTCTGTAGGTAGATTCGCATTTTCCAGTTTTGAAAACCAATTGAAGAAATTTCAACTTGAGTAAAATCCAGACTCCACGTCAGTGCTTTAGGTGACCAATTTTTTTTCGATAATTCGCTAGAATTTTCTACGGTATCTATGGTCTCGGTAATGCAATCTAGACAAAATTACGCACGTAGTTTGAATACATTATTCTTCATTTATGTGCAAAATTTCATTCCAATCCAATCAGTAGTTTCGAAATTATAAAGAAAAAATATTTTGAACAGCTATATTTACGGAACCCCTAGTCTAATTTTGCTCATTGATACACGGGACGAAAAAATTCGAGATCCAAACCTACCCCGAAAATTTCAAGTCCCTCGGCCTTTCCGTTCGAAAGTTATAATGGTTCTATGCGATTCGGACAACATTTTGCATGAAGCTCGATGAACACGTCATTTTTGAGTTCAAAATTCAATCTCAATCGAGTCAGTAGTTTCGAAGTAATCAGGAAAACAACATTACGAACGGTCATATTTACGGAACCCCTGATCAAATTTTGCCCAATAACGAACTCAACTCGAGATTCGAAACTTCCCTGAAAATTTCAAGTTTCTAGGTCGTTGCGTTCCAGAATTATCGTGTATACGGCCGGACGGACAGACAGACTCGAATTTTTCGACGGATTCGTCATCAGTATGTCGGCTCAAAATTCGAAAATACAGTTGACGAAATGATATAGCCCTCGTGTAAGTAGAACGAGCGCTCAGAAAGGCTGAAGGATAAAACGATCAAAATAAAATCCTTCCATTCATCGTCCCTTGACGATATAAGAAAGGATGAATATTATACAATAATAGAAAAGAGTTATAATTTATAGTACGGAGCGAGTAAAGTTTTCATACTTCGAACAAGATGGATATGTTGCAACGAAGAGAACACCAATTGCAAGGCATGAACATAGAAAATCACTAAATCGAAACCTGTCGAATAACGAATCAATCACAGTAATAAAACTCATATATCGTCTCTCTTCAGCGAAAGATGTTATCCGAGTTTCAGAACTACCTTATAATTAGTCCATAAATTACTATATTGGCAGCAGCAGTCAATAATTAGATGTAGTTCGATATGTAATAATACTTGCGTAAAAAATGTTAATTAATGTGAGTGAATAAATACATTCTTCGCTCTCTCCGAATGTCTACAATTCGTATTATCTGAACCTCATCTCGAGAAAACCAGTTTTCTATTGCCATTGAATTGTTGAATTGTTTTACACTTTGAATCGCCGGCTAGTATCTCGAAAACCGCCTACTGCATTGGCATTTCCTCTATAAAAGTCTAATTAATCTGTAGAAAATAATTCATTCCGTTTCTTTAGACTTCTCGAATACAAATGAGCGTCAAGAATGCTCCTGTTCCTCTCATGTCAAAAAAGGGATATTCAAGAATTTTTTTCTGGGTTAGTTTGAAGAAGAGAAAATAGACATGTTTTAACGATATATGAATTTCAATACCCCCATTGAATAAAAATCATCTGAAGGCCATAAATTATCTTTTACGGTAGTTGTGACAAACAGAACAATAATAAAGGACTGGGTTGGCGTTCGGACCACCTCTCATGACAATTTATTATGATTTATAAAATGTGACCCGCAAGAAAGAGGCGGACTATGGGGAAAAAGACAACTTTATGAAGTTATTAATAGTTGATGTGACTTTCATTCACTATATAACCATTCTTAAGTGAATAAATTTATCAATAATTGTTCGTAAAATTACACCACATAAACCTTGTCAAAGTTTTTACCTGAGCTGAATATCATATTGAGTTTGGTATAGGCCCGTGGCCCTGTTGGAATATAAAGACCATAAAAATACCACCCGCTAGCTTATGACATTTTTAAGACCAGGCCTAATAGAAAGTGACACCGCAATTGGGTGTCAGATATCTTTTTCAAAGTTTCAGCCCACATAATTGTCTTTATCACTTCGTAGCTAAGCTGGAGGCAACCAGATTGAACAAAACTAATACTGCGCAATTTGAACAATGTTAAATCGAAATTTAGGCAAATAGGGAGAATATGTTCCGTAGAATCGAGGGAAACTGTTGGAGAATTCGTTAATAAACAAAAAATTACGAAAAGCACTGCCGTGAAGGCAGGAGCTTTTGAGCGCTCGTACATGCACCTTGTAGGTAGATTCGCATTCTCCAGTTTTAGAAATCAATTGAAGGAATTTTTGACAGCTGTCAAAAAAATTCTGAAACTTAGGCGAAACTCCAGACTTCATGTCGGTGCTTCAGCTGAACAATTTTTTTCCGATAATTCGCTAGAATTTTCCACGGTATCTATGGTCTTGGTGATGCGATCTGGACAAAATTTTGCACGTAGTTTGAATACATTATTCCTGAGCTAGGTGCATAATTTCATTTCAATCCGATCGGTAGTTTCGAAACTATCAGGAAAAAAATATTTTGAACGGCCATATTCACGGAACCCCTAGTCCAATTTTGCTCATTGATGAACATGACCGTGAAATTTGCGATCCAAACCCACCCTGAAAATTTCAAGTTCCTAGGCCTTTCCGTTCAAAAGTTAGAATTTTCTATGGTTTCTATGGTTCTGGTCATGCGATCTGGACAAAATATTGCTTCAATATATCATTCTCGATTAAAATACAAAATTTCATCTCGATCGAATCCGAAGTTTCGAATTTATCGAGAAAACAAAATTTCAAACGACCGTATTTACGGAACCCCTTGTATAATGTTGCTCATAGATGAACGTGATCACGACATTCGAGATCCACACCTATCCTGAAAATTTCAAGTCCCTAGGCCTTTCCGTTCAAAAGTTACAATTTTCTATGGTTTCTATGGTTCTGGTCATGCGATCTGGACAAAATTTCACATGTAGCTTGAACACCTCATTTTCCATTTGAGTGCAAAATTTCATCTCGATCAAATCTGTAGTTTTCAAGTAATCAGGGAAACAAAACTTTGAACGGCCATATTTACGGAACCCCTGGTGGAATTTGGCCCATTAACGAACTTAACCGAGCCATTCGGGAACTGAACCCACACTGAAAATTTCAAGTCTCTAGGTTGTTTTGTTCGAGAGTTATCGTGCTGACGGCCGGACGGCCGGACGGACGGCTGGACGGACAGACTCAAATTTTCCGACGGATTCGTCATCAGTGAGTCGAACATAGTCGATTGAGACCATTTTCGGCTCAAAATTCGAAAAATACAGACATCGTGACGAAATGATATAGCCCTCGTGTAAGTAGTACGAACGCTCAAAAATGAATTGATTGATTAACGTGTTAACAGTCTTCCCTTCAGCCCTCTCCTTGAGTCGCCACTGTCTTTGAACCGCTGTGTCCTACAGCGCAAGTCGTTGCGCACAGTCCAAATCTGTACCTTAGCGTTTCGCCATTTTGAGATCTGGAATTGATTCGATAATATCGATTTCGCATTGAAGTGAACAGTGGAATGGTCACTTTCAATCATTGGATGTTTAACTGTTAAATATACATCCAAATTTGTCTCGGCGTGAAATTTTCTCACGGTAAGTCTTCCCTATGCTCCACTAAGATATTTTCTGGAATAATTCACAGAGACCGTAGATATTCTTGTGCACGTTTTCTTTTAGGTTAGATCCATGGCTTACCTCAAGTATCTTTCTTATATTTTGCATTTTCTTTGCCTAAAAGTTGTATTTTTGAGCGCTCGTACTACTTACACGAGGGCTATATCATTTCGTCAAGATGTCTGTATTTATTTTGAGCTGAAAATGTGCCGTAAGCACGATAACTTTCGAACGGAACAACCTAGAGACTTGAAATTTTCAGTGTGGGTTCAGTTCCCGAATGCCTCGGTTAAGTTCGTTAATGGGCCAAATTCCACCAGGGGTTCCGTAAATATGGCCGTTCAAAGTTTTGTTCTTCTGATTACTTGGAAACTACAGATTTGATCGAGATGAAACTTTGCACTCAAATGGAGATTGAGTTGTTCAAGCTACATGTGAAATTTTGTCCAGATCGCATGACCAGAACCATAGAAATCATAGAAAATTGTAACTGTTTGAACGGAAACGCCTAGGGACTTGAAATTTTCAGGATAGGTGTGGATCACGAATGTGGTGATCACGTTCATCTATCAGAAAAATTATACTAGGGGTTCCGTAAATATGGTCGTTTGAAATTTAGTTTTCTTGATAATTTCAAAACTACAGATTCGATCGTGACGAAATTTTGTATACTAATGGAAAATGATATATTCGAGCTACATTTCTCCAGATCGCATGACCAGAACCATAAAAACCATAGAAAATCATAACTTTCGAACGGAAATTTTCAGGATAGGTGTGGATTTGAAATGTCGCATTCACGTTCATCAATGAGCAGAATTATACTAGGGGTTCCGAAAATACGGTCGTTCGAAATTTTGTTTTCTCGATAATTTCGAAACTACGGATTCGATCGAGACAAAATTTTGTATTTTAATCGAGAATGATATATTGAAGCATTATTTTGTCCAGATCGCATGACTAGAACCATAGAAACCATAGAAAATTATAACTTCCTAGGAGCTTGAAATTTTCAGGGTAGGTTTGGATCGCAAATGTCGCGGTCACGTTCATCAATGAGCAAAATTAGACTCTGGAGTACACCTAAGTTTCAGAATTTTTTTGACAGCTGTCGAAAATTCCTTCAATTGATTTCCAAAACTGGAAAATGCGAATCTACCTAAAAGGTGGATGTACGAGCGCTCAAAAGCTCCTGACTTCACGGCAGTGCTTTTATAATTTTTTTATCATTTCAAAGCTTCTTTCAGTTTACAATTTATATTTTCTTTAAATTTTGGTTCCTTTATTGACATATAGACTTATAGACCTGAAGGAGTGCTTGGGAAACTGTAGCTTTCTCTAATGAATTTTAAACGGTTCACAGCTCTTCCCCTGGGATTAGAAAAGTTCTTCCCCTGGGATTAGAAAGCTCTTCCTCTGAGATTGGGACATTTAGCACCGCTTACTCAAGACTTCCAATCATTGAATTTCCGAGAGGGAGACATTTCCCTGGAATTGGATTGTTGGAAGACTATACCGTATCTGCGAATCACTGGTTCTGGTTGTTTCATACCCTTGGAGCTGGACATATTTTAAGCATTGAAAGACGATATTTTATGGAGGAAATACCCCTAAAGATCTGGGAGAAATGATTAAGCTAGGTAACTAACATTGTATAAATTCATTTGTTCAGAGGTCGATCTCAACTTGTTGTTAGCAATGGTAGATTTGAATTTTATTATAATTGTAAAACCTGAAGGGAGTTATTAATTCTGTCAGGAACCCTGAGATCAAGATTTTATTGCTCATTATGGTTGATGCCTTTCGTAACGAAGGGGATCAGCACAAAGGTAAATAACAATAACGTAACAACAGATCATCTCAAAAATGAATTGGCACACTTAATTGGCAAAATTTCATTCTTCTTAGGGTAACTGCATTTTTGGAAAATAGATCTCATTTCATTAGTTGCTCTAATTCTTCAGCTATTGCATAAAGTTTTATTTATATATAATTTAATTTTGTATTTCTTTTGGAATGAAGAGGAAGTTTCAATGGAGCTACAGTCCAGTCGAGTTTTATTGCCTTTCACGAGGGTGCTACATGGGCCGCTGAGATTTATCCCTCCGAACGACAATCCGATAAATCAAATATGCAAAATAGTTCGGCAGAACAAAACTGCGAAAACAAAATAAGAGGGAATTGAATATCGTCTATCAAGTAAAAACAATGGCACCAGTCCAGGTGTTTAGCCAGCCAGCCTGGGGCATGGCAAGCTATGATTAATATTAATCCTACTGTATGGTAGTAGGGTTCAAACGGAGCTCTATCGTGTCACCCCGTGTGAACTTTATTGCTAAAATGTATGGACCTCTTAGTATCATTCCCTACATCATAACAATGCAAAATCACTTGGTCGTCAAAAAATCGTTCTGTGCAGGAAGTGGTGGGGGTGATTTTTCCGAAAATTGACAAATTTTTTTTTTTCGTTTATAATTATCTACATCCAGTGACTTATATTCAAACAAATTTTCATCGAAATATACGATTCAGAAATTTTTTATTTTAATTATCAAAGAAGTCGGATACAATGCGCTTATATGGAGTTCCTTAAGATAAAATCGCTCGCCCTGCAACGGCATATTCACCATTATGTTCCGTTCCATTTTACTCGGAAACTGTCGCGAAAATCAAAAAAGTGCTTCATATAAGGGGTCTTCCTCATAAACCGACAATTCAGATGGTTTTTTCCAAATTTCAATTGGCCTGATAATTTCCTCAAAAAATAGGAAAATCTGCTATTACATCCGGTTAGCCGCGACTGACCGTGGAGATGCGAGGAAGGCTCACTTAGATGAATAAACTCTTGTCGGGACACAGTTGTTATCTATGCTTTCTAGTTTCAAAATATATCTTAAATTCCATTATAAATCCGATTCAAATATCACTGTCAGATGAAGAATATTCAACAGGATGGAATTTGGAAAATTTTGTGTTACTTTTATTGCCACATGCTTTTTGGGCCATACATTTGCGAGAGCCAATACAAGGAATTTTTTTTCTCTCTCAGGAACACATAGGTCCGGTGCAATCTGGAATAAAAATGCTCATGTTATAAATAATAGATATTTATCAGATATTCGATATACAGGATGTTTCATGAGTTGGTCGTAGCCTAGTGGTCAATGCAGGTCAAGGCTCTTAGTTTAGGAGATACAGGTGATTTATGGATTTTGGCCTGAATTTACGATAGGCATAATTCTGCAATCTGGGGTCCGTTTTTTTTAATTTCAAGGGGTTGTTCATTTCAGAAAGTCCTTTCGAGTGGCTCACGCAATATCAATATTTTCAGGACATTACTCAGAATATCGTGGTTAATCTTTCAAGCCTCAAAATCTATATTTTCTACATCACTTAGAGAAATTTCGTTATTGCCATGAAAAAATAGATAACTCAATTTAAGGAATTCAATTTTCACTTTGAATGGCACACTTGTTACAAGCGAGTAGCGAATGAACAAATTCATAGTTTATGTAATTTTTTTGAAATATTTCTTGTCTTTTGCTGAGATTTTGAACCTCAAAGCTTAAGAGCGTTATAACTCATGGAGTGAACGATTTTTGAAATGTAATCCGTGAATCTATTCGTTCCACAACACAAATAACTAGATATTAATATTTTTTCTACAACTTTTTGTTCAACTCCCTTGTATTCTAAACCCTTAGCGGCCTTAGCGACCACAGAGTGTTTTAACACGCTACTTGAAGAAGTAATTACAAGTATGCATAATCAAGCTTTGAATTCTTTCGAAACTAAATATAAAATTTAGGGACAAATGGCGTAAACCCACTAGAAACATAATCAAGGATTGCATTTGCTTTAAAAAAAAAAGATATTGACTTGTATTCCTCATGAAATTCGCCAAATATCGCTTTCTTTACACATTCTCCAAACATAGCTGTCAAATTTGAAGTTACTCCAATTTTAATTCAAAATTTGAACTTTGTACACCAATTTTGAGTATTTCGATATTATATTTGTTTATGGCCTTCGCAATGGAAGTTCAAGAGCAGTATTGTGAGAATATGGTTACAGATTTCCAAACAGGAGAACACTCTGTAGCATGGTCTCTATGGTCCCCAAATCTAACTCCTATGGATTACTTTCTGGGGGTTAGCTTAAATAAAATGTTTATGAGGTTGAAATAACTTCACGAGAGCATTTGAGGCAGCGAATAGACAGAATTAAAACGAAATCCCGATATGATGAGAAGGGCAATAACTAATCTCATTTTGAGAGCTGTGAAAATGTCGAGATGGAAGGACTTCATTTCGAACATCTTTTATGACACTTTCCTTTCAATTTTGTATTATGAAATTGAATAAATAGGTTTGAAGTTTTTCGAAAAAAATAAAAAATATTGATATCTAGTTATTTGTGTTGTGGAACGATTACACCCACGGATTACATTCCAAAAATCGTTCACTTCATTAGTTAAAACGCTCTTAAGCTTTGAGGTTCAAAATCTCAGCAAAATACAAGAAATATTCCAAAAAAATTACATAAAACATGAATTCGTTCATTCGCTACTCGCTTGTAACAAGTGTGACATTCAAAGTGAAAATTTAATTCCTTAGATTGAGTTATGTATTTTTTCATGGCAATAACGAAATTTCTCTAAGTGATGTAGAAAATATAGATTCTGAGGCTTGAAAGATAAACCACGATATTCTGAGTAATGTCCTGAAAATATTGATATTGGTGAGCCACTCGAAAGGACTTTCTGAAATGAACAACCCCATGAAATTTTATCAAAATCGGCCAAAATCCATAAATCACCCTGAATCTCCTGAACTGAGAGCCTTGGGATACAAAAAAAGGGAAGGCTACGGCCAACCACTCATGAAACATCCTGTATATCGAATATCTGATAAATATCTATTATTTATAACATGGGCATTTTTATTCCAGATTGCACCGGACCTATGTGTTCCTGAGAGAAAAAAAATTCCTCGTATTGGCTGTCGCAAATGTATGGCCCAAAAAGCATGTGGCAGTAAAAGTAACACAAAATTTTCCAAATTCCATCCTATTGAATATTCTTCATCTGACAGTGATATTTGAATCGGATTTATAATGGAATGTAAGATATATTTTGAAACTAGAAAGCATAGATAACAACTGTGCCCCTTTGCAGATTTGAATATGATTTCTAGTCCAAGATTCCGGAGTTGCGTAAATCTTTTAAGTACAAATGCAAATGAGCGATAATTTCAGGACAAATGTGAATACCAAACTGAACTCAATAAGTAATTGTAAATTAACAAATATATGTTTGTCCCTATTTGTTTATTAATCCACAAGTTGAAAGAAATCAAATCAAACATTCTAATTCATCATCAGAATGCACGAACAATGAAAATATGGCATGGTCCAACCGAAAAACGACCCTATGAACGCCCGATCCATAAGGTCGTTTATTTCTGCCCCGACAAGCGTTTATTCATCAAAGTGAGCCTTCCTCGCATCTCCACGGTCAGTCGCGGCTAACCGGATGTAATAGCAGATTTTCCTATTTTTTGAGGAAATTATCAGGCCAATTGAAATTTGGAAAAAACCATCTGAATCGTCGGTTTATGAGGAAGACCCCTTATATGTAGCACTTTTTTGATTTTCGCGACAGTTTCCGAGTAAAATGGAACGGAACATAATGGTGAATATGCCGTTGCAGGGCGAGCGATTTTATCTTAAGGAACTCCATATAAGCGCATTGTATCCGACTTCTTTGATAATTAGAATAAAATATTTCTGAATCGTATATTTCGATGAAAATTTGTTTGAATATAAGTCACTGGATGTAGATAATTATAAACGAAAAAAAAAAATTTGTCAATTTTCGGAAAAATCACCCCCACCACTTCCTGCACAGGACGATTTTTTGACGACCAAGTGATTTTGCATTGTTATCATGTAGGGAATGATACTAAAAGATCCATACATTTTAGCAATGAAGTTCACACGAAAATCTGTTTTAGAGCTCTTTTCATGCCTCGCGAACTCTACTATGGTATCTCCGGATCTTTCTCTGCCGTTGTAGCTCACCAATGCGTTTATACGTCATTTTCTAGTATTTATCGCGCCATCCGAAACATCCGTCACATCACAATTGAATGAGCGATAGGTTCCACCGTTCATACAAGACGCAAAAATGGGATAAAGCGAGTGGTTAAACTATATCATTTTCGAATTATTGGAGATGGCCGAGGAACAAAGATATTGCAGTCGTGTATGTTTCAGAATTCCACGGACCTTGTTGTAACTGAACGCGCCAATAATTTTTCCACTGCTGCCAACGATGTGTACCGTATGAACTTTTCGAATTTGTTAAGATACACTTTGGTTGGGCACATAAACACAGGTAACTTCGTCTGCTTACACTCTCACACGATGGAAAATAGGTCGGTTTCTTTCTCTTGCTGGTTTTTGAGAATTGTTGAGAGAAGAGTGATCCTAAACGGAGTGCCTTGTGCCCGTACTGCAGAGAAAAGTAGCCTCTAGACACTTACTGGACAAGAAAATAAAACGCATATGATGTATTTGACATTGCGGAGGAACTGCTGTATTGCTGCTTCAGTGGTTTTAATGCAGCATAACAGACAATTCTGGACCTTATTCTGCCGTGGTATAGTACAATGAAGCCTTGAGGGGTTTTGATATTATGTTAATGCTATATGCTCTACATATTATCTTTGTCGGCAAGTTCACAGCCCCATGGCTGTTCCTCACCGCTCCTACAGAGTGTTCTATGTCTTCATCCGTCCAGGCAAGGAGAAAAATTAATTACGTAATCCTTGTCTATACTTGGAGAAGGTGGATCAGGAGACAAACGTTCTAATTTCTATCAAAAGCGATATCACCATTCGTGATACACCACACCGAACCGAATTTTTTTCATTGACTCTGATCGGTAATGGTATTGACTTTGATCGATGGCTCCTCGAGTCGTATCGATTTGAGTGTGGTACAAGCTGCATCAGAATGGACCGGTTTAATTGAGGATATTAGTTACAAGCAGTTTGTGTGCTATGCCGTGTTCGAAATGACTATTGTAAATCAATGAGGGCGAGGTAGGTCTCAAGTATCGATGAGTTTCGATTTTGGGTCCAGCTCCAATGAACCAATCAGTGTGCAATAACCGTAACTGGTAACAGCAATCTTCGCAGACTTTTTATTTTCAACCATCAATTATGCAGAGAAGAGGTTTCAGTAGTCATACTCGCTAGGGGACTAGTCACTGCAGTACGAAGAACTAAGGGTCCAAAATTTACGCGCACTTTCTTCTTGACACTCCGTATGTGCGTATGATAGAAATTATTGTGAATTCATGGCCATGGTCATAAAATGTAGTCTTCGTCTTGTTCCCCCTAACTAACTAAAGCGAGTGTGACAAGGGAGGATTCGGTTTTTATCTTTTACGCTTTCTTCCGTTTTATCAGATACCTGAAAGAGTAAATGTGTGTATGTTTTTCCTGTCAAGTGCTGAAAGTGTTCGTGTAAGTTTTTCTGATTTCTGGATCACTATACCTAAGGATTACCAAGATTACCATAATACCCAAGATTGGCAAAAACTAGAAGATGATCAACGAAAAATATCCATCATCAGCCATCAAATAATTTGAACAAAGCAATCTAGAAACTTTGTGTACATTGCTGATTATTTTTTATAATCATACAACAACTCAATTAACTGCTCAGATTATTGATTTCGCCTTGCATATTGCGAAAAAATTTCACAGCCATTATTTATGTGTGGGAAGTGTTTTATTTGTCTTATAAATAACTATTGGAATGGTCAATTCAGTTTTTCGTTTCTGTTTTTCTCCAGGAATTCAACGAAGAGAGTTCTACAAGGAATTGGAGATGTAGACTATTGTTCGATCATTTTAATTATTGTTCGTAGATTAATAATCATTCTTGCAAACTTTCTTGGCTTGATGTTGTACTTAGTTGAAATTGTTAATATATTGGTAGTTTTCGAATGATTATGGGGATTTGAGCAGTAATATTGAGATTCAAAAAACTTTCACCCAATTTTTATATTTTAATGTGACATGGAAATTCTCATTTATTAAATATTGATGAACAAAGAAAAATTATAAATGAGCGCACACGTTTTCAATGATTTCCTCTCTTTATTTTAACTATTTCTTGTTGTTTTTGAACGCTCGTACTACTTACACAAGGGCTATATCATTTCGTCACGATGTCTGTATTTTTCGAATTTTGAGCCGAAAATGGTCTCAATCGAATATTTTCGAGTCACTGATGACGAATCCGTCGGAAGATTCGAGTCTGTCCGTCCGGCCGTCCGTCAGCACGATAACTCTCGAACGGATCGACCTAGAGACTTGAAATTTTCAGTGTAGGTTCAGATTTCAAACGCCTCGGTTAAGTTCGTTGAAAACTACAGATTTGATCAAAATGAAATTTTGCACTCGAATGGAGAATGAGGTGTTCAAGCTACATGTGAAATTTTGTCCAGATCGCATGACCAGAACCATAGAAACCATAGAATGTGGTAACTTTTGAACGGAAACGCCTAGGGACTTGAAATTTTCAGAATAGTTGAGGTTCTGGAATGTCGTGATGACGTTCATCTATGAGCAAAATTATACTAGGGGTTCCGTAAATATGGTCGTTTGAAATTTAGTTTTCTTGATAATTTCAAAACTACAGATTCGATCATGACGAAATTTTGTATACTAATGGAGAATGATATATTCAAGCTACATTTTTCCAGATCACATGACCAGAACCATAGGAACCATAGAAAATCATAACTTTCGAACGGAAAGGCCTAGGGACTTGAAATTTTCAGGATAGGTGAGGATCTGAAATGTCGCGTTCACGTTCATCGATGAGCAGAATTATACTAGGGGTTCCGTAAATATGGTCGTTTGAAAGTTTGTTTTCTCGATCATTCCGAAACTACTGATCGGATTGGAATGAAATTTTGCACCTAGCTGAGGAATAATGTATTCAAATTTTTGTCAAATTTTGTCCAGATCGCATCACCAAGACCATAGATACCGTAGAAAATTCTAGCGAATTATCGAAAATAAATTGGTCAGCTGAAGACATGAAGTCTGGAGTTTCGCCTAAGTTTCAGAATTTTTTTGACAGCTGTCAAAAATTCCTTCAATTGATTTCTAAAACTGGAAAATGCGAATCTACCTACAAGGTGGATGTACGAGCGCTCAAAAGCTCCTGCCTTCACGGCAGTGCTTTTCGTAATTTCTTACTGTTTAATTCGTCTTCTATTATCAACAGAAATATATTTTATTTTGTCAATAAATCTCTGTTCTATGATTTCATTTTTCCTATGCAGTTTCGTTATACAGGGTGTCCCAGAATGAATGGATAATTCCCTAACACTGTATAGAAGAGCTATTGGACTCTCTGAAAAAATACAAAAAAAAATGTATCCCCACTAGAAATATTTTTTTTTTTTTCAAAATAATGATTTCTTGCACATCACGTTGCGCTTATGTGTATCACGCTCACAAGTGGATCAAATCCATCAGTTTCTTCATGGTGAAATATTCTTCATTGAATTACCAATAGATATGCTGAAAACCGTATAGATATCTGTTGTAACTTTTTTGGAAAAAAATATCCAATTTCAAATTTCATCATAAAATGTGATGAATATTTCATAATGTGAAAGTTTAATCGTTCATGGTGGAAATAAAATTTGAAAAAGCCTGTGCGGCCAACTCAAAAAAAAATATGCGCCTTTCATGTAAATTTCAAAATGATACAATACATCTTCATAACTTATTTCACCATGAAGAAACTGATTGATTTGATTCATTTGTGAGCGTGTTACACAGAAACGCAACGTGATGTGCAAGAAATCATTATTTTGAAAGAAAAAATATTTCTAATGGAGAATGTTGGAGAATTCTTCTTCTTCTGGAAGTAGGTTGTGTTCACATTTAACAAAACTATCGTTAATAATATCAAGAACACATATGATTGATATTATCGTAAACGGACCTCAATATATCATTTTCCTAGGAATTTTTCGAGGATTCCAATCAATGGGCCAGGTGAGAAGCATGTAGAACCCCATTTCGTGTCGGGGTGAAATAAACATAATGTGGACATTTTCTGCGGGATATCATGAAGTTTCCGTGTAAAACAGACATCAGCAGTGAGCAGGCGCCATGATTATCGTGGCATACAGGACATAGCGTGAAAAGTCGATACTACGGTTGCTAGGACAAGGGGTGGGACTTACTCCCCATGAACACGCGCACATGGAAGTAATTATCCGAAATACAAGTTACCCGAATATTGGTTCAATGGATTGTGTTTGTTGCCACGTCGGAATTGGTGGTAATTACTACAAAGTACAAAATTGATGTTATGTGCACTTATGACATATTGGAAAACTTTTCGGAAAACTTGTCCGATTCGATATTTTCGATGGCGAACAGGTGGTTAGACACACAATGCGTGCTCGGTGACTTATCGATTCGATCGAGAATATCACTGGTTTCACGCGAAGGAAACTAGGCGATGGCACGAACGAACAACTACAACCAGAAAATAATCATTGAATTTTAGAACGAAAATACAAACACACCCAAAGGTCGGGACAAATCTGTCGCCTGTCAAATAAATCGCTACAGTCTTCCAGAAAACGGGTATGAGTTTGATGAGACTTAAAGCCATGCAGTTGAGTGCAGAGCTAACCACTCTAGAGATTAATTGAAACAACCGCGCAAAAGCTCCTGATTTCAACTTAGTGCCCAACGAGTTTCATGTAATTCATCTGGTGAAAATTTTTTACAATATGTGTCATATTGCGTCAATACTGCTGATATATGTGCATTTTTTTCTCTCACTTGAAAATATCTAATTAAAATAATTATGAGTGTATCTTCTAATGACCATCATCCGAATATTGCGATTCTTTCTATAATAGCAGTTCTAGGTAGAAAGAGAAAAATTAAATATCTCGAATAAAAGTTTCAACAGAACAGTACGAAATATTGCTGTTGACGAAATTCGAAAATTGGAAAACTAATGATTTTCGATCTTCTCAAGCATGAGACCACCACTGATTATACACTTTATGCTGGTTCTTGCAGAATATAATCACTCAATTCTGATGAAAGTGTACTGAATTACGAAAATTATTCCACTGACAGATAACTCAATAAATAAATTGAAAGAAATTCTGTTATAAGTAAATAAATTTGCTCAATGAAATTTATCTCAATTAGTTCTTCTTCCCATCCAAATGCGGTAGAATATTTTTGTATAAACACTGACTGCAATGCACATAAAGAAATCAATTTATTCATATTGGTCACATCTTTCCTGTCAATGTCTCAAACAGGTATGTTCTTCTACTTATAGCCACTTGATTAATTCGAGAAATGCTTCTAGCTGTCACGATAGATAGCAGATCAATTAATCCACTCAAACAGTACCTCTTTCACCTACATCAACGCCTAGTGTGAAACAAATTTCATATCATTAATTTCAGATATCAATTGTCAATTTTCGAAAGTTTAGGCGGGGCATTTTTTCAAAGGTCAATTGTAAGACCGAGCAGATTCTTGTTTATTCCGTTTGCAAAACCGCTTGCCTAATAATTAGATCGTTAGGTGGCCTAACGAATTCAACATTATTTAATCTGTTCTTCGACAGTTCGGAATATATGGTCCATAAATTCGAGAGCTGGTATTGACCGACAAATTGGTTCATTGCCACAAACGGTCAAGCCTTCATATGCAGCTATTAAAGCGGTCATTATAAAACCATATCGGACGATTTTCACTCACGGTATGACCCATTTCAGTCAAACCGTCGCTATATTTTATATTTCAACATTTTTCTCGATACCTGAAATCAACTCGATTAAAAAACCAGACCTATTCAGTCTACTGTCGTTATTACATAGGTGTTCCAACTTTCAGGGCCGTATCTAGGGCGTGGCAAGGGTGGCACTTGCCACGGGCGCAAGGTCCGAAGGGGCGCCAAAAATATCAAAAATAAAAAAATAGAAGCGCCAAGCAAAAAAAAAAACGAAAGATGACGACACGGTTACGTAAGTAAGTAATTCGATCACAACATTTCGAAACATTGATATTCAAAGTACAGAAACAGGATGCAATAAGGTCAGAAATACGAGAAATATGGTCCAATTGTTATAAAAAATTTCCAAAGATGTCGCACTCTGATCATAAATATTACAATCGGCAATATCGTCATGCCATTCCAAGCACAGCCCTTTTATGAGTTGTTTACACTATATCCCTTATCGCATCCAGCTTGTTTTGAAGGGCGGCTTCTTTGATGATGATGGTCAAGGGCGGATCCAGGATTTCTTTCTGGGGGGGGCACAGGATTTTTTCTGGAGGGGCACAAGGGGTGGAATGCAACAAATTTTTCTAATTATGTACTGTGATGGAATCTCCACAGTACAAAAAAAATCCGTCTGGGGGGGGCACGTGCCCCCCGTGCCCCCCCTTGGATCCGCCAGTGATGATGGTTCATAATGATCGATTTGGTTAGATTTTTAGGCCACATCTGTGGTATTTCAAAAACGATTTGTATTGCCATAAATTCACCAATCAGAGTTTTGAGCTCAAGAAGTCGGAGAAAAATTGGGGAAACTTATTCTATTTCACATAAATATTGATTTCTTTCAATTGTGAAGAGAAGACCAAAAAATTTAAATTTTAATGTTCTTTTAGTGTGTATCCAGATTTCAAGTGTTATAAGTTTTGAGTTTTTTGTTATATTCTGACTTTTTTGTGCCATTGTGCTTTTGGATTCGAGCATTATAAATTGCGCAATTGAAGGTGAGTTGTACTAAGTATTTGTTATTTTTTATGACATTAATCTGGCATCAGATATATTCAATCATTCGTATTTTAACATAATAATATTGTTCCTTTCAATTCAAGCAGAAATGTTTGGTCCATTGCAGAAAGATGGATTTTCAAACTTGAGTTCTCACTTCTCAGAGCGTCTTTTTTTGAATGAAATCTAATAAAACTCAAATTTTAGTGTTATTATTCATAGTTTTCATTAAATCTTCAATCTCATCTGGCAAAGATTATTCTAGTGATTTTTTTATACTTAACGTATGGACTTCTTGAATATTGTAACATCGGACCCTGTACGGAACTATTAGTACGTGTTTCAAAGGGTTTTAAAATAGTATATGTATGCTAAGTTTGCGTTTTTTCTTCGTAGAGATTTCGATTATCGATTATTGTTTTCTAGTCAACTTACCAAAAAATTTTTATTTTACGTTTGCAGTATGTATTTTTAAATTTTAAGTTTAAGAATTTATATTTTTCAAGATATATGTTCGTATTTATTGCTTAAATATGAATATTTCATTTGGTTTTTTCTAAATTTGTTTTATTTTTATGCATTTCATTTAAAATGTGTATTTCAATGTTTTTGATGAAAACATTTTTCCATGAAAATATGTATTATTTTGAAACTCTCACGGAAATATATGACTAGCATTATGAATAAAAAATACTATAAGAAAATATGATGGATGAAAAAAATCTACGCAAATGGGGGGGCTGTCTAATATATTGCCACAGGCGCAATAGAACCTAGATACGGCCCTGCCAACTTTCATGTTCCTCAACTACAGTGCATGTGCACTGTCATTTTAAATTTTTCTTCTTTTCGAAACTTATTCGATCGGTTTCGCGACTGATGAGTTATGACGCAACAAATCTAACATTGCTGAATATTTAATTGGATATAAGGTAATAAAGCACTCGGCGTAGATAGAGAAAATCTCAGTGCACTCCTTTTAACACCTCCAACTGTAAACTCACGGAATAGGAAAATGTCTGGGACCTGTTTTATGCGATGATAAATTCACAGGAGAAATGAGGAGCAGGCCAAAGTATAGCAACAATAAGTCAAGACCTGTGTGCTTCCTTAGGCGCAGGCACGTATTAAAACAAGAGTTCGAATACGTGTTGGCGGTAACGTTGAACAGAAGAAGTATTCAGTTTTGATTTATATCCAAGAGGAAATTCTCCATTGAATGGGTATTTTATTGTTGCGATTTACTCGGAATTATTCATTGGATCATTACTACAACTACTTCCAACAAATTTAAAAAGAATGACGTGGAGTCAGGAGCTTTAGAGCGCTTTATTTAATTCTGCGCGGTTGCCCATCCATCGAAATTATCGAAACTACAGGAAAATGCTTTGAAATAATGGGAAGGACTTATCGTATTTACTTCACCTCTCAATCACAATTTCACGATATCAATACCGTCAGCAAGATAAAATACTGGCGCGTTGAGAACACAGATGAAATGAAGACGATACCGAAGAATGTCATAAGGATATTCGTCCACGCCTTTGAGGAGTAAGAAAAACCTCTGAAAATAGTAGTAATCTTCCTTCAGTCTGTTTCTATTTCACACCTAGCGTTCTAACCTGGTCGAAGTATGTATCTCCTGATATAAGTAAATATTGACGATTTGGAATGACTTTGTAAGGTTATTAAATACCGATAGAGAATGAACAAAATTCCATCAGCATTTTCACAGACCTTGCAAGGTGTCTTTCCTCTGCGCCGAGAAATCGTAAAATCCCGTCCACCCGCCTCCAGGATCTCCTCGCGGCCCCGCCCCTGACCCTTCGTCGTCTCCTTCTTCTTCCCTCGGTACATTTACTGCTAAATTGTCAGTGGCAAATAAATCGACTGGGAAGCTGGAACGGCCGGAGCGATTCACGCCGAGTTATAGACCGTAGGCGCAAACCATCGTCGCTGTCCCATCAATAACGAACCAATGAAAGGTGCTACTTACGATTTGAATATTTAACCCGATAATAAGATGGTACGTTCATGTTTGCGTAATGAAAAGCACCTGTCGTCTCATTTATTAGGAGGGGTGCGAAAATTCGTCTATATTTCATTAGGGGGGGCGGACAACCTCCTCAAATCGTGCCATTCGTGATTTATCGCGCCGCGAAGTCGTTGAATTATTGAGGAGGACCATATGTGAAATCGGAAAGTTCGACTTTCGACAACGGTTGAAATCTACTGAAATATAGTATCATCTAGATTCTAGATAATGGTAAACCTTTCCACACCATCACATTATCAGTACTTATCCCTCTTTTAGTGCCGTTTCCTGCCACCAAGCATGGCCAAACACCAAATACCAATGGACGCACTGAAAAAAAAAGAATCCCGAAAATCTCCGGTTGAATGAATTCCTGTTGTTTAAACGCAACTAAAAAATCACAAAAAAAAATTATGAAAAGCACTGCCGTGAAGGCAGGAGCTTTCGAGCGCTCGTACATGCACCTTGTAGGTAGATTCGCATTTTCCTGTTTTGGAAACCAATTGAGGAAATTTTTGACAGCTGTCAAACAAATTTAGGCGAAACTAAGGCGAAAATCCAGACTCAAAGTCAGTGCTTTAGGTGACCAATTTTTTTTTCGATAATTCGCTAGAATTTTCTATGGTATCTATGGTCTTGGTAATGCGATCTGGACACAATTTCCCACGTAGTTTGAATATATTATTCTTCATCTATGTGCGAAATTTCATATTTACCATATTTACAGAACCCCCAGTGTAATTTTGCTTATTGATGAAAGTGATCGCGATATTCGAGATCCACACCTATCTTGAAAATTTCAAGTCCCTAGGCTTTTCCGTTCGTAAGTTATGATCTTCTATGGTTTCTATGGTTCTGGTCAAGCGATCTGGACAAAATGTAGCTTGAATATATCATTCTCCATTTGAATACAAAATTTCGTGACGATCGAATCTGTAGTTTTGAAATTATCAAGAAAACTAAATTTCAAACGACCATATTTACGGAACCCCTAGAATAATTTTGCTCATAGATGAACGTCATCACGACATTCCTGAACCTCACCTATCCTGAAAATTTCGAGTCCCTAGGCGTTTCCGTTCAAAAGTTACAATTTTCTATGGTTTCTATGGTTCTGGTCATGCGATCTGGACAATATTCCACATGTAGCTTGAACACCTCATTCTCCATTCGAGTGCAAAGTTTCATCTCGATCGAATCTGTAGTTTCGAAGTAATCAGGAGAACAAAATTTTGAACGGCCATATTTACGGAACCCCTGGTGGAATTCTGCCCATTAAAGAACTCAACCGAGGCATTTGGGATTTGAACCTACACTGAAAATTTCAAGTCTCTAGGTTGATCCGTTCGAGAGTAATCGTGCTTACGGACGGCCGGACGGACGGACAGACTCGAATTTTCCGACGGATTCGTCATCAGTGAGTCGAACATAGTCGATTGAGACCATTTTCGGCTCAAAATTCGAAAAATACAGACATCGTGACGAAATGATATAGCCCTCGTGTAAGTAGTACGAGCGCTCAAAAAGACCGTTCTGAGAACAATCTGTACTTGCAATCTAACATGCCGATTCTGGTTTAAGTGAATTTAGACCTATGAACAGGAAGAACGGTAAGTATAGCAGTGATCAGGGACTTTTATTTTAAAAGGGATATTTCCGTAAATGTTACAGAAAAAATTGTAAAATATAATAATTATGTGATTATAACCCAACATATTTATACGACTAACAGTATGGACACATTAAATTCAACAGGAAGGTTTGGAATTTCTCAGAGAAATTCAGATTATTCTCCCAGAAAAAATCTTGTTTAGCTAACAGTATTTTATATGATGAAGTAGCGTTTCGATAATTTTTAGCATTTTTTGGCCTCCTACCTAGAATTGAATATTTTCGATCTACGATTGATACTAGCTCTTGAATACTTTTTACTAGGAAATTCAGAAAAAAAGAAAAGATATTTAGTATATGATTCAGAAACATAGTGTAAGAAGGAACAGGGAAATAGGAGTTTAACAGGAAAACAGAGGTTAGAGTCAATTTAGTTTATAGACAAAACTCAAATGATACTACCCAAAGGATTGAAAAGCGACCGAAAAGGTGTGAGCATTTGAAGACAGTAATTCTGTAAACAAATTCGCTAATATGAGTCAGGATTCAGGGAAAAAATGTCTTTATATTTATTATGGAGTCTCTCAAAACCAGTTTTCAACGAATTTCTCTCTAATGCGTTAAAATAATGTGAAAATACTCTATAATGAATATAATATCTATAACATAAATTCTCCCCATTCCAAACACCAATTCGCGAAATCACCCTTTATCTTTAGATATAATGCATTAGTACAGGAAATTCCTGTAAAATCTCGGGTTATGAGCTTCGAATTTTTTTTCGTTTTTTTTACCTAGATGTGTCAAAAATCGACCTTTCCGAAATTCATTTCTTGCGAAAACGGTAAAAAATTAGGTGACGCCACATAGTTATTTGAGACCTCACGTCCGAGCTGGAAATTGGACCCTCGATGTCGAGATGTTGCTGTTTAATATCCTTATGAAAAGTTCGGCTGCAACTTTTCGGGTTTTTCGACATTTTCCGAACGCTTTTTTCGTACGTTTTTTTTCGAGGGAAAGAAATCGTCTTTTCGACGGAACCCAAAAAGTTCCCTACTTCGAACTTGCGACGAAAACGCACAACGTTACCATATTCCTTTTCTATAGGCTTTTTATCCGCGGTGTCTCGAGGTACGAAAGCGGTCGAATTATCATCCCAAAGGACGCGAGGTCTCCCTGAAGTAAATTCAGTATATCTTGTAAAATTTCTTTGAGTGCGGATAGCAAGTCTTCTGCTTCTGCTTTTTCCCGATCAGTATTATTGGTATAACTGAGGAGTAGAGTGTCTTTTAAGATATAAGAATCCCCACCAAGACGAAATTTTCAACTTTCCATATTTATACGAAATGAGTTCCAAACTAATATTGATAATTATTCGCCCTCTAATTACCCTGAAGAATAATATTAAATTATTCTTTAAGTCAATAATTCAGACGAATAAGGCTTAAGCTTGAATCCGTTGAATTCCTTGTGTGACTATTTATGCTTGTAATGTTTACGGCGTTGCCATACATGTGTATTTCGTTTTTGGAGAGCCGTTAAAACAGTTTATGATCTACAGATATTTGAGACAGTTGGTCTTGGAACGGACAGGTGGCGTGATTTGGAAAGTTTTCGCAGTACCACGTTAACTTATGTTTTAAGGTCTTTTGTTTCTCACATCGAATTTATCATATTGCTAATCGTACTGATGAGATCTGATATGGATCGAAACCGGTCTACACTCTACGACTGCAAATGATGAATCTCGTTGGTATCTGGGATACATGAATTGTTTTGTTGGCTTGGTTATTAGTTTATCTAGTAGAATTTTTCTATTTTCATTCGTGAATTCGATCTTTTATGTTCCAACTAGAACCCCCTCAAACTCGTAACATCGTTAGCCATCCGAAGAGTGGCAGTAAATCGAAACGCGGATATCGATCGCGGTAAGCTATTCCCACTTAAAAATACGAAACGTTCATCTTCAGTAGTCAGCAAACGCCATAATGTGTAATTAGCTATATATGGAACTGGCAATCGAAAAATCAATGGGCGTCGGGTACTTTATAACTGTGAAAATGAATAATCGGGATGCCCTCCGATCGACTTAATATACGGTTCTGGGAAAGAGCATCCGAACGCGCGGTGGCAGTGAAACACCAATTTAGGACTCCGGCGTGCAGCAGGTCGCGGAGGCATTTATTCATTGTCACTAACTCGGCTAACAAATGGGATGAGTGTACATTGGTAATAGTCCAGAACTCATTAGCCTATGAAGGGAGCCATTGAGAGAGCTCAGCCTTCCTACCACCACACTCGCCCGCGACCGTCAGCCTGGTAGTTAATTTTAAAAACGTATTTCGAGAGTACTAGATCTCGCGATAACCAGCGCAGGACCGGATCCGATAAATGGAATCTCCAAATTTATCGCCTTTCATATTTCAACCATTTCCGGAGCTATTATCGAACTTTTACCAGCCAACAATGCCATTTTTGACTTGGCAACTGAGCAAACTTCAACCAATCATATCTCAAGAAGACATTGACGTCCCAGCTGTTGAGCCATGCCCAAACACAAAATTTCACCGGACGGTCCTGCTTCATCAACACATCACCGTTCAGCATGAGCCTTCCCCGCCATTGTGCCCAGAATATGTTGATAAACATCGCAGATCCAGATAAAGCCCACAATAATACCCCAAAGGAGACCATAGAAACGCAACAAAGAACGTTATTATTCAAAAGCGTAGAAAACATTATTCAATCCATGGCGTTGAAAAACCCATGCCTGGATGACCGAAATTACCATATTTTTCAATTTCACTTGTTGGGTACGGTTTGGACCGCATCAATATAATTTGGGTGGCTTATAACGCCCACGCTTCGCTTCCGTTCACGATATTTCATTCTTCGCGTCTGTTAAATATGAATTTCGGTAGGATAATGAGTGGCACTCACCAGTCTTCTCTTTGGTTTGATGAGTGGTCTATTTTGTCCGTTCATTTTGTAGTACAGTCCACAGGCGTTGCACAGGTAATGTCCGGTACCGTCCCTTCTCCATAACGGCGTGCTGGTGGCTCCACAGTTCACACACTCTCTGCCCTCTGAACGGAAAAAGAATTCAGGGAATCGATAAGAGAATTCATTAGAGAAGTTATTACTACTGGAGAAATTACTGGCTATGTCTAACTAAACATCGATAAAAAAAACATGCTTATATACAGTTGGGGTGGTTGTCAGGCAGAAATTGAAGGAATTAAACTGAATTGTCGGCAATTAAGTTGATTGCTGTCATTTGGGCGGAATCGATAATAATCAAATCTATAATTCAAATATTCGATTAGGGTTGACAAAGTGAAGTAGGTTTTCCATATATTCCCACGTAAATGGAAGGAATCTTCTGAGCAGTGCAGTTTGATTGGACTTGAACAATTATTTCAACAGTATATTACAATATGGAAATATCGAAAATAATAATAGTATAGTTGAAGGTTTTCCTGGAATTTACGACTAGTTTTCGAGGTTCTCTATATGGGAACGACAATTTTACCGCCCAGTGACAGTCACTTCGAATGCGCCTTAAAAGGCGATAGTACCTATTCCGGTAAACATATCCTTCAATTCAGTCTCCACCATCGAACCAAACGAGAGCATGCTTTTCTTCTAATAAATGTTAATCTAAATAAACTCCGTCACATTCTAACTGCGAGTAATTCAACAAATGAAGCTTTATAATCGTGTGTGGTCTTATCCGTATCAATGCTTAATTTAACTGGTAAATTGAAAGAGATTTTAATTATGTCCAAGTTATACCAACAAGATGCTAGAGTTTGTAATGGAAGTACAGTGGAAGTTAATGGCTCCAATTTATTTTCCTCGAAGGGTTTCTGTTGTTTTTTTGGCTGGAGTAGGTTTATAAACTCGTAATGTTCGATTCAAAAGTGGATTGTAAAGGTGGTTCTACACTACATGTCATACAAAAGCTTCGTGCAATACATTCACCACAGGGTACTCCGTCTGTCCCCGGTATTCGAAGGATCTCTTTCTTCGTAGAATACTAAGAAAATGAATATCCGTTCCTACATAGTTGAGAATTAAAACCAAGTAAACTCTCACATATAAAAAATAGAATGAAATAAAAAGTAAACCGATTATCCCCAATGAAATCTTCGAAGCCCAACGATGATGTTGCTGAAAAATTTTTCTCGACGGTTGAAATTGTGCGGAACTCTGATGATGCCTCCACGAGTCAAGGTTCAACAGGCAAGTTCGGTCTGCAACATTCTCTGGAGGTACAACCTTAACCTTTGATGTTATTCTTGCGAGTTCCGAAAGGATTACTCAATCCGGCATTGTTTTATCTCGTCGAGATATTGAATCTATTGATCATCTCCATTATATTCCTTGTTGAGGAAATTACCATTCAATTTTTATAATAATCAAACAAAATCATTTTTGATATATAGGTACTACAAGGAGTAGGTACACACTGGATTTTCAGAATTTGAAAAAAAAATTACGAAAAGCACTGCCGTGAAGGCAGGAGCTTTTGAGCGCTCGTACATGCAACTTGTAGGTGGATTCGCATTTTCCAGTTTTAGAAATCAATTGAAGAAATTTTCGACAGCTGTCAAAAAAATTCTGAAACTTAAGCGAAACTCCAAACTTCACGTCAGTGCTTCAGCTGATCAATTTTTTTCGATAATTCGCTAGAATTATCTATGGTCTTGGTGATGCGATCTGGACAAAATTTTGCACGTAGTTTGAAAACATTATTCCCCAGCTAGGTGCAAAATTTCATTGCAATCCGATCAGTAGTTTCGAAACTATCAGGAAAAAAAAATTTTGAACGGCCATATTTACGGAACCCCTAGTCTCATTTTGCTCATTGATGAACGTGGCCGCGATATTCGCGATCCAAACCCACCCTGAAAATTTCAAGTACCTAGGCCTTTCCGTTCTAAAGTTACAATTTTCTATGATTTCTATGGTTCTGGTCATGCGATCTGGACAAAATATTGTTTTAATATATCATTCTCGATTAAAATACAAAATTTCATCTCGATCGAATTCGTAGTTTCTAAATTATCGAGAAACCAAAATTTCCGTTCGAAAGTTATGATTTTCTATGGTTTCTATGGTTCTGGTCATATGATCTGGAGAAATGTAGCTTGAATATATCATTCTTCATTAGTATACAAAATTTCGTCACGATCGAATCCGTAGTTTTGAAATTATCAAGAAAACTAAATTTGAAACGACCATATTTACAGAACCCCTAGTATAATTTTGCTCATAGATGAACGTGATCACGACATTCAATATCCACACCTATCCTGAAAATTTCAAATCGCTAGGCGTTTCCGTTCAAAAGTTACAATTTTCTATCGTTTCTATGGTTCTTGTCATGCGATCTGGACAAAATTCTACATGTAGCTTGAACACCTCATTTTCCATTCGAGTGCAAAGTTTCATCTCGATCGAATCTGTAGTTTCGAAGTAATCAGGAGAACAAAGTTTTGAACGGCCATATTTACGGAACCCCTGGTGGAATTTGGCCCATTAACGAACTTAACGAGGCATTCGGGAACTGAACCCACACTGAGAATTTCAAGTCTCTAGGTTGTTCCGTTCGAGAGTTATCGTGCTTACAGACGGACAGACTCGAATTTTACAATGGATTCGTCATCAGTGAGTCGAACATAGTCGTTTGAGACCATTTTCGGCTCAAAATTCGAAAAATACAGACATCGTGACGAAATGATATAGCCCTCGTGTAAGTAGTACGAGCGCTCAATAATTCATCCAGAAGTTTTGTTCGAGAAATTGTTTGTAAATGTGGATTCATTAGTAGGAGCTGGCCCTCAAGATTCTGTGATTTGTTGTCATTAGATTTAATTGAGAATATGAAGGATGTCATTGAATTTCGAATAAAAATATTTCTTCCATAATGCAATTCATTCAAAAACGATCAGTTCCCATAAAAATAATACTTTGGATTTTGTTCCCATTCATATATTCTGAACTAGTCATCAATGTTGCAATATTGATAGAAATTTCGAAATTGGGAAAAAGATAATCTTGAGTACCTGATACAAAACAAATTAACCTTTGACTCACGCATGTGCAGAAATCAACAATGACATTGAATGAATCGAATTTTTTCCAACAATCAAAAATAGCGATACTTGGTAATTAGTTCTCGAGAAATTATATTATCTTAAATCTCTAGTGGTACACTTTGGAACAATCGGAAATTGATTTGCCTGGCCTTTCAATTGTATGAGATAGAATATTTCATTGTATTTACATTTTGTTTTCGAGCGTCTTTCGTAATTTTTATTTGTTTTCTGGAATTGTTTTTTTTTCGCAATGATTAAGTTTTTGCAAAATCTACTCTCCTACTTTCAATGTTCCTCTCAACGCAACAATAGGTTATTTGAATTTTTCAACCAAGAATCACCAACTCGAGCAAATTTTCAATTGAATTTTGTGCTTGTGAATTGTTCAGTCAATGGAAACTCTTGATACTTATATGTAATACGTCTTGAAGATTCGAGGCTAATCGGTATGTCTGTTCCAACAATTTCCCTTCCGATAATAACAAGGCAACAACGTTATTAATCAACTGTTAAACTACCAACTTCTAAAATAGTCAGCTTCGCATTGATTTGCATTTGTAAACACCACCTTCATCCAGGATATCATCAATTAATATCAAATATGTAACGTGGAAAAACAATTTATAGATCTTCTCAACTTAACTGTTCTTAGACGAACAGAAGCTAAATTCTGGCCGACGTGATGATTAGAAAAATATATCCCTCATCAATTATGTTCTTCAAGTCGGTAATTAAGAATTCTCCGAAACTATACTGGGATAAAATTTAGATTTTTCATAAATCATTCACGCCACTGACATTGGAGGTGAAGCCAAACTGTTGAAGATTTCTTCACCCTCATTTGGTTGATTTCCGGTAGAACTAACATTAATTTGACCAAGTTTGCTATCGATTTTAACCCCTCTTCCCCTATTTCCGAACATCTTTCGTTATTCACTCATTCGATCAATTTTCCACAACATTTCCCCCCTAAATGTAAGCGTATTCGAAAAGCAAACTTTATACGCCTTAATCACATCGAGTTTTGCGCATTCGGGGAATCCGACTTTCATTTTTCGATAGAACGACCCAAGACTTTTTGTTGGCGCCAAATCAACCGTGAAAATGTCAAGGAAGCACTTGAGGATGAATGAAAACCACTTTGGAACGGACCGCAAATCCCCATATGCAATTTCAGGTTTGTTTGTGACCGAATTTAAAGTATACACAGTGGTACATGTAAGAGGCTTACGGTACAATGTTGCGGATATTGGCAGGAATTAGTTACTTATTTGTGGATTTGTGGGGTAGAATCCCTCGCACCTGGATTGTATTAACAAACAACCGTGAAATTTGTGCAGGTATACCTACCCTGTTGTTGTTCGAGATCGATATTGAAATTCGGAATTTTCGGATCACAGATTTATTTCATTCGAATTTTTCAACGAAGAGTTATGGATATTTTCGTCAATCGAAAGGACTCTTGAATGGCCTCAAACTTCACAATGGATTTTCCAGTGAGATAACCGAAATGTCTTCGGATGACGAACAATCCTTACAAATATCGCAAATTCCCCCCGTGAGTTTCCACGCGTATTTATATTCAAACGGCACGATCACGTACCTCGGCGAAGAGCACTTCAGTCGAGTTAAAAATCCAAAACCGAAACATCAAAGTATGCGGGTCTCTTCTGCTCGCCGAACAATAGAGAAACAGCAATGACATCTTTAATTAGCAACATCATCGTGGCACCCCTCGATCTCTTGTTCCCACGGAAGAATTTCCATGAAGGTCGACACTTCACGAAACAAAAGAAGATATTTCATCCTCATCACTCATTACGCAGTCACTTTTGGTTTCGCTGCAATTTTTAATTAGTTTTCTCCACGCATCACCGCTATAAAATGGCGGATACTGTGCAACTTACTAATTGTCGACGTCACGTGATAAAAGACCGCAGAACGGATGTTGCAGTCGGGAAAAAATATCGTTACAACATCCCACTTTGTGTAGGTGCAGCATGAAGAAATCTGTGAATCAACGACAAAATTGGAAAAATTTCAAAGGGTGAGTGTGAAAACACCGATAAACCAATGAGGAAAACGTGTCGTGATAAGCTTGCTGGAAACTTAAATAAAAAATCAAAAGTAAATTAAGAAGAATAAAAGGAAAGAACACAAACGTGATTATTAAACTCAAGGAATGATTAAACTCCTGCACTGAACTCCCCACAATATGCATGAAATTATACCAAACTTAAGATGAAAGTTCAATGCAGGAGGAAGAAAAGAAGAAAGAAACTAAATTTAATAAAAACTAAAGAATAAAATATTGTTCTGCATTAGCTTCAGCCCGTTTCTAGTTGGGTATGAACCTTGTCCACATGAAGATCAGGAAAACACGTGATTATCTTTTTTTGTTTAGTGATTTACTACTCGAAGAATCAGCATGTTCTCCTTCCCATCTGGAGGATTCATTCCCAACTTCTCTGCTCCGTAATTTTGTTAGTAGAGTCAAATTGTCGAGTCAAATCTTACCGGCGCTGGTTCTCGACTTGTTTCTAGGTTTATTAGGTGACTGGGCGCCTTGGGCCGTCAAATGTGGTTTGTTCTGAGGCGAATACGTTGCCCCGTGAATACCGTGGCCATACGCAGACCCATACGAACTTTCAAAGTTACCATTGAACATGCCGGAGGAGCCCCCTTCATAGTCACTACCTTCACGCTGCTTGTTCGAACTGGACCCCGACGAGGGCTTCATGTCCAACGCGCAGCTCTGGGGGTTCTCGTGCATGAAGGCTCCCATCGCCGCCGCCACTGCGCTCTGGTACTCCGATCCCGCCGACGGCGCCACTGAGTCCGGCGTGCTGTCTTTCGGCGGTGTCGGGGGGAAGGCGAAGAGGTTGTGGTGTTGGGAGGGTGCTGAACTGGGGCTCTGGGATTTGTCGGGGTCGCCTCCGCCGAACGGCACCCAAGGTCCTGAGTGCGCCAGGGGTTTCGAGTCTGACAGCCAAGGGTGCAGGGGGGTGTGGAAGTGTGGACGGCACATTTGGCCGGACGACATGCGGGAGGCTGAAACGAGAAGAAAATGTTGATTAGATATCTCAAGTTTTTTTTAATATTGATGTTTAACTATAGTATCGATATCTATGAGTACTACATGGAGTAGTATGGAAAAATATGCCCAAAAACATGGTAACCGAGATATATTTTTTTTGGTTTTAATGGCACGACATCTCATAAAATCGACACTTCAAAAGATGGAATCACAGATTCATATGGAATGTATAAATTTACTCAACATCAGATCAGAAAAACTCAATTTTCTTTCCACGTGGAACAGCTGTCAAGCACAGTTTTTACATAACTCATTCAATTGATGCTTCGTATGCATAGACACAATATTTCTGAAATACCGAAGTCTTTTTTCTCCAATCTACGAAACCTGGCTCATTCAGACCCCGAACGTATCCTGAAAATTTCAAAACTCTAGGCCTCTTCTTTCACATAGTTTTCTACCCTGGACGATTCATTTTGAAGAAGCTCAGTTGAATAATTTGAAAAAAGTCATTTTTGAAACAGATATACAAGGTGTTACAATAGTATATTGTTTAATAAGTGGGAGAAGCATAGTATTCACAAACGACTGTGATAATTACCAGACGAGGAGCGTAGCGACGAGTCTGGTGACATAGGAGTTTGGGAATATACTTTTCCCACGAATTATACGTACATCTTTTTGAGCGCTCGTACTACTTACACGAGGGCTATATCATTTCGTCACGATGTCTGTATTTTTCGAGTTTTGAGCCGAAAATGGTCTCAATCGACTATGTTCGACTCACTGATGACGAATCCGTCGGAAAATTTGAGTCTGCCCGTCCGTCCGGCCGTCAGCACGATAACTCTCGAACGGATCAACCTAGAGACTTGAAATTTTCAGTGTAGGTTCAGATCCCAAATGCCTCGGTTGAGTTCGTTAATGGGCCAAATTCCACCAGGGGTTCCGTGAATATGGCCGTTCAAAGTTTTGTTTCCCTGATTACTTGAAAACTACAGATTCGATCGAGATGAAATTTTGCACTCAAATGGAAAATGAGGTGTTTTAGCTACATGCGGAATTTTGTCCAGATCGCATGACCAGAACCATAAAAACCATAGAAAATCGTAACTTTTGAACGGAAATGCCTAGGGACTTGAAGTTTTCGGGATAGGTGTGGATCTCGAATGTCGTGATCACGTTCATCTATGAGCAACATTATACAAGGGGTTCCGTAAATAGGGTCGTTTGAAATTTTGTTTTCTCGATAAATTCGAAACTACGGATTCGATCGAGATGAAATTTTGTATTTTAATCGAGAATGATATATTGAAGCAATATTTTGTCCAGATCGCATGACCAGAACCATAGAAACCATAGAAAATTGTAACTTTTGAACGGAAAGGCCTAGGAACTTGAAATTTTCAGAGTGGGTTTGGATCGCGAATATCGCGGTCACGTTCATCAATGAGCAAAATGAGACTAGGGGTTCCGTAAATATGGCCGTTCAAAATATTTTTTTCCAGATAGTTTCGGAACTACTGATCGGATTGGAAAGAAATTATGCACCTAGCTGAGGAATAATGTATTCAAACTACGTGCAAAATTTTGTCCAGACCGCATCACCAAGACCATAGATACCGTAGAAAATTCTAGCGAATTATCGAAACAAAATTGATCAGCTGAAGCACTGAGATGAAGTCTGGAGTTTCGCCTAAGTTTCAGAATTTTTTTGACAGCTGTCAAAAATTCCTTCAATTGTTTTCTAAAACTGGAAAATGCGAATCTACCTACAAGGTGCATGTACGAGCGCTCAAAAGCTCCTGCCTTCACGGCAGTGCTTTTCGTAATTTTTTTTTCTTCGATCGTTGATTTACATTAAAAAAATTAATTAAAATATTTCATTCAAGATGTAATCAAGTGAGTTTAAATAGATGTGGTAACCATGGAAATTACTTTGTTGTGACAAAAGTAAAATAATTTTCAAGCCGGTTTTGTTTGATTCGTTGTATTTTATGAAAAATTAGAAAAGAATTAGTAAACATGAACACTGATAGTGATTATTTGTTACCTTGCACGCCTCCTGAACTAGTAGAAGCCGCGAACGCGGCTTCACTTAGTTTACTTCCGGCGAAATCCAGAGAGAAGTATGAACTTTCGTACCAACGCTTCATGGATTTTTGCAGAAAAAACAACAGTGTATCCTTTTTTGAGAATGTACTTTGTTTCATTTTATTGTAATAATTCATTTGTAACATTTGCCCACTTTTCTGGAATGTTGAGCTTTGCGCATAGAAAACAGGTCAAAATAGTGTCACTTTTTCCACGATCGGAGAAAAAATAAGTTTTCAGGTGGTGATTCCTTGTCAAAAATTGAAAGGGGCACTTCATTGAAAAGAAAGTAACCGTCGCACGAGGTTGTAGTTTTCTTTATCAAATATCTATTGCTTCAACGGAAACAACACAAGAAATGAAAACATTTTTAGATACAGTTTTCTATGAGGAAATTTCGTTTTGTTGAAGATGTAACTTTTCAAGTAAAGGTCTAAAAGCTTTTGTTAACGCATGAGACCCCCTTCAATTTTCAACAAGGATTCACTCCTTCAAAACTTTCGCACCTTATTGGTAATACCCTGTATTCACAACAAATAGTGAATACTTAAGAATAGCTAGAAGTTCAGAATTTCACCAAAATTTTGAATGACCATAAAACAACCGAAAACCGAATTTAAAAAAAATTACGAAAAGCACTGCCGTGAAGTCAGGAGCTTTTGAGAGCTCGTTTATCCACCTTGTAGGTAGATTCGCATTCTCCAGTTCTAGAAACCAATTGGAAAGATTTCGACAGCTGTCAAAGAAAATTTCAAACTAAGGGAAAAATCCAGACTGCAAGTCGGTGCTATAGGTGACCATTTTTTTTTCGATAATTCGCTAGAATTTTATACGGTATCTGTGGTCTTGGTAATGCGATCTGGACATTTTTTTTCATCTATGTGCGAAATTTCATTCCAATCCAATAAGTAGTTTCGAAATTAACAGGAAAAAAATTGTTTGAACGGCTATATTTACGGAACCCCTAGTCTAATTTTGCTCATTGATGAACGTGACCGCGAAATTCGCGATCCGAACCTATCCTGAAAATTTCAAGTCCCTAGGCCTTTCCGTTCGAAAGTAATTTTTTATGGTTTCTATGGTTCTAGTCATGCGATATGGGAAAAATGTAGCTTGAATATATCATTCTCCATCAAAATACGAAATTTTGTCACGATCAAATCCGTAGTTTTGAAATTATCAAGAAAACTGAGTTTCAAACGACCATATTTACGGAACTCCTAGTCTAATTTTTCTCATTTATAAACGCGACTACCACATTCGAAATCCACACCTATCCTGAAAATTTCAAGTCCCTAGGCCTTTCCATTACAAAGTTATAATTTCCTATGGTTTCTATGGTTCTGGTCATGTAAGCTGGACAAAAGTTTGCATGTAGCTTGAACACGTTATTCTCCATCTGAGTGCAAAATTCCACCTCGATCGAATCTGCAATTTCGAAGTAATCAGGAAAACAAAATTTCGAGCGGCCATATTTACGGAACCCCTGGGCGAATTTTGCCCAAGAACGAACTTAACCGCGGCATTCAAGATTCGAACCTACCCTGAAAATTTCAAGTTTCCAGGACATTCCGTGCGAAAGTTATCGTGTATATGGACGGACGGACGGACAGACTCAAATTTTTCGACGGATTCGTCATCAGTGAGTGGAACATAGTCGTTTGAGACCATTTTCGGCTCAAAATTCGAATAATACAGACATCGTGACGAAATGATATAGCCCTCGTGTAAGTACGAGCGCTCAAAAATTACAAATTGACAAATTTCGAATCTAAGAAATGAAAAAAGGGGGTTGAAAATGCTAAAAATTGTGATCTGACATCATGAATTCATTTTTGGGGGAATCGTGACAAGAATAGTGAAGAAAAGGCATGAAGTCATAACTTTTCGACAAGTTTCTGTTAAATTCCCAGACAATTCTTCGTTTAAGGGAAGTTCGTCATTTCATACATTCCCATATTTTACCGATGTTATTCTGGTCCAGAAGGAATGTGAACGTGTTAGTTCAAGTTTGGATACCTCTATCCTCCTCTGCTCCACTCCCAACTAATCGCCCCATTTCGGAAATTAATCACGATAAATCTCCACCAGACGCCACGGACACAATCACGCATCCCAATAAACTCATTTCGATTCCCACACACGTCAGGAAATCCACGTGGAACAATGGGCCAAGCTGTCAAACCCTTTGGTGGCCATCTGCGGAAGTCCGTTAGAATCCCCGCTAATCTTAATGCTATCTGCAGATCGCATCACGCGATAATCTAGCGAGCGACGATGGCAGCCATTGTGGACGCCCTGCAAGATGGCTGCCGACCGCCAGGTGAGGGGTTAAATTCGAGCCCTCAACCCCAATGCAAACGAACAACACAAACAGTTGGACGTTTAGACGCACATACGGTGACTAGGATGTCCCGCTGTGGGGAATTTGGCGAATGGGAGAGGGTCCTTCTGCACGCAGATGTCTGAATTTTTTAACGGGGACATCGGGCGTCGAAGAAGGGAACTCTGGGAATGGAGGTTTACATTCATTTAAACGTTCGAGATCAATAAGTACTACTCATTTCACTTCATATCTATGAACTGGCAGGCACCATTAAATTTCGAATTATTGCATTATTTACATGTGGCTGTGAATAATATTTTGTCGTCGTCATAGAGTTCACACTCAAATTTGACGACTTTATCAAATGTACATTATGCATCATTAAGAAAGGAGTTGAGTCAGATACCCCAGAGATTGCAATGTAGATAAAACCCGAAGTGATAGCTAGAAATAGTTATAAGTTCCATTGAGCTACGCCTATTACAAAAACTTCAATCCGAATCGATCACCATTCTGCCAGAGCAACGTGAATGTAAGATACAAGTTACAGCCAGCAAAAAGCGACTTCGAACGTTACCATTTCTACCAATAATATATGTATTTAGTTAAGTATATGCTACACCGGCTATCACGCTATATTATATCGCATGTCAATTGAGAAAATGCACTTTATGACGGTGTGCTTAGCACGAACAAGAGAGCTTTGCTGTTCACGCTCCGGCCAGTGTAGTATATGATTGGAAGCACATGTTGCTGCCTGCCAGAAGATGTAAAGCCCCATTCTGTAGTCAGATTGGATGGACTGAACCAGACGCTTGGGTTTCAACGGTTATTTATTTCGGATTTAATTTATATCTGATGATGATGGATCTAATATCTAAGACTGGACTGTGCGAACTTTAAGAAGCTCACAACAATACATAACAATATCATTGTTTATCCCAGAGATTCAAGCTTATGACTCAGAAAGAATGTCTCGGATACCAGAAAAAATACTCGTTAGAATGAACTCCTGATTAAGTCAAAGTATTCAAAACAACTAGGTTTCTAAGGGCCAGAATGCGTACGACTCAAATGTCCATTTTATAAATACCTACTTTACACTTTTCAATTGAACAGGCAATACATTAATACACAATACCATAAAATAATTCATTGGAGTACCTAATGCTTCATGTAATTATCGGAAAAACGTAAACATCGTGGTCAATGTTGAATATTTTTGATAGTTTATGCGGGCGCATTCGCCATTTTGCAGATTTATAAGTAAAGACCGGATTATAATCCGGTCTCTACTTATGAATATTTCATACTCTTCATGCTGCATATATGCAGTATGGAGAGAACGAAATATGTATACAAATATGCTCGAAATATGCATGAAATGAAATATTGAATAATAATAAAAATTAATTTTCAAGCTTTTTTCAGAAGCAGCATATCCTACGATTAGTAAATATAATTTTTCGATGAGTAACAATCAAATATTAGTCTAACAGTCCACTGAAGTAACTTATTCAATTTGGGTATTATTTTATCCACAGTTCTTGCCAAAAATCTCATCAAGAATACTATTAATTTGACGAAAAGATTCAAAGCTTGGATATTATTGTTCAAAGTATTTCTCCAATTTTATGCGGAAATACCTATGGGATTCTTTATGGCAGATTTTATTCAATAACTGAACATATTCGTTCAAAGCTTGAGAATCAAATTTTTTTGAACTCATAGTTACGCGAGAAAAATTATTTATAATCATCGCCTCGTTTTTCCACGATTTTTGTGCCCAAAAATCTGTTATTTTCGAAATTTGAGCTGAGAATGATCAGAAACGATCAGTTCACAGATAAAGAATTCATGGTCAAATTCAATTATATCCGTCCGTGAATACGATAACTTTCGAACGAAAAGGCCTAGGGATGCGACGGTAAAGTTCTTGAATCGACGAAATCTGATAAAGAGTTTCCTAGATATAAACATCTGATTAATTTTTTTCTCAATAATTCGAAATACATATTCCGATTATTTCGAATGACAAGACTTCGGTATCTCAGAAACTATTCTGCTGAAATGTTGTGTCTACATATGAGGCAGCTGTAGAATGTGTTATATAAAAATTTAGCTTTATAGCTATTCCAAGTGAAAAGAAAATTGCATTCTTCTAATCCGGTGTTGCAAAATTTTATATATTCAAGAGATTCTATCTTTTGAAGTTTATGAAAATTCAATGACACCGGTTTAGTGCACAGAATCTGTGGTTCTTTCATAATCTTTCGTTTCGCTACAGTGTCAGTAGAACGAGCGCTCAGAAATAAAAATTACGAAAAGCACTGCCGTGAAGGCAGGAACTTTCGAGCGCTCTTACATCCACCTTGTAGGTAGATTCGCATTTTCCAGTTTTAGAAATCAATTGAAGGAATTTTTGACAGCTGTCAAAAAAATTCTGAAACTTAGGCGAAACTCCAGACTTCATGTCTTCAGCTGACCAATTTTTTTTCGATAATTCGCTAGAATTTTCTAAGGTATCTATAGTCTTGGTGATGCGACCTGGACAAAATTTCAAGGTTCCTAGGCCTTTCCGTTCAAAAGTTACAATTTTCTATGGTGTCTATGGTTCTGGTCATGCGATGTGAACAAAATATTGCTTTAATATATCATTCTCGATTAAAATACAAAATTTCACCTCGATCGAATCCGTAGTTTCGAAATTATCGAGGAAACAAACTTTCAAACGACCGTATTTACGGAACTCCTAGTATAATTCTGCTCATTGATGAACGTTTCAAGTCCCTAGGCCTTTCAGTTCAGTAGTTATGATTTTCTATGGTTTCTATGGTTCTGGTCATGTGATCTGGAGAAATGTAGCTTGAATATATCTCTCTCATTCCATTAGTATACAAAATTTCGTCACGATCGAATCTGTAATTTAGAAATGATCAAGAAAACTAAATTTCAAACGAATATATTTACGGAACCCCTGGTATGATTTTGCTCTTAGATGAACGTCATCACGACATTCCAGAACCTCACCTATCCTGAAAATTTCAAGTCCCTAGGCGTTTCCGTTCAAAAGTTAAAATTTTCTATGGTTTCTATGGTTCTGGTCATGCGATCTGGACAAAATTCCACATGTAGCTTGAACACCTCATTCTCCATTTGAGTGCAAAGTTTCATCTCGATCGAATTTGTAGTTTCGAAGTGATCAGGAGAACAAAATTTTGAACGGCCATATTTACGGAACCCCTGGTGGAATTCTGCCCATTAACGAACTCAACCGAGACATTTGGGATCTGAACCTACACTGAAAATTTCAAGTCTCTAGGTTGATCCGTTCGAGAGTTATC
Source organism: Aphidecta obliterata (assembly GCA_963966015.1). NCBI lineage: Eukaryota > Metazoa > Arthropoda > Insecta > Coleoptera > Coccinellidae > Aphidecta > Aphidecta obliterata. The sequence continues at coordinate 12,625,461 of OZ014433.1, read as the reverse complement.
GTGCTTACGGACGGCCGGACGGACGGACAGACTCGAATTTTTCGACGGATTCGTCATCAGTGAGTCGAACATAGTCGTTTGAGACCATTTTCGGCTCAAAATTCGAAAAATACAGACATCGTGATGAAATTATATAGCCCTCGTGTAAGTAGAACGAGCGCTCAAAAATAAAAAAACTGATGGAAGGTTTTTTTGCAGAATAAATTTTCAATTCCCATTTACTTTGTGTTATCTACAGGGTGTCCCAGAATGAATGGATAATCCTGTAACACTGTATTGAAGAGCTATTGGACTCTCTGAAAAAAATTCAAAAAAACATCTATCACAACTAGAAATATATTTTTTTTCAAAATAATGATTTCTTGCAAATCACGTTGCGTTTCTGTGTAACATGCTTACAAATGAATCAAATCAATCAGTTTTTTCATCGTGAAATAAGTAATGAAGATGTATTGTACCATTTTGAAATTCACATGAAAGTCGAATATTTTTTTTTGAGTTGGCCACACAGACTTTCCCAAATCCACCATGAACGATTTAACTTTCACATTATGAAATATTCATCACATTTTATGATGAAACTTGAAGTTGGATATTTTTTTCCAAAAAAGTTACAACAGATACTTATACGGTTTTCAGCATATCTGTAGGTATTTCAATGAAGAATATTTCACCACGAAGAAACTGATGGATGACGCATGTGAGCGTGATACACAGAAACGCAATGTGATGTGCAGGAAATCATTATTTTGATAAAAAAATATTTCTGGTGGGGATAGATTTTTTGTGTGTTTTTTCAGAGAGTCCAATAGCTCTTCTATACAGTGTTTCAGGATTATCCATTCATTCTGGGACACCCTGTATATGATGTACAATCAAATTCATTGCTTCGAAATTTTAACTTAGCATATTCATTACCTACTCGAGTAAGATTATTTTATGTGTGATGATTTTCATTAGGTGGAAGAAACGAAGACATCGAGGCAGAAAATAACATGAAAAAAGAAAAATAAACTTCAACAGTAAACCACAATAATTATGCTAATTCGTTTTTGTATTTCCACAACTGCTGAAGGCGAAAAAACAATTCAATTCCTAATTCGTCCAACAGTCGAGTGGTTTCGTGACTATCAATTTACTAAGTCATGAACAGTAGATTAGCAAATAAGCTTCTCCAACCTAGTTAAGTTAAAACAAATCCAACAGTGAGAAATTCAACTGTAGGTACGAATTATAAAGACATTCTCGTTAATTACACAATGGTTGATTATTTCCAACAAAAGCTATTAAATGAATAATGCAAATGTGGCCCAGTTAAAGTCGGTTTCTTTATTGCCAATAATACGCTTATAATAATAGATTTTTAATAATGCGAGCTCATAGAGTGCAGGAAGGAAGTTGCAGATAAGATCTCATCTGATCGTGGTAGCATATCGTACATGTGTGTGGAAACAAATGAAAACAAAACATTTGATTGCTAAATAAGCACCTTTGTGAAATCACACTCAACTGTCCGAAACGTCGATACGCCTAATTCTGACCGAAACCGACGGGCTCTTTGTTTCCCAACAGAAGGGAGATGCATTCATTGAGAGCAAAATTCAAGACTTGATATGACAAGTTGATAGACATTATTCAACAGAGTGAATAAAATTAGCTTCAAACGATCACTCGAATTACAACAATCCCAACAAATTGCCGTTTGTAGAGACTCCATGGGCGTTTTTCTGTCGAAAAACATAATAGGCGAACCACGTCTCGTTACTCAGGCCGAACCTCCTGAAATAAAGTAACCCATTCGAGAAAATAACAAGGCATGCGACATTAAACACATTGTCGGAATACTCGCGCCACAATATAACCATAGGTTCTTTTTATGCCAATTATTTTAAAAAGAGGCTTAGAGCGAGACACTCGTTATACCACGGTGGGACCATGGGACCATGCATTCGTTTATTTATAGGATGGGCGCATGACATAAGGGCGAGATTCCCGCGCCTCGAGGACATTTTTATGATCACGTCGGTCTAAGATATAGCGCTATCAACTTACCAACTTTTATTCCGTTGAAAACAAAACGGATCGTATTTCACGGCAAGTTATATACAAGTGTCATTCAATTTGAAATTGTTACTTATTTGTTGAAAACGGGGGCTTTGCTGTGAACCGTTTGTGTCCTATGGAACAAGGGGGCCTATTGTGGACGCAGACATCCCTTCCGCTACCTCCGGAAGGCCCTCGAAGATACAATAAATAGGCGCTACCATTACTTTTGTATCCAGGACTAGGGTACAACTTAACTTTAGGCCCCACCTCAGATTTTGATGATATTTTGTTGGGGCCAGTAGTCCCAATCTTAGGAAACGTATGGTTCAGAAAATAAGACTATTTCAAAATTTTCTGTGAAAAAATCTGAAATCCAAAATCATCCAGGAATAATTCCCCCAAAAATCTCGAACGATAGACTTATCCGACAGAAAAATAGGCAACTTTTCTCTCGATAAGATCGCGAGCCACTTGAAACGGTGATGGATTTCGTGGAAAGATCTTTCTATCTCGAATGAGTAATTGCTGTAGGTTTTTATTAATTTAATTTATTTATCTTGATATCGATTTTATCTCGAACTAATTTGAAAGCAATGAATAATATTTGTTCTACACGGTACACCGATCTAACGTACGAATTTATCTGACTCCCCATGCAAACTGTATAATCTTGGACGGAGTTCAAAGATTGAAGATAAACGGAATCGTTTTAACTATGAAATCATAGTAACGGGCGGAAGATGCGCACTGTGTAAAAATAAGAAGGGAGATAAGGAATCTCGACTTATTTATACATTGCCATCACCGAATTCCCCCAGGCGAGATCAAACTCGAGATTTCGAAACATTTGTGAAATGATACACGAATTACGGTCAGAAATCGAAATTCGTACAAGTACAAATAAACAGTTCAAACAAAAATATTGATTGACGTTTTTCAAGGTCCTCGATATTTGAAGAAGATTGTGTAAACCCTGATAGAGACTCGATGGTATCTTGTGATGATATTTCAATAAAAACCCATATTTCTCAATATCACTTATTTATTCGAGTCAAAAGAAGATCTCTTAGAGGTTTTAGCTTTTTCAATCATGAACCGAACAGGAAGAAAATGCAACAATATTAATATAGAAATTGGAAATAATTTTTTATTACTCCTGCCATTTTCTTCATTCAATCAAATCTTTTCTACTATTGTTTTCGGATTATGCTCTTTGAAAATCGTGTTACGCATTTCAATGGGATGTAAATTCTTGGGACTCAAAATCAATAAAAGTACCAAGCACGAGGCAGATAAATTTTTATCTTCCTGATAAGTTAATATCGCGAAACGCGCCAAACCTTGATCCAGTCTACTCATCTCCATTTTAATCAAAATTGATTCAACCGGGAATGACTTCACAAAAATCCTCAAGAAGTTGAAACAAATCGAAATTATATTCTGAAAAATTATAAAAAGCACTGCCGCATTCACCTTGTAAGTAGATTCGCATTCTCCAGTTTTAGAAACCAATTAATGAAGAAGGTTTTGACAGCTGTCAATTATGCCGAATCAAATGTTACAGAAATATAAGGAATTTTCATTCAATAATTCGTTGGAATTTAAAATGGTTCTGGTTGTGCGATCTGAAAAAAATGTAGCTTGAATATATAATTCTCCATTAAAATACAAAATTTCGTCACGATCGAATCCGTAGTTTTTGAATTGTCAAGAAACCTAAATTTCGAACGACCATATTCACGGAACTCCTGGTCGAATTTTGCCCAATAAAAACTCAAACGCGGCGAAATTTGAAAATTTCAAGTTTTTTGGTCTTTCTGTTCGAGAGTTATCGTGTATACGGGCGGACGGCCAGACGGACTGACTTGAATTTTTCGAGTACATAATTCTTCATCCATGTGCAAAATTTCATTCCAATCAATAACTAGTTTCGGAATTATCAAGGAAAAAATATTTTGAAGGGCCACATTTACGGAACCCTAGTCTAATTTTGCTCATTAATAAACGTGACTGCGACATTCGAGATCCACACCTATCCTGAAAGTTTCAAGTCCCTGGGCCTATCCGTTCAAAAGTTATAATTTTCTATGGTTTCCATGGTTCTGGTCATGCGATCTGGACAAAATTCCGCATGCATAGCTTGAGATTCTACCAAAAAGTTGAAAAATTTGTTTCGGCGACTGGCGGGTGATTCGACGAGCTAACAAACCCGTGAATATTGCAGAACAAATTGGAATTCGTGATTAAAAAATAATAACAGACATTATCGCTTTTATAGGGAAAGATTTTCGATATAAGCTGTGGTATAATAAGTGGCTATAAAGGATCGATCACAGTAATTTTCGAACATGACGTCCTGCCTCGTACGCCGAATGTGGAACCCTGGACAGAACCATTAGCAGATCGATTATTTATCCATTTTATTTTAACACGGTGATACGCTTATATTTATGAGGTTCACGAGAGAAAAACAAAGACTGATTGAGATGTTAACTAGAACATACTGGTAATTCTCACGAAAATATAGGAACCATCAAGACACGATATCGAAGCATATATGATGAAGATATGAACGAAACACCGATATAATCAATAAAATCAGTCCTATGGTATAGCTTCACTATTTACTTCAGACAAAAGCCACATTTTTTTGTGAGCTTGTTTCTATGAACAAGATCAGCTTAGCGAAATTTCTGAAATTGTGTGATCATTTATGAAATGAGTTATACTTCATTTAAGAATTATTGACATTGAAGCAGGCCTTGAACGTCCAGTCGAGGCTTTATTTCTGGTTACAAAAAGTAAATGTTCAATTTCATCATAAAAATAAAACAACAAACATAAATATAACCTAGAAAAGTGTTCAGTATACGAATTATCGAATATTTGAGCCGGAATATTCCGACTACAGTTTAAACCTGGGAATTCAGGTTTGAGTGCGCAAAAATATCGTGCAATGCTTTCATATGAAATTATTTGAACTTCCAAGCAAGTTGTTCATTTGAGATATCTTTCATATAAAAGTCAAGCATGGAAAATTGAAGATCATTGAAATAAATATTTATTTTCACTCAAGACTATGCAATCCTTATTGTTATTGGAAAACTCGCAAAATTCTAACCATATAACTAAAAGAGTACCATTTTATCTTAAGATTCAAGAAGGATAATTAATGGAATTCTAGTGGTGCAAAAAACAGAAAACAATTTTTGATACTTCGCAAGCACGGGGCCAAGTGAATGGATTGGAAAAAACGTTATATATATTAATAAATAATAAAAATTAAGAATCTATGTAGCACAGGAAGAATTTTGTACTGTAACTATCAATATTTGAACCAATTTGTGAATTATTTAGTGCTCGGTGTTGAATACTTTGAGAAGGTCAATTTTTATTTCCATTTATCAAAACTGTCCATGAATTATTGAAAATATTATAATTAATTCTACAATTATTCAGTATACTTTTGAATTGTGAACAATATAACATGTGTTCAATGTCAGTATTAGCAGAAGGAATGTGAACAGGGTACCATACAGTATATAAGTATAATGAATAAACTTAAAATGTCTTCGAATGATACAAGAGCAAAGATAAAAATTTCATTGAAAACTTTGTTTCCACGTATAAGTGTAGTGATTTGGATGTGTTTATTGAATTAGCTGACATAATCCTATTGATGGGCATCCTTTTGCAGGGAAGGTATCAATTTTTCAAAAACTCATTTATGAAATAATTCACCATTCATAGTTTTATGGTAATCCTTATCATTAATACCACTGTCAAGAATCATATCACATCCAGGTAAAAATCCATCGATTGTTCCAGCATTCAAAATAGTGTACCATTTGCCTTCACCCTTAAATATACTTGGCAGACCTTCTGGATTACTTTCTAGTGTCCACTGACGAATTTAAATACCGTTTTTGAATATCCAAGTTTCATCTAGATAAATGAATTTCACGTTTTGTTCCATGTATTCTCGGTATTTACCACAAAATCGTACTCTTTTTATTATATTTTTAATCAATAAGAATTTTCCTTCCATCAACTTTTTTGTATTTGTATCCAATTTTTTTTATGATATAATATAATGTTGTCTTTGATCGATTGAAATTTAGGTGCTCTTTGGTTAGTTGAAAAAGGATATCCAAACTGATATATCCAATGTTTCTAATTTAAGCAAAAACAAAGTCATTAAATGTTTCTTTGAAGGAATAATCATATTGCACAGGTTTTCTTCCACTGCTAATTCCAGGCTGTAATAACATGCTAATATTCTACGGACAGTGCTTGGAGAAATTTGAAAATTTAAGAGACATTGATCAATCAGAATACACTTTGAGTAGGTGAATAACAGTTTACCTAAACCACTAGTGAAACCCGATTAATGCTAGCGGAATCTTTGAAAAACTCGAAGTAACACTGTCAAACTGCCTGGCGTTCTCTTGTTGTGAGGCTCGATGTATCCTGGTCAATTTCAGCCATTTCAATAGCACAAGACAAAAAATACTCAAAATCAGAGCTAATTTTCATAATTATTCACCAATATCTTCGATAAAATCATCGAAGCAAGGTCTCTATAGGTTATGTTAGTGTTATTCCTATACCAACCTGAATTCAGCAACCCAAAATATTACTGAATAGTTTATTACCAACTTAAATTCGATTTCCACAGCCTACCGAGATGTCAATAATTCCTAAACGGAGTCACATTATACCAAAATAAACAATGAAGGTCATGCGCCCTGCCAAATTTGGAATTCACAGCAAACGACACCATCGGGATTTCGCCTTATCGCAAAAAATTATTCAAGCCAAAAATGCGTTTTCCATAAGTGATTTCTCTGCGAATGGAAAGTGACCTTACACAGAATTTTCGAGAGTACAAAAGATCTGATGGGAAACGCTTATCGCGAGATTACGAATTCCGAAACCGTCTTCTAAGCACTCATTGACACCTCCGCCACGTATCTAATTTGCCTCAGCTAATTCTTAATTAGCAGAATTCGTCTTTGAAATACACCGATGGACTGAAATGTAAGTTTGGTCGATGTTTATCTCGACGAACAAACTATTTTGAATATCAATTCATTAAGGAAGAGTTTGATGAATTGCAAATCAATTTGTTTGGGATATATTTAACTAGCATAAGGAAGAAGAAACGGTTTGAATGGGATGTGGTATTTTTTTTGCTGAACCCAATTTCTTCCTTACCGTTGTGAACACCGAAAAAGTGTATCAGATCCTATTGAATTCCCACAAATCATTCATAAGTTTTTGGCAGGAACGAAAGTTTCTGTTGGGAAAACAGCTGAGTTCGGTTCTGCACAGGTTCCCGGAATATCTTGCGCCCAAACTCGGATCGAATTTAAATCAAAGCCGAAGAACGGATGACCCACACGGTTGCTTGGCTGTCAAATTTTGAACCTCGACGGCTGTCTCTTTTTATTGGCGTGTGAAAGTCGAGAAAAATTCGATATGACATTCCATGAATGTTTGAACTCAAGGACACGACAGGTAGAGTATCACCGTGATAATTCATTATTTGTAACATGACATGAAATGAAACCTCCACCTAGGATCCGCCGCCTAGACCAGTTCACGAAATTCAAATGAGCGGCAGTAGAGACTTACACCAACAAAGAATTCTCGAAGAACCATTGTAATCATAGCAATAAAAATATTAATACCGAAGAAAATATTACTCCATGTTTTCTAGGACAGTTCACATGAAAATATCAATATATTTCGTACGAAAGTAGATCTCGCAGTCCATCAGTGCAAACACATGATTATCCATGAGTTTATTTATCTGAACTGAAGAGGTTGGTTCCGTTCTGATAGATATGATAAAGTTTCTCGGTTTATATGGCAGCGATTGCTTATGGATTCGTTTCCATCGAGACCAGGCATGAGAAAATAAATCAAGAACTCGATGAACGCAAAATGAGTATTGAAAAATAATTTTTGTATTTCTATTATTCTCGCAGTCAACACTGATATGAAAATAATGGATCCTTTTGTGTGAAATTTGGAGGGCTTTCACTGCCCATCAACGATTCTTACTTCGAGCTTAAATTTCTCCCTGGTACATTAGCGGCCAGAACAAATCAAAGAACGTGACAAAATGAGCCGAAAAAATCGAAGATAAGTCTCGTCTTCCCAGAAAACTCTCAGATTTCACCGATTTTCGACAATGGGGGTTGGTTCGGAAACAAGTACACGAACAGGAAATATTTGAACGCATGCGATATCCGGTACCGCCGTTCGACGATCAAACGATACAGTCGAATCAATATCTGAATATGAATTTCGAAGTACAACTACCAAGAAGCACAACATTCTCCGTATACGTCCGACTGGAGATTCCGAGAAACCTGGCCGAATATCCGAGGTATGCGTGCCAGGAACAAGTTCCTCAAAAGTCCAAAGACATCGACTAATGACGCAAAATGAAGGGAACAATGCAAATGCTATTTTAACTATTCCCTAGAACGTGGAACAGCAATTTGGGAAGGTATAGATAGTTTCTGAAGTATGAAGAAGAAATTCAGAAATACTCCACTGAATGAGGAAAGCAGAAGTGAGAGCAATGATTAGAAACAAATAATAATTTGACTGAATGATTTCAAAAATACACATAGATTTCAGTTTCGAATCCACTATCAATCTCATGAATAAAAATAAACTTTTCACATTCCCTAAAACATACAGTATAATCACCTATGTATAGAACAAGAAAAAAGACAAAGGAAATTACATGAAAACAAATATTTCGTTCTAGGTGAAACATTAGGAAAGATGAATTTGAACTCATTTTATCGACGCCCCATTATAGACATAAACTTTGAGATAGGGCGAACAATTTTTGAGACAGTTATGTCTTCAAAAATTATTATTTTTTCAATTCTTCTACTGTTAGGATCTCAGCAAAATTTCATATAAGCCTTTGTATCTTTACCTTACAACTTACTACGAAGTTTCAATTAAATCGGATAGGTATTTTCTAATTATTGATAAGTAAAGATGAATGGTGAATGGGATTTGGTCTATAGGCAAATAGTTTGAATTTAAGTGCGATTTATTTCGGTACAGTTTCGAACATCCATGTGTCCTTCTTCAGGCTACAAGAAGAAAAAACAATTTTAAGGAACTTAAATGCAAATTCTGAAAGAAAACAGACAATAAATCACCAAGGCAAATCGGTTGAAGGTAATAATACATGAAATACAACATAGTTCTGAATTTGAAACGACAATTTCACATATTCCTCAAGTCAAAAAATTGAAAAATGTCTTCCTCTCTTCTTTCCAAACAGAATATGGTTATTGAATGTCAATGCTAAAATTTTAAAAAGAAGAAAGAAATCGACTGTGACTCAGCTTGTAAAACACTAGTCATATTACATATAATATACTTCACCAACAACCAATAAAATATGTTTCGAAATGAAGACCATCGCACTACAATAAAATTATAGATTTTATATCATTTTTATCAGATTTTTGTATGGAATGCATTGAGATAGGATTTTCTTCTGTCCACTTTTTCAAAGCATTTATTTTGTTTTGCTATTTGCAGATTTTCAGGTAGTTTATAGGACTGAGCTACGCAGTTTTCGACTGGAGTTACCTCCATTAAAATTTGGAGAACGGTGTATAAAAATGAAAATCGTGTTTGAACTAGCGTCTTATTCATAGAAAGAAAGAAATGAAAATAAGAAAAAACCAAGCCTCCAAGAATTGTAGTTCTTGTTCAAAGCAGCTTATCAGTTCGAATTTTTTTTTAATTTAGCTCTATTCCCATATTTTCTTTCATTTTCATCAGATTTTTGTATGGAATGCATTGGGATAGGACTTTCTTCCTTCCACTTTCTTAGAGAATTTTTTTTTCGCTATTTGCAAATTTTTAGGTAGTTTGTAGGACTACGCAGTTTTCGACTGGAGTTATCTCCATTAAAAATTTGAGAACGGTTTGTAAAAACAGAAATCGTATTTAAAATAGCAACAAGTCTTATTCATTGAAAAAAAGGGATGAAAATAAGAAAAAACCGAGCCTCCAAAAATTGTAGCTCTTGTTCAAAGCAGCTTATCAGTTCGACTTTTTTTTGCATTTAGCTCTATTCCCAGATTTTCTTTCATTTTTATCAGATTTTTGTATGAAATGCATTGGGATAGGATTTTCTTTCTTTCACTTTTTTGAAGCGTTTATTCTGTTTCGCTATCTGCAAATTTTTAGGTAGTTTGTAGGACTACGCAGTTTTCGACTAGGGTTATCTCCATCAAAATTTGGAGAACGATGTGTAAAATGAAAATCGTGTTTAAAATAGCAACACGTCTTATTCATTAAAAAAAGGGATGAAAATAAGAAAAAACCGAGCCTCCAAGAATTGAAGCTCTTGTTCAGCAGCTTATCAATTCGACTTTCTTTTGCATTTAGGTCTATTCCCAGATTATCTTCCATTTTTATCAGATTTTTGTATGGAATGCATTGGGATAAGATTTTCTTCCTTCCACTTTCTTAAAGCATTTATTTTGTTTTGCTATTTGCAAATTTTAAGATAGTTTGTAGGACTAAGCGCTTATCGACTGGAGTTATCTCCATCAAAATTTGAAGAACGGTTTGTAAAAATGAAAATCGTGTTTAAAATAGCAACACGTCTTATTCATAGAAAGAAAGGAATGAAAATAAGAAAAAACCAAGCGTCCAAGAATTGTAGCTCTTGTTCAAAGCAGCTTATCAGTTCGAATTTTTCTTGCATTTAGTTCTATTCCCATATTTTCTTTCATTTTTATTAGATTTTTGTATGGAATGCATTGGGATAGGATTTTCTTCCTTCCACTTTCTTAAAGCATTTATTTTGTTTTGCTATTTGCAAATTTTAAGATAGTTTGTAGGACTAAGCGGTTTCCGACTAGAGTTATCTCCATCAAAATTTGGAGAACGATGTGTAAAAATGAAAAATGATTCATAGAAAGAAAGGAATGAAAAAAAAAAACCAAGCCTCCAAGATACCCTGAAATTTGAAAGCTCTGGGCTCTTTTTCCGAAACTTATAAAAAAGATTTTGACCATATAAAAAAGCCACCAGAAAAAAACCATTTAAACAAAAACAATGCTTTTCTATTTTTTTTTTCAATCGCAGACACTCCAGCAGTCTTAGTAATACGGATAAGAATAATAGGTTAAATTTCCCAGAATTGTATTCCAGATTGTTTTTAGAGTTTCAATATTCACAATGAGGAACCATTCAGACTGCTTACCATTGAATAGATTCGTTATAAGGAAACAAAAATGTTTTCAAGTACATGCTTATTGAAAGTTCCGAAGAAAAATTTAAATTGAAAGAATTATCGAAAAAACCACAAGATCGAACTAGGTAATAGTAACATTGAATGAAATGGATTTTATCCATATTTTATAAGAATTTAGCATAAAAATTGGGGACAAGCGAAACAAATCATAACATTTTTCACTTATTGGTATTTTTTATATTATACGAAGAAGAAATCGAGTGATTTCAAAAAGACCTAAGTGAGACCGAATTGAATGCTGATGCTATTTTTATTTGTAGTCAGTAACACTAAAATCAAAATAAACAAAGGTATTGTATACTTAAATATAATCGTTGGCAGCCTATACATAATTTATGATATCATTGCAAAACAATCAGAAAAACATCATTAAAGAATTTGAACCAACAAATCGTCAATCAATCTTGAGTTTTATTATTTTCATTTGGAATTTTACGATTTATTGGCGTCCAATTTTTTTATGTAATTCCAGACATTTTATTGAAATTGATTATCTAATTGATCTACGTAGATACTCCGAAATTTGTCCCAATTTCAAACCATCAAAATTTCCAAGAATAATCTCCGAGACCTCGATTGATATCAAATTAAGGTGTCAATGTTAAGATAAGGAAGTTTGGTAAATAAACAGGAAAATCTATATCTGACCTTGCTCAGAAATAAGACATGTGAGTTTTCCCGAGAAGAAAACTGACGTCAGGAAGGAACCTTGGGGAATACCGTAGAGTATAATAAAACATAATAAAAACTCACCATGACTGGCAACTGATCCATAGCTCGGGTGCATACTTTGGTGGTAATACCTGGCCCTCTGGCTCCCCGACGGGTCCAGGAAAAACGCGCCCATATGTTCGGCCACACTACTATTAATGTCCACGCTACCGCCACTTTCCAGATTACCCTGTCCAGGACTGCCAGTGGTACCGGTCCTTGGCGACTCGTACCACCTACCAACCGCCGCATCGTTTGGCATTGTCATCTCCATGATCATTTGTGATTCAATGTCCTTCGATCACTACACACACGCGAAATGGGAACCCGGAAAATCTAGTCAAAAATCGCGGTGAGGTCAATTCCTGGCCGTTGCGGAACAACCATGGGCATTGTGCGCAACTTCGGCGACCAACTGGATGCGATCCTGAGCTTCAGCTTCGTCGATAGTCGTTTGTTTACTCTGACTGCTATGCGACGGGCAGCGCCAGCTATGTTGAATGATACACGCGATCTGAAACAAAACGTTTTATCAGTGCTTGTGAACTGGGCTTATCTTGATTTATCAAATTTCTGTTCAATTTGGGAGGTTTTATCTCGATACATCAACGATAATTCAGATTGAGGGTGTTCAAGAAAACTCATGATAAAATTCGAAGGCTAATTCAACATTAATTGTCCAAGTTTATGTATTCATTAAGTTTCAGTACCATGAATTCGTCAGAAATCATTTTAAAGAAATTCAAATCTGACATGAATTTAATTCAATTGAAGAGTAGAAAAATTAATTGGATATACATAACAAAAAGGTGATGCTATAGAAATGAAAAAACATTTCTCTTCTCCTAGTTAGATAGATAGAATTGGAAGCGTCGAGGTCGAATTGGAGGAAATATATTAGAATACAAAAATTGGATATATGTATTAAGTATGTAAATAAAATCCTGTATGTTGTGAATTTTGAAAATCTGAAGGAAGAAGAGGTAAAATTGGAAGTGTCGAAGAGTGAGATGAAAGAATTTATTGTACCCACTTGGAAAGAGGAAATATAGAAGTACTAAGTACTGTTTAATAAATTTGATTGGGAAGTTATTTAATTTGGTTAGTTTCTTGATTAATCATAATTTTATAATGAAATATTCTGAAATTCACATAAATTAATTCATTCAATTTGAATTTCTTCGAATAAATCTATTGAATTCGAATTTTTTTTCAACCTTCGATCGAGATGAAGTTCGACCAAAATTATGTAAGTTTGAGCCCAACCTTATATTGAAGCAGAAAAAATTCTTATTTCTTTGTTTTTAGGTTTTTTATTCGGAGATCTCAGACACCATGTCAACCGCCATAAATTTTAATTAAACCGAAATATCCCACCGTATATTATACAAGGATGTGCAGTTGACATGTTGTCCACTTTTATATCTTCAGGAACAAGTTAATAAATCGAATGTGGGCAGGTAGTCCAATGGAGCACAGGAAGATTTTCCGAATTTATTTCTGTTTAATATTCAGGTGTGTTCCTTTAATTGATTCATTAATGACTTATTAAAAGTAGATACCTATATAGCTATTTGTGTTATATTTGATACACTTTCCTAATATTGTAGTCTGATATTTATCTAGAATTATATATTCAAAGAAAAGATTATATTACATCTCTAAAAACCTTTGGATTCAAAGACTGAAATAATTTACAATGTAATAAGTAGATACTGATTTTAATACATAAATCATGCCAATTCTTAAAAGACAGCGCTATTGGAATCGACAATATAATTAAACACAAATATGAACGTTTAAGATAATGCGTACCTAATAGCTTAGCAATTAATTTAATAATGTAATTATGAGGCAATTCATTCCAACTTCTGAAAAAAGTTATTTTTTATCTAATTAGTTTCTGGCTCCCATTGTTTAGCAATTTGTTACAGTTGAAAGAGGATGCTCAGTATATGAACAGAAATATTGTGGCCTGAAGAAAACTTGAAGATAAATTCGGGTCATAGTTTCTGAGGCATGCGAATTTCTGTCCGAAAATTACATACGCAACAAATATTATCTAGATTTCTGCAAACAAATTTAACTCAATTTTTGAAAAATTCATAACTCAATCTGACCAAATTTGGATTTCGACAGGTCTTCAACCTAGTAAAGTACCCAGATAGGTAGATACGACCATAATGACCGAACGATAATCGATTTTCGAGTACCATGTTTATCATGCGGTCATTCATCCTTCTTCTTATCAATAAATAAACGAAAAAAAAGCATGATTGAGTACTATTTCATTAAAAAAGCATCAATAACTCCTCAATTCTGAAATTACAAGGGAGATATCAACAGCCGACTAAGCGCGAAACCTGAAGTTTCCTTGAGTTGACATCGAAAATGAATATTCTAGTTTTTCTTCCAGTATTTTCATAGTGTTCCCCATTATAAACAATAAGTGACACATCTCATTATATTTTCTACATCCAAAGACCCATATTACATAAGTTCGTTAATTCTTTTTCCCTACGATAAAGACTATCTGTCGATGTTTCTCATCATCATAGATTACAATCGGATATGAAAGATATTCGAGTTATCACAAATCTCGATCAAATTATCCAAATTTCTCCTCACCTTGAAAAGTTATCAAACAGAAGATCAAATCCAATGGCTATTTAAATCACAAACACAATATCACAGTCCAATGAATGTTATCTAAGAACACTTTCAATGTCAAATTATCGACATAATGAACTAAACACAATCATCAGTAAACAACGAACATCGATCTATTCTGCACGGTATACACGGACACACTAAATGGTAAACTTAGTAGCGTATGCCGTTACCATTAGCAACTCGGTTCGGTATATTCCGACAGTTTACGGCTGCGTCACGTCGGTCATTGGTGATCCTTGAAGGAGGCGCGGCCTGAATAAAGGGTAGGGATACAGGACCAAAAGACGTTTCAATTTGATTCCACACATCATTCTACTATTACATTCAATTTGCTCATTAGTCCATCTCAAATATTTGTTTGATCGCATTAATATACTTTAGTACAGTCTGTGTGATATCCTGGAAGGAGACCTTCTTGGGAAACATACTTCATATGAAATCCAAAGGTGTGGTGAACTTCGTTGAGCTTCGGAAATCATACATATATCCGGATTATGAGTTGATGCAAGGTCATATACAATCGTAGAGTTTCAACCAGTTGATGTTGGAACGTTCAATTTCATCACATTACACATTAAACTCTGCAGGAGAGGTGGGAGATCCTCCAATGAGATAAAACATCTAACAAAACACTACTATTTGACAAAATGGCGACCACAAATCAACTCGCTCCGCCTATTTAACGATTGTCTGCCCCTTTTTCATGCTCATGGTTGGTATTGGTTCTCTGTTCACTTCTTTCCTTATTTAAGCAGGAGATTTATACGTATATGGCCTGTAATTTTTCTGGCTTGTGAGTCTTAACTTGAATCTTATTGATGTTTCGTGAGAATATTTGTTTGGAGACGAAAATTATGGTTGCGCTTGGATTGCTTCCAGTTTATCTGTTAAAGAATGATTTTCATGATGAATATTGTCCTGTTTGTTGAATGTTTTCGTTTTTTTTCTATTCGTGAACTCAATTGTGTATCGAGACTTACTATTGGAGTTTCGGAGTAATAGGTTTGATTGAGGTATAATTGTTAACCTAATCTCGTAGATGTTCTAGAATAGAATATAATTGTTTTTAGTGACCTACCTATGGCTATCTTCCAAAACATAAGTTTCAAATTGCAAGAAAGTTGATTTTTTTTCGAAATCATAAAAAGATCCCATTGGAAATATCTCAAATTTATATTCATTTCGATTCCGGTTGTTTCAATAATTTCAATGAACTTCAAATCATTGAAGCCTCTAAACTTTCAACTTTTTTCCTTCAACTCTGAGCAAAAATAGAACAATAAAAGAAGTCATTTGCAAAATTTTGAAGACATTCTGGAACGAAACTTGATGATGATTTACCTAAGTTGTCACCTTAGTTAAGATTTCCGATACTTCCTATGTTGTTTCAGAATAGCTGAAACGGGCAGACACAATTCAGATGATACCGTATTGTTTGATTAGGTCTCTAGATATTCTGGGATTAGAATTAAAGAAGAATGGATGACGGTTTCAAAGCAAGGAGTATAAAATTGAATAGAACTAGTAAACATTTGGATCCACATAATAAGTACATCCACAAAATGAATAAATCCACAGAAAGGTTAATAAATATAATCACATTGAAGGTTTTATTATTTTTTCTTTTCTATTATGGAATTTTTTCA
This sequence comes from Aphidecta obliterata, assembly GCA_963966015.1. Classification (NCBI taxonomy): domain Eukaryota; kingdom Metazoa; phylum Arthropoda; class Insecta; order Coleoptera; family Coccinellidae; genus Aphidecta; species Aphidecta obliterata. The sequence goes on along the minus strand of OZ014433.1, from coordinate 12,609,069 downwards.
TATTGGGATATTGTTATATTTTATTCGAAGAGAAAGTATTATAATGGTGGCACAATGAGGAAAATTGTTTCCACACTGTTCCAACTTAAGCTAACCTAACTTAACCTTACCTAAATATTAATTCATTTTAAGAATTGTTTCAACACTCTCCTTACTCGAGCTAACCTAACCTAAACAATAACTTCTTTCGAGCATTGTTTCAAGTCAACCCACTCTTGGTCTCTTGTGACTATTTTTATTTAAATGATCGCAAATCATAACGAGATTTGCAGATTGAGCAGAAAGGTGACGCTAGTGAGGAAGGTAATTCTGATCTACGGAATTGCTCATTTCAAGAAGAGCCTACTGTCTTTCTCAAGAATGGGACACTTGATAATGAGACGCCGAGCGGCGCAAACGAGTCAAGTAGTGCTCTAAAATTTTGGGTGCAATTGTGATGAGCTCAGTTCGTAAGATCATTAGTTACACAAGAAATGGTGACGAATACGTATAGAAAAAATGATTGAAATTTCAGTAAACGTCATCATAGGAAATTGAGTGATAACGATGAGAGAAAGATTTACGCTTATTGTTGAAAAAAAGAAATTGAAGAGCTTTTGAGCGCACGTTCATCCACCTTGTAGGTAGATTCGCATTTTCCAGTTCAAGTAATCAATTGAAGAAATTTTTGACAGCTGTCAAAAAAATAACCGCAGTTCTTTGTCAATTATACCGAATCAGCAGTTACAGGAATATAAGGATCTTTTATTCGATAATTCGTTGGAATTTAAAATGGTTCTGGCAGGGCCGTATCTAGGGCGTGGCAAGGGTGGCACTTGCCACGGCCGCAAGGTCCGAAGGGGCGCCAAAAATATCAAAAATAAAAAAATAGAAGCGCCAAGCAAAAAAAATTAATTCGAAAGATGACAACACGGTTACGGTAAGTAATTCGATCACAACATTCCGAAACATTGACATTCAAAAAACAGACTGAGAATGCAATTAGGTCAGAAATATGAGAAATATGGTCCAATTGTTATGAAAAATTTTCAAATATGCCGCACTCTGATCATAAATATTACAATCGGCAATATCGTCATGCGATTCCAAGCACAGCCCTTTTATGAGTTGCTTACACTACATCCCTTATCGCATACAGCTTAGTTTGAAGGGCGGCTTTTTTGATGATGATGGTACATTATGATCGATTGGTTTAGATTTTTAGGCCACATCTATGGTATTTTAAAAACGATTTGTATTGCCAAAAATTCACCAATCAGAGATTTGAGCTCAAGAAGTGGAAGAAAAATTGGAAAATCTTATTCTATTCTACATAAATATTGATTTCTTTCAATTGTGAAGGGAAGAGCAAAATCTTTAAATTTCAATGTTCGTTTAGTGTGTATCCAGATTTGAAGTGTTATAAGTTTTGTGTTTTTTTTATATTCTGACTTTTTTGTGCCATTGTGCTTTTGGATTCGAGCATTATAAATTGTGCTATTGAAGGTGAGTTGTACTAAGTATTTATTATTTTTTATGACATTATTCTGGCATCGGATATATTCAATTATTCGTATTTAAACATAATAATATTGTTCCTTTCAATTCAAGGAGAAATATGTTCGGTTCATTGCTGAAAATATGGATTTTCAAACTTGAGTTCCCACTTCTCAGAGCGTCTTTTTTGAAATCTAATAAAACTCAAATTTTAGTGTTAGTTCTTGAAGTTTTCATTGAATCTTCAATCTCATCTGGAAAAAATTGTTCTAGTGATTTTTTTATACTTAACGTATGGACTTCTTGAATATTGTAACATCAGGCCCTGTACGAAACTATTAGTACGTGTTTCAAATGGTTATAAAATAGTATTTGTATGCTAAGTTTGCTGTTTTTTTTGCAGAGATTGTGATTATCGATTATTGTTTTCTAGTCAACTTACCAAACAAATTTTATTTTACGTTTGCAGTATGTATTTTTGAATTTTAAGTTGAAGAATTTATATTTTTTAAGATAAATGTTCGTATTCATTTCATAAATATGGATATTTCATTTTGTTTTTTCAGAATTTGTTTTATATTTATGCATTTCATTTAAAATGTGTATTTCAATGTTTTTAATGAAAAAAATTTTCCATAAAAATGTGTATTATTTTGAAACTCTGACGGAAATATATGACTAGCATTATGAAAAAAAAATACTATAAGAAAATATCATGGATGAAAAAAAATGGTCGATTGAGACCATTTTCGGCACAAAATTCGAAAAATACCGACATCGTGACGAAGTATCTACGGATATCTGTTTTCCCTCCTAAATTCCACGTAAAGCGTCAAAAGTCCTTGGAAAATAGAGTCAAGATCATGAAAATTGTAATGCTACCAAGTAAGTGTTGGCATCGCCTGTTACAACTTAAAAGACCACCAAAAAACAAAACTTCGAAGTGCATACTGAATAAAGTCATAAGATCAGCAATATGTATTGTTTATTGTATGAAACGAGATTATCGTCACTTGGCACAACTGAGGATGGGCCAATAAGCCCGAAACCATGTTGTAAAGTTGCTATGGATGTTCTTTGAGGTAAGCTGGGTTATTTTTTGACTAGTTTGCTGCAGATGCAGTTATTTCTTCTTCACATAGAAAAAGAAGACATAGAGAAGCCTACAATTAAAGCACTAAAGTAAAAAAACTTGAAAGCACTGACGTGAATTGAGGAGCTTTTGCTTGAATTCATCGCCGGAATGGTCGTCCATGCAGGTAAGTACTTGACAGATATAAGATTTTGACAAATTTCACGAATTCGGAGACAGATTCTTTGAACTAAACCAAATGTCATTATGACAAATAACAATGTCATTTCATATTTATGAATTTAAAAACAATGAATGAATGAAATCACAGAATTATTATCTCATTTTCCCAACCCAAGATCAAAAGAACTTGATTTTCTTTTCACGTAGAAATGCTGAGAAGCTAAATTCCTGCTAAACTCATTTTATCGACGCCCTATATGAAGACACAAAATTTGAACAGGATATTGCTAATAGTTTCTGGGATACCGAAGATTTCAAGAGATTTTTTCAATTCTTCTATAGTGATGCGATTCACGATTCTTACTGAATGTCACATGAATCTTCCGCTTCCTGTTCTTATTTCACAAATAATTACAAAGTTTCAATTCGATCAATTACGTATTTTATGAATTATTGCGAAAAAAAATTCAGATGACCATATCTACGAAACCCTTCGACGGATTTTGATATTCAGCAATTCAACGGGCGCAAAAGTCTTCTCTTTTCGAAAGTTATAGTGTTTAGGACCGGACGGACAGAATTGAATCCGACCAAGAAGTCTTCATCTGTGAGTCCGTTATTTAAGACCATTCTCGGAGATTGGAAAACTACCGACATTGGGCAAAATTATGAAGCACATGTTAGAAGAAACGAGCGCGCAAATATAAAATCCTGGAAGTAGTTAGGACTATTAGTGAATTGAGACGTGTAACAATGGAGAAAGTGGCAATGGGCCAAAAAAGAATAAAGGGATCTAAAATGAGAAAAAAAAATAAAGTAGACAGGAAGGCAAAAGAAATATAGAAGTATAAGATAGGGCAATGCCCAGGTTATGTTTTATAGTAAAAGACTAAGATAAATAAAAAGTTAAAGTAATTTGGAAACACATCTACTTTAAGAGTAGAAATCAAAATTTTGAACAGTTCTCCTCAGATTTCCATAACATATGCGTGATATCAGCTCAATACAATATATCAAAGTACCCAAGAGCGACCAAAGGTTCTCCGATAAGATCTGGATACAAATAAATCCAAAAGGAACACACCACATTGCACACGTAATATCTGTGAGCAAGTAATAATTAAGTAACAATAGCCAACCGATCTTGATGAATATGGAGCAAAAGCCACGGGGCCAACGTTTTAAAATCGAAATTATACGTTATCAGAAGTTAATGAAATATTTCCAGTGGCGGTGCGTCGGTCCGAGATAAAGATCTCTTAGGAATCTCAACAATGACAAAACTTTGTTCTTCATTTGGATACAGGGATATGGGTGTTTCGGTCGGAAGTTGAAGATGAAAACGTTAGTGTGTGATACGATCAAACTTTGGTGGTGGGCATGTACCACCTTGACTACTAACTACCAGAAATGTTCCGAAGTAGAAGAGATGCAGGTAGGCTCAACCGACCAAATAAGAGAAGGACTCTCAATAGTCTCAATACGTAGCTTATATAACCATACACATTGTTTGAGAAATGTTTGTTTGCATTGAACCCACATTTGGTTTTCGCAGAAGGATTTGTTTTGTGTTAATCATTTTAGATTATTATTTCCAATAAGCTCGTCTCATTCGTTTTGAGAAGAAATCTCAACCTTCCGACGTCACTGTCTTCCCATCTCATTTTGGGGAATCATGATGACGCATAGATTCTAAGGTCGGAATGCCCTCTTAGAGCGGGGATGTTAAGTTACTGAGCCAAATACACTTGTAAATGGAAATGATTCAGCTCTTCTCCTAATGCACATTCCGTTCAGGAGGAATTAGCCATGTTGGTTGATAGCAGCCCAAACTGTGGTGCACTATAACTAATAACAGTCTTCGGAAGCAAGTCTTGCACACGTCCTACACGTGTTAGGCGTTTCAGTATAATGACGGTACAGCTAAATGAGTGCCTTCGAATTTTTACTACGAATTGATTCGAAGTCTTTTGCAGTATCGTTCTCGAAAAGAAGAGATTGCGTAGGCTCTTGGCTTCCGCAATTATGGCTTAGCTTTTAGCATGTCTATATTTCACTCTATTTTCCGATCTGAATTTTCAACATTCACATAGATATTTTTTTGTGGAGGATCAGTGATGACAAACTGTAAGGCCTATTTTAATCTTAATATTTGATGAAGATTTCAATGCTGATAATGATTTTGAAGATAATATTGAAGCACTCAGGACTACTGGTTGATAATTTTCAATGATAAAACTTCCAAATAGTTTGAGGAAAAACATTTTTACCATTGATGGATTTTCGCGCTTGGGTTATCGATGGATAATCCTTATTTTCTATCAAACTTCATGAAAAAATGACTGCGGATTATTTTTCATTTGATTTCAGACTCGGAATTTTTTGAAACGTTAACTGTGAAAACTTTTCTTGTGAAAAGTAATAATGATTTCCTAATTTAGTGGATATAACTTTTGCACGCTTCGAAATTATCTAAAATACAAAAGGCAGCTTTGAAATGATCGAAAAAATTTAATCAGTCTCCTCCTCCAAATTGATATATTTCACGATATCTTCATCCTAAATTCTAGATGTCAGATTCTATCAAATTTCACGAAAAATCTTAGAAACCTTTGAAGAAATAAATTGTGGGGCCAGAAAATAGTTGAAAGTCATCACTTCTACCCATTTACAACTGAAAGTGACTGAAATATTGTAAAGTGAACAAATAACTAACATATGATCATTGACATAAAGTGATAATGTAGTGCGCACTCCGATCATATTACTGTCGGCAATATCGGCATGCGATTCCCTGCACAGCCCCCTTACGAGTTTTTACACTTCATATCTTCAAGCTTGAAAATTTTAATGCTGATAATGATTCTGAACAGAAAATTCAAGCACTCAGGACTGTTGGTTGATAATTTTCAATGATAAAACATCCAAATAGTTGGAGGAAAAACATTTTTACCTGAAAATCGATTGATAGGATTTTTGCGCTAGGATTATCGATGGAAAATTCTAATTTTTTATCAAACTCCATGAAATTGTAATTTCCGAGAAAAATTCCGTATTACGCATTATTTTTCATTTAATTTTAGAGTCGGAATTTTACTGTAAAAACTTTTTCTTGTGAAAAGTAATAATGATTTCCTAATTCGTTACATATTTTCGAATTTCATTTCTTCCTGGTATATTCCAGACTCGTTATTGACAACTTTTCTAAACAGACTTAGGTCCACACGCATAACAAGATTTTTTCGAAAAATCGCCAACTGCATGGAAATACAGAAATTTCTGAAATTTCCAAAATTTCAAATGTTGAACATTTTTTCTTGTGGATTCGCAACGCTTTGAATACTGTCGCATTCTTCTGTAAAGAAAACACAAAAATTGATTAATTCAACAAAACGTGAATATTTCACGATATAACTCAATTCTAAGGAAAAAAAATCTGAAAAGCACTGACGTGAAGTCAGGAACTTTTGCACGCTCGTTTCAATTAATTTCCAGAGCGGTCACCCATCCAGGTACTTCGAAATTATGTAAAATACTATATGCAGCTTTGAAATGATCGAAAAAATTCAATCAGTCTCCTCCTCCAAATTGTTATATTTCTGGATATGTATTTCCATCCTAAATTCTAGATGTCAGATTCTATCAAATTTCACGAAAAATCTTAGAAACCTTGGAAGAAATATATTGCGGGGCCAAAAAATAGTTGAAAATCATCACTTCTACCCATTTACAACTGAAAGTAACTGAAATATTGTAAAGTGAACAAATAACTAACCTATGATCATTTTGTTTTAACATAAAGTGATAATGTAGTGAGACTATCGAACTAAAGATTTTCAAAGGCGCCGCACTCCGATCATAAATATTACTGTCGGCAATGTCGGCATGCGATTCCCTGCATAGCCCTCTCATGAGTTTTTACACTACATCTCTTCAAGCTTGAAAATTTTATTGCTGATAATGATTCTGAAGAGAACATTCAAGCACTCAGGACCTCTGTTTGATAATTTTCAATGATAAAACATCCAAATAGTTTTATAATTTTATAATTTCTGAGAAAAACTCCGGACTATGCATTATTTTTCATTTGATTTTTGAGTCGGAATTTTTTGAAACGTTAACTGCAAAAGCTTTTTTTGTGAAAAGTAATAATGATTTCCTAATTTAGTGAATATTTTCGAATTTCATTCCTTCCTGGTATATTCCAGACTCGTTATTGACAACTTTTCTAAAAAGACTTTAGGTCCACACGCATAACAAGATTTTTTCGAAAAATCGCGACTTGGCCAACTGCATGGAAATACAGAAATTTCTGAAATTTCCAAAATTTGCGCAAATGTTGAACATTTTTTCTTGTGGATTCACAACGCGTTGAATACTGTCACATTCTTCTGTAAAGAATACACAAAACTTGATTAATTCAAAAAAACGTGAATATTTCACGGTATAACTGGATTCTAAGGAAAAAAGATTTGAAAAGCACTGACGTGAAATCAGGAACTTTTGCACGCTTGTTTCAATTAATTTCCAGAGCGGTCACCCATCCAGGTACTTCGAAATTATCTAAAATACTATATGCAGCTTTGAAATGATCGAAAAAATTCAATCAGTCTCCTTCTCCGAATTGATATATTTCACGATATTTTCATCCTAATTTCTAGATGTCAGATTTTGTCATATTTCACGAAAAATCTTAGAAACCTTGAAAGAAATATATTGTGGGGCCAGAAAATAGTTGAAAATCATCACTTCTACCCATTTACAACCGAAATATTATAAAGTAAAAAAATAACTCAAGCTCAAATCATTTTGATTTGACATAAAGTGATAATGTAGTGAGACTATCGAACTAAAGATTTTCAAAGGGGCCGCACTCCGATCATGAATATTACTGTCGGCAATGTCGGCATGCGATTCCCTGCATAGCCCCCTCACGAGTTTTTACACTACATCTCTTCAAGCTTGCTTCAAAGACCGGCGTCTTTGATGATAGTTCATAATGATCGGTTTTTTAGGTTTTTAGGCGACATTCATGTTTTTTCAAGAACAATTTTCATTTTCAATTTACCAATCTACATTTTAGCGCCAGGAAGAGGAAGAAAAATTGGGGAATCTGATTATTCTACATAAATATTCCCATTTTTCTTCCCTCAATTGTGATTGGAAAGCAAAAATTCAATGTTCGTTGAGTACATGTCCAGATTGACGGTATTATAGGTTTTTTTCATATTATGAACGATTCCAAAGGGCTCTAATTGGAAGTAACAGATTAAGAATAATGTCCAAGTTACCATTCATATCATCTAACCTCTACCTACTTCAAGTGGTACCTCATAATGAAATAAGCCGTTCATTAAAGAAAAAACTCCAGTGTACATAAACCGAAAACTCCCTAGTCACAATTCATGCAGCTATTGTCCAATCTTTCCACAAGAACCATCCAAAGACAAGAGTCGGTAAATTAGTTATGCCGTATTCAAGGGATGATGTCTCTTTAGAGAGTTTCCCCGATGTCACGGGTTCTCGCGGAGAAAGGGTGACCTAGGAGTGGCGGGAGGGGGATCGAGGAGGGGTCGGAGGAAACTAAGAAGAGGCGCTGGGACAGATAAGAAGAGATCCGGGATCGCTTCGGGGCAATTTATGGCGGCAACTTTTAAAACACACTCGGGGGCGGCGTATATAACGTTCGGTACACTCAAAGCCAGACAAGATGGACTAAATGTTTTTAAGTACGTCTTAAATGCGCCGACGATAAGAACGGCGGTTTTATGATGAAAGTTGAAATGAATGCCGAATTTATAGAGGACTTTTATTGTCGGGAGAAGTTTTATACCTGCGGTTTTTTTAATCGGGCTGTGCAAGGGAATTTCCATTCGGTACGGGAGACAAAGGGGTGGGCGCAATGAATGCAGAAAAGGGTTCGATAGTTCGATCCCTGTTTCGGTGTTATTTGTTTACAATTCCCCCGACTCCTTTGATTCTTCTTTTTGTTCCTCACATGCAAACAACTTTTCAGCCATAACATAATTCAAATTGCAAATATAAAATTTGGAGCTTTATAACTACGATCTTATTGCTGCGCAAGAATTTAGCTCAGGCGCGTTGTATCAGCGTGGTAGTCGAAGATGGAGCTTTAATGAGGCGATCCAGGGTGACTCCTCGTTCTCTCCGTCATTTGCCAGAACTCAATTGTACAATTCTATGGATGGTTTCAGTGGAGAAAAAATGTTATGTCTCTTCGAATCGACCATGATGGAATGTGGGGGGAGGGGGCCAATGTTCGAAAGATTAGAGTTCAGAATATTAGAAAGTTTAAAGGAATAAAACTGAAAGAACATTTCCAGGATATACAACAGGAATTCTGTTACTTCTACAGGAAATTCCCCCTATATGTATAAGCGACAGCAGGAATATTTGTTGATTTTACGTGACAATTCCGATCGTTTAATTCCCCTTAATAATTAAGTATTTAGAAATAAAAAGTTTTACATTGGTTGATGCAACCATACTGCAGTTTGTCATTGTTCAACAGGAAAGTGATACTGCGACGAAAACCGGGATATGCGTGACTATTTACAGGAATTTCCTGTCTAATGAACAAACTAGATAGTTGTATTCCAAGCTTCAGTTTCTACAAGTATTTCCAGCAATGAACACTAAACTAAAATAGGAATTACTTTACCTATAAGGTAACTGTAGTATCGATTCAACAGAGATTTTCCGTTGAATCGAAGAACTATCGTTCATATATTACAGTACTAGGCAGTTGTATTGTTGAGCTTATAACCTGAGCTTTAACAATAAATTTCTGTCTAAAGATTATAGAGTATGTCTACATTATTCTAACGACTTAGAAAGACATTCGTCGAAAACTAGTATTGACAGACATAATAATTATAAAGCTGATTCCAGACTTATTTTAGCGAATTTGATAACAGAATTACTGTCTTTAAATGCTCACACCTTTTCTGTCGCTTTTCAATCCTTTGGATAGTATCTCTTGAGTTTTGTCTACAGTGACTTCATAATTTAAATACTTCTTCTATTAAAAGGCAATGATCGAGTAACCATTACAATTATAAATTGAGTTGATGATAAAAATTCGAAGGTATTCAGTTTATATTTGAATATTTCGTTAAAAACTGCTATTCCAGTACTATTTCATTTGAATTTTGACGCATCATGGCGGGTGGGCGGAGCTTATATCCCTATTGTCACCACTGTCTTCTATAGAGGCACTGTAGTTTTGTCTATTCGGTGGCGCCCTCTGTTGAATGTTGAACAAATGCCAAATCGGTAACAGTTCGTTCGATATCATCGAGATGATTATCAAATCGCTGTTTTATTATGTTCGTTCCTTCGTCGGAAACCGATATTTTATTCCAAACAACTTCAAACATATGGTGTAACATAGATTTGAATACTGTTAGCTAAACAAGATTAATTCCAGAGGAATAATCTGAATTTCTGTGAGAAATACCAAAAATTCCTGTTAAATTTAATGTGCCCATACTGTTAGACGTACAAATGTTGTTGGTTTATACTCACTGAATTATTAAATTTTACTAGATATTCCTGTAACATTTACGGAAATATTCCTTTCAAAATAAGAGAACCTGATCACCACTATACTTACCGTTTTTCGTTTAATTCCTTTAGAAATAAAAAGTTTTACATTTGTTGATGCAACCATACTGCAGTTTGTCATTGTTCAACAGGAAAGTGATACTGCGACGAAAACCGGAATATGCGTGACTATTTACAGGAATTTCCTGTCTAATGAACAAACTAGATAGTTGTATTCCAAGCTTCAGTTTCTACAAGTATTTCCAGCAATGAACACTAAACTAAAATAGGAATTACTTTACCTATAAGGTAACTGTAGTATCGATTCAACAGAGATTTTCCGTTGAATCGAAGAACTATCGTTCATATATTACAGTACTAGGCAGTTGTATTGTTGAGCTTATAACCTGAGCTTTTACAATAAATTTCTGTCTAAAGATTATAGAGTATGTCTACATTATTCTAACGACTTAGAAAGACATTCGTCGAAAACTAGTATTGACAGACATAATAATTATAAAGCTGATTCCAGACTTATATTAGCGAATTTGATAACAGAATTACTGTCTTTAAATGCTCACACCTTTTCTGTCGCTTTTCAATCCTTTGGATAGTATCTCTTGAGTTTTGTCTACAGTGACTTCATAATTTAAATACTTCTTCTATTAAAAGGCAATGATCGAGTAACCATTCCAATTATAAAGTGAGTTGATGATAAAAATTCGGAGGTATTCAGTTTATATTTGAATCTTTCGTTAAAAACTGCTATTCCAGTACTATTTCATTTGAATTTTGACGCATCATGGCGGGTGGGCGGAGCTTATATCCCTATTGCCACCGCTGTCTTCTATAGAGGCACTGTAGTTTTGTCTATTCGGTGGCGCCCTCTGTTGAATGTTAAACAAATGCCAAATCGGTAACAGTTCGTTCGATACCATCGAGATGATTATCGAATCGCTGTTTCATTATGTTCGTTCCTTCGTCGGAAACCGATATTTTATTCCAAACAACTTCAACCATATGATGTAACATAGATTTGAATACTGTTAGCTAAACAAGATTAATTCCAGAGGAATAATCTGAATTTCTGTGAGAAATACCAAAAATTCCTGTTGAATTTAATGTGCCCATACTGTTAGACGTACAAATGTTGTTGGTTTATACTCACTAAATTATTAAATTTTACTAGATATTCCTGTAACATTTACGGAAGTATTCCTTTCAGAATAGAAGTGCCTAATAACTGCTATACTTACCGTTTTTCCTGTTCATAGGACTCAAGTCACTCAAACCGGAATCGGCATGTTAGATTGCAAGTACAGATTATTCTCAGAACGGTCTTTTTCTGTTGTGATAACAATAGTTGCATTTAAACAACAGGAATTCATTTAACCGGAAGGTCCACGAGATTCGTTTTTTTTGGGATCACCTTTTTTGAGCGCTCGTACTACTTACACGAGGGCTATATCACTTCGTCACGATGTCTGTATTTTTCGAATTTCGAGCTGAAAATGGCCTCAAACGACTATGTTCGACTCACTGATGACGAATCCTACGGAAAATTCGAGTCTGTCCATCCGTCCGTCCGTATACACGATAACTCTCGAACAAAATATCCTAGAAACTTGAAATTTTCAGGGTAGGTTCGAATCTCGAGTGGCACGGTTAATTTCGTTATTGGGCAAAATTTGCCCAGGGGTTCCGTAAATATGGCCGCTCGAAATTTTGTTTCCCTGATTACTTCGAAACTACAGATTAGATCGTTGTGAAATTTTTCACTCAGATGGAGAATTACGTGTTCAAGCTACCATAGAAACCATAGAAAATTATAACTTTGTTATGGAAAGGCTTAGGGACTTGAAATTTTCAGGATAGGTGTGTATCTCGAATGTCGCAGTCGCGTTCATCAATGACCAAAATTAGACTAGGGGTTCCGTGAATATGGCCGTTTGAAATTCAGTTTTCTGGATAATTTCAAAAGTAGGGATTTGATCGTGACAAAATTTTGTATTTAAACGGAGAATGATATATTCGAGCTACATTTTTTCCAGATCGCATGATCAGGACCATAGAAATCATAGAAAATGATAACTTTCGAACGGAAAGGCCTAGGGACTTGAAATTTTCTGGATAGGTTCGGATCGCGAATTTCGTCTTCACGTTCATCAATGAGCAGAATGAGACTAGGGGTTCCGTAAATATAGATGTTCAAACTATTTTTTTCCTGATAATTTTGAAACTTATCGGATTGGAATGAAATTTCGCACATAGATGAAGAATAATATATTCAAACTACGTGGAAAATTGTGTCCAGATCACATTACCAAGACCATAGATACCGTAGAAAATTCTAGCGAATTATCGAAAAAAAAATTGGTCACCTAAAGCACTGACTTGAAGTCTGGATTTTCGCCTTAGTTTGAAAATTTGTTCGACTGCTGTCAAAAATTTTCTCAATTGGTTTCCAAAACTGGAAAATGAAAATCTACCTACAAGGTGCATGTACGAGCGCTCAAAAGCTCCTGCCTCCACGGCAGTAGCTTTTCGTAATTTTTTTCCATAATATTGAAACTCAGGCAAAGTTCACCAATAATGCGTATTTTGTTTCACTAGCCTTTTCAGTTTCCCGGTTAACATTCCAACTGTGACATCCACAATTTCGCAATTCCTCCCGTATTTATATAGGTGCAATTGTCCACTAAAACCCGCAGGCCCTAAAGCTGAGCATTCCGCATTTTTCGCTTGATTTACAGACGAAAGTTTCCGCTTCCGTTGTATCAGTACACTCTACATATGACTCTGTGGGCCGATATCTCGGCTGAAAAACCGCTGGAAAACATTCCTGTACTTTTTATTTGCCCAATAAATTTTTCCATATGAGTTATCTGCTTCGTCCCCCGAGTGTACCGATGCCACAGTAACTTTTATCAGCGCGATATTATTTTCACTGCTGTTTAGATAAGGACGTCGAGGCTGGAAAAATAAATTGCCCTCCGCGGAAAATAGCTGAACTTTGCCGAAGAAGAGGAGCTCCGACGTTATTGTGTCAGCCTCTGCTGCCGCACCCTTCACTATTTCCGGTATCTTTCCCCCTTTTTTGGCAACTTTGAATGTCTCGAGATTTTTTTGTGGTAACTATCGTTCAGGAATATTTTCTTGGATATCATTTCTCGGCATCCATTTCCCTTCGAAAATTATTCGAATCAGTGTGGTTTCGAGTAATCTTGCCATTCAAAAATAAAAACAATTATTTTTAAATCAGATTATTCGGATGTGAAAAAACGAAAAAACTTCAGAGTTTCCAGAAAACATAATTTTGCCAACCACTGCTCTTCAATATTCCAGCCATTCCTATCGTAGGTCCCACACTGAAAAAAACTATTTCCGGGAATTTCCGGTTAAATGAATTCCTGTTGTTTAAACGCAAATATTGTTATTACAACAAGAAAAGACCGTTCTGAGAACAATGTGTACTTGCAATCTAACATGCCGATTGCGGTTGAAGTGACTTGAGTCCTATGAACAGAAAAAACGGTAAGTATAGCAGTGATCAGGTACTTTTATTTTAAAAGGGATATTTCCCTAAATGTTACAGGAATATCTAGTAAAATATAATAATTTTGTGAGAATAACCCAACAATATTTGTACGACTTACAGTATGGACACATTTAAATTCAACAGGAACGCTTAGTATTTCTCACAGAAATTCAGATTATTCTACCGGAATAAATCTTGTTTAGCCTAAGTATTTCAATCCATGTTGTACCATATAAATGAAGTTGTTCGTTAAAATATCGATCGAAAAGCGACAGAAAAGGTGTAAGCATTTGTAGACAGTAATTCCGTAATCAAATTCAATAAAATATGTCCAGAATCAGGGAAAAAAATTTCTCTATATTTATTATGGAGTCTCTCAATACTGGTATTCAACGAATGTCTCTGTAACTCGTTAAATAAAGTTAAGATCCTTTATAATAAATATAATAAAATATAAATTTACCGCCGATTCCAGACACCTATTCGCGAAGTCACCATTTCGGCAGAATGCATTACAAGGGCGCCTTGGCAGCCTTCTTGATTACGGAGTGGACTATGGTGCCGGAGGTCTGGGTTCGAATCCCGTTTAGGCCATGGATGTTGTGAATGTCTGAAAAATTGGGAGTGTTCTTAAAGAGATGATAACTGTATATAGCATCAATGAGGTCAAAAAACTAAAATGAAAAATGCATAACAAATATTACAAAATAGCACTCGAATACTGACAGGAAGTATCCTAAATTATAACAATGATCTACGGCAGAACTAACCGGAAACTTCCAGTAAAATTCCAAGGAGAAAAAATGTCGGCTAGACATGGAAATTACTCCCAAAACCACCTGGTTAATTTAATAGGAAATGCAAGAAATTTCAGTTAAATACTAGGTAACTACATACAGCCCATTCCTGCGAAAGTTCAGGTTATAAACTTCGAAAACAACTAACTAGTACTGTATTATATGAACGATAGTTCTGTTAAATTGATACTATAGTGCCGTTTTAAAGTTCCCTGTTTTAGTTTAGTTTTCATTACTGGGAATTCTTGTAAAAACTGAAGTTTGAAGCTTGGAATCTAGTTTCAGGGCCGTATCTAGGTACTATTGCGCCTGTGGCAATATATTAGACAGCGCCCCCCCATTTGCGAATCATATTTTCTTATAGTATTTTTTTTTTCATAATGCTAGTCATATATTTCCGTGAAAGTTTCAAAATAATACACATTTTTATGGAAAATTTTTTTCATTAAAAACATTGAAATACACATTTTGAATGAAATGCATAAAAATAAAACAAATTTTGAAAAGACAAAATAAAATATTCATATTTATGTAATAAATACGAACATTTATATCAAAAAATATAAATCCTTCAACTTAAAATTTAAAAATACATACCGCAAACGTAAAATAAAAATTTTAAAAGTTGACTAGAAAACAATAATCGATAATCACAATATCTGCGGAAAAACCGCAAACTTAACATACAAATACTATTTTATAACCATTTGAAACACGTAATAATAGTTTCGTACAGGTTCCGATGTTAGAATATTCAAGAAGTCCATACGTAAAGTATAAAAAAATCACTATAATTATCTTTGCCAGATGAGATTAAAGATTCAATGAAAACTATGAAAAGTAACACTAAAATTTGAGTTTTATTAGATTTCAAAAAAAGACGCTCGTACAAGTGAGAACTCAAGTTTGAAAATCCATATTTTCCGCAATGAACCGAACATATTTCTTCTTGAATTGAAAGGAACAATATTATTATTTTAAAATACGAATAATTGAATATATCCGATGCCAGAATAATGTCATAAAAAATAACAAATACTTAGTACAACTCACCATCAATAGCACAATTTATAATGCTCGAATCCAAAAGCACAATGGCACAAAAAAGTCAGAATATAAAAAAAAAACTCAAAACTGGATACACACTAAACGAACGTTGAAATTTGAATTTTTTGCTCTTCCCTTCACAATTGAAAGAAATCAATATTTATGTAGAATAGAATAAGATTCCCCAATTTTTCTCCCACTTCTTGAGCTCAAAACTCTGATTGGTGAATTTTTGGCAATAAGAATCGTTTTTAAAATACCTCAGATATGGCCTAAAAATCTAAACAAATCGATCATTACGAACCATCATCATCAAAGAAGCCGCCCTTCAAAACAAGCTGGATGCGATAAGGGTAGTGTAGTGTAGTGTAAGCATCTTTGACAATTTTTTACAACAATTAGACCATATTTCTCGTATTTCTGACCTAATTGCATTCTCATTCTGTTTTTTTAATGTCAATGTGTCGAAATGTTGTGATCGAATTACTTACTTACGTAACCGTGTTGTCATCTTTCGAATAAATTTTTTTTGTTTGGCGCTTCTATTTTTTTATTTTTGATATTTTTTGGCGCCCCTTCAGCAAGTGCCACCCTTGCCACGCCCTAGATACGACCCTGCCTAGTTTATTTATTGAACAGGAAATTCCTGGAAATAGTCCCGCATATTCCGGTTTTCGTCACAGTAATATTTTCCTATTGAAATGACGAACTACAGTTTGGTTGCATCAAATAATGTGAAACTTGTTATTTCTAGAGGATTTAAACGACCGGAATTGTCACGCAAAATTAACGACTATTCCTGCTGTCGCTTATTCAGGGGGAATTTCCTGTAGAAGTAACCGAATTCCTGTTATTTATCCTCGAAAATTTCTTGGAGGGCAAAGGTGAACGCTTTTCGAAGGTCAGAAGTAACACCATTCATATTTGCCAGTAATTTCCTCATGAACTTCGAAGGTGTAAATTTTCCTGGAGCATAGTTTAATGACCCTTGACAAGATTCACTAGCTATTGAATTTTAAATTTTTCAAGAGTTGCAGTTTTAGGAATAATTTTGGGATGCACCTATTATCTTCTTGATCTGTATCTTTGCAATAGTTCTGTCCAGCAAAGAAGTTGGTCAAGTTTTTGATCTCAGTTCTTTGGCTTAGGCCAATATTCTTATAAAAAACTAAGAGGATTACTGGTTTGCGAAAAGATTTTCCTATCGAATTTCTCAGCTATTAGAAACATTCATTTGAAAATGTAAAGAGGGTTTTCCTCTGCTGTCTTCCAAAATTGCATCATCAGTAACAGCCTTGAGAATAGGACAACAACCAAAAATGCTATTCCGTTCGAAACATCGTAGTTATTTCCTGATCTTTTAACGGAGCCTCCTCCAAGCCATATGTTGATATATCCTCCTCCCCAGATTCTCGACTGAATAGACAATCTAATTCCCCCATGACAAGGAAGGTGCAAAACCGATGCCGAACTCAAAACTCCATTGGAGCCCCCTCAAAGTCTTCCTTTCAATCAGCAGAATGGATTCAACATCGGTGACCTAACATGCCGTGTGTTATCAGCTAATACCCACTTACCACCCTTTCAGTGGAAAATGGAGTTGTGTTTTAATGGTATTCACAACGGTGTAGACGATGGAGTCAAGAGTTTCTTTCTGAATGCATTTCGAATCGATTGGCGGGGTGAAATAGCGCAGAAGGGGCGTTTCGAACCCGCGATTGCTGATAGAACACGGTTTGCACTTCGAAGAGTCGGAATGCTGATTTAACGTAAATTAAATGACGGGTTAGAGGTGGAAGAGGGACTTCAAAAATTGTCGAGTTTGTTCAAAAATTCTGAAACAAGAATTCGAGCGAATCGAACAGAAATATCTCCGGAAGCTGGTGCTGAAATAATTTTATACTGTCACACCCTGTAGCTGTCTTATATTCATTTTTATCTGGTTTTAATATTTTTTTCCTTGTTCTGTCTCTTCTTTTATCATACTTTTTTATCTCATTATTTTTATCTCATTATTTTTGTCGACACAATTGTAGGAGTTTATACATCAGTGTTCCCTCTTCGATTTGAGAAGAATATCATTTTGTTTTAGGAGGGATAATAATTCATATTCAATGAAATAGCGCGAAGATTGGTAATTGCTACTGTAAGCAGAGTAAAGAGAAGAAAAACCTCACCAATGTCTTCATATCAGTGTATAAAAAGAGAGAAAATGAAAATCGAAATTGATGGGATGAAAAATCGTAGAAGACAGCGATTTGATAGCCCCACAATATTTTTTTTTTCACTTTTTCAGGTTTTCACAAGCCAAATTCTACCTGGACATCATAAAGAAACTTCATTTCACTCTGGCCAGTGGAACGGATTTGAAGGAAAATAGGGATATTTAACCTCGAAAAGATTTTCAGCCTCCAGATACTTTTTTTCCCAGGTATCTGAAAATTGTTAAAATCTGACAGCTCCTAGGAACATTTAGATAAAAATTTCGAAATCTAGACCTTTACGAGATAAAAAATGCGCGTTTTTGAAAGTTCGATTTAAACACTGAGGCGTGCTTCGAAGAGGAAAATTGGGACACCAATAAAAAAAGTGATACAATAAACCTTCTAACAACTTGATTGAATTGATTATAATAAAAATAATATAATAATGAAGAATATTCTGATATCATGAAACAACTCATTAATATAAATATTTCTGAAGGAGGCACATTATTCGAAGCTTTCTCAACCTACGTTTCCATGCGACACACACAAAGCCCTACTGAAATGAAAACTGAAAGCTTTGCAGCTTGCCCAGCCGACCACAAAGAACGAAAGAGAATACATACTCGTTAAAGAAACGGAATAAATTGAAACAGAGATCATTTCGGAGATAACTGAGACAATTGTAATACGACAATGGTGTGACTGGTATTGTAAGTCATCGACAAATTGCTATATTTTGGCAGATTTTGGTTGACCGTGGACTTTTTACCTGGATTTATCCGTGTACCTATCTGGGGATTTCTGTCTTATCCATCGATCAGCTTATTGGAAGCGTGCCTCACCTTTCTCGAATAGTAACCTGAATATAGCATTCGTACTTAACGTGTCGATTGCAGCTCCCTTTCGGCACAATGGAGGCTTTGGTTGAGATATCTACCGCAAGTTTTGACATGTTACAATTGCTGACGATTTATCAGGAAGAGCGAGTAGGTAGAATTCCGACTGATTGGTGCGGATTCTTCAGATACTCGAAGACTTCATTAGTTTTTTCGAGAAAAGTTTCTTCTTTTACAAGGTTAGTAGTTTATTCATCTTAGCTCAAGTTCCGTCGAAACATTTTAGAACGCTCCAAACCTGGAATATTCCGCCATAGAGCACCAGAGTGAGCTTTCTGTTTCTCCCCATAGGCGTTCTCTTCATAGGTATGTTTTCGGAGTTACAGAAAGGTTATGGTCCTACAAAGGAAGCTACAAGCTGCAGGTCCATATTGAACATCCTCTGACTCCTGAGTGTCCGAGAATCAAGACCAAGGAGACCCAATTTTTTCAGTTCACCCAGGCACTCCCATACAATCTTTGAACTTATGACATTGTATCTCATCGCTTTGATAGCTACTTGGCTCTCAGACTAGATTGCTCTTTCACAAAGATTGAATTGAACAAATCTTCCAATTGCCAAAATTTCCTGAAAGGTGCAGGGGTGAGTAGCTATTGCTTCTGACTATTTCTGGCCTTTGTGGTAAGAAATTTTTCGGTTTTCAAGTATTCTATAATGGTGTAACTATCAATATCTATTATTATCACCAGGCAATAGAGCAGATAAAGAGTCATTCTGTGACAAATAAAAAAAATAATATATATAATAAATACTAAGATACAAGTGGAGAGAAAGAACTTTATTTACAAATCTCAATAGTTATCTAAAACAATGCATTTTTTATGTTGAGTGTGCTTCTTAGCATGGAGTAGAAAGTCCATAGGGTCGATGCTTTATATTCACTGGAATATGCCAAAAAAACATTCTCTGTAAACGATGACTTAATATTCTTACTGCTACACCAATACTGAAAATTGCTGTATACACCTTTATATTTGTATTCGGATTTTTCGAGCAATAAGCTCTGTATGGTAACATTGGCTGATTGCATTATTTCAGAAGGTGTACATAATAATTCATCTCCACTATCTGAATCCATCTTTTTCAGCAAAATATTCACGAAAATAATCAGGTATGAACTTAATTTGAGAAAACGTCAAAAGAAATTAAAATGAAAAATAAATTCAAATAATATCACGAAAAAAGTCAAGAACCTTCATACATCTTCAGTCAATTCTGTAAATTTGATCAACTTATAAATTATTATATTATTAGATTTTCAAAAAGGGTTCAGATTATTCAAAAATAAGAAAAATATATATAGGGTAAAAGGTACAGTTGTTGACACCCTATCAGTGATTGACACCCTCATTTTCATATTCGAATTATAAGAATTGGATGGAGGCCTTAAAAACATGGAGCTTTGAAAAAAATATTTCAATTTTTCAAGTTTGGACTGTTAGTATTAATTTGGGTTAGGTTTGCATTCCTAATTCACCATATATTTATCAATGTGCAGCGTGCTGACGATCATTGCAATTAGAAAAATACTGCCATTTTGTCAAGGTACTTAACTCAAGTTCATAACATTTCTTTAATTGTTCTAATTTTTGTCTGAAGCATAATTTTTGTTTGAATTATTGAAACTCTTCAATAAATACTTTTTCATAAAAGCCTCAACGTAGTACGTTGAGGCTTACGATAATTTGGCAAAAAGGTATCGATATGTGGATGAATAGTGATTGACATACTATGTCAATAACTGTCGTATTCAAATTTTGCAAAATTAGTCCGTATTGCCTACTATTCAGGCCTCAATTTCTTAATGAATATTGAAAAATGATTGAACTTTATCTAATTTTGTTCTAGGTAGTTGTTGACACCAGTGTCAATCTCTGTGAATTTCCACGTGTCAATAACTATATTGCAAGTTCAACTAGTTCCTACTTCTTGTCCCTACCCCCTGAATCGATTTCTCACGCTTCATTCTCAACAACATGGCAAAAGCAAAAGAAAGAAGCAATTATAAGAAAAATTACACGGAGGATGCTATTATTTCTGCCTTATCAGCAGTAAAATCAGAAGGAATGTCCAGAAAACTTGCCTCCCAAACCTATGGCGTTCCTCGTTCTACAATAATTTTTTGGTTGAGTGGAAAACTTGTTGAAAAAATGAAAAGCACTGACTTGTAGTCAGGAGCTTTTGAGCGCTCGTTCATCTACCTAGTAGGTAGAATCTTCCTAAAAAAATTTCTTTGAACATCCACTTTTGGTCATTGATAAACGTGACCGCGATATTCGAGATCCACACCTATCCTGAAAATGTCTAGTCCCTAGACCCCTCCGTTCGAAAGTTATTATTTTCTTCTGGTCATGCGATTTGGACAAATTTTGCATGTAACTTGAACCCGTCATTCGCACCACCTGGGTGCGAAATTTCATCTCGATCGAATCAGTAGTTTAGAAGTAATCAGGAGATCAAAATTTCGAACGGCCATATTTACGGAACCCCTGATGGAATTCTGCTCATTAACCAACTCAACTACGGCAGTCGGAAACTGAACCACACTGAAAATTTAAAGTCTCTAGGTCGTTCCGTTCGAAAGTTATCGTGCTTACGGCAAGATTCGAAAAATACAGACATCTTGACGAAATGATGTAGCCCTGGTGTAAGTCCAACGAGCGCTCAACAAATCACGGACCTTGCCCTGTATTAACCTATGAAGAAGATCTCAAATTATGTGATAGAATAGACGGGTGTGCCAAAAAAAATAAAAAAAAAATTATTTCAAACATAAAGCTTGATGATGAAATTCATGAAGAATCCTTCATACAGTTATGAAACAGTCCAATATGGACACGGATTGTACATCTGAAGACACAATCTGTGATAACAATGAAAACCAAGTTGCTATAAACGGCTACTGGAGAACCAACTGCCAGGGCTTGTGTCCTATTTGCAAAAAGAATTTGGATTTAAATGGTATTAAATAATTAAATGCATTTCCTGTGCATGAAGAAAATTCCATGTTTAATGTTTATTGAAATATGTCTTCATAGAGAAGGTTTCCATTTCGAATATTTTTCAATGCAAAACTTATAAATAAATCTTATAATGAACGATCCATTACTATATATTATACCTATCCACATCCTTGTTCAGCTGATTGAAAATATGAGAGACAACAGTATGTCAATAACTGTATCAAGTGGTGTCAACAATAGATTTTACAGTGTCAATCACTGAAAATTGACACATGATGTTAACGATGTGTTTTAAAGCTTCTTCTGAAAAGGTTTTTCCACTTTCGGTTGTTAATTTGAATCGAGTATAAACCAACACATAACCTTTAAAAAGAAATATTTTCATTTCTTACCCAAATTACAAATTATTTATATTCTATTGGGACAGTTGGCGTAAGGTGTCAATAACTGTAGTGTTTACCCTATTTGTTCAAATGATTAGTTGTAAATAGTAATGTTATGTTTATAAAGAATGAAGTGTATCAAGAATGTTACCTAGGAAATGAGATATTAAATAATATGGATGGAAAAAGCAGGCAAGTGAACAGTTGAGAGAGAAACGTCAAGGTGAAAGATCGATAATTTTCAAAAAATTGGCAGAAAGATTGGTTTTGTAAGAAGAAAGGTATAATGAATGGTATTTGGAACTTTGTCTAGATTGAGTTGTTGGAGTTGATTTGGCAAGTGGAGGAGAGAAGAAGATATTGAAACGGCGTGCTGCTTGGAAGAAGGAAAATTGAAATAGAAGATATTGAAAAGACGTGCTGCTTGGAAGAAGGAAAATTGAAATAGGAGATATTGAAAAGGCGTGCTGCTTGGAAGAAGGAAAATTGAAATAGGAGATATTGGAACATATAGTGAGTGCACTCACCAATTGAACGTTATTTTAGAGTTTAGAAATATTACTCAAAGGTTCTTTTGATAGTTGGGATTGGTTTTTAGAGTAAGATTGCTGATTATATAATTTTGTGAGAAAATTCTTTTTGTTTGTTCACCTTCAAAACCCCTCCTTGAAAAAGAGTCTTGGAAAAAAAATATTATACAATTGAAACAAAATTTTTGATATTGTTAGTGGTTTTTCGTAATTTTCAAAATTTAATATTATTTATATCTTGGAACGAACCATAACAATATATTTCAATAGGAGTAGATAAAAATAATAAACTTGAAACAGAGGCGTGACATCTCCCTATTGCGTTCGTTCATGCATATATTTCCAATCACGACGAATTTTTCCAAAGGAAAAAGAATCTTTGGCCTGGAGAAATGCACCTGAAATATCCGAGGGATAGCAAAGACTATGTATGTAAATTATTATGTTAGGAATGCCTCGATATCACAGATTCAAATATCACTGACTATTCATTTTGTCCCATTCATTGAACATCAAATTGATAACAATTATACTGTTCAGTTTGAGATAAAATCAATCCGGAGTGATTTACAAGGAATTAGCATACGCTGGTAATAACAGCATTATCTAATCATGCCCAGTACGTATCATTAATTAATTCTCAATTAATTAATATCTAACTCCAAGATCTGATTTATAATCGGGAGAGAGCTGCATTAGGACGGGACAAGGGATGGGCGAACATCCCCTCGCTTCGTTATAATGAAGCCGGGAGAAAATTCAATTTAAGACTGGAATATTTTAGAAAGTTTTTTCTTCAGACGATAATTGACTGGTAACTGTGTTTACCTCCGATATTAATTCTCAGGGGTTGGCAGGTGGCAGTTGGTTGAATTCGAACAAAGATTGAAATTGGGGGAAGATGGAAAAATTGAATAGATTGATTTGATGAAATAATTGACATTTTTCAATTTTTTACTTGCCAATCTTTCAGTGATGAGATTTTTCGTATCAATATTTTGATTTGTTGTGAGTTATTCAATGTTTTCTTCAGATTGGAAAGTAAATGTTTGTAACCTGAAGTGTACAGGGTGGTCCAAATTCGATGTCTAGAACTAGGATATCTGGAACCACCGAAGATTAAATGGGTTATTTCGAGCCGAGAATGGTCTCGAACATCAAATCAAGCAAATCAATATTCAAGATTAAACAGATTATTTCCGCATTCACCTACCTAGGGGATTTTCCCACCAATTCATTTTTGATTCGCCGTTGCATGCTAATGAGCACTACTGGAAATACATAGACATAATAGCTTTGTTATAATTGCTATGCCTCTTTGGTCGGGAATAATACATATATGTAAGCGAGGATCCTTTGTACGTACAAATTTGTGGCATTGTGAGCTGAGTAGAACTGACATAAAAGAACACTACAGTCACATAAGAGTATATGGGTGCCGGGTGTGTAGTGCTTCCTACCTTATCAGTCAATCTAACGTGTTATCTCACAGATGCATCTCTTTATCCCTGGTTCGAATTGGGATGGAGATGTCAAACACAAAGATTTCATATACTGGACGAACAGAGACCTTGACAATGTTAAATGCAAGGCTGTTTGTTTCGATGGTCTGTTTTTGGATCCCTTCAAATGGAAGGAGGGTTCTCGAAAAAGTTCAATGTGTCGAATGCTTATTCCCAAGAAATAATATGAGCTTGAAGATTAACCTACGTTTTCGGAACGTCTATCAAAAATATGATGTTGTTCATTGGTCTCAAAAAAGCCATCGCCTCACCAACGTATGGCAACGTTTCCTGATACGAATCCTGACAGAAACTGCCAGCAAGCTAACTACTAGGGAAATTTACGATTCGATTTTTTTGAGAGAATTATTTTAGATTCCATAGAAATGGTCGAAATATTGAAGGCCCTTGGAAGTTGGTTGTCGGTCAGCTACATGTCGAAATTTTGGAGCAAATAATCTGAAAACCCTCTTGAACTTGAAAAAACTCATTAAAATTGGTTAAGGTTACACTATGTACTTTCATTTGCCCTATGCATTTTTGAGCGCTCGTACTACTTACACGAGGGCTATATCATTTCGTCACGATGTCTGTATTTTTCGAATTTTGAGCCGAAAACGGTCTCAATCGACTATGCTGGACTCACTGATGACGAATCCATCGGAAAATTCGAGTCTGTCCATCCGGCCGGCCGTCCGTCCGTAAGCACGATAACTCTCGAAAGGAAAAACCTAGAGACTTGAAATTTTCTTTCAGTGTGGATTCAGTTTCAAAATGCCGCGGTTATGTTCGTTAAGGGGCAGAATTCCTCCAGGGGTTCCGTAAATATGGCTGTTCGAAATTTTGTTCTCCTGATGACATTGAAACTAGATTCGATCGAGATGAAATTTTGCACTCAAAAGGAGAACGGGGTGTTCAAGCCAGATGTCAAAAATTGTCCAGATCGCATGATCAGAACCATAGAAACCATGGAAAATTGTAACTTTTGAACGGAAACGCCTAGGGACTTGAAATTTTCAGGCTTTTCGTGGATCTCGAATGTCGTGATGACGTTCATCTATGAGCAAAATAATACTAGGGGTTCCGTAAATATGGTCGTTTGAAATTCAGTTTTCTTGATAATTTCAAAACTACAGATTCGATCGTGACCAAATTTTGTATATTAATGGAGAATAATATATTCAAGCTACATTTTTCCAGATCGCATGACCAGAACCATAGAAACCATAGAAAATTATAAGGGAAAGGGAAGGGAAAGGCCAGGGTAGGTTGGATTCTTTTTTCCGTATAATTCAATTTTAAAATGAGAAAATTCATACATGAACATATTATATTCGATTCAAAGGGTGATGGATTTGAATCAAATCAACAAATCAATGAATAATGAGAACAAAATTTCAATTTTAAAAAAATTTCGAAATTTTTCTTTTCGATCGCCAGTAATTGTTGGAGTAAGTTTGAATTATCCACCTTGGATGGATTGGTTCACACGGAAATATCGTATTTCCATTCGAAAACTTCAAGGAAACTCTTGTGCATACACGCCTGAATGTACATTCAATTAAAAAATGGAATGAATTCTTGAGAAATCATCGAAACAATTACCATTGTGAAGCATAGGACAAATGAAAGTAGTGTTCAACGTTAAAATTTGACTTGTGCTGTCTGGGTTTTTCCAAGATTTTCCGAAACTTTAGGTTCCTTTTTGGTATTTGTTTTTCTATCTTTTATGTAAGATTTTTGAACAAAAATTTTTTGAAATTTTGTTGAAAAAAATCATAATAAGACAACTGAATTCACGACAATTGACCTAAGTCATATAGCCATAGTTCAGTTTAGTCCAACGTTCTGTACATTTTGTGATCTTTAAAACATGGAGTGATAACGACCATCTCCTGAAAATTTCCAATCATATTAAATAAAAAAATTATGAAAAGCTCTGCCGTGAAGTCAGGAGCTTTTGAGCGCTCGTACATGCACCTTGTAGATAGATTCGCATTTTCCACTTTTAGAAATCAATTGAAGGAATTTTCGACAGCTGTCACAAAAATTCTGAAACTTAGGCGAAACTCCAGACTTCACGTCAGTGCTTTAGGTGACCAATTTTTTTTCGATAATTCGCTAGAATTTTCTACGGTATCTATGGTCTTGGTGGTGCAATCTGGACAAAATTTGGCACGAAGTTTGAATACATTATTCCTAAGCTAGGTGTATTTTCATCCCAATCCAATCAGTAGTTTCGAAATTATCAGGAAAAAAATATTTTGAACAGCCATATTTACGGAACCCCTAGTCTAATTTGGCTCATTGCTGAACGTGGCCGCGATATTCGCGATCCAAACCCACCCTGAAAATTTCAAGTTCCTAGGCCTTTCCGTTCAAAAGTTACAATTTTCTATGGTTTCTATGGTTCTGGTCATGCGATCTGGACAAAATATTGCTTTTATATATAATTCTCGATTAAAATACAAAATTTCATCTCGATCGAATCCGTAGTTTCGAAATGATCGAGAAACCAAAATTTCAAACGACAGTATTTACGGAACCCCTAGTATAATTCTGCTCATTGATAACCTTGGTATTGAAAGAACACAATTACTCGACAAGAACAAAAAGGGACAACTATGAAAGACCGAAAGCGGAAATGAAAGTGGGCCAGAGAAGCTGCACATATCTAGCTTCAAGACTTTACCCAAAAATACCCAATAGTATGAAAAACTTGAAAAGTATACAAAAATTCAAAAGAGAAATTAAAAAATGGTTGATTGCCGAAGATCGATCTTTGATTCATAGATTGATCAACTCTTCATGAAAAATTTAACATAAATTACTGATTGTGACAAAAAATCCCGGACGAGACGAAATAAAATACCGAATTGCGACTAAAATTCCCGAATGCGACTGGATGCCCGATGAAGACTGAAAGAAGCCAACTGTAACGAAGAATGCCATATAGACAGAATATTATTTTAATTTTTGTATATTATATTAAACTAAATGCATAGGTCGTTAGAATCAATTTAATTTTTTTTTAAAACACTAAACAGTTACTTGTAACTCACAGTTTTATCTCAGAGTTCATCTCATTTTGTAAAATGTTGAATAAACTCATATCTATTTATCTATCTATCTATTGATAAACTTGAACGTGACATTTCAGATCCACACCTATCCTGAGTATTTCAAGTCCCTAGGCCTTTCCGTTCGAAAGTTATGATTTTCTATGGTTTCTATGGTTCTGGTCATGTGATCTGAAAAAAATGTTGCTCGAATATATCATTTTCAATTAGTATAAAAAATTTCGTCACGATCGAATCTGTAGTTTTGAAATTATCAAGAAAACTAAATTTCAAACGACCATATTTGCGGAACCCCTAGTATAATTTCGCTCATAGATGAACGTGATCATGACATTCAAGATCCACACCTATCCTGAAAATTTCAAATCCCTAGGCGTTTCCGTTCGAAAGTTACAATTTACTATGGTTTCTATGGTTCTGGTCATGCGATTTGGACAAAATTTCACATGTAGCTTGAACATCTCATTCGCCATTCGAGTGCAAAATTTTATCTCAATCAAATCTGTAGTTTTCAAGTAATCAGGGGAACAAAACTTTGAACGGCCATATTTACGGAACCCCTGGTGGAATTTGGCCCATTAACGAACTCATCCGAGGCATTCGGGAACTGAACCCACACTGAAAATTTCAGTCTCTAGGTTGTTCCGTTCGAGAATTATCGTGCTTACGGAAGGCCGGACGGACAGACTCGAATTTTCCGACGGATTCGTCATCAGTGAGTCGAACAAAGTCGATTGAGACCATTTTCGTGACGAAATGATATAGCCCTCGTGTAAGTAGTACGAGCGCTCAAAAAAATCAAAGTAAAACAACTGTATTCACGACAATTGACCTGTCATTCAGCCGTTGTTCAATTTATTCCAACGTTCTGTATATCTTGTGATCTTTGAAGCATGGACTGATAGTGATCATCTCCAAAAAACTTCAATCATATCAAATGGAATATGCAGTTTTTGAGCGCTCGTACAACTTACACGAGGGCTATATCATTTCGTCACGATGTCTGTATTTTTCGAATTTTGAGCCGAAAATGGAAAGAATCGACTATGTTCGACTCACTGATGACGAATCCGTCCAAAAATTCGAGTCTGTCCGTCCGGCCGTCCGGCGTGCCGGCCGTCCGGCCGTATACACGATAACTCTCGAACGGAATGTCCTAGAAACTTGAAATTTTCAGGGTAGGTTCGAATCTCAAATGCTGCGGTTAAGTTCGTTATTGGGCAAAATTCGTCAAGGGGTTCCGTAAATATGGCCGCTCGAAATTTTGTTTTTCTGATTACTCCGAAACTACTGATTCGATCGAGGTGAAATTTTGCACTCAGATGGATGATTACGTACTCAAGCTACATGCAGAATTTTGTTCAGCTCGCATGACCAGAACCATAGAAACCATAGAAAATTATAACTTCGTAATGGAAAGGCCTAGAGACTTGAAATTTTCAGGATAGGTGTGGATCGTAAATGTAGCGTTCACGTGTATCAATGAGCAAAATAAGACTAGGGGTTCCATAAATATGGCCGTTTGAAATTCAGTTTTCTTGATCATTTCAAAATTATGGATTCGATCTCGACGAAATTTTGAATTTAAATTGAGAATTATATATTCGAGCTACATTTCTTCCAGATCGTATGATCAGAATCATAGAAACCATAGAAAATCATAACTTTCGAACAAAAAGGCCTAGTGACTTGAAATTTTCAGGATAGGTTCGGATCGCGAATTTCGCGATCCTTTTTATCAATGAGCCAAATTAGACTAGGGGTTCCGTAAATATTGCCGTTCACACTATATTTTTGAGCGCTCGTACTACTTACACGAGGGCTATATCATTTCGTCACGATGTCTGTATTTTTCGAATTTTGAGCCGAAAATGGTCTCAATCGACTATGTTCGACTCACTGATGACGAATCCGTCGGAAAATTCGAGTCTGTCCGTCCGTCCGGCCGTCAGCACGATAACTCTCGAACGGATCAACCTAGAGACTTGAAATTTTCAGTGTAGGTTCAGATCCCGAATGCCTCGGTTAAGTTCGTTAATGGGCCAAATTCCACCAGGGGTTCCGTAAATATGGCCGTTCAAAGTTTTGTTTCCCTGATTACTTGAAAACTACAGATTCGATCGAGATGAAATTTTGCACTCAGGTGTAAAATGAGGTGTTTTAGCTACATGCGAAATTTTGTCCAGATCGCATGACCAGAACCATAGAAAACATAGAAAATTGTAACTTTTGAACGGAAATGCCTAGGGACTTGAAATTTTCAGGATAGGTGTGGATCTCGAATGTCGTGATCACGTTCATCTATGAGCAACATTATACAAGGGGTTCCGTAAATACGGTCGTTTGAAATTTTGTTTTCTCGATAAATTCGAAACTTCGGATTCGATCGAGATGAAATTTTGTATTTTAATCGAGAATGATATATTGAAGCAATATTTTATCCAGATCGCATGACCAGAACCATAGAAACCATAGAAAATTGTAACTTCTGAACGGAAAGGCCTAGGAACTTGAAATTTTCAGGGTGGGTTTGGATCGCGAATATCGCGGTCACGTTCACCAATAAGCAAAATGAGACTAGGGGTTCCGTAAATATGGCCGTTCAAAATATTTTTTTCCAGATAGTTTCGGAACTACTGATCGGATTGGAATGAAATTATGCATCCAGCTGAGGAATAATCTATGAATTTTTCGAATTCGCTCCGCTCACGCGTTGAAATATTTCGACCATTAATCGCTGTCATTAATAAACTAGTTGATTAAATAACTATTTGTTGTTGATTTTATTTCATTATTATATTATTTCAAAGCTTTAATCATAGCTCTGTGATTTAACACAAAGTTGGTTGAATTTCGAGTCCCTAGGCCTTTCCTGTTCTAATTTTTCAATTGATAAACGTGATCACGACTTTCCGTTCGAAAGTTATAATTTTCCATGGTTTCTATGGTTCTGGTCGTGCGATCTGAACAAAATTTTATGTGTAGCTTGAACACAGATCCCCATCTGAGAACTTCCGATTCGATGGTGACGAAATTCTGTATTTCAATGGAGAATGATATATTCAAGCGACATTTTGTCCAGATCGCAGAACCAGAATCATAGAAACCATAGAAAATTATAACTTTCGAACGGAATATCGCGGTCACGTTTATCAATGAGCAAAATTAGAACCGCGGTTCCGTAAATACGATCGTTTGAAATTGAGTTTTATTGATGATTTCAACTATAGATTTGATCGTGACGAAATTTTGTATTTGAATTGAGAATGATATATTCGAGCTACATTTTTTCCAGATCGCATGATCAGAACCATAGAAACCACAGAAAATCATAACTTTCGAACGGAAAGGCCTAGGGACTTGAAATTTTCAGGATGGGTTCGGATCGTGATTTTTGCGGTTCACTGATGACGAATCCGTCGGAAAATTCGAGTCTGTCCGTCCGTCCGGCCGTCAGCACGATAACTCTCGAACGGATCAACCTAGAGACTTGAAATTTTCAGTGTAGGTTCAGATCCCGAATGCCTCGGTTAAGTTCGTTAATGG
This sequence comes from Aphidecta obliterata, assembly GCA_963966015.1. Lineage (NCBI taxonomy): Eukaryota > Metazoa > Arthropoda > Insecta > Coleoptera > Coccinellidae > Aphidecta > Aphidecta obliterata. The sequence continues at coordinate 12,578,282 of OZ014433.1, read as the reverse complement.
GCCAAATTCCACCAGGGGTTCCGTAAATATGGCCGTTCAAAGTTTTGTTTCCCTGATTACTTGAAAACTACAGATTCGATCGAGATGAAATTTTGCACTCAGGTGTAAAATGAGGTGTTTTAGCTACATGCGAAATTTTGTCCAGATCGCATGACCAGAACCATAGAAAACATAGAAAATTGTAACTTTTGAACGGAAATGCCTAGGGACTTGAAATTTTCAGGATAGGTGTGGATCTCGAATGTCGTGATCACGTTCATCTATGAGCAACATTATACAAGGGGTTCCGTAAATACGGTCGTTTGAAATTTTGTTTTCTCGATAAATTCGAAACTTCGGATTCGATCGAGATGAAATTTTGTATTTTAATCGAGAATGATATATTGAAGCAATATTTTATCCAGATCGCATGACCAGAACCATAGAAACCATAGAAAATTGTAACTTCTGAACGGAAAGGCCTAGGAACTTGAAATTTTCAGGGTGGGTTTGGATCGCGAATATCGCGGTCACGTTCACCAATAAGCAAAATGAGACTAGGGGTTCCGTAAATATGGCCGTTCAAAATATTTTTTTCCAGATAGTTTCGGAACTACTGATCGGATTGGAATGAAATTATGCATCCAGCTGAGGAATAATGTATTCAAAGTACGTGCAAAATGTTGTCCAGACCGCATCACCAAGACCATAGATATCGTAGAAAATTCTAGCGAATTATCCAAACAAAATTGATCAGCTGAAGCAGCGACATGAAGTCTGGAGTTTCGCCTAAGTTTCAGAATTTTTTTTTGACATTTGTTTGACAGCTGTCAAAAATTCCTTCAATTGGTTTCTGAAACTGGAAAATGCGAATCTACCTACAAGGTGCATGTACGAGCGCTCAAAAGCTCCTGCCTTCACGGCAGTACTTTTCGTAATTTTTGAAGCCTTCTTTTGAAAAAGTTTCGACGTTGCCACATTTATGTGGAATACGGAAATTTCAGTTATACGTTATACGCTGGCGCTTTCCGATTCAGTTAATGTTTCTATCTACTTCCAGATCCACATCCAAAGCGAATCCACATAAATAATGGATATACTTGCTAACTTCTTATCTATAGCGTAGTGCAAATTAACGATTAAATCAGAATTAGAACTTGTATCATCAATATATGAGAGGATGTGATCTATAATTTTGATTCCATCAACTGCGTTGTATGAATAACATTATAACTAATTGCATCAATTAATATTGATGTTTTACTGGGTTTATCGTGTAATTTTCATGCTTGGTTCAGTTTCGAGTTCTGGTAGAGAGAAATTAAACGGCGAAATTTTTAATAACGAGTAACATTTCAGCAACTCATTAAAATAAGATCTGAAAGTACCGATATAAAAATGACGGGAAGAAGTCATTCGATCAGATGTGGCTCGGGTTCCGCCCCCCCTGAACGGTACTCGGACGTTCTCGCGGACATCGCCATCATCTTACAAGCCATGAAATTGCAATATATCCATAAATTCAAGCCCGATTGGCAATTTCGACCACCTAATTATAAGCGAATTCGTTTTCGTTTTGGATATTAAACCACTCAGCGGGGCTGATATCCCATCAACGGCGAGGACTGGAAAAACAAGGACGTGCTCTGGGATCTCTGGCAGTCACAGCTGCCGCGCCTGCAGCAAGCGGAGTGACGATAACATCTAGACCGCCCTTATGTATTCACCAAGATTTGAAAGAGATCGCTGATAACATTCTGGGCCCGTGTTTTGGCATGACAGTCCGCATGATAACGAGTACGGGGCCCTACAATGACGGGTCTCGAACAACACTGCACTCTGCTGGCGGTGCTCTATGGTCAGGAAGAGGTCCCCGACCCGTTTGATGTGAAGACGGGGCTCAACTCCGGGCCTTTATGCCCATTCCTAGTCGAATGCGACTTCATTAGGCGGGAGCTGTCGATTTAATGACCGGAGTGTTAGGTATTTTAGCACGTCTTCATTTACGCAATTGACTAGTACCTGGACATGTTGATTATCCAAGTAATGGATAAACATCAATTCATCAAGACCCTGCATTCATTGCTTTTAATTCGTCAACATTCCCCTACCTAAGAAAAACATATTGAAAATATTTGAGAAAAGCACTGACCCTAACACGCTAGATTTTACTTCTTTGCAGAAATATCCGATAATACCAAAATATCTTACCGCAATCCTATATCAAATAATTTACCCAAGGGCTTCGGATTTATCAATTCCCAAAAAACTTCATTCCAATTCACCGTCAGAAAAAAAAATTGATTGCACCAGAGTCAGGAGCTTTTGCGCGCTTGTTTGAATTCTTCCAATTGATCGAAAATGCAGAAAAACGCTATGAAATTATCTAGAAGAGAAGTATTTGATTGAACAGAAGGCACAGAACACCCCTCCTCCTCGGGTATATTTTTTACGTGTGAACTATTTACCTTTATAGTCTCAGTGAGTATAGATAAAATAGTTTTTTCCGTCGACCATAGAATAAAAGCTCATTTTAACGCACTCGAAATCATCCATTAATGACCCCTATTAATGCATGATTTGTTGTCATGATTATCATGGCAACCGATTATAAAATATTCAGTCGGAGCATAGATGCATCTATGTCGGAGCACGATCGAGCTGTCAAATTTATTTATTCGCTTTCGATCAGAATCTGATTTTATCCGTTACGCTACTACATAATGAATAACGAAGAAAATATCCCTTTGACACCGCCAGATGTGACAAAAACTGCTGAAGCAGCAACTTTGAGTCTGCTTCCTGAATAGAGCCACCATTTATATGAGAAAACCTATGCTGAATTCAGATCTTGGTGCAAGGACAAGAAGGTTCGGAACTTTACGGAAACGGTTTTGTTGGCATACTTTACGGGTATTGCAGAAAAGGGGCATCTAGCGAGTTTATGGCCAAAATATTCGATGCTGAAATCAACACCAAATGTGAAAGACAATACTGATATAAGAAGATACCACAAACTGGTGATGTTTATTAAACGGAAAAGAGAGGGATATATCCCAAAAGTTCTCGAAAAAGAACATGTGAGAGAGTTCATAGAGGATGCTCCTGATAGTGTTTTCTTGATGTCGAAGGTAAAAATAAAACTCAATTGAATCGTTATTCCAACTTATTCTCATTATCTCGTTATAGTGAAATAACTATCATTGTTTGATTTGTAGGTCGCTTTGATATTCGGAGTAGCGGGTGCATTGGGAAAAGATGAATTGTTAAGGTTAGAGAGAAAGGATGTACAAGATATGGGATCGAAATTTTTGGTGACAGTGAATTCATCCAAAACACATTCGAACAGGATATTCACTGTGGTGGATAATGATGAGCATACACTTTTGAACATAATAAAGAGATATATATCCTTGAGGCCAGCTCACACTCCACAAGAAAGATTTTTCGTTTTTTATAAGAGCTATAAATGCTCAACACAACCAGTTGAAGTTAATACATTTTCTAAATTACCGTCAATGATTGCAAACTTTCTTAAATTACAGCAACCACATTTGTATACAGGTCACTGTTTTCGGCGTTCTTCTGCGTCTATTCTTTCTGACAGTGGTGCAGATTTTTCAGCCATCAAAAGACTTGGTGGTTGGAAATCAACTTCTGTTGCAGAAAGGTATATTGAAAACTCCATTCAGAATAAAATAGAAACTGCAGAAAAAATTGTATGTCATAATAGTTCCAAAGTAAATAATGCTTCAACCTCCACTTCATCCACACGTTCCTTATCGGACATTATGGGAAATGAAATAAATGTAAACTATTTAGAATGTCACAACATGTCCAATATTCCCTCTATGAATTTTTCGAATTCGCTCCGCTCACGCGTTGAAATATTTCGACCATTAATCGCTGTCATTAATAAACTAGTTGATTAAATAACTATTTGTTGTTGATTTTATTTCATTATTATATTATTTCAAAGCTTTAATCATAGCTCTGTGATTTAACACAAAGTTGGTTGAATTTCGAGTCCCTAGGCCTTTCCTGTTCTAATTTTTCAATTGATAAACGTGATCACGACTTTCCGTTCGAAAGTTATAATTTTCCATGGTTTCTATGGTTCTGGTCGTGCGATCTGAACAAAATTTTATGTGTAGCTTGAACACAGATCCCCATCTGAGAACTTCCGATTCGATGGTGACGAAATTCTGTATTTCAATGGAGAATGATATATTCAAGCGACATTTTGTCCAGATCGCAGAACCAGAATCATAGAAACCATAGAAAATTATAACTTTCGAACGGAATATCGCGGTCACGTTTATCAATGAGCAAAATTAGAACCGCGGTTCCGTAAATACGATCGTTTGAAATTGAGTTTTATTGATGATTTCAACTATAGATTTGATCGTGACGAAATTTTGTATTTGAATTGAGAATGATATATTCGAGCTACATTTTTTCCAGATCGCATGATCAGAACCATAGAAACCACAGAAAATCATAACTTTCGAACGGAAAGGCCTAGGGACTTGAAATTTTCAGGATGGGTTCGGATCGTGATTTTTGCGGTTACGTTCATCAATGAGCAAAATTAGACTGTGAGTTCCGTAAATATGGTCGTTTGAAATTCAGTTTTCTTGATAATTTCAAAACTATGGATTCGATCGTGACGAAGTTTTGTACTTAAATTGAGAATGATATATTTCAGCTACATTTTTTCCAGATCGCATGATTAGAACCATAGAAACCATAAAAAATTATAACTTTCGAACGGAAAGGCCTAGGGCCTTGAAATTTTCAGGATAGGTTCGGATCGTGGTTTTCGCGGTTACATTCATCTCGAATGTAACGTTCATCATTGAGCAAAATAAGACTGTGGGTTCCGTAAATATGGTCGTTTGAATTTCAGTTTTCTTGATAATTTCAAAACTATGGATTTGATCGTGACGAAATTTTGTATTTAAATTGAGAATGATATATTCGAGCTACATTTTTTTCAGATCGCATGATCATAGAAACCATAGAAAATCATAACTTTCGAACGGAAAGGCCTAGGGATCACATTCATCAATGAGCAAAATTAGACTAGGGGTTCCATAAATATTGCCGTTCAAAATATTTCTTTCCTGATAATTTCGAAACTATTTTTATTGGATTGGTATGAAATTTCGCACATAGATGAAGAATAATATATTCAAACCACATGGAAAATTTTATCTAGATCGCATTACCAAGATCATAGAAAATTCTAGCGAATTATCGAAAAAAAAATTGGTCACCTGAAGCCTGGATTGAAATGAAATTTTCCACATACATGAAGAATAATGTATTCAAACTATGTGCAACATCTCAAGAAAATGAATTTTTCAATATTCAGCTAATGCATTAAATCGTCCGTTTCACGAGAAATGGAATACCATGAATCTTCCTACGAGGTGGATGAACGAGCGCTCAGAAGCTCCTGACTTCACGGCTGTGCTCTTAAAATTTTTCACTATTTATTCAATGTGCAACAGTTTCAGGAAACAAATGTTCTCTTCTTCAGGCTGAACAGATACCACAACATGAGAAAGTTACATCACAATGTTATCAAACAACCAGATTTACCACTATGAATTTTATGCAATATAATTTTCAAAAATAAAACGTATAAGGAACTACAAGTTCTTCTATGAAAGAGACAATCTCAAAAAACAACGACTGAAAGTTAATACTTCGAAAAGTTCTATTTATTTTAATGATTTTTGCCTTTTAATTTTTTTCTGTTAATTTTGTTTCATTATTTTATTATTTTTTTGTTGGTTTTCATTTCATAAGTAAAATAGGGGGGTAATTACCCCCTTTACCCCCCCATAGGACCGTCCTCGCGTGGAGCAGCTGTAAAGCTGAATTTTAAAATAACTCTTTTTATCGATGCCTTATATGTAGACACAAAATTTCTGCAGGAAAGGGAAACAGTTTCAGAGATACCGAAGTTAGAAAAACTTTTTTTTTCGTCATTCCAGTTGAACGATCCTCACAAAATTTCACACGAATCATCGTGTCGTTATCTCACAACTAACAGCGGAGTTTCAATTATATCGGATCAATATTTCCGAATTTCCGTGGAAAAGAAGTTCAGATAGCTATATGGCTATATCTACGAAACTCTTTGGCTACTTTCTCATATTTACAAACCTAACCGTTGCATTCAGACCTCGACCTGAAAAATAAAACACTTGGCCTTCTTTTTCGAAAGTTTATGAACGGACAGAATTGAATTTGACTACAAATTCTTCATCTGTAAGTCCATCCTGATCGTTTAAGGTTGTACACTACTTTCATTTGCCCTATGCTTCACAGTGTTAGCTGTGTCGATAATTTCTCATAAACGGCATGTTGAATACATTCTATTTTTTGAATGTTCATTCATGGGTGTATGCACAAGAGTTCTGTTGAACGTTTTCGAAAAAAAATTCAATATTTTTCCGTGTATTCACATTTGAAAATGGGAATATTCATAAGAGAACATATATCCATTTTGAAAGGTGGTGGATTAAGATCTAATAAATAGATCAATGACTAATGAGAACAACTTTTGACAATGAAAAAAATTTCAATTTTTTTTTATCGCCAGTAATTATTGTCTCAAGGTTGGATTCAACGCCCCTCAAATAGCTCCACCTCTGAATTTCTGAATAACCAATGACAGTGGACAACACCCTTCAGTTGGCCTAGCAGTCAGAATTATCTATGACATGTTTTTCAGAACAAAAAAGGGGTTTGATGTTTGTGTTGCCACTGAAAACTTTTCCTGTTTTTCTATCTGCCATTTTTGGGCGCTATATAATTTCGTCACGATGTCTGTATTTTTAGAATTTCGAGCTGAGAATCATTTTAATCATCCAAATTTCGTGTTAAAGGGTTAATAGGCATAACGCCTGTGTCATGAAGCGATTTTAACTACCAATTTAGATTTCTTCTTGAGCCATATTGAAAAATCACCTCTGCTACTAATTTACGATAAAACAATTTTTTCTCAAAATCTGACACCTGACCCAAAAGACCCGAAGGTCCACCCGTGGGATACCTCAAACGAATAAAAGAGACATGTTCCAATTCTCCCATGGACTTAGTGGTAAATCACTGTCACTTCTCACATTTTCGAACCAAATTCACGACCCCGAAAACATTCTGGCAAAATAAGAAAATAAGCACCGTAAATAGTATAAATAAAAGCTAAACCGTCCACATAAAGAAGCAGTCAAGAGCCTACTGAGAAGGTACATAATAATAGCGGGACAAAAAAAAGCCCACAAAATAGGAGATGGACCATAATAATGGAGTGCGAAAGAATGTATTCTTTCAAATACCCTACATTCGATGCTAAGCTTCACGGTAGCACAATATTAATCCCGAATTTTGACAGTTGCACAAAGCAGATAATTATGTCTTAGGGAAAACATTCGCAAACAATGACGTGGACTTACCTGCAGGTTGGACTCGGCGCCATCAGGAGAAAAGCAGCGAAACCCTTCAGTGTTAAGCGTGGCGTTGAAAACACTCCAAGAGAATATTTTCAAAAGCATACTTGATGGATTAAATTGGAGCCATCAACTTTGATCAAAAAATTCAACCCCACTCTGAAATGATAGAAGATATTATATATTATTTCGGGAGTTTCATTGTTAAGCCGAGTTTTCAAGTATCATCCAGGGAGTATTTCACACCTACAAGGTGGCTCAATGAAAAAGCATGATTTCGAGAAATATAACTTCTTCAATCAAAAGAGAGAAATAATCAACTCTTTGGAATATTAGATTTATTATGTCTTTAAAATAAGTAATCATATGGTTTGAGCATCACCCCCAAAATTCATGTTTTTTATCAAGGAAAAGAGTTAAATATTGGTAAAATCATCTAGTGACATATCGTTCTTATATTCCATTCGAAAGATGATTTCATTCTAAAAAAATTTTCCAATTACCATTTTTTTCCATTTCACACCGTGAGCGATCTGTAGCGTGTTTTATGTTAATTCTATTCCATTAATTTTTTCTGTATAATTGTCTATAATGGATTAAAATAAATGAGGCATCAAATACCTATATACTCAAACTCGAAAAGGACCTTTTTACCAGGGAATTATTGACAATTCCATATATTCAGGTGGCAGAGGTGTGTTCTTAAATCCCGTGGGTTAAGCGGAAAACATATATCTTGAGGATGATTATAAAATTACACGAAACTTATAGGCGTACGGAACCAATCCTCCATTCACGAGCTCTAGGTGACATATTCGTTCAATTTGTCAATTCCGAAATTCTTTTATTCTCTCAAGAGTGGCCATGAAGTGTGTGGTCTTGTAGGCAAAGAACATGCTGCGCCTGGTCACTATTTTGACAATGAGGCAATTATGGACGAAGGACCTTCCCACTGGGACACTATCACCTTGACAGATGATTTATACCCCGGCATTATTAAATTATCAACCCCTAGAGACAGCCACCCTCTATTATTTGGAACATCTGTAAGTGTTGGTGTTTTATTCATGACTTGTCAGTTTGTTGGGACAGTACAATTTTGCTGATGGAGATGAATACAAATATAATAGGATGGACCGAAATATTGAAGATTCAATAAATTTTCACAGGTCCACAAGAAAATTTAAATAAATTTTGTGACAACATCTTGTACAAATAGCAATATCGATTGGAACAGAATGTGCAAAAATATCTAAAATATCACTAAAAGTTCGATTTTATCTTCCGAAATGTGGTCTACGAACTGCATAAATAGTCGACGAGACACAAACCTTCGGTAGGTACATAGGTACTGACCAGTGCCAGATGACAATCAACTCTAATCTCTTGAAGTAACATTCTCACAGTTTCAATATCTTGGATAATCCGACAGTCCTCCTCATCTGCAAATAGAAAATAAACAGTAGTCAGATCCGATCAGTACAGTGGCCATATGGTTGAAAAGATTACAAGATCTATGATAACATGTGTTGTCACAACTCTTCCTGGTTCAAAGACTAGGAGGAAGGATCTGTTTTGATAGATTTACAACTTGGACTTCTGTTTTGCGAATCTTCCAATGTTTACGAAACGTAGAATTCATCCGAAAGGATTTGATATGAACACCCCTAACAGAGGGAGGTTGGACAAGCAGAGTGACTACTGAATTCCAATAGAATCGCAAATCCTTTGCACATGCCGGATAGTTACAGTGGGAAAAAATTATAAAAACAACAAAAGCTGAAAATACAGTTTCGAATCCGAATCACTCATTCCGAAGTAACCAGATGTTAAATAAATCAGAACAAGAAAGAATATAATTGGATTCTTACATCTATTATAATACTCAATAACAAGTCCTTATTTCCCCCAATCACTTTCGTGAAAGTACATTAAACTCGATTATATGAGACGTTCATTAAGCGATTTAATTGAAGAGAGAAATATATAAATGATATCAATTAAGAAACAAAGTTTTCCTTGTTTGTACAGGCGCCATTAGCAATAAAAACAGAAGCAGTCGTGGACATACATCATTTAATTGGGATATGACAAATTTAGCAAGAAAAATTCGTCTTGATACCATGCTTTCCTCATTATGTGGCCCAGAACTCCTCTCTCATATAAAAATAAGTACGATACTTTATATTCCAGATAGTGATCTTGTCTGACATGTTAAATGAAGCGCATACCTGGAGACCATTTCACCAAAACTCTTCTCTAAAATGCTAGTCATAAAAGTTCATCCCGGTGATTCATTAGAGAGAATTCTCTCGATTTATCTGAAGAAAATTCATAGGGAAGACTATATTTCTAGATGAAAAATCAACTCATTTTGGTGAGTTGATTGAGTGTTGACCTATAAATCGTTGTCCTAACTCAAAGCCCATTTATTTTTTTCTGAAAATGAATGATGTATCTGCAAAAAAAATGGTCACATCTTGAAAAAAATTATGAAATTTTGGGTTCGGCAGTTTTAACTCGGATAGCTGACAATAAAAAATAAACTACAGAATCATGTTCAATTCATTTTTAAAGTTTTGAATTGAATTGAATTCTAGGAAATTTGGTTCACGATAAAAAAAATCATTCGATTTTTTTTTATACTCACAATATAAAATTCAAACCTGTTTTCATAACTAAAAGTACCTATATGAAGTATTATTTCAATAATTTCATTTGTTAAATTTTGTTGAGAAGAGTTATCCTGGAATTTGGTAACTCTTCTGGTTATATTTTATGGTCAAACTATGAGGGCTTGTTTAGGTAATATAGGTTCTAAATAAGTCTTTTTTGAGTTGCAGATTTTTCGAGAATTTATTGAACTTGAATCTCACGTTACGTCACCTGTGAGGCGAATGTTTTAGTGTTCTGAATTTACAACTTTCATTTTATCCATTCGATTCTCATTTGTACGTTCTGAAGACAACTGATTTCCTATGAATATCGTATTTTGTACTCTACATAAAACAATTTGACATACTACCATAAAGAAATTCCGTAATATATTTCTGGGTGGAGTTACTTATACGAGTGTTTTCCATGTTGGGGCTTTTTTCGACCAGCATTCATCGAAATAAGTCGATATACCAAAAACGTTCATATAAAATATTCATCACAATTTGGATCAATTTCACCGGTGAGTTTGTGAACTTCCTTATTCGTTTTTATAGGACCATTTCAATCAGTGATTTGTCATCTCTTCAGTTTGAACTTTAAGAATTATACCTTTCAGGAAAAATCCCCTAATAAAAGTTGAAAGAGAATACAAATTTTCGATAAATGAATGCTGAGGAAACATTGCATGCATATGGCTCCTAACAGAGAGATAACATGATCTAGAGTCGGATTAAGATATTGATGCCCAAGATTTTTCGCACTTTTTCAAACTGAATATTTTATATGATCAACCTTCGGCGAAATGATCTCTTTCGATGAGTTTTAGCACGTGTCGAAAAAAGCCTCACCTCAAAAAACCCTGTATATAATTTATGTTAATTTCTTTCAATTTTTCAGATATGCTAAGTGTGAAAAAATTTCAGAAACCACACTTCCAAAATATAATTTTATTGTCAGTTTTAGAGTTTCTGTAAAAAAAAATTGTGTTGTGAATAAATTTTGACAGCTCAGATAATTCTCACAATTGATGCTAAAACATATTGAAAAAAATTACGAAAAGCACTGCCGTGAAGTCAGGAGCTTTTGAGCGCTCGTACATCCACCTTGTCAGGTAGCTTCGCATTTTCCAGTTTTGAAAAATCAATTGAAGGAATTTTCGACAGCTGTCAAAAAAAATCTCAAACTTAGGCGGAACTCCAGACTTCATGTCAGAGCTTCAGCTGACCAACTTTTTTTCGATGATTCGCTAGAATTTTCTACGGTATCTATGGTCTTGGTGATGCGATCTGGACAAAATTTCGCACGTAGTTTAAATATATTATTCTTCAGCTAGGAGTGAAATGTCATTCTTATCCAATCAGTAGTTCCGAAATTATCTGGAAAAAAATATTTTGAACGGCCATATTTACGGAACCCCTAGTCTAATTTCGCTCATTGATGAACGCGACCGCGATATTCGCGATCCAAACCTACCCTGAAAATTTCAAGTTTCTAGGCCTCTCCCTTCGGAAGTTATAATTTTCTATGGTTTATATGGTTCTGGTTATGCGATCTGGACAAAATGTTGCATTAATATATCATTCTCGATTAAAATACAGAATTTCATCTCGATCGAATCCGTAGTTTCGAAATGATCGAGAAAACAAAATTTCAAACGACCGTTTTTACGGAGCCCCTAGAATAATTTTGCTCATAAATAAACGTCATCACGACATTCGAGATCCACACCTATCCTGAAAATTTCAAGTCCCTAGGTGTTTCCGTTCAAAAGTTACAATTTTCTATGGTTTCTATGGTTTAGGTCATGCGATCTGGACACAATTTCACATGTAGCTTGAACACCTCATTCTCCATTTGAGTGCGAAATTTCATCTCGATCAAATCTGTAGTTTCCAAGTAATCAGGAGAACAAAACTTTGAACGGCCATATTTACGGAACCCCTGGTGGAATTTGGCCCATTAACGAACTCAATCGAGGCATCCGGGAACTGAACCCACAGTGAAAATTTCAAGTCTCTAGGTTGTTCCGTTCGAGAGTTATCGTGCTTACGGACGGCCGGACGGACAGACTCAAATTTTCCGACGGATTCGTCATCAGTGAGTCGAACATAGTCGATGGAGACCTCAAAAATACGATTTTTTCAGCTTCGGTCATAATTTTATTAATAGGTACTTTGTTTAATAACTTGTAGACCTATCATTTTACGAGCTTCTTTCTGTTTTTTCGCGAGGAATTGAGGTCAATTAGGCTGAAAATATGCTAAGAACATTCATTGTATAGGTGCCTTAATTTTGACGTATTTATTGAAGGAAAAATCACAAGTTTCGGAAACTTTTGATATAATACATTGAGAAGACATAGCAATTAACGATTAATTGAATAAACCAGATAATTTCTTTATTGAAAACATGATCTTCTGCTCATGAAATTATAGTTGAATTTATTATGTATGATCTAATTAGGGTTCATAAATATTTCAGTCACATCAAGTATGGACCCAAAATTTTATTACATCTCATAAAATGGGTACATTTTTGACTATGTACAATAAATTCTTCTCCTTCAAATCTTATTATGTCATTGAACAAGTCGAGTTGTGAATTATGAAACGAGTTTGAAGAAATTCGAAAAAAACTCATATTTAGGTGAGCTATGCTTTTTGATTTGAAGAAGATTACTGTGACCGAAAGAATATAAACGAAATCAACTGAAAAAAATTTGTTGAAAGCTTATTTTGGTTCATATTCAGGTTCTCCATATTTGAGCTTCGCATTTATAAATCTTCACTGAAAATTTGGTTTTCAGTGGATGTTTACAAAATTCTTTTCTTGGTGAATTTTGGGGATGACGGTGAAACCAGGAACTCCCAGTATATAAAAGATAAACGGTATTAAGCTTTGTCTGGAAAGCCTAATATTTCCAGATAAAATAGTTGCATGAACTTTCACGAGGATGGGAAAGTATTAACGTAAAAAATACATCTACCAAAGAACAAATTATTAAAGCAGATTTCAATTCATGTCGCCCAAAAATAGAGGATACATCCCTGTGATTATATAAGTAACCGATAGGGTGGGCAGGCCAAATCAACTTACCTGGCTTTTCTATTCCAAGAATTCCCTAAAAAAGGGCACCACGCAAGCATTTAGGCGCCACACCATCAAATTTGTAGTTACCGTTTCTTGTGACGTGTCACTTCCATAACCGCAGCTCAGACGTCAGGTTTAACCATAAAATAATTCACTCGATTTCTTGGTCGAAAGAAACATAATACAGGATGAAAGGTGAGACTGGCATTCCAGCTGTGAGTTTTATAACCAGAATGTGGATTGAACTAATTGAATGGAAAATGTTTTGAAATATGTAGACAGGGGAGTTTGCCAACTCTATAAACTGTTCTACAACAAGGACCCACAAAAAAATAGTTATTTAATCAACTAGTTTATTAATGACAGCGATCAATGGTCGAAATATTTTAACGCGTGAGCGGAGCGAGCGCGTTAATGTTTGAGACCATTAATCGCTGAATTAATAAAAGAGTTGATTACAATATTTTTCCGTCGACCTCATCAGGAATTGAATATGAATTCTGGATCGAAACCAATTTTTATTTTGCATAATATACAAATTTGAAGTAATACAAATTTCTATGTTCATTTCGATATATTAATATTTATGCTTCCTATAGAACAATTCGAAAAATTCATAGAGGGAATATTGGACATGTTGTGACATTCTGAATAGTTTACATTTATTTCATTTCCTATAATGTCCGATAAGGAACGTGTGGATGAAGTGGAGGTTGAAGCATTATTTACTTTGGAACTATTATGACATAAAATTTTTTCTGCAGTTTCTATTTTATTCTGAATGGAGTTTTCAATATACCCTTCTGCAACAAAAGTTGATTTCCAACCACCAAGTCTTTTGATGGCTGAAAAATCTGCACCACTGTCAGAAAGAATAGACGCAGAAGAACGCCGAAAACAGTGACCTGTATACAAATGTGGTTGCTCTAATTTAAGAAAGTTTGCAATCATTGACGGTTTTTTAGAAAATGTATTGATTCCAACTGGTTGTGTTGAGCATTTATAGTTCTTATAAAAAACGAAAAATCTTTCGTGTGGAGTGTGAACTGGTTTCAAGGATATATATATATATCTCTTTATTATGTTTAAAAGTGTATGCTCATCATTATCCACCTATCCTGTTCGAATGTGTTTTCGATGATTTCACTGTCACCAAAAATTTCGATCCCATATCTTGAAAATCCTTTCTCTGCAACCTTAACAATTCAACTTTTCTCAATGCACCTGCTACTCCGAATATCAAAGCGACCTACAAATCAAACAATGATAGTTATTTCACTATAACGAGATAATGAGAATAAGTTGGAATAACGATTCAATTGAGTTCTATTTTTACCTTCGACATCAAGAAAACACTAAGTATCAGGAGCATTCGCTATGAACTCTCTCACATGTTCTTTTTCGGGAACTTTTGATTTTTTTGGGATATATCCCTCTCTTTTCTGTTTAATAAACATCACCAGTTTGTGGTATCTGCTTATATCAGTATTGTCTTTCACATTTAGTGTTGATTTCAGCATCGAATATTTTGGCCATAAACTTGCTAGATGCCCCTTTTCTGCAATACCCGTAAAGTATGCCAACAAAACCGTTTCCGTAAAGTTCCGAACCTTCTTGTCCTTGCACCAAGATCTGAATTCAGCATAGGTTTTCTCATATAAATGGCGGCTCTTTTCAGGAAGCAGACTCAAAGTTGCTGCTTCAGCAGTTTTTTCACATCTGGCGGTGTCAAAGGGATGTTTTCTTCGTTATTCATTATGTAGTAGCGTAACGGATAAAATCAGATTCTGATCGAAAGCGAATAAATAAATTTGACAGCTGCAACAACTACAAAGAAAAAAAATTTGAAATAAATCCTATTTCTCTCTGAATTTTAAAAGATTTTCACGAACATTGAATTTCTTGATAAAATTGTGTGCTATATCATTCTTTGAATTCTTGAAATAATTGAATTAGGTCAAGAAAACTATCTCTTTTTGTTTGAAGTTCAAGAATCGTTGGCGGTGAAATCTAATCCGGAACTCTTTCAAAATCAGACCTGCGTCGTTCCCATCTATGTGAGAGGTCGAGGGCGGGTAGGAAGGTAACCCCAAAATTTCGCATCAAGGGGTTGATTTCCTTTCAGCCGAGCCACGCAACGCGTCATTTTCGGCATTAACGGCCCGAATTTTCCACATAACTCGAGTAAATTACCGGAGGACGAGCCTAAAACTCCATTAACGAGTGCGCGGACGAGTTTGCGGTATTGCCAGACATAAATCCGGGACGTTTTCGGGAAAGAGTTTCGGGGGAAACTCGGGGGCCGTGCATTTATGGTGGAAGCATAAATCAGCGCAGCTTCTGGCAAATTTATGGCCGAGATAAAGTCAGCCCGAATCGGAGCTTTTTATAGTTCGGCTGGCCCCGTGAAATGTAGATGCCACCCTTCCTATTCTCTTGATACTGCTGCTGCATCCTCTCGTTCCCCGTAAATATGATTTTAAACTCGGACGATACCCCATGGGCGCACTGGAAAACTGTTTCCCCCGCCGGAAATCGGCCTCCAGATGGAACGCTGATAAATTTGATTCATTTATATAGTCTAGTAATTACATTTCTTCATTTCATGTCGTTTCGTTCAACCAAGGGCCAGGTCGATAATTGGGTGTCGGAAAATGACATGGAAAATAGAATGTCTCTATCAGAATTATCAAACTTATATTCGAAATAGTCCCGGTCTCGGCATTCGCGACCTGACGGCGACGACCCTGAAACCGGAGTACCGCTACTGGAGAAATTGGTGCAACGCTTACGAACACAAGCGACTGTGCAGCGCTGCAAATGGGCGTAGTCTACCGGCGACCTTGGCAGCGCTGCTCAACCGCTCCGGAAGCAGTATGGTCGCGCTGCTGGAGAATTGTACACTTTCTACAATTCACCAATGTGTGTTTGGGGTTGCATGCCCTTAAACTGTAATATATTTGTTGGTGTTTTGGTACAGGAGAATAAAAATGAGTTAGTGTCCGTATAATCCAAGAAGGAGATTATGTGGACTGCATAATAGTATAGTCCGTTTAAGAATTATTGACATCTCGGTAGGCTGTGGAAAATCGAATTTAAGTTGGTAATAGACTATTCAGTGATATTTTGAGTTGCTGAATTCGGGTTGGTATAGGAATGACACTAACATAACCCATAGAACTTGCTCTGATGATTTTATCGAGCTATTGGTGCATAATTATAAAAATTAGCTCTGAATTTGAGTATTTTTTGTCTTGTGCTATTGAAATGGCTGGAATTGACCAGGATACATCGCGCCTTACAACAAGAAAACGCCATGCAGTTTGTCAGTGTTACTTCGAGCTTCTCAAAGATTCGGTATATTTTTCCGCTAGCATTAATCGAGTTTCGCTAGTGTTTCAGGTAAACTTTTATTCACCTACTCAAAGTTTATTCTGATTGATCAATGTCTCTTAAATTTTCAGATTTCTCCAAGCACTGTCCGTAGAATATTAGCTTTGTTATTACAGCCTGGAATTAGCAGTGGAAGAAAACCTGTGCAATATGATTATTCCTTCAAAAAGACATTGAATGACTTTGTTTTTGCTAAAATTAAAAACAATGAATATATCAGTTTAGATATACTTTTTGAACTGGCCAAGGAGCACCTAAATTCCAATCGATCGAAGTCAACATTATATCATGAAAAAAATTAGATACAAATACAAAAAAGTTGATCGAAGGAAAATTCTTATTGATAAACAGAAAAATAAAATAAATAGAGTACGATTTTGCGGTAGATTCCTAGAATACATGGAGCAAAACGTAAAATTCATTTATTCAGATGAAACTTGGATATTCGAAAACGTTATTCAAATTCGTCAGTGGGCACTAGAAAGTAATCCAGAAGATATGCCGAGTATATTCAAGGGTAAAGGCAGGAGGTACACTATTTTGAATGCTAAAACAGTTCATGGATTTTTACCTGGATGTGATCTGATTCTTGACAGTGGTATTAATGATAAGGATTACCATAAAACTATGATGGTGTATTATTTCATAAATGGGTTATTGAAAAATTGAATCCTTCCCTGCAGAAGGATGCCCATCAATAGAATTATGTTAGCTTATTCAATAAAAACATCCAAATCACTACACTTTATACCTGAAAACAAAGTTTTCAATGAGATTTTTATCTTTGCTCTTGTATCATTCGTGGATATTTTAAGTTTATTTATCATATTGTATGGTACCCTGTTCACATTTCCTCTGCTAATACTGACAATGAACACATGCTATATTGTTCACAATTCAAAAGTATACTGAATAATTGTAAAATTGCTCATCAATTATGATATTTTCAATAATTCATGGGAAGTCTTGATGAATGAAAATAAAAATTGACTTTCTTAAAGTATTCAACACCGAGCACTAAATAATTCACAAATTGGTTCACATATTGATAGTTACAGTACAAATTTCATGTCAAAATTCTTCAAGTACTACATAGATTCTTAATTTTTGTTTCTCTCTTATTTGTTGATATATATAACGTTTTTTCCAACCCATTCACTTGGCCCCGTGCTTGCGAAGTATCAAAAATTTTTTTCTGTTTTTTACACCACTTCAGCTACCTGCTAGAATTCCATTAATTATCCTTCTTGAATTATGGCATAAAATGGTACTCTTATAGTCATATGGTTAGAATTTTGCAAGATTTCTAATACCAATAAAGATTGCATTGTCTTGGGTGAAAATAAATATTTATTCAAATGATCTTCAATTTTCCATGGTTGACTTTTATATGAACGATATCTCAACTCAACGCCTTGCTTGGAAGTTCAGATAATTTCATATTAAAGCATTCTACGATATTTTTGCGCTTTCAAACCTGAATTCCCATGTTTGAACTACAGTCGAAATATTCTGGCTCAATTATTCGATAATTCGTATACTGAACACTTTTCTAGGTTATATTTATGTTTGATGTTTTATTTCTTTGATGAAATTGAACAGTAACTTTTTGTAACCAGAAATAAAACCTCGACGTTCAAGGCCTGTTTCGATGTCAATAATTCTTAAATGAAGTATGTATATAATAATTGTTCATGGTAACTAATTCATCACACAAAGCAATACTTTTCCCTCCGGCAGACGGAAAAGTAATTCATCGCTGACATAGCAACACTTTTCGAAATATGACGTTGTTTTCGTACGTTTGAAAAAAAAAATCATTTTGCTCGCACATAGGAACTATTTTAAACGAACTTTCCCCAGCATATTTTGTTGTTTTATATTGAAAAACATTGTATTTTATGCATATGTTAATTTTGGTTCGAAGAAAATTGCATTATTTTATGATTCAATTTTGTCTTTCTTCATGTTTCATTCTAAAAATAGAGATTCTTGGAAAAATCTTCGTTCTACCGATTTACTCCCCAAACCATCCCAAAATGCCAATCAACCGGTCAATTTGGAGATTCACAGGACAAATCTGATAATAGTTTGACATAATATTTCATCGAGTTGAACTTTAGATTGTAAATCTGTATTTGATCTGTTGTGAATCTTAAATGTGTGGAATTAGAACCCTTGTCCTGCCCTGATAGAGATATTTTTGATACAACATTTGTTGAAGCGTTAAGGGTAATAATATATACCTCGAATTTCCTTCTTCATTCTACGCTCCTGAAACTACGCACCGATATTGGTCCTTTAGGTGAGCTTTTAAATCGATCCTTATCCTCTTGAATTATGGCCAACCCTCTTCCCTATTTCGATTTCGCCCAAAAAGTTCTACAGTTTGAAATTTATCTCTTCCAAAATATGTACCTAAGGTTTTCTACGCAGGGGTGCTTTCATTTTCTATAAGATATTGCTGAGAATAAGGGTATTCCATTCAACTTGTTTCAGCTACGAGTCATCCACTCCAATTTTAATCAATTATACCAAGTTTCGACAGGTAAATTACGCTGAACCTCAATGTGACGAGTCTTTAATTGACAGTTAAAAAGCTCGTTATTGGAACGTCAGCCGCTCAGATTCATATCGTATTTTTGTAGCTATCAGGTCGGTTAATGAAATGGATGTCACAAAAATCTGTCCACTCGATTGATCAGCTTTCTTTGTGAATCCTTGGAATGATTCCTATTTTCCAATCTTCAATTCTTAAAAGCACACTGCTTCTTGCAGTAAGAGAGGAACTCTCATCCTGAAATCATTCAAGAATATCTCGCACATCTCAACATTGTTTCCAGTGAATTCTATCGTTTTGGACGTTTTGCATCACGAAAATTATATACTATTCCACGATATCCCCGTGACGCCCAAAGAACTCCAACAAATGTTAGAACGTCTCCATTAACATATTCTCTCTTGCTGTTGTTTTAATTACACACCGCTCAGACAGACAGAAGGCAGATGAGTCTTGACGAGCTACTGAAGGAGTCCGTTTGTGCCCTTCGGCGTGTTCACGTGATCCTAAGTGACAACCAAGCACGTGTAGAGACGCCCAAACCCGCCCCTGCATTAGTCGTCTCTTCAACCTGTAATTATACCTGGCGCCGTCACTGTCTAAACGAAAAATTGATTCATTCTTTGGTCTAATGGCTTAAAATCTTCTGTCGTCACGAGATTCGTCGGCGGGGAGGAATGATCCTTTGATTTTTGCACCGCTCGTATCGAGGCTCACTGCTCAGAAAACTTTTTTGAATGGGACGAAGAAATTTCAACTTTTCATCAACAGGCTTCAAGGTAATTCACAAACTAATGAGAAAAAAAATCTTTATTGAGTGTATGGATCAGTAGGGTTTCTATATTACTCTTCATAATACAGCGGTAGTAGATAGTTGGTCAGGGCCGTATCTAGGGTGGCACTTGCCACGGGCGCAAGGTCCGAAGGGGCGCCAAAAAATATCAAAAATAAAAAATAGAAGCGCCGAGCAAAAAAAACTAATTCGTAAGATGACAACACGGTTACGTAAGTGAATAATTAGATCACAACATTTCGGAACATTTATATTCAAAGTAAAGAATGAGAATGCAATAAGGTCAGAAAAACGAGAAATATGGTCCAATTGTTATGAAAAATTTTCAGAGATGCCGCATCTGTGGTATTTTAAAAAACGATTTGTATTGCCAAAAATTCACCAATCAGAGTTTTGAGCTCAAGAAGTGGGAGAAGAATTGGGCAATCTTATTCTATTCTATATAAATATTGATTTCTTTCAATTGTGAAGAGAAGACCAAAAAAATTGAATTTTAATGTTCGTTTAGTGTGTATCCAGATTTGAAGTGTTATAAGTTTTGAGTTTTTTCTTTATATTCTGACTTTTTTGTGCCACTGTGCTTTTGGATTCGAGCATTATGAATTGTGCTATTGAAGGTGAGTTGTACCAAGTATTTGTTATTTTTTATGACATTATTCTGGCATCGGATATATTCAATTATTCGTATTTTAACATAATAATATTGTTCCTTTCAATTCAAGAAGAAATAAGTTTGGTCCATTGCGGAAAATATGGATTTTCAAACTTGAGTTATTACTTCTCAGAGCGTCTTTTTTGAATGAAATCTGATGAAACTCAGATTTTAGTGTTACTTTTCATAGTTTTGATTGAATCTTCATCTCATCTGGCAAAGATTATTCTAGTGATTTTTTTATACTTAACGTATGGACTTCTTGAATATTGTAACATCGGGCCCTGTACGGAACTATAAGTACGTGTTTCAAAGGGTTTCAAAATAGAATTTGTATGCTAAGTTTGCGGTTTTTTTTGCAGAGATTGTGATTATCGATTATTATTTTCTAGTCAACTCACAAAAAATTTTTATTTTACGTTTGCAGTATGTATTTTTAAATTTTAAGTTGAAGAATTTATATTTTTTAAGATAAATGTTCGTATTTATTACATAAATATGAATATTTCATTTTGTTTTTTCAGAATTTGTTTTTTTTTATGCATTTCATTTAAAATGTGTATTGAAATGTTTTTAATGACAAAATTTTTCCATAAAAATGTGTATTATTTTGAAACTCTTACGGAAATATATGACTAGCATTATGAAAAAAAAAAAATACTATAAGAAAATATGATGGATGAAAAAAAATCTACGCAAATGGGGGGGCGCTGTCTAATCTATTGCCACAGGCGCAATAGTACCTAGATACGGCCCTGTAGTTGGTTTTTCGGGTAAAAAACCTGAAAGGCGTTAATTGCCAATTCCATTTTTCTATGTATCTGAGTTATTCCGAATTATACGTGAATTTTGGAAAATTCCTTAAGTTTTCAAGATGATCGTTTCTCTTATGCTTTCGACGTTCGACGTTTGCACTTTTACGTTCTAAATATATAAAGTACCTAGCAATTTTGACTAATTCCATCTTTAATCTGATTTGGGAGGCGATAGATCGCGAATCATGTGAATCGTCACACCTACCATGGTCTTTGTCTCTCTCGGATCTACCATTTCTGTGGATCTACCTCTCATGTGGATCTACCATTTATGTGGATCTACCTTTAATGTGGATCTACTTATATTGGTCTACCTTCTACGTGAGTCTTCTGGATTATTAGTATGATACCACTGCAAAATAATTTGATTATCTAGATTTTAAAAGAACCCTCATATTGCAGCAAATGAGTATGTCAATTCTATCAAAATCAAAAATTGAAAAAAAAACCTCTTTTTTCCAAAAATATCTCGAAAATGAAATATAACACAACACTTGAACATGGACAGCTCGAGATATATTTACCTCAGGAAAGAGGAGCCCGATGTACCACTACTAGTGGTAGTAGTTAGTCTTCAATAAAAGGGCAGAAATGCAGTCGTTACCACTACGGAAATCGCCAGACCTTGAATATCCAACCCTAATTCCATAAAAACGCCCGATCATATTTAACCCAGAACCTTCCATCCTTGCTGACTTATCTTCGCCCGATCTACACAAGCCTCGATTGAAATTTAGATATTTCAGTTGATCTCCACAAATTGCTTCCTAATTACCACCATTCTCCGAACAAAAGCAAACACGGGACACGGAAAGTGAATAAGAATACGATATCTGGGGCGTGAATAACCAGCTAGCCCATAAATTAAATTGCAATTATTCAGGAAGGCTATTAAATTCGTTACAAATGCATGGCATTACCAAAACAAACTATAAAAATTAGACACGCCGAACCTCCTCAGTCGTTAACAGAGCCGTGTAATCAAGCGGATAATTAGACATGTCGAATCCTGGGATGGGGCTATGCGGTGGGATGATTCCCTTCCGATGTTTTGGTCGGAATCGGATGAATAAGGGATGATACATTGGAAACAACCGTGGCTTCGATATTAGAATTTATTGAAATAGCGCATCAACATCCAGAATATAAATTAAGATTGTCCCAAAATGTTGTGCTTGCTGTTTTCACAAATAGTGTATATGTAGCTACGTCCTTTCTGGCACACCTAGACCAAAGTGATATGAGTGGCGTAGCCACCATGGGAGCGTACATAATCCGATATTGAAGTCTGTGAAAAGTTTTTCTTCCGAACGAAGTCAGACATTTTCTGAAAGATCTGAAAAAGAACCACTTCTGAAAACGGCGTCGCGTATACCGAGTATAGCAATCCCCGTATTTCTCATCCTGTTGTCTATCCTTAGGCAGAAGATACCCCCATTTGTATTCTAACGGCGTAGCGTTGATAATTTTACGGCCTTCGGTGTCGTCCGATTAGAATAAGACACGCGCCCTGTACAACCATTCCGGTTATTTACGGCGGTTGGACCGCGCCGTGTGTTACCTTTACGAGCCCCGTTCCCATCGTTGCCGATCTGACGATCCACTTTTTAATTGTTGTCGCATTACCATCGAAATCGAAATGCTTTTCTTGCTGGAAATCGATCTGGCAGAGACGGTTCTAGGATAGCCCTGGATCCATCTAGGATTGTAGAGGATGCCTTTTTTCGTTTCCACCCCGAGAGGGTTGCTTGGACGAAAAGTCTGATGGACCCTATGAATATGGAGTACTTCGACTTAATGGGACTCTTTCGCCTTCAACGCAAATTCCGAAGAAAGGGAACAAAAAAGTTCAAATTTTGTGAAAACATCCACTGAAATTAACACAAAAGACTTAAATCTCGTGTAGTTTTGAATTACGACGCTAAAAGTTAAAAAACTTAAATTTTTCGTTTCATTTTATGGTTTGTGGTTAATACATACCAACAGTTCCCAAATTTCGGAATTTATATGGGGGTGACAGTTAAACTTTTGACACCATGCCTACAAAATTCAGATCAATAAAATATCCTGTGTCATGTAATGTAATGTATTTTTTCGATTACTACTGATTCATATTTGCAAATAATCAATTCGTGATATCCGGTAGATTACATCAAGATTCAATGTCGAGTGAGTCCTTCCCTCAGAAACAATTTAACCTCAAAAAAACCTGGGTACGCCACTGCATTTGCGAACTTATAACAGGACATCGTTGATTTCGATTCTGCGTGCATCACTACATATTCATAGTTCAGTGATTCTATAGTTTTCAGTTCATTATAACCTAGCCTAACCTAAACTTTGATTGACATCGTTGGAAAAAAATGTAATCCTCTGTGAAATTTCGAGTTTATCTAAAAATAAATGAATTGAATCGATCGAATCAGGCAAATCGGAGATATTTGGAGTTGAAGAAAAAGTTACTCCTTTTCTCGTGAAACGGACGATTTCATGCATTATAGATGAATATTGAAAAATTCATTTAGTTTATATGTTGCAACTTTTTCACTACAATTGAATCGATCGAATCAGGCAAATCGGAGATATTTGAAGTTGTAGAAAAAGTAACTTCATTTCACATGTAACGGACGATTTCATGCATTAGATGAATATTGAAAAATTCATTTAGTTTAGATGTTGCAACTTTTTCACTACAATTGAATCGATCGAATCAGGCAAATCAGAGATATTTGAAGTTGAAAAAAACGTTACTTCATTTCTCGTGAAACTGACGATTTTATGCATCAGCTGAATATTGAAAAATTCATTTTCTTGAGATGTTGCAACTTTTTCATTACACTTGAAACGATCGAATCAGGCAAATCGGGGATATTTGGAGTTGAAGAAAAAGTTACTTAATTTCTCGTGTAATGGACGATTTCATGCATTAGATGAATATTGAAAAATTCATTTAGTTTAGATGTTGCAACTTTTCCACTACAGTTGAATCGATCGAATCAGGCAAATCGGAGATATTTGAAGTTGAAGAAAAAGTTACTTCATTTCTCGTGTAACGGACGATTTCATGCAATAGTTGAATATTGAAAAATTCATTTAGTTTAGATGTTGCAACTTTTTCACTACAATTGAATCGATCGAATCAGGCAAATCAGAGATATTTGAAGTTGAAAAAAACGTTACTTCATTTCTCGTGAAACTGACGATTTTATGCATCAGCTGAATGCATTAGTTGAATATTGAAAAATTCATTTTCTTGAGATGTTGCAACTTTTTCATTACACTTGAAACGATCGAATCAGGCAAATCGGAGATTTTTGTAGTTGAAGGAAAAATTACTCCTTTTCTCCTGAAACGGACGATTTCATGCATTATAGATGAATATTGAAAAATTCATTTAGTTTAGATGTTGTAACTTTTCCACTACAATCGCATCGATCGAATCAGGCAAATCGGAGATTTTGAAGTTGAAGAAAAAGTTACTTCAATTCTCGTGAAACGGACGATTTCATGCATTAGCTGAATATTGAAAAATTCATTTTCTTAAGATTTGCAACTTCTTAATTACACTTGAATCGGTCGAATCAGGCGAATCTATCCTATAGAGGCAAGCTAAGGTGTTCAAAAAGGAAAATAAAATTAACTGCCGTAAACCTCGTGAAATAAGTGAGATTAAAACTGAGATTATTAAAAATACTCGTGAAATGGGTTAATTCAATCCGAAATGTGTTATAAAAGAAATTAATGCAAGAAGGAAACAGGTTAAGAAATGACCGAAATAAAAAAGTCAATGCAGTTAATCTCGGGTACACTTGAAGAACGAAAACGAAAACTGAATGAAGTCCTAGAAGAAACAATAACTATCAAAAAGAAAAATATATGAATGAAACATAAGGATAAGGCAATAATATTATAGTGGTGTAGACAAAAAAAAGATGAACAAGTGGAACAAATTTTGATTAAAGTTGTGGATGCACTTAAAAAGGATCCAATACACAACGTGGGAGAGACTCAGAGAAATGACAGTAAAAGGAAAAACGTTGAAGAAAATCAAGGAATCGAAGGTTTAACAGCTTATGAACGTGGCTTGACTGGTATTTTCATATATAAACCCATAGAAAATCTTGAGTTCTGTTTTTTTTTAGGATAGTAATAATGTATTTTGTACGAGCCCTGTGTTACAGAAATGAATACATTTTGTTGTGGTAATGTTCAATTTTTCATGGTGGGTCTACAAAAAAAATCAAAATCTTTGAATATCTAACTAATCAGCTTCAATGGTGTTTGAATGTTCATTATGATTACTTGATAGAATATTTCAGTATTGTCACTTTCTAACAGTTGTGTTCATCAAAAGGTTTAAAAATACGTTACATACCAACTGAATTATAGTGTTAAGAGGGAGGACGTATAATTAGAACATAATTAATTTTGTGTCGTGTTGCCATTCATGCAGATGGTCCAAAATTGTCATAACTTTCGATATACACTCCTTCATTCAACTCGTGATTTATTTACCTCGTTTTGAGACACAATGATGAATGATCTCCAGTAGGTTCAGCTTTAATGGCACAGGCATTTTATAGTTGTTAATTTTTCCTACCTCATGAAAAATTTCATACGATTCGTGAAATTTTCTGCCAAAATTACCCTTCCTAGCTTCAGAATTAGCTGGAAATCAATCATTTCAACAGAAATCAAGATGATTTGAAAAAAAATTGATAAATTATGCAGTATTTTTTTTCCTCATTTCCAATAATGCAATTTTCACATTTTATTTCAGTTTGAGTTTTTGCTTTCGAATGATTGTATTATCGTGAATAATCAAGCAAAAACAAAAGTCAATGGCAATTTTTTCAATGATGATCACATTTTATGCTTATTCTTAATTTTTTTTTTCACGGTTATTATAATAACCAATCAAGGAAAATGATTTAAGTTCAAAAATAATTATAAACATTATATGAGAATGCGCTTCTCCGAGCTTGCTCGAATTCGTATTCGCCCAGTTTTGACCTC
The DNA here is from genome assembly GCA_963966015.1 of Aphidecta obliterata. Lineage (NCBI taxonomy): Eukaryota > Metazoa > Arthropoda > Insecta > Coleoptera > Coccinellidae > Aphidecta > Aphidecta obliterata. The sequence goes on along the minus strand of OZ014433.1, from coordinate 12,551,863 downwards.
TAAATCGATATATTTCACGATATTTGCATCCGAAATTCGAGATGTTAAATTTCACCTGAAATTCTAGAAACCTGGAAAAAACTTATGGTGAGACTGGAAAATCTTAATATTAATTCAAAAGTTTATTCAAGAATTTCGCCAATAATACCTCAATTCTCCTCGTGGATTCGGAAATTTTAACTTTGATTGAATCAAATTCAAGGAAAAAATGATATGGGATGATCAAGTTAGACGAATTGAAATAATAATCAAACTGAAGAGGTTTCTTCCTGCTAAAGCCGTTCCTGAGATCACACACAGAAAGAAGGACATTTATAGCATCTCGAACGATTTGTGATAATCCATTAACTTTTTTATCGAGTATCCATTACTGCAATATAAAAACCATACATAAATTAATTCGTTGTTATTCGATCAATATTTATATTTTGGAGTCAACACGTATTTAATGCACTTTCCTTCCTCCGAAGTCCAGTATCTTTTTCTACTTTCCCGAACGGGTACCTACACTTAACTTTTCGCAATTTTTTATTTTAATTACCTTGCTTCTAACGCCCATTGAGGTAATTTATCTGTTTGTGTTTCATTTGCCGGCGTTTCTCAGGGTTCTGTTACGTTGGAAGGTTTCAACTGATTTTTTCAAGATTTTCAGCCTCAAGGAGTTATTCTAGAGCAAGAAGTGAAATTTGAGTCATTCTGTATTATTTCTAGTTACCATAATCTCTATATTGAGAAATCATCAACTCTTCGTTTTCAAATTGAATCTGCACCAGAAAGACTACTTTCAAATATATATGAAAAGTATAATAATATAGGAAAGAAATCACACCACATAATGGTTGATCATCAACTTTAATGCAGGAAAATCATAAAAAAGTAAGTGTTTTGGTAATGACGAATACCTGCTCTACTTTCATATGTTAAAATTATGTTGTGGTATGAATAAAGGGCAGGTAATTTCTGTGATAGTCTAGGAAATCCGAATTTCCCAAAAAATTTCGAAAGAATCGAAAGAAGATTTATGTAGGACATATGTGCTCTTTGTGTTGATTTCCAATATTGACCAATTCAAGACAGTCATTCTCGCAGGACATGATCCCAGAGGAATAATTGCAGCATATGGACCACAAACAGACCTCACCGATTCACTCTAACAATGGGGTGTTGACAACATTTAACGGGTAATAAAATCGTCTTAAATCTCAGACGAGTCGGTGGAACAGCACTTAGGCAATAAGCGCATCTGTTAGCAGGTTCTGGTTACGCAATATACATCACCTATTCGGATGTTGCGGATGCAGACCCCCCTTTAACCGCAGTTGGAGGGAGACGATTTTGTATAACCGCTTCAGGGACACCAACATGTTGGAGTCTCATCCCAGCTAATTGCCCAGAACGCCGAATCGTTACCGAGAAGGGTTAGGAGAGAAGTTTTATTGGATTCGAAATATTAATGAGAAGCTATGTTAATGGTTTCCTGTGTAGGGTTGTGGAATTTTTTTGGGAAATGCCGCCACGAAAGTGACAAATTTGGGTTCTTAAATCTGTGCAGATAATCAACGTTAAAAGATATTGTTTGAATTTTAGTATGACTATTGAAGCATCAGAAGAATATTAAGGTGACACAACGAGAGAATTGAAAATGATCCAATCAAAGACATACTCTGAGAATATGAGAGGAGTAAATGACTAGACCTAAAAATTTAAGATAGAAATAGTTATTTAATCAACTAGTTTATTAATCGCTGAATTAATAAACGAGTTGATTACAAGATTTTCCCGTCGCCCTTTCAGGAATTGAATATAAATTCTGGATCGAAACCAATTTTTATTTTGCATGATATACAAATTTGACGTAATACAAATTTCTATGTTCATTTCGATATATTAATATTTATGCTTTCTAAAGAACAATTCGAAAAATTCAAAGAGGGAATATTGGACATGTTGTGACATTCTGAATAGTTTACATTTATTTCATTTCCTATAATGTCCGATAAGGAACGTGTGGATGAAGTGGAGGTTGAAGCATTATTTACTTTGGAACTATTATGACATCAATTTTTTTCTGCAGTTTCTATTTTATTCTGAATGTAGTTTTCAAAATACCCTTCTGCAACAGAAGTTGATTTCCAACCACCAAGTCTTTTGATGGCTGAAAAATCTGCACCACTGTCAGAAAGAATAGACGCAGAAGAACGCCGAAAACAGTGACCTGTATACAAATGTGGTTGCTCTAATTTAAGAAAATTTGCAATCATTGACGGTAATTTAGAAAATGTATTAATTCCAACTGGTTGTGTTGAGCATTCATAGTTCTTATAAAAAACGAAAAATCTTTAGTGTGGAGTGTGAGCTGGCCTCAAGGATATATATCTCTTTATTATGTTTAAAAGTGTATGCTCATCATTATCCACCACAGTGAATATCCTGTTCGAATGTGTTTTCGATGAATTCACTGTCACCAAAAATTTCGATCCCATATCTTGTACATCCTTTCTCTGCAACCTTAACCATTCATCTTTTCCCAATGCACCCGCTACTCCGAATATCAAAGCGACCTACAAATCAAACAATGATAGTTATTTCACTATAACGAGATAATGAGAATAAGTTGGAATAACGATTCAATTGAGTTTTATTTTTATCTTCGACATCAAGAAAACACTATCAGGAGCATTCGCTATGAACTCTCTCACATGTTCTTTTTCGAGAACTTTTGATTCTTTTGGGATATATCCCTCTCTTTTCCGTTTAATAAACATCACCAGTTTGTGGTATCTGCTTATATCAGTATTATCTTTCACATTTAGTGTTGATTTCAGCATTGAATATTTTGGCCATAAACTTGCTAGATGCCCCTTTTCTGCAATACCCGTAAAGTATGCCAACAAAACCGTTTCCGTAAAGTTCCGAACCTTCTTGTCCTTGTTCCTCTGAATTCAGCATAGGTTTTCTCATATAAATGGCGGCTCTTTTCAGGAAGCAGACTCCAAGTTGCTGCTTCAGCAGTTTTTGTCACATCCGGCGGTGTCAAAGGGATATTTTCTTCGTTATTCATTATGTAGTAGCGTAACGGATAAAATCAGATTCTGATCGAAAGCGAATAAATAAATTTGACAGCTCGATCGTGTTCCGACATAGATGCATCTATGCTCCGACTGAATATTTTATGTTCGGTTGCCATGATAATCATGCATTAATACAAGAAATCATGCATTAATAGGGGTCATAAATGGATGATTTTGAATGCGTTAAAATGAGCTTTTATTCTATGGTCGATGGAAAACTTAATTAGACTAGAGAGTTTAGAGTGGAAACATTGCCATTGGAATAATGCATATAATGATAAGGTCCTACATATATCTCATCACCTAAAGAAGCCATGATTATGGCGAAACACGTGGTTTAGTAAATTCTCAATTAGTGAAATTAAAAATTTCATTACATGGAACCACCTCTGGACTGAAAGATCTATCGAAAAAGTACTATTAACCCTTGAGTTGCGGTCTTATAGTGAAACCCTTCATCGGGATATGATTCAAAGAGAATAACTGCACCTATGTGGTGCATATTACGTTTAGAAACTCTTATGACCATATTTTCCCGAACTACATACCTACTTAATATAATAATTCTCCTCCCAAAACCCTCGGATAAAATCTTCTATATTCACCTCGAGATTTCCCAACCCCAAACTCAACTCAATCTTGGTCCGTTGGGGGGCGACCCATCCCCATCCCCTCTGAATCTGGAGAGCTGCGATGTTTTGGCGTCTTGCGGGGATCGTCACGAGCGCTTTGTCTGCCTCCCTGATCAATACGGCGGGGGTGGAGGTTGTGTGACGTCATATCTCTCGGCCATCTTGTCATATCGGCTTCCATTCCGAGAGATGTGATGCGATGAGATCTGGGAAACATCCGAGTCGGGAAAGCTCCTCCCATTCGAGGGCCAAATCTGCCACTTTTCCGAGGTGGAATGGGGTTTTCACATGCGATCGATTACTTATCTCGGGGGAGGAGATGATGAGATTGGAGAATTGAAATGTTCTCGTTGAAGCGGGAGGAGCAGATTATGCGTTTTCGAGTTACATATTCTTCAGCGATCTTAATCACATTGAACTTGATCGTCTTGGTCGTTGGTTGTTATGGAGGTTCTTCACCAGAAAAAGTTCTGTAAGTAGATCTCATTCCGAGAAAAACCGTACACAAAATGTTTCGTATCCTATTGACTGCCTGTTCGTCCATCAAATAACTCGAACATATTTATGTTCTGATCGGAAAGGCTGCAAATTTGACTGATATATTTATAATTAACTCATCAATTGAATGTTATCAGTTAGGTACTGTCTAATATTGCTAGAAATTGTTCGAATGCACTGACAAAAAATTACGAAAAGCACTGCCGTGAAGTCAGGAGCTTTTGAGCGCTCGTACATCCACCTTGTAGGTTGATTCAGATTTTCAATTGAAGGAATTTTCGACAGCTGTCAAAAAAATTCTGAAACTTAGGCGAAACTCCAGACTTCATGTCAGTGCTTCAGCTGACCAATTTTTTTTCGATAATTCGCTAGAATTTTCTACGGTATCTATGGTCTTGGGGATGCGATCTGGACAAAATTTCGCACGTAGTTTGAATACATTATTCCTCAGCTAGGTGCAAAATTTCATTCCAATCCAATCAGTAGTTTCGAAACTATCAGGAAAAAAATATTTTGAACGGCCATACTTACGGAACCCCTAGTATAATTTTGCTCATTGATGAACGTGACCGCGACATTCGCGATCCCAATCTACACTGAAAATTTCAAGTTCCTAGGCCTTTCCGTTCAAAAGTTACAGTTTTCTATGGTTTCTATGGTTCTGGCCATGCGATCTGGACAAAATATTGCTTTAATATATCATTCTCGATTAACATACAAAATTTCATCTCGATCGAATCCGTAGTTTCGAAATTATCGAGAAAACAAAATTTCAAACGACCATATTTACGTAACCTCTAGTATAATTTAGCTCATAGATAAACGTGATCACGACATTCGATGTCCACACCTATCCTGAAAATTTCAAGTCCCTATGCGTTTCCGTTCAAAAGTTACAATTTTCTATGGTTTCTATGGTTCTGGTCATGCGATCTGGACAAAATTTCACATGTAGCTTGAACACCTCATTCTCCATTTGAGTGCAAAATTTCATCTCGATCAAATCTGTAGTTTTCAAGTAATCAGGGGAACAAAACTTTGAACGGCCGTATTAACGGAACCCCTCGTGGAATTCTGCCCATTAACGAACTCAACCGAGGCATTTGGGATCTGAACCTATACTGAAAATTTCAAGTCTCTAGGTTGTTCCGTTCGAGAGTTATCGTGCTTACGGCTGGACGGACAGAATCGAATTTTCCGACGGATTCGTCATCAGTGAGTCGAACAGTTGATTGAGACCATTTTCAGCTCAAAATTCGAAAAATACAGACATCGTGACGAAATGATATAGCCCTCGTGTAAGTAGTACGAGCGCTCAAAACGGATCCCGGAATTTCCGGTAAGATGTTTAAAATCAACTATTGTCATCACAACAAAAGAGAACGTCCTGAGAACAATCTGTACTTGCAATCTAACATGCCGATTTCGGTTTGAGTGACTTGAGTCCTATGACGAACAAAAAAAACGGTTAGTATAGCAGTGTTCAGGTACTTATTTTAAAAGGAATATTTCCGTGACTGTTACAGGAATATCTAGTAATATATAATAAATTTGGAAGTAAAACCCCACAATATTTGTACGACCAACAGTATGGACACGTTAAATTCAACAGGAATGTTTTGTATTTCCCACAGTAATTCAGATTATTCTACCGGAATAAATCTTGTCCAGCTAACAATATTTTGATCTATGTTTGTTGCGTCGTGAACATGACGACCACCTGTGTAGTGTTCTTGTGCTCGGAATCCGAAGTCTACACATCAGTCTTGCGATAAGTGAGAATTCATTATTAATTCGCAAGTGATTGACAGAACCATCTTGTCGTGCAAATTTCGTGAATATTTTCTAAATTAACGCCTTCTGATATCATCGCATATTCGGTCAAACCAGATTCGTCTGATCATTATTTTCGCCGTTTTTCAACACAACTTTGTGTCTTCTGACAGCACCAAATTTAAAAACTATGAGTTAAGTGCCCTTTAGCTTCATCAAGGCTGGATAACTTCGGATCTGTGCCAAAATAGTGTTTATCCTCTTTTTCCTCTCCTTCGACCCTATTTCAGTAGCAGCTCGTGGTGATTCGCTGAGATTCTGTCGGCACCCTTTTGGGTTTAGTACTCTTTTCACTTAAAGTGCTCAATTTCACCGTAAGTTCACCCGAGGGTGGCCGCAAACCATTTTCGCGATTATTCAATGTTGTACCATATGGTTGAGGTTTTTTGCAATGAAATATCGGCTTTCGACGAAGGAACGAACATGATGAAACAGCGATTCGATAATTTTTAGCTTTTTTTGGCCTCCTACCTAGATTTGAATATTTTTGATCTACGATTAATACTAACTCTTGAAAACTTTTCCTAGGAAATACAAAAAAAAAAGAAAAAAGGGGGTAAGTATATGATTGAGAAAAATAGTGTAGGAAGGAACAGGGAAATGGAGGTTTAACAGAAAAACATAGTTCGAAGTCAGGTTAGGTCAGATCAGAGGAAGAAAGAAAGATTAGATCTGTAGCGATCTGCACCGACGGCCCAACATTTACCGTACCGCTCAACCGAGGGCGCCACCGAAAAGACAAAACTCTTAAGATACTAGCCAAAGGATTTGAAGACAGTAATTCTGTAATCAAATTCGCTAATATAAGTCCGTAATCAGGGAAAAAAAATTTTTATATTCATTATGGAGGCTCTCAATACTAGCTTTCAACGAGTGTGCCTCTGATCCGTTAAAATCGTGTGAATATAATCTTAAATGAATATAATATAATCTATATTGATAAAAGAAGATCTATATTGATAAAAGAAGATCTATATTGATAAAAGAAGATCTATAGTTTACCAATTCTTTCTTAAACCTTAAAGTTAAAAGGCTATGCTGAAACGGCCACAGGGATGGCCAAGGAGGAAAAAAGAGCGATGAGACCCAGAGGTTGATCGTCATCCTCTACATAAGAGGTCTATCTCAAAATAAGAAGGATTGGCATGTAGAGTCAGGACGACATTTGAATCCACAGACTACAAGATCGTTTCTCGCGAAAGTAAAATGAGAAGAATGACACGAAGAACTATATATACTCAAAAGCCTTTAAGTTTGCTAGAAAAGAGGCCAAAGGCCAAAGGTACTATCAAAGTCATAGTTGAAGATGAAGAACAACAAAAACTGACAAGACAAGGAGAAAAAGAAAAATCAACAATAGCTCAGCCCGAATGGGTGAGATAAATCTAAATATTATCATATAAGAAGTAAGATAATCATGACATTTTAGCCACTGAAGATCAATGTGGTTGGATCTTTTTTAGCAAAAGATTGTTATAAACAAAACTTTTTTTCCATTTTTCGATTTTAGAGGTTCATTATTGCGAATAATACAATAGAAAGAATCGATTTCAAACAACTCCTGCGAGAAGAAAAGAGGTGAGTGACTATCCTTCATTTCGTTGCTATCAAAACAATCGATCTCGCAGGGTTACATCGAATAATGTCCCCACAATGTACAAAAGAGATCATACTGAACGATTCCTCATCAGCAAGGCGTCACATATCCAATAAACAATGGAAAGTGCAATTACAACCATAAAGCACAAAGTGGCGATACTCGAGTGCTTAAGTGGCAAGGTAAGACCTAACCTCACATCCATTCTCCGCTCGCGTGCCCTATCTCACTTAATTCACCTATAATAATTTGAAAAAGCAGCTGTCGAGGTGGTCCGTAATTCAGAGCACTCGAATCTTCTAAAACAATGTTTCTTCCACTCGTCCAACCATTGTCTTCGGATCGCAGCATGCGCTGGCACTCCGATGTTTCTCTTTTGTTTGTCGAGTGTCGACCCCCCGTGTTTTTAGCCTCGTCGCCACCCGTATTCCCTTCAAAAGGTAATAATATACTAGGAAATCGGGGATTCTGCAAATTTCCTACGAATTTTCAAGGGCCCCGTGCATCCCGCTAATAAAAGTGGGAGACCTCCCAAAGACCGAATTGCATTTCAGTATGACACGACACAAAACTTCTCATTACACGATCAGCGATCAAACAAACTGCTCAACAAGAGTTTAGGATATTCAATTGCTTCAAATATACAGGGTATTTTCTCAGGTGAATAAAGTTAGAATTGGAGGTAGAACTCGTCAAACGAAGCCAAAAACCGTCTCACAAAAATCTTTATCATACATTTTTTTTTCAAACTTCGGTATCTAAGCAACTGTTCCTCATATTCTGCTGTAATGTTGGGCCTACATATGGGGCATCGATAAAATGAGTTATGTGAAAATTCAGCTTCTTAGCTGTTTCCATTGAAAAAAAATTGGGTTGTTCTAATATATTCAATATAATTTGTTGATTCCATCTTTTGAAGTTTATAAAAATAAAATGACAATACTTGTCACCAACTGGCTGTTTGAAACACAGAAATGAAAGCTCCTTCATGATTTATAATAAATTCACCATTTTCAGCGTCTGGTCCATATAAACATTTCCCAAAATCTGGGATTTTTGTCAATTTTGTGAGTGGGCCACCTGTACAGGAGAATTATTTATTGTTACTCCGATAATCATTCTTCAAAAATCACACATTAATCTGCCGAAGAACAGTTTGGAAAAAACGGTCGATAAACATAAAATAATTTTGCCTTGGCATAAGCAAACTTGGGATTTACTTTGAGATGATAGTAATAATAAAAGAATAATTGTATACCGAAATGAAAAAGTCTGGAATGAAAACAGAGTAAGGAAAAATATCCAATGGACGTAACGAGTGAATTCCAAACTATACGAAATATTTTATACTTAAATCAATCTCGAACACCCGAAAAACAATGAAATGTTCTCTGATAAATCATGAATTCTGATTATCGTAGCATCAATATTTGCCACTTTCATATTATTACCAACTTCACGATTTCCCTGCCAAAAAGTAATCTTCTGAGTTATGTCCTCCGTAAAACGGACCATAAGTATTTTCATTGCGAGCAGAGTTCATATAGAAAAATGGACTTACCCCCCTTACAATGCGATCTGAAAGACACTATCAATCTATAACTGTTTCGAGATAACAGTTTAATTGATGGTGTCTGAGCTAAATAATGTAGCGTGATTCACAGGCCATCCACCAGTGGGGGATTAGAAATAAACCGGCCAGGAGCGTTCGTTTAGGGGAGGTTCGAAGAATGTGAGAGAAAAACGGGAAACATTAATCGAATATTTGGAAGAAATTGTTCCTATTCATGATGAGTTCGCAGAAGAATATCTGGCGCGTACTAGATACATGTGGTGTGATGAAAATAAATAATTTTCGGAGATATCAGAGATAAGTCCCCACATTACTAATCTGTCATTAACGGATCACCCCCTTCCATTCCTATTTTCCTCAGCCACTTGATAATACCAATGTATAGCGAAACGTGTGTTCTAGTGAACCCTTAGTTGATGAAAATCTTGTAGTGAAGTGTTGGTGAATACCAAGTGATAAAATTTGAGACATCCTTTTTGGTTCATTATTGCAAAAACTTCCATCGTCTTCTCTCGGGAATTATAGGAACTAATTGAGGGGAAAAATTAGACTAAATCCAAAATTTATCTCTGAAAATCTGATATGAAATCATGTAGCTATCAGTCAAACAATTTTTTTCATGATCGAATTCTAGAGTGAATCCTTTTTGCTTTCCACTACCTACGTCACTGAACCTCGAGGGACAAAGTCGATCTCATGGCGATTGCCTTATCTAAGCGACCAGAAGCAGAGATTAAATTTCCCCAACTTGCCCCCAGTTTGGCCTTGAGTCGCGCAAAACGACCGTATTTTCCACCCCTTCGCGCACACCCCTCGCGCACCGACGCTGCTACAAGGCGCTCTAATGTCCTATTACAGATCAGCGGGTGATAAAGTTAACTAGAATTAACCAGGAAGATATATTATGGGGGGAATATCAGCGATGTATTTATGAGATTTTCAGCGCAAATCACAAACACCGACCAATCAAGAAGCCAGAAGAAAAAAAACAAATTCAGATTCGACTACACTCAAAGAAATTTTCCAAGATGTACAACAGGAATTCGGATGCTTATACAGGAAATTCCCCCTATATGAGCGACACCAGGAATATTTGTTGATTTTACGTGACGATTCCGGTCGTTCGTTCGTGGCAAAAACAAACTAGATAGTTGTATTCCAATCCACAAACTTCAGTATCTACAAGAATTTCTAGTAATGAACACTAAACTAAAACAGGAATTACTTTACTTATAACGGAACTGTAGTATCGATTTAACAGGAATTTTCCGCTGAATTGGAGATCTCTCGTTTATATATTGCTCTACTAATTGGTTGTTTTCGAAGCTTATAACCTGAGATTTTACAGGAATTTTATTATTTTCACGATTCCGGACTCATATTAACGAAGTTGCTGATAGAATTACTGTCTTCAAATGCTCACACTTTTTCTGTCGCTTTTCAATCATTTGGGTAATATCTTTTGAGTTTTGTCTATGCGGTGGCGCCCTCTGTTGAGCGGTACGGTAAATGATGGACCCTGCAGATCGCTACAGTTCTAATCTCTCTTTCTTCCTCTGATCTGATCTAATCTTACTTTTACCTCTGCTTTCCTGTTAAACCTCTATTTCCCTGTTCCTTCCTACACTATTATTCTTAATCATATACTAACCCTCTTTTCTTTTTGAGCGCTCGTACTACTTACACGAGGGCTATATCATTTCGTCACGATGTCTGTATTTTTCGAATTTTGAGCCGAAAATGGTCTCAATCGACTATGTTCGACTCACTGATGACGAATCCGTCGGAAAATTTGAGTCTGTCCGTCCGTTTGAGTCTGGCCGTAAGCACGATAACTCCCGAACGGAACAACCTAGAGACTTGAAATTTTCAGTGTGGGTTCAGTTCCCGAATGCCTCGGTTGAGTTCGTTAATGGGCCAAATTCCACTAGGGGTTCCGTAAATATGGCCGTTCAAAGTTTTGTTCCCCTGATTACTTGAAAACTACAGATTTGATTGAGATGAAATTTTGCACTCAAATGGAGAATGAGGTGTTCAAGCTACATGTGACATTTTGTCCAGATCGCATGACCAGAACCATAGAAACCATAGAAAATTGTAACTTTTGAACGGAAACGCCTAGGGACTTGAAATTTCCAGGATAGGTGTGGATCTCGCATGTCGTGATCACGTTTATCAATGAGCAGAATTATACTAGGGGTTCCGTAAATACGGTCGTTCGAAATTTTGATTTCTCGATAATTTCGAAACTACGAATTCGATCGAGATGAAATTTTGTATTTCAATCGAGAATGATATATTAAAGCAATATTTCGTCCAGATCGCATGACCAGAACCATAGAAACCATAGAAAATTGTAATCACGTGATCACGTTTATCAATGAGCAGAATTATACTAGGGGTTCCGTAAATACGGTCGTTCGAAATTTTGATTTCTCGATAATTTCGAAACTACGGATTCGATCGATGTGAAATTTTGTATTTCAATCGAGAATGATATATTAAAGCAATATTTTGTCCAGATCGCATGACCAGAACCATAGAAACCATAGAAAATTGTAACTTTTGAACGGAAAGGCCTAGGAACTTAAAATTTTCAGGGTGGGTTTGGATCGCGAATATCGCGGTCACGTTCATCGATGAGCAAAATTATAATGGGGGTTCCATAAATATGGCCCTTCAAAATATTTTTTTCTGATAGTTTCGAAATTACTGATTGGATTGGAATGAAATTTTGCACATAGCTGAAGAATAATGTATTTGCATTTTGTCCAGATCGCATCACCAAGACCATAGATACCGTAGAAAATTCAAGTGAATTATCGAAAAAAAATTGGTGAGCTGAAGCACTGACATGAAGTCTGGAGTTTCGCCTAAGTTTCAGAATTTTTTTGACAGCTGTCGAAAATTCCTTCAATGGATTTCTAAAACTGGAAAATGCGAATCTACCTACAAGGTGGATGTACGAGCGCTCAAAAGCTCCTGACTTCACGGCAGTATTTTTCTAATTTTTTTTGTATGTCCTAGGAAAAGTTATTCAAGAGTTAGTATCAATCGTAGATCGAAATTATTCAATTCTAGGTAGGAGGCCAAAAAATGCTAAAAATTATCGAATCGCTGTTTCATCATGTTAGTTCCTTCGTTGGAAACCGATATTTTATTCCAAACAACTTCAACCATATGGTACAACATAGATTAAAATTGTGTTAGCTAAACAAGATTTATTTCGGTAGAATAATTTTCTGTGGGAAATATCAAACATTCCTGTTGAATTCGATGTGTCCATACTGTTGATCGTACAAATATTGTTGAGTTATACTCCCAAAATTATTATATTTCACAAAATATTCCTGTAACATTCACGGAAATATTCCTTTCAAAATAAAAGTACCTGATCACTTCTATACTTACTGTTTTTCCTGTTCAAAAGATGTTAGATTGTAAGTACATTTTGTTCTCAGAACGGTTTTTCTTGTTGTGATAACAATAGTTTAAACAACAGGAATTTATTTGACCAGAAATTCCTTCGATTCATTCTTTTCAGTTTAGTTAGCTGAAATTATGTTTTCAAGAAGATTCGAATTAGTTTTTCGAAGTGTATCAAGACATTAAAGTTATGATTAATTCGAGGTGCATTGATTTAATATTTTGTATCAAATATCTTTGAATTATTTTTCATTGTTTTCGAAAGAAGTTTTCTTCAATACATAGGGATATTTCATGGAATCAAGCTATCATGGAAATAATTAACCTTTGTGTAGTGTTCTTCGTTTTGGGAAGTTTATTCACGTATCAATTTTTCACAGCGTTCAATCAATTGGTGGCAAAAATGTAGAACGATCTGTAAACAGTGAAATCGATGAAAAAAGAATTTTCCGCACATCCCCACCATCGAGGTCATGCCAGAACGACACTAACCATTGTTTCAAATTTTTCCCTTATGCCCTGAACATATAAAACCGAATATACCCCATTAAGCTGTGTTGATATCTGAAAAAATTCATGCACGAGCCGAGATAAGCAACGGTTAAATGAATGGCGTTTGTTTAGCGACGCGCCGATAAGGAACAAACGGCTGTGACGTCGGGCCGACACCCCCGACATTTCATAATTGATTTACAGCTCGGACCTGACTGGCAAGATAAAAAAAACACAAATTTTTCAGGACATAGGCATTTTGACTTGAATCCAGAAATAGTAGTGGTGGAAACACAGGAAAATATTCAATTTGGTTTCAAAGCTCTCAAATGAACCGTTCTCGAATCAAATCGACAACTACCTAAAAACTAAGATAAACGAATAAAATTCACCATCAAAGTCACATAACATCCGCAAAGCAAAGTAATTACATTTCGACTGCCAAGCTTCCTGCTGCGATTATGCAAAACACCCAACAATCAAGTGGTTTTTCCTCCCCGGTTATCCAAATCAAATGTAAGTGATCCTTCAGTAAAGGCGTCCCTGGGGCTGGGGTAACTACCCCTAATCCGGAGTTGAAGCCAACTATTAGACCGATCTCAGCGGGATTCTGCACCAGACATGCATTATCAAAATATATCTTTGTGTTGTACAAACAAATCAATACGTCGGCAGATGGGTCTTTCCGGAGATAAATAACTTCTATATAGCCTCGAGTATGGTGAAACTTCGGTGATCCGTCTAGTTTTCGGATCGTTTATAAAGTTTAACTGAGGCGGTGGAAGTTTTTATTATGAGCAGACGATGTTGAAAGTTCGCTCCGATTTATCTGGAAATACTTGAGTATACGATGAATTTTTGTAACCTTTTTGGAAGAGTGTTTTTCTCAGATATTTCGGTTTTTATCCACATGATTTAGTGCTAACCTATAACATCCGAAGGGTGTTTAATTTATCGTTAAAAGTGAATGACCAGAAGTCAACTGTCAAATCGCATGTCGGTGAGAAAAGTGTTGCCAACTCGAAATGAAATACCCTTTGCAAGAGTTACTTTGTGATTTTGATTTATCTGTCGACGAGAATTTCGCTGATTCATGTAATTGCGAAATTACCAATTTTTTTGTTGAGGATGAACGGGCCTTTCGACAGTCTCCTTTTTTCACCCCGAAATATATGATAATAACGTTCGTAAAGTTTGAAAATAGGTGGAAACCCATGAATGTCAGGGCCGTATCTAGGTACTATTGCGCCTGTAGCAATATATTAGACAGCGCCCCACATTTGCGTAGATTTTTTTCATCCATCATATTTTCTTATAGTATTTTTTTTCCATAATGCTAGTCATATATGTCCGTCAGAGTTTTAAAATAATACACATTTTATGGAAAATTTTTTTCATTAAAAACATTGAAATACACATTTTAAATGGAATGCACAAAAATAAAACAAATTCTGAAAAAACATGATGAAATATTCATATTTATGTAATGAATACGAACATTTATCTTAAAAAATATAAATTCTTCAACTTAAAATTTAAAAATACATACTGCAAACGTAAAATAAAATTTTTTTGGTAAGTTGACTAGAAAACAATAATCGATAATCACAATCTCTGCAAAAGAAACACCAAACTTAGCATACAAATACTATTTTATAACCATTTGAAACACGTACTAATAGTTTCGTACAGGGCTCGATGTTACAATATTCAAGAAGTCCATACGTCAAGTATAAAAAAATCACTAGAATAATCTTTGCCAGATGAGATTGAAGATACAATGAAAACTATGAAAACTAACAATAAAATTTGAGTTTTCTTAGATTTCAAAAAAAAATTTAGAAAAGCACTGCCGTGAAGGCAGGAGCTTTTGAGCGCTCGTACATGCACCTTGTAGGTAGATTCGCATTCTCCAGTTTTACAAACCAATTGGAAAGATTTTGACAGCTGTCAAAGAAAATTTCAAACCAACACGAAAATCCAGACTTCACGTCAGTGCTTTGGGTCCATTTTTTCGATAATTCGCTAGAATTTTCTACGGTATCTATGGTCTTGGTAATGCAATCTGGACAAAATTATACATTATTCTTCATATATGTGCGAAATTTCATTTCAATCCAATAAGTATTTTCGAAATTATCAGAAAAAATATAGTTTGTACGGCAATATTTACGGAACCCCTAGTCTAATTTGGCTCATTGATAAAAAGGATCGCGAAATTCGCGATCCGAACCTATCCTGAAAATTTCAAGTCACTAGGCCTTTTTGTTCGAAAGTTATGATTTTCTATGGTTTCTATGATTCTGATCATACGATCTGGAAGAAATGTAGCTCGAATATATAATTCTCAATTTAAATTCAAAATTTCGTCGAGATCGAATCCATAATTTTGAAATGATCAAGAAAACTGAATTTCAAACGGTCATATTTACGGAACCCCTAGTCTTATTTTGCTCATTGATACACGTGAACGCTACATTCACGATCCACACCTATCCTGAAAATTTCAAGTCTCTAGGCCTTTCCATTACAAAGTTATAATTTTCTATGGTTTCTATGGTTCTGGTCATGCGAGCTGGACAAAATTCTGCATGTAGCTTGAGTACGTAATTATCCATCTGAGTGCAAAATTTCACCTCGATCGAATGTGTAGTTTCGGAGTAATCAGAAAAACAAAATTTCGAGCGGCCATATTTACGGAACCCCTTGGCGAATTTCGCCCAATAACGAACTTAACCGCGGCATTCGAGATTCGAACCTACCCTGAAAATTTCAAGTTTCTAGGACATTCCGTTCGAGAGTTATCGTGTATACGGCCGGACGGACGGCCGGACGGACAGACTCGAATTTTTCGACGGATTCGTCATCAGTGAGTCGAACATAGTCGATTGAGACCATTTTCGGCTCAAAATTCGAAAAATACAGACATCGTGACGAAATGATATAGCCCTCGTGTAAGTTGTACGAGCGCTCAAAAAAGACGCTCTGAGAAGTGAGAACTCAAGTTTGAAAATCCATATTTTCAGCAATGAACCGAACATATTTCTTCTTGAATTGAAAGGAACAATATTATTATGTTAAAATACGAATAATTGAATATATCCGATGCCAGAATAATGTCATAAAAAATAACAAATACTTAGTACAACTCACCTTCAATAGCACAATTTATAATGCTCGAATCCAAAAGCACAATGGCACAAAAAAAATCAGAATATAAAAAAAACTCAAAACTTATAACACTTCAAATCTGGATACACACTAAACGAACATTGAAATTTAAATTTTTTGCTCTTTCCTTCACAATTGAAAGAAATCAATATTTATGTAGAATAGAATAAGATTCCATATTTTTTCTACCACTTCTTGAGTTCAAAACTCTGATTGGTGAATTTTTGGCAATACAAATCGTTTTTAAAATACGACAGATGTGGCCTAAAAATCTAAACAAATCGATCATTATGAACCATCATCATCAAAGAAGCCGCCCTTCAAAACAAGCTGGATGCGAAAAGGGATGTAGTGTAAGCAACTCGTAAAAGGGCTGTGCTTGGAATCGCATGACGATATTGCCGATTGTAATATTTATGATCAGAGTGCGGCGTCTTTAAAAAATTTTTATAACCATATTTCTCGTATTTCTCACCTAATTGCATTCTCATTCTGTTTTTTGAATGTCAATGTTTCGAATTTTTGTAATCGAATTACTTACTTACGTAACCGTGTTGTTATCTTTCGAATTTATTTTTTTTTTGCTTGGCGCTTCTATTTTTTTATTTTTGATATATTTTGGCGCCCCTTCGGACCTTGCGCCTGTGGCAAGTGCCACCCTTGCCACGCCCTAGATACGGCCCCGATAAATTTTGTCGTTTTCTTGAGAAGGAAATGAGATTTCCAACGGTATCCGGTGCGTCCCTATTTCGAAACCAGAATATATGGGGCTAGCTTAGATTCATTGATCCTAGTGAATGATTTTTTTTGGATCGTAGTCATTGAGATGTCAAAGTTGTTTCATTTCAGACATATTAAAATCCCCCAATTTCGAATTCTTTCGTAAAGAATATGTTTATGCGTCGAAAAGTGGTTGTTGTGCCTAAGAGAGGACGTGTCAGGTGTGATACTTTAGGTAGTGTCTTTCGTGGAACCTTTTGTGATCAGACGCATCTTGAATAGAAAAAAATATGTCATCTGGATTCTGGCTAGAAGCACCCTCCTGTTATTTTCAGACGTATGATGCCTTGCTTCTCTGTACATGCCTGAGCATCCTTTGGCTTTTGGTGAATTTATTTTCTTCTTTCTGATTTTTAAATTTAATTTTATTATTATTCCCCAATAACATGTACCGCCATCTATGTTCGTCTATGTTCGTCCAATCCCGGATTCTAGGTATTTTTATTTGTTTATTTTTAAATTTTTTATTTATTCTTTAATTTTTTATTTTATTTTTTGCGTTCGATCTGATCAATAAAGGTGTGAAGTTAGTTCAGTAATTTATTGAATTTTTGTCAAATTTTTTTTTACAAAAAAGAAAACATTCTTTAGTGATTCGTTATGGTTTTCATTGATGGCAATCCATTTTTCATGTAGATTTCTACTCTTTTTCTTGATTTAAAAATTTTTTTTTCATTTATTGAATTGTTTTCGATAATGACGTCATCGATGATTATATTTTCAAAAATTCCTCGAGTAAACGTGCTTTGAAATCAATATTTCTCCAACATTTCTTTAATTTCTTACCCACCCAGAACCTTAAGTTCACTCCCGATCCCATTCGAGAAATCTGCATGAATACTAGTTTGCCAACATTGAAAACCATCAATAATCATTCTAGAATGCTCATTTTCGATGAAAATTATTCAAATATTGAAAAACACAGGGGGCGTTAAAGTAAAAATTAACTGCTCAAATAACATTCCATTAAAACTGAGAATAAGCTGAAGAAGTTGACCATCTTTGTCAAAATTTTGAATAAGTTTTTTTCACTTCAAAAATGCAGCAATCCGCCAGAATTCCAAATTTCCACTGAACAACAATATCGCAATTAGGAAACTAATAGCATATGTAAAAAAAAATCCGAATGCGTAGAGGAATGTCAACAGGGAAATTTAAAATTGAAAAAGTAAAACTCTTTCAGGAATTTGGACTATATTTATTAACACTCCTTTCACATCCAAATTACCGATGTTTCAGTTTTCAAATTCCTCGAAGAGTTTTACTTTATGAATAACATGGATGATAATATGAACCATAATTTAAAATTGAAGTTTTTCTTTTTTATCAAAAACCAAATTGGTTCTTCTTCTTCTTAACCTTTTGAAACACCTCCTTCGCGAATATTTTTTTCGAAGGAGTCTCTTAAAGGATAATAACCTTCACACCATGCCAAAAAATTTTCTTATTTTGAAACATAACGTCTTTTGTACTTGTACTTGAACTACTTAAATTCAAGATACAAAATTTGTTGACAAGGAGGATTCGGCCATCCAAGCTATTATTTTCGAAACTTCAGATTTTGGAAGACCAATACAGGACCTTAGTGAAAGGCAATAATTTCCCATAGATGGATCAGGAAGTTTCAAAAAATTCTTCAAAATAAATTATCTTCACTGATACTTAAATTGTCATCTTGACAATAATATGATGAAATAGGACTACCTATGTGAAACTTGTTTGTCCAAATATCATAATTCCAAAAAAATTTAACTTAACCGACTCAAAACTGGAAGATGTCAATTTGGACCAATCCTTGTATTTTTTTCACGACAAATCATAAGTCTCATAATTGGAAGAACCGGCCTGGTGAGATCGTGGATCTGAATAAATTTACCGACGAAGAAGACGAGATTGTTCCTAGAAAAGGAGTGGCCTACTGCTCCTTTTGCTCTTTCTCTCTGTGTCACCAGTCCCATTATGTCGCAAAGAGCACAATATCGTCTCTTTTCATCTCACAAAAGGTCCCCTTTTCTTCAGGTAATGAGTGTTTTAAAATTCAAGTGGCAAACGAATGTCCCATTCTGTATTTACATATTGAGATATTTTGGTATTAGGCAATTTGTTTCAGTATCTAGATACCAGTTCAGTTGTGGATAGATCAAAAATCCTAGTAACTAATACATAATATACAAGGTGGTCATCGATTTTTGAAGCCAGATAACAGAAAGCTTCAGTCTTAAATAAATCAGAAAAAAATTCTTGGAAAAATTAATCGTGACTGATTCTCAATGCCAATCCGACAACAAGCTCATCCTCACAAAGGATGATATCGATATCATTCCAGTTATTTCGTTACACGATCTAGTCTATAATTTTTGAAACCAGAATAACCCTAATTCAGTTGTCATCGGTCAATTCAACCCTCCGAGATTTACGAGGACCGAGTCATAAAAACCGGGAGTAATTGACTCGAATCAAAAGGTTTAATAAACGAGATTAGAGAGTTAGTTCCAGTTCACACGGAAGACGATGTTGTCGTCCGTCGGTTGTGCAGTGTATTAAAACGGGGGCTGAACGTGGCGATGCCCAAACGGATCAACTTGGACCGGGGTGCAGGGGTGGATCTCGCACATGCGAATCTTGTTTTGGGGGGTATAATATCCAAACCTCGAATGAAAGGAAATTCATCCTCCTGGAATGGAATGAAGCTGAAGATCCAGGGATGGCCAACTCAAATTTGGTTTTATCTTTTGAACCCAAGATTGAATCACCCTCTACCGATTCCCACTGGCAGGGTAACCTTGAAATCTGAGTCCGTACCTGCTTCCAACCCCTTATTCCATCCCCCGTGTGCGTATCTCACACGCGCGTATGCAAAACCTACTGGAGCGGCAGGGTATGCGGATTAGGGCAACATTAGTAGCCACGTCCGCGTATTGTCGTGGTTACTGGTGTGAAAGTGAAACTAGCGATTCACGCACACCCCCTACGACGGGGTGGACTTTCTCCCGGATTGAATAACTGATATATAGCATATGCCTCTCCCTTTGACGCTCTATTTTTCTGCGACCTACCTCCAAGCCCGTACCTAATGGTATGAAACCGCAGTTAATTTTTTTCACTTCATTTATCTCGAAAGGATGATGGACTTGCAAAACGAATAAATTGGAGTCTGTTCAATTCGATCTGTTGGGAGTGTGTTGTTTGCATGGGAAAAATGGATGAGAAAATTTTACCACCTATGGTCAATTGGTTTATCGTTTCTGATAATGAACCTTTGGAATTTTTGTAATATGTTTGGAAGAGTGTTTTTCTCAGATATTTTGCTTTTTGTCCAACTGGTTTAGTACCAGCCTAAAACATCTGAAGGGTGTTTCATTTGTTGATATCAATTCGTTATAAGTAAATGATCAAAACTGTCAAATCGCCTGTCAGTGTTGCCAACTCGAAATGAAAGACCCTTTGCCAGGGCCGTATCAGGTACTATTGCGCCTGTGGCAATAAATTAGACAGCGCCCCCCCATTGCGTAGATTTTTTTCATCCATCATATTTTCTTATAGTATTTTTTTTTCATAATGCTAGTCATATATTTCCGTAAGAGTTTCAAAATAATACACATTTTGATGGAAAATTTATTTCATTAAAAACATTGAAATACACATTTTAAATGGAATGCATAAAAATGAAACAAATTCTCAAAAAACAAAATGAAATATATATATATTTATGTAATAAATACGAACATTCATCTTAAAAAATATAAATTATTCAACTTAAAATTTAAAAATACATACTGCAAACGTAAAATAAAAAAGTTGACTAGAAAACAATAATCGATAATCACAATCTCTGCAAAAAAAATCGCAAACTTAGCATACAAATTCTATTTTATAACCATTTGAAACACGTACTAATAGTTTCGTACAGGGCCCGATGTTACAATATTCAAGAAGTCCATACGTTAAGAATAAAAAAATCACTAGAATAATCTTTGCCGGATGAGATTGAAGATTCAATGAAAACTATGAAAACTAACACTAAAATTTGAGTTTTGTTAGATTTCAGAAAAAGACGCTCTGAGAAGTGAGAACTCAAGTTTGAAAATCCATATTTTCCGCAATGCACCGAACATATTTCTTCTTGAATTGAAAGGAACAATATTATTATGTTGAAATACGAATAATTGAATATATCCGATGCCAGAATAATGTCATAAAAAATAACAAATACTTAGTACAACTCACCTTCAATAGCACAATTTATAATGCTCGAATCCAAAAGCACAAAAAAGTCAGATACTAAAAAAAATTAAAACTTTCAACACTTCAAATCTGGATAAACACTAAACAAAACTTAAAATTTAAATTGTTTGCTCTTCCCTTCACATTTAAAAGAAATCAATATTTATGTAGAATAGAATAAGATTCCCCAATTTTTCTCCCACTTCTTGAGCTCAAAACTCTTATTGGTGAATTTTTGGCAATACAAATCGTTTTTTAAAATACCACAGATGTGGCCTAAAAATCTAAACAAATCGATCATTATGAACCATCATCATCAAAGAAGCCGCCCTTCAAAACAAGCTGGATGCGATAAGGGATGTTGTGTGAGCAACTCATAAAAGGGCTGTGGTGGAATCGCATGACGATATTGCCGAATGTAATATTTATGATCAGACTGCGGCATCTTTGAAAATTTGTTATAACAATTGGACTATATTGCATTTCTATTCTTTACGTGAATATCAATGTTTCGAAATGTTGTGATCGAATTACTTACTTACGTTACCGTGTTGTCATCTTTCGAATCAATTTTTTTTTGCTTGGCGCTTCTATTTTTTTATTTTTGATATTTTTTGGCGCCCCTTGGGACTCTGCGCCCGTGGCAAGTGCCACCCTTGCCACGCCCTAGATACGGCCATGCCCTTTGCGAAAGGTACATAGTGATTTTGATTCTTCTTTCAACGAAAGTTTCGTTAATTCATGTAATTGTGAAATGACCAATTTGAGGAAAATTCGTTCTGATAATGAACCTTCGGAATATTTGGACGAGTTCAAACTCTATAGGATAGAGAACAAGAAAATCGATAAATTTGAGAATAAATAGAAATGAAATTATTTCATTTATTCATCAGTATAAATAACGAAAGAAAAAAGATTATTTGGTTAATTTTTACTCTAAAGCCCCCTCGTTTTCTTCAATATTCAATTATTTTCCATTGAAAATGAGCATTCTATAATGATTATTGATGGTTTTCAACGATGGCACACTAGTAGTTATGAAGATTTCTCAAACGGGATCGGGAGTGAATAGGGGTGCTGGGTGGATATATAAAGAACTAAAAAAATGTGGTAAAAATAGTGATTTTGAAGCACGTTCACTCGAGGAAATCAAAAAAAAACAAAAATTAACATAAATTCACACCTCCAATAATCAGAATGAACGCAGAAATTAAAGAAATAAAAATTAGGAGAAAAGAGGAAAAACTCAAAGCCGGTACTGGAATAAAATTACACGAACATAGACGAACATAGATGTGGCGCATGTTCCAATTGTTATTGGGGAAATAATGAACAACTTATATCAAACAATCGGAAAAAAATGAAAAGCATGAATAAAAAATTAAATTCACCTCAAACTTTAACACTGCGAGAAAAAATCACAACGGACACTACTCCATGTTCGATGGGGAATTGCCGCGCTTCATCCTTATTCGAAACCTCAACAGATCCTCCATAATTGTATTCTTATAAAATAAAAGTGAGAAAGAAAAAATCACTGATTGAACTAGCAATGATTTCAGGAATAACAACATTATAATATGATAGATAAGTTGCGTTAAATACTTATATTCGAATTTACTTCTTTTTTCGAAATGATTTAAATGAAAACAATAATTGTTTTCATCTTCGAAACCAAGCAACAATAAATAAAAAGAAAAATGAATGAATTCAACAACTGCGATTGATTGAACTAGAAATACGAGTTGGAAAACGTCATGTAAAATCTATGTTTACGAATTTGTCAAAATTCGGTCTTCATTTCAAGCCAGAAACGCCGCGGAAAATAGCCTATACCAAATGAAAACGACAACAGTCATAGGTCCTTTTACCCTTTTTCAGAACGTTTTTTTCACATATTTCAGTGTCGAAATAGGGACGCACCGGATACCGTTGGAAAGCTCATTCCTTTCTCAAAAAAACATTAGTTTATGGTTTTTCACCTATTTTCAAACTTTTACGTACGTTATTATCATATATTTCGGCGTGAAAATAGGAGACTCCCGCTTACTGTCGGAAAGCCCGTTTCTCCTCAAAAAAAATATAAATATTAATTCATTTTGAGAATTGTTTCAACACTGTCCTACTTTAGACTCACAATAACATTAATTTATTTTCAAAATTGTTTCAACACTGTCCTTACTTGATCTAACCTAACCCAAATATCAGTTCTTTTCAAGAATTTTTTCCAAAACTTTCCAAACTCAACCTAACCTAAATATTAATTAATTATAAGAATTAATCCAACAATGCCCAAACCTTTATACATGTTCAGGAATAAGTAATCTCCCTACACTTTATCAGAATTCCATTAGGTATTTCCATTAAGTGAAACTAATCGACTCTGTCCCGAGAGTTACAAGGAATGAAGTTCGCAGTTATCTCTACTTATCTGATAATCAAAGCTGGAAGGTTAAAATAAGAGATAATGAGCCTGAAGGACAATGGCCAATAAAGAACTGTTATTAAGAGATAATAACCACGGAATTGTATCCATATTAAATTCCAAAAAATCTGAAAAATCGAAAAGCATGGCAACATTGTACATCTCCAATACAAAGAAACGCCCATAGTATTCCAGGATTATTATACGTTGAATATCAGGCAAGTATTCAGGAAAAATTTTCATGAAAAATCAATTTTCATTTTCGATTTTCTCGGGAAATATTGAATTGCCAGAGCTCTAATTAAAACTGTGGCATGAAAACATCATAACGAATCGCTATGCAAAATATTTTTAAAATTGGTGAGGGGGCGCTAAAGTAAAACTTAACCGATTATTCTGAAAGCTTCGGTTACATTTTCATTAATTTGATTTTGTCTCTATGGAGTTAATATTCCAAATTTTGCGGAAAAGTATTCCTTCAAATTTTGACATGAAATCTCGTCACAAAAAAATAATTACGATATCGGTATAATTCACGATATTTTCTTCGGAAATTCGAAATGTCAGATATTGACAGATTTAATAAATTCTGGAAACAGATTCTTTGAACGTGTGACGGACGGACAAAATTGAATTTGACCACAAATTCTTTATAAGTGAGTCAACCTAATCTATTGAGACCATTACAAACATATGGGCAAAATGGTAACGCTTTTTTTCACAGAAAGCGCACAAAAAGTGTTGAACCATCGTTTTGATTTTCTACCAAATTCATTAGGATTTTCTTCTAATGGAACAAAACTACCATTCAAAACAAAAATGAGTATATTCCCATTAATCTGACAGTAAATGAGATATAACCAAAACTGCTGATACAAAACAAAGATAAATCTGTTTTTTGCATTTAAAATTCACAATTCCGTCGAATTCAATGGCATAAATCAAACTTGAATTTTCCGTTTTATTAAAAATCATCATAGTCGTTGCTGGCATTCACGAGCATATTTCATTAGCAGCTATATGATAAATGAATATTCAGGGTAATATATCGTAATGAATATTTTAAAAATTTCGATAGAACGAAAGATAAAACTTCATCATCAATTAGTTTTATTCCGACGAATAAAATTCTATCCGAACAGGCAATGGTCGAAACTGTGGATGAGAATCACAATAATTTTATCAATCAGGAGAGAGGAGGCGTATTAAAAATTGACGTAATATAATAAAATATACAATATATTCCATCTTTCAATAATAAAAATAAACGGCTGGTTTCGAATGGTCTATTAAAATTTTACCCACAGCCATTATGGCGAAAAGAAATAATAAAAATCCCTAAATGATGTGTCACTGTTGGCCTCAAAGTACCCTATAGATCTAGGCGAGTCCCTTTGCACCACTGAAGTTTTGGAGTATCAGATCGCAACTTTATTTATTATGTCCATTACATCATCCTTTTCAGTTTTTCCATCATTGCCAGCCAATAGAAGATAATAAATAACATATCCAACAACAAGTTTAGAAAAGCAAATTCTAACTATAATTTGAAAATAGTTTTTTTTCAGTTACTCATAAAAAATAGGCAACATTCTTCCAAATCTATATTTCCTCAATCGTCTATCGAAATATTGAATTTTTATTCTTTTTATACTTTTTGGCATGCGCCGATTCAAGGGGGCACTAGGAGCAATTGCCCCTCTCTCTTAAAGAGAATATTATTCAACATATACCTATACAGTGCATCCAATTGAGTCGGTAACTTTTTCATTACATGTTTAAAAAAAAATTATTCTTGATGAAAAGTTCTGCATAGCCTGAAACGCAAAATGAAATAATCGGATATCAATTTTTTGCATTCGTATACGAGGTTTGTCGAAAGTGTAAATTTTATGGAGTACAATTATTTTTCACACTATATCGACAATTTTTATCGAGAAACGCTGATTCACTAGAAAAAATCAAAAACTTCAAAATATGTCATTATTCGACGGAAAAATCAAATTGAATGCACACGATTCGATTTTTCTTGTGAAGAACGAAAAAAACCAAGATTAAATTTTTTTAAAAAGGAAATAAAAATGAAATCATACTATGGCACTACTACTAATGGTCAGTGGCGTTCGAGAAAAAGTTTTGGGGTTGAAAAAGGAAAATTACCTAGTGAAAAGTATCACACTACAGATTTTCACAACAATTCTGATCCCAGGCAATTTAAACCCAAAAAATCGAAAGAAATCTTGAACACCCTGTAGCTTGGTTGGTAGCGTTTTCGCAACTTTGTTTTTTCTTGAAATTGAACATTCGTTTGAAGTTATTTTACAAAAAAACTTTCTCAGGTGAAACGAAATAGAATAAAAACATTTCCTACCTTAGAGCCAACTATATTGGTGTATATTCTTCTCGTTACGTGTAATCCAAGAACCAAATGAAAAATAAATCAATCAATCAATTGAATCCTTCCAATATCCTAGATCGAACACCTTGTTGGTGCAAACGGTCGTTCCTCGAATATTTCAGTTCAGTCAACACAAGATAGAAAAGACCATCGTGCTGTACCTGTGTCTTAAGCAATAAAAGAGTGATTTATCTGAGAAACTGGTCTGCTACCGAAGCTCCACCAGAGGAGCCCCACAATGAACTCAGGGGGTCGCACAACCCTGTCACTTGTCACATTCTCTCGCCTACTATTTATATTTATCTAAGTGTATTATGTTTTATGTTCATACAAAACATATCAATTCTGAAGCCGTGTGGGTTTTCTAAGTTGGCAATAATAGATTATGTTGGGGGACAATGGAGTGAAGGTGTTTATGGACTCTCTAAACAATTCCTGAGAAAATGTTTTATAGCTCGGTCTCTTGTTATTCGAGGGGGTTATTGATTGTTACTGAAATATTGTTACGTTTTTTATATGTTTCATCTTTTTAATGATCTCATATTTCATGATTCAGAATGTTTGACATCAGGCTTTATAAGCAGACCTTTGAATGATTGTGTTATTATATTCGTTATAGAAAAACAACTTGAAAAAACTCTTTTCAGCAGAATGCAATTTTCTGTAGGTAGCATTCAGAGAGGGTACTGAAAGGGAGAATTATAACCTTTGTTTAATTGGATGGCAAACATTTAATTTCTATTTTATTTTGGTTTATTATTTCCAATAATAAACCTTTGGAAACATTCGACGCATAAAAGTTATACAGGGTGTTTTCAAAGGTCAAGTTTTTTTTTACAAGCAGTAGATCTCATCAAAATAAGTTATTATACCAAAAATTATTTATATAAAATATTTTCCAAAATCAATCTCGCGAATCTGAGAAATTTCCAGCCTGGAACTTCTGATAAGTTTTCTCAATCCCTGTGATTTCTCCCTTTGGGGTCATTTGAAAACATTAGTATAATAATATAAGAACGGTGAGGGGTATAGTGAGAAAGAACTCAGCATTGAAAATACTTAAGACATTATTCTGTGAGCAAACTGATGTGATAGTTGCTGCATATTACATTCGTTATTACGCCGGGCAAGACTTTGTGCACATCAAAACAATGATTATTATTTCGAACAATTTCTGTGAACAATTTGGATCAATTTTATCGGTGAGTTTGTGAACTTCCTAATTTTTTATAGAACCTTTTTCCTTTCCTTAGTTTGAACTTAGACAATTATACCGTTCAGAAAAAATCTCCTAATGAAAGTAGAAAGGGAATACACAAACTATTGATAAATTGCAGTGCCTAGAAAAGATCGCGATGGAAATCGAGCACTTCATTTACTCTTTGAGGGAATGCACATGTCATAGTGAGATAACACGATCCAGAGTAAGATATTGATGCCCAAGATTTCTTGCACTTTTTTCAAATTGAATATTTTATATGATTAACTTCCGGCGAAATGATCTCTTTTGATGGGTTCCCGTTCCTGTCAAAAAAATTACGAAAAACACTGTCGTGAAGTCAGGAGCTTTTGAGCGCTCGTTTATCCACCTTGTAAGTAGATTCGCATTCTCCAGTTCAAGAAACCAATTGAAAAGATTTCGACCGCTGTCAATGAAAATTTCAAACTAAGGGAAAAATCCAGACTTTAAGTCAGTGCTATAGGTGACCATTTTTTTTTTCGATAATTCCTTAGAATATTCTACGGTATCTATGGTCTTGGTAATACCATCTGAACAAATTTTCCCTAGTAGTTTGAATACATTATTCTTCATCTATGTACGAGATTTCATTCCAATCCAATAAGTAGTTTCGAAATTAACAGGAAAAGAATTGTTTGAACGGCTATATTTATGGAACCCCTAGTCTAATTTTGCTCATAGATGAACTTGACTGCGAAATTCGCGATCCGAACCAATCCTGAAAATTTCAAGTCCCTAGGCCTTTCCGTTCGAAAGTTATAATTTTCTATGGTTTCTATGGTTTCTATGGTTCTAGTCATGCGATATGGGAAAAATGTAGCTTGAATATATCATTCTCCATCGAATTTCGTCACGATCGAATCCGTAGTTTTGAAATTATCAAGAAAACTGAATTTCAAACGACCATATTCACGGAACCCCTAGTTTAATTTTGCTCTTTGATGAACGCGACTGCGACATTTGAGATCCACACCTATCCTGAAAATTTCAAGTTCTTAGACGTTTCCATTACAAAGTTATAATTTTCCATGGTTTCTATGGTTCTGGTCATGTGAGCTGGACAAAATTTTGCATGTAGCTTGAACACGTAATTCTCCATCTGAGTGCAAAATTTCACCTCTATCGAATCTGTAGTTTCGAAGTAATCAGGGAAACAAAATTTCGAGCGTCTATATTTACGGAACCCCTGGGCATTTTTTGTCCAATAACGAACCCAACTGCGGCATTCGAGATTCGAACCTAACCTGAAAATTTCAAGATTCTAGGACATTCCGTTCGAAAGTTATCGTGTATACGGACGGACAGCCGGACGGACAGACTCGAATTTTTCGACGGATTCGTCATCAGTGAGTAGAACATAGTCGATTGAGACCATTTTCGGCTCAAAATTCGAAAAATACAGACATCGTGACGAAATTATATAGCCCTCGTGTAAGTAGTACGAGCGCTCAAAAAAAGTCTCACCTAAAAAAACATTCTGTATAGCTTAACCGTATCAACAAAAGATTGGACAGTTCGATGATCGCAGGTATGTGACGTCAAGGCAGAAAATTGAGGAATATCATAAAAAAAAACATTTGCGGATAATCTGTCCAATCAAAATCATAAAATTTAAATTGTATGTTGGCATAATGTTACTTCATCAAAGTAAGGCTCTTACCCTGATAGTTTATGTGTTATTACATTTCGAAAAAAATGCAATTCTGCATACAAGACATATTTTCAAGAATCTGTAGCAAAATCAATGAAGATTATGAAATAAAAAAAACTATTTATCTATTCATATGAGCTTTTGGTATTTACGCAGAAAGCTGGGTGAGAGGGGGTGAAAGATATAATATTTATTCAAAATTAACTTTTTTTTATTAAAAAGACGCTGGTTCGTAAAAAAAACGCAGAAAATTATTACAAAAAGTCAAAGGTTCAATTTTCTAAGCAAACCTAATTTGGTATACTAGTTTCCTTGACCAAATCGAAAATGCTTCGAATTAAACAATCAATTCAGGTTTATGTTTCATGCAAAGCTATTTTCGAACACCCCCTGGATGAAATAACTGACTTGCGAAGAATCGAAAATAATTACAGTTTAAAGCCACCCCCAAAATCATATTCAACAGAAGATGGAACGCATTCGCGTAATGCCATCATATTAGGGGTGGTACACGCTCAAGAGAGCACAGCGACTATATCGTTTAGATAAGGCTAATCCGATAACCGATTTCCACTCCCTGAATAAACAACACCCCGACGGCTGCTTCTGATATGACGGGGTCCATGACAATCGCTGCCTTACACTGATAAGAGACGGGGATCCCACCCCCGCTCCACCCCCGAGGAGGCACAGGAGACAGCTGAATGTCGCAGTTTATTCCGGTGACTTATTGGCAATTCCTGCCTCTTGATAAGGCGATGAGGGTCGCGAAAGCCGGGACTTGCTGGTAAAGAAGTTTCGATTTAGAAGTTATATTCGCAACAATACAAATGCCCCTTCATCCTGAGAACTGAATTTATACAGAGGAATAACATAACTATAATCCTCTCTTCGAGCATTTATATAGCAACATAACATGAAGTATGAGTGAGGAATAGGAATATTATTGTTAGCCCATTTTTATATTCCTTTTTTTTTTGTACTTTGTTGAAGTGCTCACTTGATGAACTAAACTTTGTTATTGAAAATTTAGTTCATTCACAATGTTCTTATTGATATACACTTGATCAGCATCTACATTATTAAGAAATTTACTGAATCCAAATGGATCTGGTGCAAGGTCGCTTTTTTCTTCGATAAATATTCTGATTCTTATAATCTTAATAAGTTCATGTCTTGCTGATCGACATTCCGCAATGTTTAGTTATGAAAGAGCTGGATAACAAACCAATCACACCCCTATAATCATTCTTGAATGATGAATAGGAACATTCCAAACTCGTCGAACAAAAAACCTACTCCACGACGCGAAAAGTCGGAAATTGAATGATCCTTCGTTAGACGATCGAACGTATCAATTTCCTCGATAAGAACAGCCACCACCCCAAACACAACACACATATGCGAAACCTGACACCTAACAAAAACCAAAACGGATATACAGTAACAATCGCGAAACATACGCAAGTCAGCGGGAATATAATTCGGAATTAGCGGACTTCATCCCCCATCCACCCTCCAAGAAAAATATAATAGAAGGCGCGTGGCCCACCCCCAAAAAGTCATATAAATAGCAGATTAAGTGACCGACTTACGCAAGTCACGTGTACGGATTTTGGGCCAAAGCTAGTTAAAATACTGTGAGGCTGCGGCCAAAGGCGTCGGAGGGTGGGAAGTTGGCTCCATGCTACCAACGTTTCACCCTTAATCTCTTACATCAATAAGGATTATGTCTGGAGAGCGATAATGTTCGGTATCTTGATGACGGCAAATATGTAAAGCTCCGTGAGTAGAAATAAATACTTTGGATAAATAAAGGGTAATTGGTGTGATTTTCAACCCTTGAAACAATGGGCACCGTAATCGATCTTCAGGACATTTCATACGGGAATATGAAGTAAAGAAGAATCAAACTTTCGTCATTCTATCTCGCGAAAGATTTTCCACTTGAATTCCTCGAAAATTATCATTTATTCAGGTATTTTTTCAGGGAATATATACTAATATTCATGTTTTTCAGGTTTTCTGTGCAGTTCTTTCCACTTTCTTGTCATATAGTAAAACTATTGCATTGAAGATATTGCTACGGAAAATGCTATTTCCCATTGAAAAAAAGATCTAAATATGAAGATAACTCGTAACTTTTTCTTGGAAAATTATTCAGTTCATTTACGAGTGCATAATTCTTTTTGCATTGAAAATTACTGTGAAAGTCGCCGTTCGGTCGAATAAACTTTTTATTGCACAAAAAGTTCACAAAAAACCGAATTTTCTTGAAATATTCCAAGGCTGAAATAGAGAATAATCTCTACTCAAATTGATAAAACTTTCGTCATTTTATTTTGCGAAAGATTTTCCACTTGAATTCCTTGAAAATTATCATTTATTCACAGGTATTTTTTCAAGGCATTTATACTAATATTCATGTTTTTCAGGTTTTCTGTGCAGTTTTTACCACTTTCTTGTCATATAGTCAAACTATTGCATTGAAGATA
The DNA here is from genome assembly GCA_963966015.1 of Aphidecta obliterata. Lineage (NCBI taxonomy): Eukaryota > Metazoa > Arthropoda > Insecta > Coleoptera > Coccinellidae > Aphidecta > Aphidecta obliterata. The sequence goes on along the minus strand of OZ014433.1, from coordinate 12,520,357 downwards.
TTGGTACGAAAAATGCTATTTTCCATTGAAAAGAAGATCTAAATATGAAGATAACTCCCAACTTGTTTTTGGAAAATTATTCAGTTCATTTACGAGTGCATAATTCTTTTTGCATTGAAAATCACTGTGAAAGTCGCCGTTCAGTCGAATAAACTTTTTATTGCAAAAAAAGTTCACAAAAAAACGAATTTTCTTGAAATATTCCAAGGCTGAAATAGAGAATAATCTCTACTCAAATTGATAAAACTTTCGTCATTTTATTTTGCGAAAGATTTTCCACTTGAATTCCTTGAAAATTATCATTTATTCACAGGTATTTTTTCAAGGCATTTATACTAATATTCATGTTTTTCAGGTTTTCTGTGCTGTTTTTTCCACTTTCTTGTCATATAGTCAAACTATTGCATTGAAGATATTGCTACGGAAAATGCTATTTTCCATTGAAAAGAAGATCTAAATATGAAGATAACTCCTAACTTGTTTTTGAAAAATTATTCAGTTCATTTACGAGTGCATAATTCTTTTTGCATTGAAAATCACTGTGAAAGTCGCCGTTCAGTCGAATAAACTTTTTATTGCAAAAAAAGTTCACAAAAAAACGAATTTTCTTGAAATATTCCAAGGCTGAAATAGAGAATAATCTCTACTCAAATTGATAAAACTTTCGTCATTTTATTTTGCGAAAGATTTTCCACTTGAATTCCTTGAAAATTATCATTTATTCACAGGTATTTTTTCAAGGCATTTATACTAATATTCATGTTTTTCAGGTTTTCTGTGCTGTTTTTTCCACTTTCTTGTCATATAGTCAAACTATTGCATTGAAGATATTGCTACGGAAAATGCTATTTTCCATTGAAAAGAAGATCTAAATATGAAGATAACTCCTAACTTGTTTTTGAAAAATTATTCAGTTCATTTACGAGTGCATAATTCTTTTTGCATTGAAAATCACTGTGAAAGTCGCCGTTCAGTCGAATAAACTTTTTATTGCACAAAAAGTTCACAAAAAAACGAATTTCCTTGAAATATTCCAAGGCTCAAATTGATAAAACTTTCGTCATTTTATTTTGCGAAAGATTTTCCACTTGAATTCCTTGAAAATTATCATTTATTCACAGGTATTTTTTCAAGGCATTTATACTAATATTCATGTTTTTCAGGTTTTCTGTGCAGTTTTTACCACTTTCTTGTCATATAGTCAAACTATTGCATTGAAGATATTGGTACGAAAAATGCTATTTTCCATTGAAAAGAAGATCTAAATATGAAGATAACTCCCAACTTGTTTTTGGAAAATTATTCAGTTCATTTACGAGTGCATAATTCTTTTTGCATTGAAAATCACTGTGAAAGTCGCCGTTCAGTCGAATAAACTTTTTATTGCAAAAAAAGTTCACAAAAAAACGAATTTTCTTGAAATATTCCAAGGCTGAAATAGAGAATAATCTCTACTCAAATTGATAAAACTTTCGTCATTTTATTTTGCGAAAGATTTTCCACTTGAATTCCTTGAAAATTATCATTTATTCACAGGTATTTTTTCAAGGCATTTATACTAATATTCATGTTTTTCAGGTTTTCTGTGCTGTTTTTTCCACTTTCTTGTCATATAGTCAAACTATTGCATTGAAGATATTGCTACGGAAAATGCTATTTTCCATTGAAAAGAAGATCTAAATATGAAGATAACTCCTAACTTGTTTTTGAAAAATTATTCAGTTCATTTACGAGTGCATAATTCTTTTTGCATTGAAAATCACTGTGAAAGTCGCCGTTCAGTCGAATAAACTTTTTATTGCACAAAAAGTTCACAAAAAAACGAATTTCCTTGAAATATTCCAAGGCTCAAATTGATAAAACTTTCGTCATTTTATTTTGCGGAAGATTTTCCACTTAAATTCCTTGAAAATTATTATTTATTCACAGGTATTTTTTCAAGGAATATATACTAATATTCATGTATTTCAGGTTTTCTGTGCAGTTCTTTCCACATTCTTGTCATATAGTCAAACTATTGCATTGAAGGTATCGCTACGGAAAATGCTATTTCCATAAAAAAGCAGATATAAATATGAAGGTTTAACTCCTAACTTTTTTTTTGGAAAATAATGCAGTTCATCTACGATTGCATTTTTTTTTTTGCATTGAAAATCACTGTGGAAGTTGCCGTTCGGTCAAATAAACTTTTTATTGCACAAAAAATTCACACAAAAAGGAATTTTCTTGAAGTATTCCAAGGCTAAAGTAGAGAAAAATTTCTAATCAAATTGATTGAACTTTCGTCATTTTGTCTTGCGAAAGATTTTTCACTCAAATTCCTTGACAATTATCATTTATTCACAGGTATTTTTTCAAGGAATATATCCTAATATTCATGTTTTTCAGGTTTTCTGTGCAGTTATTTCAACTTTCTTATCATATAAGTAGTCAAACTATTGCATTGAAGGTATTGCTACGGAAAATGCTATTTCCATAAAAAAGCAGATATAAATATAAAAATTTAACTCCTAACTTTTTTTTTGGAAATTATTCAGTTCATCTACGATTGCATATTTTTTTGCATTGAAAATCACTGTGAAAGTCCCCGTTCGGACAAATAAACTTTTTATTGCACAAAAACGAATTTCCTCGGAATACTCCAAGGCTGAAGTAGAGAAAAATCTCTAATCAAATTGATCAAACTTTCGTCATTTCATCTTGCGAAAGATTTTTCACCTAAATTCCTTGAAAATTATTATTTATTCACAGGTATTTTTTCAAGGAATATATACTAATATTCATGTTTTTCAGGTTTTCTGTGCAGTTCTTTCCACTTTCTTGTCATATAGTCAAACTATTGCATTGAAGATATCGCTACGGAAAATGCTATTTCCATAAAAAAGCAGATATAAATATGAAGGTTTAACTCCTAACTTTTTTTTTGGAAAATAATGCAGTTCATCTACGATTGCATATTTTTTTTTGCATTGAAAATCACTGTGGAAGTTGCCGTTCGATCAAATAAACTTTTTATTGCACAAAAAATTCACACAAAAAGGAATTTTCTTGAAGTATTCCAAGGCTAAAGTAGAGAAAAATTTCTAATCAAATTGATTTAACTTTCGTCATTTTGTCTTGCGAAAGATTTTTCACTCAAATTCCTTGACAAATATCATTTATTCACAGGTATTTTTTCGAGGAATATATCCTAATATTCATGTTTTTCAGGTTTTCTGTGCAGTTATTTCAACTTTCTTATCATATAAGTAGTCAAACTATTGCATTGAAGGTATTGCTACGGAAAATGCTATTTCCATAAAAAAGCAGATACGAATATAAAAATTTAACTCCTAACTTTTTTTTTGAAAATTATTCAGTTCATCTACGATTGCATATTTTTTTTGCATTGAAAATCACTGTGAAAGTCCCCGTTCGGACAAATAAACTTTTTATTGCACAAAAAATTCATACAAAAACGAATTTCCTTGGAATATTCCAAGGCTGAAGTAGAGAAAAATCTCTAATCAAATTGATCAAACTTTCGTCATTTCATCTTGCGAAAGATTTTTCACTTAAATTCCTTGAAAATCATCATTTGTTCACAGGTATTTTTTAAGGAATAAGTATATCCTAATATTCATGTTTTTCAGGTTTTCTGTGCTGTTCTTTCCACTTTCTCGTCGTATAGTTAAACTATTGCATTGAAGGTATTGCTACGGAAAATGCTATTTTCCATTAAAAAGACGATATAAATATGAAGATTTAACTCCTAACTTTTTTTTGAAAAATTATTCAGTTAATCTACGATTGCATAATTCTTCCTGCATTGAAAATCACTGAGAAAGTCGCCGTTCAGTCGAATAAACTTTTTCTTGCACAAAAAGTTCACACAAAACTGAATTTTCTCGAATTATTCCAAGGCTGACGAAACAAAATCTAGAATCATGTACTATAAAGATCATGAACCTCAGTGTGATTTTTTTCAGATCGACGTTCATCCTCAGATTCGATTAAATTCACCGAAGGAAATTTTACATATGGGGACGTGTCACTGTACTTCCGAGCATACGTTTTCTGACAGTGATTGATAATATATCGGCGGATATAATACCAGGAACGCTAGGGCGCGTGTTACACCCTGTGTGAAAAGCGGAGACCAACCTCCAACACTAGTTCCGACGAAGGGGATTCTGTACAACCCTTGACTGAAGCTCATTCATCCAAACATTACGAGACATCAATCAATCTGATAATACTCGAACATTCAGTGCTTACATTGATTGATACCTTCTTCAATGATTAGAAGCATTTAGAAAATATACTTCTTTCAATACAAGTATAAGGAGGTTACCTAGGGGGATAAGACAATAGAAATAATACTGTAGTACCTGTTAATTTTCTCTTATCTCAAGTATTGTTGTTGCTCAATTGTGTGTGGAACTGTGTAATTCTTGTTGAAAATGAATATTATTATTTTTATTATAATCTCCTACTTATAAATATCTTCAGAAAAACTGAAACGGATTGGCGGTAACAGAAGATCGGTTTTCACGAAAAAAGAAATCCCTATTCTCAATACCCTCTGGTAAAAAAAAAACAATACTAATAGAAAATAATCAAGGATTACTCATCATACGAATACCACAAAGTACAATAGAAAAGGGCCTCCATAACAACCAAGGAAAAACTTGAAGGAATAATATATACCATATTTCATCCAGCTGTCTTATACCAAGCCATCGAAATTCGGCTATACCCTGTACAGAATTCTGGAAACTCAGTACGTGGTAATGAAATACAAAAAGAATAAACCGGTCGGATTGATATTAGAACTGAGATCCGAAATGGAAATGCAATAAACGGAGCCGCGAATCGTCGCGAAAGACCGAGGCGCCTGGAGGAAATGACGCCGCAGTTTCATCTCCGGCCCATTTCCGGTTCGAGCGCTCTAATGTGCACTGAGCCGTGGTCGTAGACATGGCGCGTTTCCCTTACGGCGTTTCTTCCGATTTTAATATCCCGCTAAGCGCTATCCCGCCGAAAACCTAAATAACTTATAATTAAAAAGACGGAGAAGTGGGTACATTAGCTCAAGAATATTCCGTGAATAATGGGATCGAAGATAGGGGACGCTATCCGCCGCGCTTGTCGTGTACGAGCAATAACCTGGGAGGTGGAACTCGACTTAACTCTCTCCTTTCCGAATTGATTCCGGAGATTAAATTTTTTTTTTGCGGTGAATTATTGCTTGAATCTCAATTGATCATTTATATTTAGGAGAAACGCTGCGAATGGGGGGATGTATTGAGGGGGGGCTGGCACTGCCCTAAAGGGGTCCCAAAGTCTAGAGAAAGAGCAAAAAATGAGGCCCCCATATTTTTATTCTATTATACTTCCAACTTTGTGATTTTTTCTGTTGATTTAATGAACAAAACATTATTCAGATATTCAATAGTAGGCAATTAAATTACAATCAGGCACAAATTATATACCGCACATCACAAATATGTCATTCCCTGCGCTACCTTCCGCTACCGGTATTGTCACGATTTAACTCATCAAGCTTGTCGGCGTACTACTGTAAAATAAAAATTTTTTGGTAAGTTGACTAGAAAACAATAATCGATAATCACAATCTCTTCAGAAAAAACCGCAAACTTAGCATACAAATACTATTTTATAACCCTTTGAAACACGTACTAATAGTTTCGTACAGGACCCGATGTTACAATATTCAAGAGTATAAAGAAATCACTAGAAAAATCTTTGCCAGATGAGATTGAAGATTCAATGAAAACTATGAAAAGTAACACTAAAATTTGTGTTTTTCATTCAAAAAAAGACGCTCTGAGAAGTGAGAACTCAAGTTTGAAAATACATATTTTCCGCAATGAACCAAACATATTTCTTCTTAAAATGAAAGTAACAATATTATTATGTTAAAATACGAATAATTGAATAGGTATATCCGATGCCAGAATAATGTCATAAAAATAACAAATACTCAGTACAACCTTCAATAGCACAATTCATAATGCTCGAATCCAAAAGCACAATGGCAAAAAAGTCAGAATATAAAAAAAAAACTCAAAACTTATATCACTTCAAATCTGGATACACACTAAACGAACATTAAAATTTAAATTTTTTGCTCATCTCTTCACAATTGAAAGAAATCAATATTTATGTAGAATAGAATAAGATTCCCCAATTTTTCTCCCACTTCTTGAGCTCAAAACTTTGATTGGTGAATTTTTGGCAATACAAATCTTTTTTAAAATACCACAGATGTGGCCTAAAAATCTAAACAAATCGATCATTATGAACAATTATCATCAAAGAAGCCGCCCTTCAAAACAAGCTGGATGCGATAAGAGATGTAGTGTAAACAACTCATAAAAGGGCTGTGCTTGGAATCGCATGACGATATTACCGATTGTAATATTTATGATCAGAGTGCGGCATCTTTGAAAATTTTTTATAACAATTGGACCATGCTTCTCGTATTTCTGACCTTATTGCATTCTCATTTTGTACTTTGAATATCAATGTTTCGAAAAAGCCTACTCAGCATTGAGCAAGAAGTGACCAGAAGTTTGGACATCAACCAGCTAATAGATTTGTTTTGCACAAAAAAAAAAGAAAGAAGGCTAATTAATTAGTGTTGAATATTCTTTTCTAGTTATACAGGGAAAGTCGTAATGAATATTGAAGGACGTTATTATTCAGGTAATTTCTGATGGTTTTGGTTCTGAAATGGTGTCCGAAACTTAACCATTATGGAGATATTGAGTTTTGAAGATTTTTTAAAAAATCCTCTATTTTTAGGCTTTTCTATCGATTTTCTTTGGATTGGAGCTTCTAGGGGCCGTTTTTGTGATGTATCTAGTTAGGGAGCATGTCAATTAATAAAAATGATCAACAGAAACAGAACCTTCTACTAACAGCTCAATAAGACTGCTCGACAACGGTTAGAATTAAAGAATTTCAAACTGTTTTTGAATTTGAAGCGCTTTTTTTGAAAAAATTTCATGGAACTTATTCTGAAGAAAAGTTGAAAGACTTATACGTCTCTTCAGCTTTTCAACAAGGTATAACACTTGCTATTGAATAGGCAAAACATTGACCAAATGACAGGTAGTAGCGGCGGCCATGTCGAACATGAATTATAAAAATATTGCTCTGTTTCTCTTTTTTTTTATTTACATATTTCAGCTATTTTTTTCACAGCTGCTAGAACTCATCAACAGAGATCATTCCGCAGGAAGTTCGAAAAAAAAACGAAAAAGAATCAAAAATCTAGGGCATTAATATCTTAATACGACTCTTGATCGTGTCATCTCTGTGATGACCTGTGATCAATAACTTTATGTTATATGCATGTGATCTTTGTTCGGCATCAGAATTTATCGCATTTATCGCATTTCTAACAAATTAAGGCTCAGATACGTATTTGGAACAATGAAAATGATTCCTCCCCAGAAATAATATGCCACAGAGTTATCTTTTCGTACTCAAGCTCATGCATTTCTCTCGAATATTGTTCTAATCTCACAACCAACGATGACTATTTGAATTCCAAACGAATCACCCTGTACAACAGTTACATTCCAGGCTTCCCTTCCATAAAACTGATTTGTAGATTTCAAAAAGCACACCATCAGTTGATCCATCAGCGTATGGAATGAAATATTACTGCGATTTCATGATCAATTGCGTTGATGTTTGCTCATTGGAGCGATAATTTGAATTTTCAGAGACGAGTAATGCCTACTGCGATTGGAGGCCGAAGATCGAATCTGGTAGTTCAATTCGGTTATTAGCCATTCTCGTCGGCCATCACTCATGTATTACACGACCAGTCTGTGAATAATGGCGGAATTATGCATTCTATGGTCATATAATATGTTAATGGCGACGAGGTCTCTGATTAATTGCACTTTGATTATTAGATTATCGGTCATTTGATATTCATATTCGATCGAGTAAATCGGTATCCGGTATGATGGATATGACAAAGATTTGCGGATTTATATAGGACTTATGTCAAGCTGGAATTTCGAAGCAGATCATCTCTTCTGTTGTCCTAGCAGAATATCGGATTATAAATTCGTTGGTTTCATGTGGAATTATCCGCCGAATATGAATATGATATGTGAAATCATCCGTAAAATCAAGAACAACTCAATGAGATATCACTGGTGCGTACTCTTATACCAAATCAGTTGAAGGCTAAAGGAAAAGAACCTGGAATGTACGTTTCGAGATAATTGGATTTTCAACATTTGTCACAGAATATTTTGAAACCAAGACATTTCTTATTGCTGAAGTGAATGTTTATTCTATTAAATACATAATTATATTTCTTTAAAATCAATAGAGAACAGATAAAAAACTCAAAGAACTAACCAAAATATATAAATTTACGGAAAAAAACAGGAAATGTCAATATGTACTTTTTTTTGTACGATATTCACCAGATCATTTCAATTAATTAGATGTTGTAGTTCAAGAATATGATATAAGTATTTTTGTGAAGCTTTTACATTTCGAAACATATGACTTCCAGACGCAAAAGTTCGAAATTTTGGTAAATTTTGAATGACTGTAGTACAGAGATAATCCTGGTGAGCTAATGACGTATTTTTTTCATCATTTTATGATCCTTCACTACTGCAAAAATGTAGATTTGAACGACGTACATAGAACAGTAAGGAAATTACGAATTTTTTTGCGGACGCCTAATTTTCGACTTTTTCATATGCCCAGTATTCGGAAAGTAAAGAAAAACAGAAACTATTCTTAATCTTCGCCTTCGTATTAGTCAATAGCGTACGTTTGATGAATATAGGATATCAATGAGCAAAATTAGACTAGGGGTTCCGTAAATATGGCCGTTTGAAATTTAGTTTTCTTGATAATTTTAAAACTATGATCGTGACGAAATTTTGTATTTCAATGGAGAATGATACATTCAAGCTACATTTCTTCCCGATCGCATGACCAGAACCATAAAAACCATAGAAAATTATAACTTTCGAACGGAAAGGCCTAGGGAAATTCTCAGGATAGGTGTGGATCTCGAATTTCGCGGTCACGTTTATAAATGAGCAGAATCGGAGTAGGGGTTCCGTAAATAAGGTCGTTTGAAATTTAGTTTTCTTGATCATTTCAAAACTACGGATTCGATCGTGAAGAAATTATGAATTTTAATGGATAATGATATATTCAAGCTACATTTTGCCCAGATCGCGTGACTAGATTCATAGAAACCATAGAAAATTGATTCTGTCGAACGGAAAGGCCTAGGGACTTGAAATTTTTAGGGTATGTTAGGATCGCGAATTTTGCGATAACGTTCAGCAATGAGCAAGACGGAACTAGTGGTTCCGTAAATATGGCCGTTCAAAATATTTTCTTCCATTGGATTGGAATGAAATTTTGCACATAGATGGAGAATAGTATATTCAAACTACGTGGGAAATTTTGTCCAGATCGCATCACCAGGACCAGAGATACCGTATAAAATTCTAGCGAATTATCGAAAAAAAACTTGGTCACCTGGTCTGGATTTTCGCCTTAGTTTGAAATTTTTTTTGACAGCTGTCGAAATTTTTTCAATTGGTTTTTAAAACTGGAAAATGCGAATCTACGTAAAAGATGGATGAACGAGCGCTCAAAAGCTCCTGACTTCACGGTAGTGCTTTTAATATTTTCTTTTTTGTACGATATACACCAAAATCATTTCAATAATTCGGCTTTACAGCTGTTCGAAGTGAAAAGAAAATCGAGTTTTTCTGATCAAGTGTTGAAAATTTTGATTAATTCCAGAAATGTGTTTCTGTGTATGAAATGACACCATTTGTCACACTGACGGCCGTAACCAAAGCTATAGAATGTACTGAAAATGATCATTTGTGATGAATTTTCACCCTACTCTGGAAAACATTTGACGTTGCCACGAGTGTATGAAAATACTGAAATCATCTGAAGGCATTCATAACGAAATCTATTCTGAACTTTATAGAAAATATGGAAATTTACGATTCCCCGACATCCCGTTCGTCGTTTCTTTGTAAAACACCGAGAAAGAAGATGCTCAATTCGATGTGTAGGAATCAATAAAATTGCAAAAATTCCAGCATTTTATGTATTCAGGGTGTTCCTAAATCAAAGGTACAAACAAACAGGGCAGATTCCTTAGGTAATTTCAAAAAAAAAAAATTTCATAATTAAAGTTTGAATTTTTTTCAAATATCTCTCATATCTTCAGAAGATATTGAAAGAAACAAACAATGAATCAATTCACCACAGCTTCACTAACTTAATTTTTATGATAATTTGGATTTTTCTGAGGATTTCGAGAAAATCGTTCAAAATTATTTTCTCGAAATCGGTAGCAGATACGACAAAACTACAAGAGACCATAAAGTTCAGTATAACAACAAAGCTGCTTTCACATTTTTCCAAATGAACAGTGGCTTACAAAAAAAAGTTCTGGAGGGAAACAGAGGACAGTGTTAAAAAAATATCACCCTGTAAATTTCAGTATTTTCATACAGTGAAGCTTTTCGAAACATATCACTTTCAGGCGAAAAAGTTCAAAGTTTTGGTCAACTCAGAATTACTGTTACACATGAACCCTCCTTCTTCTTATTCATCATGCAAGGACATTTCTAGTTTCAATCCTATGTAGTGATATTGTAAATTCGGTTCTAGTTATTATCTTTCATTTTACCGAGAAAAAAGGACACGTCTTTATACCTTGCAGATGGCGTCATAATCACGATTTTTAAAAATTGTGACATTCCTAGTTTTTTCCCTTCACCTGTCAGTTGAAGACGTGTAAATATTTCATGTAAATTCATGCAGCCCAAAATATCAAATATCAAGTATAAGTTGAGGTCTTATCTTTCAATGACAGTGTTTATGCAGCCAAGGAACAATAATCAATTAACTAGTGAGAAGAAGAAGTTCTCATTGTTATTTGTTACGTGATCTTTGGTAATTTTGGCTGCATAAATCGACACTTACAATCTAGGCGTCACATTCGAATGACCTCCAACTACCCGAATTCCAAATACACTATGTAGTTGCTGCAAGATCGTAATCATCGCGGTATCGCCATCATCATGGGCGTATCTGTGAAGCAGAACAATATGTCATCGATTAAAATACTTCCTCGGTTTTTATCAGATAGCTTCACATCGCAACGTGCAAATTCACTGGGCTATTTAACCCAGTTAGGACTTTCCATGCAATAAGTTTTATTATGATTTTGAGTATGGCATTAAGTGTTTCATGTTCATAATGAATTATTAGCGTTTCGTGTTTTAATTCCAAGGGCCTTTCCTTATTATGATCCCGGGCATACGAACCAAGGCGAGCACATGCACTCGTGAAGAGATCTAATCTAAATGACGTATTAGATTTTTTAAATTTTATTCACATAAAAAAAAACGCTGCCACAAGCCACGCTGTAGATTACAGCTTTAATTTATTTTCATTTTTGTTCAGCGCTCTAAAATACAGGGTTGGAGTGAGTAATGCCTAGGGGGTGGGAGGCGATTGTCCGTTGTTTCGCCGCACAGCGCTCTGGTTAACATTTCATTTATCTTTCACGTTTATTTCTCGCTTTTTTATTTATCGCCCCTCTTGCGTTCGCAATCGAGATCACTTGGTTTTGTTCGGTTACAGCCGTCCAATTTGCTGATATTCCGAAAACGATAGAGACATGTGCCGTCATTTTTTTAATTCGGCACGATGCGGAGCCGTGGATGTTGTATCGAAAATGCCCGGTGGGTATCATTCGCTGAAATTTCGTTCGAATATCTCAACGATAATAATTTATATTAACTGACAAACAATCTGACAAGAAGAACGTGAATGAAACATTCCCTTCACAAAATTTACTTTCTTCAACTGCAAATTTCTCAATAAGATTAACTCTTTTCTCCAAAAATATTATGAAGTCCATAAACTAGCAGTGCTAGCACTCAATATCAATGTAGATTATACTTTTCTTCATGAAAACACGGTGCAAGTTTTATATTCTATATTATTTCCGTCACTTATTATTATTCTCTCCCATTTATTTTTTATAAAATATTCTTTTGATAATTGAATATAAAGTTTTCATTTTACGCACTCCACAAAGTTTGTGAAGACTACAAAGATTGTAAATTTTCACTTCATAGCTATAATTTCAAATATGTGCATCAAAATTCCAACAAATTCACAGCTAATTCAGAATATCACAGCTACAACAACCGTGAAAGAAGAAACATAAATTTACTTTGCCATATGTAAGAATAAAGAATACACAGCAGGGTCCAAATTTTAAACTATAAAACTTTGTAATAAACGGCAGGGTGATTTCAAACAGATGAACCTAAACAATTTCAGGAAACACGTGAAGGAGCTACTTTTGGGAAAACAGTGTATACTTTAGATAAATTTTCAAATTGAAATTGATTTGTGGTGTGTTTTGTTTAATTAATTGTGAATTTACATATTTTATGTTCAAATTTTAAACCTCTTGATGAAGTTTTTGACAAACCGTGTGATTTACTGACGGTGAAAATTTGTAGTGTACACACTAGATTTTTCATTATACACGTATGAATAAATTATTAAAATTAATTATTCCAAGTAGGGTGAAGTAACTTCGAAAAAAAAAATATCGAAAAAAAAAATTATATTAGTTTTAGGAAAATATTTTGTCTGTATTCCTGTAACTATTACTGCCTGTGTATGTGGGGCTTTGTTGTAGATGAACTACAGGTCTTAATTTTTAAGATATCGAGCTCAAATTTGGTGAACATCGAAACTTTTTTAGCAATTTTCCAAAAAGCAGTACGCTTGTTTCTTTTAACAAAAGCGTAAAAATTTTGCCAAAATGTAAGTTTTTCCCAGATTCTGAGACGAGAATGGTCTTAAACGATTGAATGGACTCGCAGATGAAAAATTCGTGATTGAATTCAATTATGTTCGTCCGACTGTCCATAAACAAGATAACTTTTGGAAGAAAAGGCCTAGGGTTCTCAAAATTTCAGGATAAGTTCGAGACCTGAATACACCGGTTGATTTGGATAATGGGCGAAATCAGCCCAAGGGTTTCGTAGATGTAGCCATCAAGCCATCTGATTTTTTCTCAATAATTCGAAAAATACCTATTCGATCCAATTAAAACTTAGTAGAAAGTTGTAACGACACAAAGCTTCCTGCTGAAATTTTGGGTCTACATATGGGGCGTCGATAAAATCAGTTATGTATATGATAATTCGGCTTCACAGCTGTTCGAAGTGATGAGAAAATCTCGTTTTTCCAATCAAGTTTTGAAAATTTTGATTAATTCCATAAACGTGATTCTGTGTATAAAATTACATCATTCGTCACACTGACGGCCGTAATCAAAGCTATAGAATGTACTGAAAATTACCATTTGTGATAAATTTTCACCTTACCCTGGAAAAATTTTACGTTGCCACGCAAATGAAAATACTGAAATTTTAGTGATTCAAATATTGATAAAATTTTCATTGTTTTTGAACTTTATAGCAAATATGGAGATTTATGATCCTCCGACATCCCTCTTCATCGTTTCTTTGTAAAACACCGAAAAAAAAAGATGCTCAATTCGATGTGTATAGGAAACAATAAAATTGCAAAAATACCAGCAGATATCGCAGCATATTTATGTATTACATAATCCCGGCCTTCACAAAAGGCATAGGCGTTTCTCGGGAAAATTCCTAGCAGAATCAAGTCAAAAAGGAATCAAAATATGAAACGCCTAGGACAAAAACAAGATACGTGTGATGGAATTTTGTCTATTAAACCTTCAAGGTCAGATAAGAAGAACGAACCACCCCTATTGAATGCAAACGATCGAAACTCCAATGTTTACGTGATTTTATTCCAGCTTTTCTAGGTCTCTTCGAGACCCCTCAGAACCTCATAGCTTAGTCAAGCAGGTCTCGCAATAAAGGCAATAAAGTTGCAAAATGCAACGATTTGCTCGTTAAATAATAATCTTATGTACCATCAATTATATGTACCATTAATTACAAGTAATTAGGGATTCAACTCGATAGTAAGAATCCCAGATGTTGACTATGCCTTTTCAAATTTTCGCGAAAAATGAGAAAAACAATAACATCCGAAATGTTCCCTTTCATATGTTGGTTCATTTGCCCCTAAAAAAAAGTTAAGAACAAAATTCCAATATTTGAAATAATTTCTGCTGCCAGTGGCAATCCGAGACTGTTCGCCCGAATAATTATACTCAAATATTTTTCGTCGGATGCAAATATTTAAGATATTCCGGACGAAACCTCAAAAGGCTTCACGCACACATGTAAACAAGTCGAAGTCGTGTCGCCACCATTAGCTATCATTTCCTCCATCGTCATATTCTCACCGTTTCCTTTAGAAATTGTGAAGATTCACCGCGATCTAGATACGAGAAATATGCAAATATGCCTTTCGTTAATTCGTACCTAAAACTCCGCAGGTTCATCTGGAGAATTTATCTAAACGACATAATTACCAAGTGCAGCCAGCATCTTTCCTTCAGGTCTTACCTCTATATCTTGTGGGTGGTCCAAATGCATATGAAATGAATAGACGAGAAACGTGCCGTATTAACATATGTACGACCGTTCAAATGTGTCTTTGTACCCTTTGCTGCTACCAAATGTGACAGGGACGTAGAAACATTGTGGGAAAAGAGTATGGCTCGACTTGAATTTTGTTCTTGGGTTATACACATTAACAAGGGTCTTTCCACAACTATGATCGATTTTCAAATCTTAATAAACATGTGAGGTTTCCCATCTCCAGCACACCTTGTTTAACACTATAAGCTTCCATGTTGATACACTTCTGAGCGTTCCTATTGAAAGCCCCTTCACGTATTATTTCATGAAATATTGCCTGAACTCAATTTCTGGAAAGCCCAAACTATCTCTAAATTCTCAAACAAAAACGACCAAATTTCCAATATAGATTAATTACGAAAAGATATTCAACATTTTATAACATACGAACTAACTATTTTATTTTCGAGTAGAGTGGCAGAGCTTCAGAATAAGGTTTTTTTTATTTAGTAACATCATTCATAAATTCTTGTAGTGCAAAAACTGTCAACAACCTTCTTCAAGGAAAACTCAGTTTTTCATCTTCAATAAAACAAGAATGATGAAGTCTCCAGAGGAAATAATCCCCAAAATACATAAAATTAAAAAAAAAATCAACTCAGACCTACCTACTTGTTAGTTGGATAGTAATTCCACCACTCTTCGAGATTAAAATAATTTCTCCAAAGCACATATCTTTAATTTATAATCAACACAATAGGAAAAATTATTACTGCATTCGTTACAGACAGAGATAATCCCAATGATAGGACCCGCCACTGGATGACGCCAAATGAGTATTCACCCTCACCTTCAATTTCTTCCAGCGGTGTCTTTTGAATTTATGCTCCGTTTGAACCAAATGTCCTGAATACTTGTAGGACATAACCAATTAAATGTGTTGTGAAAAAATTATGGGAAACCCTTGCAGTCGCGTCGTTCTCTGAAATTAACTCATTAAAGAAGCAGTTATTTTTAATAATTAATGAATGCGTTTATCAAACAGGGAAAGGAATACATTTATGGATTGAAACTCATTCGAATATTTTCATCCAAAAAAACACTGCAAATTATTCAAGTTAATATTGCTAAAAATATTCAAGTGAATATTGGGAAGAAAAAATGAGATCTCTTCGAACACAATAACTACCGACTGTTTCCTCAAAAAATTTTTAACAGCTATTGCCTGTGTTCACACAGCCTTCAGAACTAGACTTGTGCCCTTATGGTTCTGGATCGATTTTGATCGCTGTATGAACAAAACTATCAGCTTGATATTTGAAAATCCATAATTCAAGTAGTATATTATACTGAATTACATGATTTTGTCTAGAAAGTGACGACTACACATGTTTCGCCATAACAGTAGCATCATCGATTGTGTGAAAATAAACAAGATTTCTTTTGTTAAAAAGTCTACTCAGTATTGAGTAGAACAGAAAGCGAAGAAATGATACTACAAGGAATCGTAAATTATACCTATCTAGGTATCGAAGTATCCCCTTTAGTATTATTTTCGATAATAATGTCATAATTAAAAATTCAATTTAATTGAGAAGGAGATTAAGATGAATAGCTTTCTCTTTGAATAAATTCAGAGGTAGTTCAATAAGTGTGACGAAGTTTTTTGTTTGTTTTCAGGTAGGCGAGTCGAATTGTTCCTATAACTAGGATTCGCAAGAAATGTATTGCGATGAATAATAAAACATTTAACATCAATTAACTGGAATCCATATAGCAACAAAGGCTTTTTTGCAAAAGTTGATAAAGAGAGGATCCGACAAAAAAAATTTCATTATGAGTGAATAAAGACTAGATATTATGGTACCTATACGTATAAAGTGAGAAACAATGTCATTCACCCTCCACCGATTTCTCTTCGCGAAATTCAAACTGGAGCTCTTAAGAGGTGACAAAATGAATCAATAAATTATCTCGAGTCGAGCAGCTTGAGGAGAAGAGACAACCTTTTGAGAGACCTGAGTTTAAGGCTATCAAGATGAACTTACCTACGTTATAAGTTCGTCATGTGTAACTGGAGAGATAAAGAAATTAGGTCTAGTCAGTAGGGAAAGGGGTAGAAGGTGGGAATAATACAAAGATATATCAAGACCAAAAGAAGGAGCCTTCAACATTGTAGAAGTTAGAAGTTCTAAAACGATATCTAAATTCATTGAGGTTGGTACTGCTCACGCCATCTCTTGAGAACCCTTTGAAATAAACCCGTATTGTACCAAATAGAAAAAGGAAAATAATTGAAAGCTTTCACCAAGAATTCATAAATAATATCATGTGAAATTTATCAATAATGTTGATTTTTCGAGATAATTATCAGAAATATTAAGTCTATTCACTCATTGAAAAAATATCCGAGACATCTTTTCGAAATGTTACGAACTAATCTCTCAAACCAAGAATATAACAGGACACTGTATTGAATGCATCCACTGATTTTTAGCCCAGTCAAAAGATTGCATAAAATAAAATCATTTCCGATAACTTAACAATAAATTAAAATAGAATTGAATCTCAATATTATATAATTATGTAACTGTCCTGAAAATATTCTACCTTGTTCTTCAAATCCTTACAACAATACCAAAGAAAAACGAAAGTTCTTTGGTGATACTTTTGAAATATGCCAAAAGTGACATTTATCTTTTAAATGTCAAAAGTCAAAACTGTCATGTCTTGAAATAAAAAAATTTATTGATGCTTCTTTATGTTTATGTGCCAATAATACATAGCTGCTAATTCGTATTACATGGTGCCGACCACCTTCGGAACAATGAGTGAAAATGATAGAAAAAATGCTAACAGTGCGATGGATCAAATAATTGGAAATGTGACTGCAGAAATGCAAAATTCAGACGGTCAATATATTCCTCTTACTTATTCAACACCACCTGCTCCAAATATTTCACAGGATAATATCAGTTGGAACCATCCAAATTCATATGAGCTTCATTATAACAGGGCTTGCAATGATCCTCATCTTTATAATCCAAGTCAGCAGTTCAATCAACCTTCCTACAATTTTATTCAACAACCCTCTGCCTCCCAGCATCTTTATGTTCCTAATCATGTATTCAATAAACAGAATAATATGAAAAATATTAATTATGAGATTTATCAAAATATGCAAGGCAATGTCAGTGATGTTGATATGTTCGATAATAACTATCATCTGATTAGAAATCAAAATTTCCAAAGGGCTCCTCATCCGAACGATCAAGTTCTACAATCTCATAATGTTTCTAACCATACACAACTCATTGAGAATTTAGTTGGAAACTGGGTAACCCCAAATACCTCTGGTACTTATTCACCATTCGGAAATACTGACCTTTACAAAAATAATGGAAAGATTTTCGACCCTATTGATAATAATATCAATAAAGCTACAATTGACGATTCTCAATTCACTAAGGGTGATCAATCTATGGATGAGAAATTTCAGTTCAACACTCATACCCGAAAACCTAGAATTGTTGCAGAAGTCAAACCAATGCGTCCAACTTATTCCGATGTACTAGCTAAATCAGTCCCACAAACTACAGCTAAGCCTACTAAAAATGAAATAAAAGACAACAAACTGAAGAAAGAATCAAATAAGAAAAGTAAATCTGAGAAGGTGGTTAAACCAAATACTCCTTTGAATAGATCGAGTACTAATAATGAGCTGAATATTAAGGAGGTTTCACTTGAAAAAAACCAAAGTATGAAGAATACTGATAAAACTAAGATCTCAAAAAGTGGACAGCTTGATAGAAAATGGGCATCCTTAGATAACATTTCTGAACCTCAAAATAAAAATAATAAGTCTCGTAAAAGAGAGGAAGATCATACAAATCAAACAAAAAATATATCAAAAAAAGTTAAGAATACCAATAATGTTTCTGAAAGTGAAACGAACAGCGTGAAGAATGAAACTTACTGGATAAGTAAGAATGGTGTAAAGAAAGGAAATAAAACCAATAATAGGCTCAACAAAAATGGAGATATAGCCAATGGAAATGAAAGAACACCCGGTAAACGAAACCAGAGAGTAAAGAAAAAAGACAACAATGTAGTGATAGGTAAATTAATACATTCACATAGCAAGATAATTAATACAATTTTTTCATTGTTTTTAGGGTTTATCAAACAAAAACTGAAAATTTATCTGAAAGAATGGTGGAAAATTATTTCTGTATTCATATTGTGGCTTTATCAAGTGATCTCAGATATATGCAGCTTGAGTTTGCATATTGGTCATGATGTGTAAGAAATTTTTTAAATATAGTAGTTCAGTTTTCTAATAATTATGGTTGCCAATTTGTGAGTAATTATTCATATTTGTGAGAATTTTGATTCAGTTCAGCACAATATTGCATGAATTAAGTCACTTGTTTCGAATTCTTTGTCCTTTTATTTACATGTTCTACTAAATCTCTATTGTGTTCCCTCGAAGTTGGTAGAATAATAGATGTGAATGTATAAATTCATCATTTTCAATGAATATTCATACCTTATTCAACAATTCTATGAAAATTTGATACGCATCTCTTGGAAATTTATTTTTTTTCATCATAAGGCAACTTATGCCTGATATAAAGCAATAATTGCGGCCATAAATAAATCAATTATGAAAATATTTTCTGATAGTTATTTTCAGCAATTTAAGAGTTGTTGATGAAAATGTGAGTATTTTTTGTGAGGATGTTGGCAACGGTTCTGATGATAAAGTTACTTCTTCATATGAATTTACTGAATAATAATGTTTTTCAGGGCAATCTCTTCCTGGAGTTGGTTGTGTATAAAATGGGGGGCATTTTCCTCAGTCTCAATTGCTCTCATAAAACAGTTGAGTCTTTTAAATTGGATTATGGAAAAATTTAAAAAAGCAAAGACAACTGAAACACCCAGCCCTTCTTCCTTCTCTCAAATGGGTCTCAAACACAATTTACCGATGCCGACTACTGGTGAAGAAGCAATGAAAAGACTGTTAGCTTGTAAAGGAAAGGATCCCTACAGTATTTTAGGTGTATCTCCGACATGTACAGATGATGACATAAAGAAATATTATAAGAAGCAAGCCGTTCTCGTTCATCCGGATAAAAATCAACAACCGGGAGCTGAAGAAGCTTTTAAAATTTTAGTGCATGCATTTGATATGATTGGGGTATCTGAAAGGAGAGCATCCTATGATCGAGGTAGGAGAATAATGAAAAATGAAAGATTCAATATTTTCATATTATGAACACAGTTGACCGCTTTATTGTTTTCTAGGAGTTGCTGAATCGGCCCAAGTGGAACAAGCATGGAGCGAATTAACAGAACTTCTTGCTCAGCTGCAAAAGAAGGTAGAAGCTGCCGCTAATACCATCCGCTGTAGTGCTTGCGGACAGAGGCATAAAAGGATAAAGGTAGATCGACCTATTTACGCCGCTAGAAACTGTGGTACCTGCAAAATTCATCATGCTGCTAGGGAAGGTGACATTTGGGCAGAATCACAATGTTTCGGATTTCTATGGCATTATTACGCTTGTATGGAAGGAGGAGTTTATGATATTACCGACTGGGCTGGCTGCCAAAAGGACAGTCTGAAGCATATAAAGTCCGATTCTCATCATGTACAGTATAGAATTGCTCTAGGTAAACAGAATAATCAAACTAGAAAAGCCAGTGCATCGCCAAGATCTGATCAACCTGGTTTACATGATTTGCTTCACACCTTGTATGGGCAGGATATTCCCTATCAAGGAGATATGCCGTATCAAGCAGATTCAAGTACTAAGAAAAAGAACAAAAAAACCAAGTGATTTTATGAAATGAATGTAATTATTATAACGTAAAATTAAGCGAAATGTTTTGTTTTTGCTAATTATTGAATTTTAACATGCTTGTAAAATTAAATCAAGATTTCATCCAACGTAAGTCTATATAGATCAATTCCCATAAAGAAAGAAAATACTAGCCAAACTCGAGGACTTTAGCATGAAGAATCGGTAACCTTCATATTTTCAAATCTTAAATACATAAACTGTATCACTCATCAAGGATTTCACAGAATCCAAATGATTTAAGTGTCACAAGTCTTTGAAAAAGGTAGTTCCAACTTTTTATGAAAAAAGAGCATTATCCATATATAAAATCATTTATTTACATAATATATCACAAATAATAATACCGATAAAGTCACTCCCATTCAAGGGCTCCATCGAGGAAGCATAAATTAGGGGCACAATCAATTGCTGCTTCTACGTCCTTTCTAGATACAGTTTTTTTCTTATTATTCAGGGTGTGTTTAACAGCTTCTTTTCCCAGAAATTCTATAAACAGTTCCTTGAAAGAAAGATTAAAATTATAATTTCCTAGAAAAATCTGAGAAACTTACTGTAGCCTTTGATACTAAGAGCATAGCTTCCCGACTTATAAGAGAACAATCAGGATCAAATTTCATAATTTGTTTGATACGAGCTAGAGGAAGTTTACTGCTTGTTTTAGTTTTATTTTCAAGCGTTTCTTCAATGAGAACATCGGAAACTATTTCTGTTTGAATTTCATTCGCTGTTTCCGATGCATGAAGGACATTTGCCTCCGACTCTTCCTCAGAGTTGGAATGTGACAAGTTTTTGTCTTCACTGTTTTCAATTGGAAAAGATAATTCGTCAGTAGTTCGATCCGATGCTTCCATACTTATATCATTAATATCACTCATTATAACTGAAACAATAAGAAATACGGGCGGCAAATATTCAAAAATAAGGGGATATAACCTAAATGCATAGATGAAGGAATATTCTTTTATCAATGTTTGGAGATTGGTCTAATGAATTCTTATACTACTTATTTGAATTGATTCATTGAAATCCAGGAAAAATACGAAATGAAATACCCCTATCAATTATGAATACGGGAACATTTTTATTGATCTGATATCTAACTTCTAATCCAATCGATCGATTTTATTGTAAGATAAATTCTGGAACCTGCCACATGGGGATCAAACTGGAGCCACAGATTACAGATGTCATATTCTTCATGAATACCGTGACATATGACATTCACTCTGTGATTGGATCCTGCTATTCAACGAGCAAAAATGGCGTTTTGTTGTGCCAGTAAGTTTTTTAATTAAAACATAGTGAAATACTAGAAATTAGATGATTTATTCAGTTCACAATAGTATTTAGCAGTAGATCTTTGTTATAATTCACTTTCAAATTAAGAATGTATTCCTTTCTTGTCTGAAAACTGCAACCGGCTTTCATAACCTATATAAACATTTACAATTCTAGTTTCCAACGAGGTGCCAGAGCATCCTGTTGTATCACCATCATCGGGAGCTGTGTTCGAAAAACGTATTATAGAAAAATATATTCAAGAAAATGGAGTAGATCCTATAAGTGGCAAAGAAATCAGTGCAGACGAATTGATTGAAATCAAAAGTATGTATGGTTCTTCTTCTATTAATTTCGACTTCTAAATAAAAACCATTTCAGCACCACCAATTGTTAAGCCAAAACCTCCAAGTGCCACTAGTATACCTGCTACACTCAAATTATTGCAAGATGAATGGGATGCTGTTATGCTGTATAGTTTCACACAAAGACAGCAGTTACAAACCGCTAGACAAGAACTCAGTCATGCCTTATATCAGCATGATTCAGCTTGCAGGGTTATCTCCAGGTTGAACAAGGAAGTTACTGCTGCTCGTGAAGCCTTAGCAACATTGAAACCACAAGCTGGTATATCATCTGTACCTCAACCAGTAATATAATTACCCCATTTGTTAAAAATTCATCTTATATTTCATGATTATTTAGGCACTTGCTGCAGAAGCAGCTGGTATTGCTAATCAGCCAACAGAACAAGCTGGTATGAGTGAAGATATTATCAAGAAATTGCAAGATAAAGCAACAGTTTTAACTCAAGAGAGAAAGAAGAGGGGTAGAACAATTCCTGAGGATCTTTCAACTCAAGAACAAATAAGATCATTCAGAACTTTAGCCTCGCATCCGGTAAGGAGAAACTATTATAAATGAGATTGGACATCCATTCTTTCTCAATTGTATAATTTTATTATATTGAAAATTATTATTTTTTCAGGGACTGCATTCAGCTAGTGTTCCTGGAATTTTAGCTCTGGATATACATAGTCAGGATACAAGTAAAATTTTAACTGGAGGTAATGACAGAAATGCAACAGTATTCAATAAGGATACTGAGCAAGTTATTGCAATTCTCAAGGGACATACAAAGAAAGTTACAAATGTTATTTATCATCCTGATGAAGACTTGGTAATAACAGGTAAGTGAAGATGATCAATTAAAAGCTTATGGGGGTTCGTAATTCAGCCATATTTTTTGTTTGACATCAAAAGTGTATAAAAATATAGACATGGTGCTTTTTAGAATTTTTTTGCAGAACATAATTTCATCTTATTAATATCAGCCTTACAACTTGACTGGTTTCAGCTTCCCCTGATGCGACAATACGTATTTGGAATGTTCCTACGAGCCAGACTACCCGTTTACTCAAAGTTCATGATGGCCCTGTAACAGGTCTTTCTCTCCATCCTGCTGGGGATTATATTATTTCCACTTCAGAAGATCAAACTTGGGCATTCTCAGACATAAGGTCAGGTCGCCTACTCACCAGAGTTCAAGATGAAAATAATGTTGCTTTAACCACTGCTCAGCTACATCCTGATGGTCTCATCTTCGGAACTGGTGGCGTAGATTCAAATGTTAAGATTTGGGATTTGAAAGGACAGAATTGTGTTGCTCAATTCACAGGTATGTTTTCAAATTTTGACATTTTTTATTGTAATTTGTGAATTAATAGAAAATATGGTTGTGATCAAACTAGATTGGGCACTGATTCTCTTGAGTACCCATATTTGCATTTTGTTGAATGGAAAAAAATTACTTGGACATTGTTGATGGGTAGAATTAAACAATAAAAGTTCTTCCCTATAAAATGAACAGTTAATATCTAAGACAATGACAAATGTTGTCATTCACTTTTGTATTTTGGTCGCCTGTTTAAGATCATTGAAGACAGAACTAGGTTTCCTTTAATTTCAGAGTTATGGGCTCTCAGTAGTAAAATGTAGCTTTTGAGGTCATCGTTTCCACTGTTCATGATACAATTCTGTTCAGTTTATTAATTGTCTTTCAACATCT
Organism: Aphidecta obliterata; assembly: GCA_963966015.1. Taxonomy (NCBI): domain Eukaryota; kingdom Metazoa; phylum Arthropoda; class Insecta; order Coleoptera; family Coccinellidae; genus Aphidecta; species Aphidecta obliterata. The sequence continues at coordinate 12,496,562 of OZ014433.1, read as the reverse complement.
CCAAAACAATATGACCCATGTTCTTTCAAGAATATTGCATACTCCATAATAAAATGCTTTAGTTGGTTTGATTTTCGAGGAATCTAAATTTTTTATAAAATAAATACTAATTTCTTTTTGATTATAAAGAAATGACGTGGAAATAATGAACCTGAAAATCTTAGGGTTTTTCACAATTTGATTCACATTTACATTTAAGGACATTTGGGTGCCATAACTACCATGGCCTTCTCAGAAAATGGTTATTACTTAGCAACTGCTGCAGATGATGCAAGCATCAAATTATGGGATTTAAGAAAATTGAAGAACTTCAAAAGTATTCAGTTAGAAGAAGGATACCAAATCAAAGATTTGTGTTTCGATCAGAGTGGTACATACTTAGCAGCAGCAGGTACCGACGTAAGGTGGGTAAAATTAAAAGGAATCAACTTTTTGTTATCTATAGAATCCATTAATCTTTATCTCTGGCCAAAGATTGTGCTTATTAATATGTTCCTCTTTAATATTTGAATTCTGTCATAGCTAGGCAAAAAGTTTATGGTATATTCCCAAACTTGGATGATTTTTTTCTGAATTAAAAAAAATTATTTTTTTCACAGAGTGTTCCTAAGCAAACAATGGCAAGAGCTCAAAGTATTCAATGATCACACAGCGGCTGCCACTGGTGTTAGATTTGGAAAGCATGCAAGATTCCTCGCTTCCACTTCAATGGACAGGACATTGAAATTATATGGTTTAGAATAAGATACATATAATGGTTGACGAAACCTCTGAATTGAAAAACCTTCACTTATAAATTGATTTCATTTCTCATCTAGGAAAATATAATAATTAGTTTAAGAATGTTCATTTCTTATTGCTTATTTTGAATTTCTTGGCATATTCACTATAGTGATGGCTAGCTATTAAGTGGAGTATTGATGTTGATTTCACAGTTTTCATAAACAGTGCGTTTTTATAACAATTTAAAAGTGATTCATCTTCTTCAAGTGGTTGTAGATAGGTATCCAAAGATGTCATTAGCTGAAACAAATATTTTAATAGTTATGTTTTCAGAATATGGAGATGGATGTACAGAATTAATTAGAAAATCTGGTTAAAAACATCCCAACACATTTCAATTTGTCAATATTTAAACTATCCAATACAAAATACCAACAAAAATTTCTATTGTTTTACCACCTTCGCTTTATTTGAACTGATCGCTCTAGTTTGTGAACAACATTTTGTATTTATTGGAGCATTTAAATATATTTATAAATAATAATACTTGAATCATTTAGTCAAATCTCCTAACATTCTTTCGGACTCAAGGAATAATTAATAGTTGCCAGGCCAAATTTGATGTCAATACTGCTATACATAATAGGATTAAAAATTGTTTGGTGGCATGCTCAATTTCTTTGGGTTGGAATTCGTGAATATTGGAGAATTTTACTACTTTCAAGGTGACCAATGAATATTATTTCATACAAACGTCATAACCGCCAGTTGAAGGTTGCATTTTTGATTTATGGTTTGCTTCCATCATCTGTTGGCCATTAATCAAAAAATTTTTTTCTTCGTTAATATATATGAACGCTTTTACAAATCCTGACCTTTTCTGCAGGAATATCCATAATTTGCGCTACTCCAATATATTCTGACCATAGGCTTTTCCTCCATTGAACGTTCTGTTTCTGAGACAATGGAACCAACATAAAATTACCAAAGAGTATATCTCCATAACTGACTCCTTGATATTGTTCCAACATCTGGTTGTAAAAGTCTTGGAAATTTTTCAAACCTAAAAATAGATATTCAACCACCTTGTCGAAACAAAGAGATAACGAACATACCTTTAATTGGTTTATTGAAATCTAATTTGTCTCCGAATTTGGAAATTATATTCTTGAAGCATAATTCTAGAAGTTTATGAACCTCCTCATTCAAAAATAATACATCGCTACCCAAAAATACACAGGCTAACCTACAAAATCTATCAGTAGGATTGACTGCCCTTACCAAACTTGGAAAATATGTTTCATATATTAAAACCCATCGTAAGCAGTTTTTCACTATAAATATTTGTTGTTCTTCTGGGAGGATATTATTTTTCTCCTGTTGATTGGAATATAAAATTAAAATGGGAGTATAAACCCAATCTACAGGAATCACATTTCCTATTCCAATATCAAGACAGCAACTTTGGCAAGTATTTCTTGTCTGAAAATCAGAAATAAATATGTATATACAAATTCACTATTTCATCAAAACAAATATTAACCTCTGTAAGTCCTAATATTTTAGAATAAACTTGTTTGATTTCATCTAAGTTATTCAGAGAAATTTCTAAATTTTCATTCCGTTCATTCAAACTGAGATTCTCTAGTAAGGCCTCACTTGGGTAGTACTTCGAACAAAATATTATTTTTTCCATTACATATTTGATTTCTTCCTTTTGATCTTCATTGAAAATACATAAGCATTTAACAGCAAGAGCATAAAAATTTGAGGTATCGATTTCTTTGCATACATCTACTGATATCTTCAATAAGTTGAGAATGAGTTGGCTTTCGATTCTTGTAAACCAATGACTGGTAAGAAACAACGATTTTCGTTCAGCTAGAGCTTCAATATAAGATTTAACATGTGTATCTTCCAAAAAAAATAATTTCAACTGAAAAGATAAAGATTATTATTTAAAATGAGATGAAATATATTGATATCCTGGGTAAATCCTGAAGTTATAAACTCACCAAAATAGAACTACAATTAGATAAAAACTGTAAGATTGATCTAATAAATGGAAGACAGCTTGATGTTTGTAAAATTGGTATCACATGGTCCGCTGTATACCATGCAGAGGTTTGTAATGTTTTCAAGTTTGCACTAAATGGCTGTGGTTCGTAATTATTCAATAACATGGAATAATTTCTGGAAAAATAGTATTTAGAACATATTTGAAAAGTTTGAAGGAGACACTTACTGAATGTTCCGAACACTTTCAGAGAACCCAGAAGATTTCAATAAATTTGAAATATTTTCCTCGATATATCTGGTAAGTTTTGAGTATCCATAAACTTTTGAACTCAAAATAATAAGTGAAGAAATAATTTGTGACTTCCCACACTGAAAAAATGATTTATGTAACAATCTCAAGATGATTATTATTATAAATTATAATAATAACATGTTAAAATTGACTGCTTGACACAGTTTAAGTTTTGGATATGAAAGAATCCAGTGAATCCATAATGGATAAACGGTCCCACCTATGACAAATTTTTTTTTTGGAGAAGTAATGATATGTTGTGAAATATTCTTGTTGTAGAGGAAAGTGAATCAGTCCTAAGATAATTGAATATAACAAGGAGAAAAATAAAAATGAAATACAGAACCCAAATAAATGGAGATTTGACTGACCTTGAAATCACTGGTTCTCTGAAACTGTGTACTCCACTTTTTCAAAGCAATCATATAGAGTTTCTCAAATTTGGACATAACGGATGGTTTTGAAGTGAGGAATTTTCCAAGGAGAGCTAAAACTGCTGAGCAATGCCCTTCCCTTATGTAAGTTGTTTTCTCATTAATATCTGTATGTTTGATATGGTAATCCAAGTTTTTTAAAAGTATAGATTCTAAGATTCTAAAACATGAAGAAATAAATATTAACTTCACTGTATCAATGACTCTGATTCATTTTCTACTTACTGAGCATATCCAAATGTTAATCCATATTCAAGAAATATTCTCCAAAGATGGAAGCATTCAGTTTGTAATCTGATTCCTGAAGCATTTCCTCCTAATGTTTCATCTTGAAGATATCTAGATATAGCTTCTACAATATTATATCTGAAAAGGTAATAAACGCAAGAATGTGAATGAAACTTTGAAACAATTGGTTCGGAAATTAATAACATTAAACAAAGTTCAGATTGAATTAATTAACAACTCACTCATTAACAAACTTCTCAGCTAAGATTGCATTTCTAGAAGATAAGACTCTCACCAGTTTCAGTGCTTGTACAACTGGCGAACCATAAGGTGATTCTTGATGACCTAGAAGTTATCATTCTATTCATTGAATACAGGGCAAGTGTTTGATTTGTACCAGGTAGTCAAATTTGATGTTTGGCGATAGCAATAGAAATGACAATGTTATGATGATTTGATTAAAAAGGCCAATTTCCAATTTTCGTATTATAATTCGAAAATGAGAATCAATATCAATATGTATGCATTGTGTCTACTGTTTTTCGGAAAAAGAGCTTGAGATTGTGCCATCCATTTCCTTCTAGACATCGAATGAGGACTACCCAGTACACATATTCTACAAGTAGATTTTTAAGTCATTCGCCATTATTGCTTTCAATTATTTCAGAGAAGGACATTAAAAGTATGTGGTATTATTTTATTTGAAAAGCAATTGGTGCAAGCCACAGAAAAAATTTCAATTCATTTAAAATATGTCTTCTGAATATAAGAACAAGAAGTGATTTTTAAGGAATTTCATCTAGTTGACAGAGCTAAATTTTGAATAATGGTAAAGTAAAATGTGTTGAAAAATGTACACAAGTCATAAATTCACTCTGTAAACCTAATAATAGTAAATTTTCAATTCCAACTCACCATGGGGATAGCTTATCGGAATAAAGTGTTTCACAATTGATGATATGAGATCTTCACACATAAACATTGTGGAAACTACAAAATCAGAATCTTTACTTAATCTTATGAGAATTTCAAGACAATAAACAATTGTTTCCAGTGTTGGTCTTACTGTATTTATAATATATCTGGAGATAAAATAAAGCATTTATTGTAAAATTAAAATTTTTATAAGAAACATTGCTTACCTGATTCTGGTATATATTCCAGTTCTCACCAAACATTTTATCAAATTTTTTTCCACTAATTGTTGATCATTTTCCCTATCGTCATCCTTTTCATTATCTACAGGCAAAACAGGCATCATATTCTCAAATCCAAATCCTAAAAGGCAATCTAAACATATTTCATCTGAAAAGTTGAAAATCAGGCACCTCATTGCCTTAATTCCAACGTTCAGTACTCCAGGGCTGTTGTCATCCAAACAAAATCGAATCAAGAAGAACAGTTGTTCAATAGGTATTTCCAAAATATCTTGATATACCCCATTAGAATAAAGGGAAAGAATATTTGCGATAGAATTAAGTGCAACAATTTTTTGTTGTGTTACATTTGACCTACAAAAGAAACAGAATGATCACTATTATTAGTATTTATCATAATATTCTGATGTGAAATGTGCTGAGGTCAAAGCAGGCCTTGAGATATCGAAATTGTGTCCCAGCTAATCTTGAGAATTCAATTTGAAACAGATGCAAACTTCATGTTATCTATTAACACAAAACAGTGGTTCAGATTTTGACTTGTGGGGTTCTTTTATTTACGTTATTTCTCTGTATAAAGCATAAAACTACAACCTTATGCTTATGCCATGTCATCTTATTCCACTATATAAAATTCATCTCTACTTTTATAGCTCCCAAGAAAGGTTGAATTATTATTTATATAATGAGGTTAATTGTGGCTCACCTTGCTAAAGTGAAGAGTTCTTTGAGAGAGTAGCCAGGTCGCTCTGGTTCATCACCATGATGATATAAAATTCTGTTTTTTTCATTCATTTCAGGTTGAGTAAATGGTAATAAAAAACCCTCAAAATCAAATCTAAAACAGAAAAGAGAAGAGATGGTTCTGTATCATAGCACTTTGAAAAAATCTTGAAGACATCCCTGTGATTTCATTTAGAGCAGTGACAAGTTTCTGTTGGTGTTCACTTTTTTCCACTGATTGGGTTTGGTTTTTCAAAAATCAAAAATGAAATTGGATATTTCAAATACAATTATGTTGAAATATCCAAATGTTATAAATTGGTCTATTAAATCATGAGTTAATTTTAATTCACCTGAATTGAAAATATGTAGTATTTTTTCTTACCTGGCCTCGAATGCCTTATCCTTATCAATTTTAGGCCTTTCAACTTCTTTCATCCAAGCCAATTTATGTGTTTCTAACAAATTAAAATTCAACCAATTCTCTGAACCTGGAGTGCTCAATATTTCCGCAGTAGTTTTGATATTCTCCAAATCTATTTTCTGACCTACATTATTTTGCTGAGTTATGGTCAGATTGGTACTTTTAGGTACGTTTTCTTTTCTCCTACTCTTCAAATATGCTAAAATCGCAGGATTCATTGTACTTAATAGCCTCTCTTTTTCTTCGAGAATCTCAGACTCAGGAGTTGATTCAAGTATATTCAGATTTTGTTCATGAATTTCTTTTTTTTCAGTTTTACTCAAAAGTTTACTATCATGAACAACCTGACTGGTTTTAATGTCTTTCCCAGAATTGTCATCTTCATCCATTGCAATTACATTCTTCTGATTATTACTGCTTGTCGAAGCAGTATCGATGCGAACTCTTCTGCCCAATCTACCATGCTTTTTCATTTCTTGAGCAAATAAACTTCCGGTGCCACCACTTACAGTCAGCTGAAATTATTTTAAAGCTAATTCAAAATAATGAAGGAGACATTTTACCTTACATCTCGCCTTTTTGCTTTAGGAAAACCATCAATATTGCAAAACATTGGAGGTATATTATAACAATTATCATCCTCATTTTTACGTTTTTCAACTACTGGTCCAACAACAGCATTTTTCGGAACATATTCAAAAGTATTCACAATTTGTTCCAGAACATCGTTATGAATATCCTGACCAGTGGATATGGCAGATTCTAGAATGGATAAGAAAATGCTCAATAGAATTTGAAAGTTTGAACTAAGATAAACGAGAGAAATACCCATAATTATGAATTGAGGAATCTGAATTACCTATAGTAGTTTTTTTGTACTCATTTCGAACAATTTTAGCAGCTGGTTGAATTTTATTCTCTTCTATTTTTTTCAAAAATTTCTCTTGTTCTCTCAAAATCTTACGATCTTCCTCAGTTTCTTCATCAATTCTGGATGATTCAGACTTATCATAAACCAACAGTCTATCCATAATTGAATGTAGAGTTTACAATCCAGAGAAAATTAAGATTCTAGAATACACTTAAATATGTAGTTTTCAAGAGAATTAAATTTTTTGTTTGTAAATTTTTGGGTTAAAAGCACAGAGCACTTTAATAAAAATTTTTCGAAAATAGTCATCGAGGTAGGTTTCATGCTGGAGAAGTCAGGAAGTAAACCTAATTCAAGGAGCCATGCCTATATTTTTTTTGATATCTAAATTCATTAAAAAAATATGATCAACAATAATATTTAATTTCATTAAAAATTACACTGTGTATTTAGGAAAGGAAGAATATAGAATTGACGTGAACTGAGTACTCTCTTCGAGTAATCATGTTGTAAAATACCATAATTTTATTATTTGAATAATAAAAATTACGTTCCTCTGAAGGTAATCTTATTAGAAATAATAGAAATTATATTTGTGTTTAAAATTGAACATAGCTGTACATGCGCAACAGATTATCAAACTCGGTGAGTCAAGCGTCAAAAACGTGCAATGCCATCTAAATGCAAATGCGTCAATTTATCAGCCCTTCTCTGCATTTGACAAATCGTAAAAATTAATAAATTTGTAAGTTTTTCTAGTTGATTTAATCGCCATATCAAATCTGAAGTTCAATATTTCATCCTTTTCATTCGATAGGCGTTTGGCCGTGTTCATCAAAATCATTAAAAACGACGGTATCGGCGAATCCAACTGGACTTGGGAGCACAATGGCAGCCAGCGACTCAGCGGGCGACGATTCTTTGTACCCGATCGCAGTTTTAATTGATGAACTTAAAAATGAAGACGTTCAGGTAAACAAATATTGTGTGAATAACATCTGCTACAAATCGTTTGGATAAGAGAAATGCCTCTTTGCCTTATTGATTTTGAATACCATTATATTTATACATTCAAAATATCGGCCTGAAGGAGTAACTGAAATTAGGTGTGAGAATTTTATGATATGATATAATCATTTGAAGAACTGAGCATGATTGCATTGGAAACATCAACATTTTACAGCTTCTTATTCCCCCACACTGACATGAAGATATTCTAGTTCAAAGGAATTTTTAGGAGGTATGATTGTTTTCTGGGTGTCATTTTTCCCTCCCAAATATTACCATACAAGGAAGATATTACATTTTTATCAGTTATTCTTATAAAAGATTATTAGCCATGCAATATGACTTTTCAGTTGTTCCTACTTGAACCTATTGCCTACAATCACAATATAATTCAGGTATTTTAAGCATTCAAAATTGATTTTTGAATAATGGATATGCCGAGTAGTTTCGTGCCATAAATACTTATTTTTAAAATTTGAACAAATAACTGAGCCTATTCTTCGAAGCCTTATGTTCTATCGAAGGTGTTAAATAAAATTCACCCCTTTTGATTCCAATCAGAATTTCATAATTTTAATTATAAACTTTCAAAAATTGGGGTACTTTTGTCTAGTAATGGACGTTGGATACAACTGAATGGCATTTATGGTTTGACAAACGGTTTTAGTATTGTTAAAATAGATCTTAAGAGACATTTGCAAATCTTATTGAACTTGGCCAATGGGGAAAATGATTCGGATTCGGAAGTATCTGGTCATTTTGCTTGATTTATTTGTGTTAATTCAATATCATCCTGGTAGATCACAAAAAAAGTCTTACCAATAATTCGGTTCGAAAACAATTAATTCTTTTTGGTTAAAATCTTTATCATTTATATTTGCAATTTCCCAAATTAATGATTGGAACAATTTTATTTGTGGATATATTATTATGTATTATTCTGGTTGCATAAATGAAAAGATTTAGAAGGAACCATGAAAATCGTTCCCCAAAATTTAAAATAATATACTTTTCCACCAAGAATTTTATTATTTGACTTAACCTCTCTATTCTAATGGATAATTTTCTCGTCATCTTTGCAGCTTCGTCTTAATTCCATCAAAAAGCTGTCCACAATCGCATTGGCGCTTGGAGTGGAAAGAACAAGAAAGGAGCTAATACCTTTCCTCACAGAAACAATTTATGACGAGGATGAGGTCCTCTTAGCACTTGCGGAGCAGTTGGGACAGTTCATCACTTTAGTAGGGGGCCCTGAATATGCCTATTGCCTTTTACCACCTTTGGAAAGCCTAGCAACAGTTGAAGAAACAGTTGTAAGAGACAAGGCTGTCGAATCTCTCAGGGCTGTGGCCCAGCAACATAGTCCGGCCGATCTGGAAAATCATTTTGTTCCCTTGGTTTTAAGACTAGCTACCGGTGATTGGTTCACCTCTAGAACCTCGGCTTGTGGATTGTTTTCTGTAAGTCTTGTCTTGATCTTAATTTCGTTTCGTGTTATTCTCGTGAAAGGATAGTTTGGGCTGTTTTAGAATAAAAGATTGAAACGTCAATCAATAGGTTTACTTAATTCAGCTCTGATCGGGTTGTTGAATGCGAGCTGAGTTGGACCAAAATATGTTTAATTTGGTAGCACAGGAATTTGGTTTTTTCCATTCCTTGACAGATAACTGAAAGGGTACACTCGCATAACGATATAATAGAGCTCTGTTCTTTTTGGCACTGAAAAAAACTTATAATCGTTTGGAAATACTTTGTTTTTCAGTTATTTTGCCAAATAGCACTCGAGCCTCATTTCAATTTATAGAGTTATCAATTTTTGTGTATGAATTAATCTATTTTATTGAATTACTAGCAATATTGATTGATTATTAATACATCAGACTTGCCAAATGCTAAATGAATAAATGGCTAGATTTCCTTGCATATGCAATAAACAAAATATTTTTTTCCTTCTCCAAAGGTTTGTTATCCACGCGTATCGGCTACAATGAAATCAGAGCTTAGGAAAAGATTTACGGATTTATGTCAGGACGACACTCCGATGGTGAGGCGAGCAGTGGCTACCAAGTTGGGGGAATTAGCCCAAGTGGTAGAATTGGAGCATCTCAAGTCTGACTTGATACCACTGTTTGTTCATCTGGCGCAGGACGACCAGGTATGTAGGAACAATCTCCGTACCTCAGAGCAAAAGGGTATTAAGTCACAAGTTTCCAAGGAGAGCGTAAAATACTTGCATTTTTCGTTTGATTTGCGTTGTGATTAAGGACTTGATACTATGTTATTTTCGTTATTTTAAGTCCAATCGTCTTGAAGGTAGACCACTAAATAGAGCGCGAAATTTAAATGAAGGTGAGCCAAAAAACCCGAAAATTGAAATTTTGGACTTAAATACCCTTTTTCTCTGAGGTACGGATATATTATTTGGGGAAAGAAACTAGTTTTGAGGATATGTATACTTCATTTAAGAATTATTGACATCGAAGCAGGCCTTGAAAGTCCAGTCGAGGCTTTATTTCTGGTTACAAAAAGTAACTGTTCAATTTCATCATAGAAATGAAACATCAAACATAAATATAACCTGGAAAAGTGTTCAGTATACGAATTATCGAATAATTAAGCCGGAATATTCAGACTGCAGTTTGAACATGGGAATTCAGGTTTGAAAGCGCAAAAATATCGTGGAATGCTTACACGTGAAATTTTCTGAACTTACAAGCAAGTCGTTGAGATGAGATATCGTTCATATAAAAGTCAACCATAGAAAATTGAACCATATAAGAGTACCATTTTATGTCAGTATTCAAGAAGGATGGAATTCTAGCAGGTAGCTAATGTGTTGCAACAAACAGAAAAAATTTTTTGATACTTTGCAAGCACGGGGCCAAGTGAATGGATCGGTAAAAAACGTTATACAGTGCAACCTCGATATAACGAAACTGAAGGGAAAATATTCGTTGCATCAAGTATTTCGTTGGAATGAGGTTCATTATATAGAGGTTAGATCGGTCTCAGATTCGTTTGAACGAGGTGAGAAAAATTTTTTCAATAATCTCAATGGCGAACGATTTCTACAAAAAAATAAAAACACATATTGATTAAAACACTGTATTTACTCGCCCGATTTCAATCTTCAACAACTGCTGTTTAATGGCAGCCCACATTCTTCGGAATATGTATCTTGAAATTACAAAATCGTGGCTGATGTACTCGCAAGACTATTGAACTCTTTAGCGATATCTCTTTTTTATGTTTTTCTGTGATGATTGAAGAACACTTTCGTTTTTCAGCCATCGTAATTTCCAAATTGTCTATAGCGACAAACACCAGTGTTTGCTGCCAAAACATGCATTCTTGTTGTTATTGTCCAATAATTGTATGCTTTTGATTGGAAGAATTCGTTATGTAGAGGTTATGAGTTGAAAAATTCGTTGAATGAAGGTAAATTATACTTTCTATATAATATTCTGCAATGGAAATTCGTTATAAAGAGGTCATTAACAGAAAGGATTCCTAATGTAGAGGTATATTTTACATCAACTCTTACTAGGGGATTTCGAAATATTCGTTAAATCGAGAAATTCGTTATATTGTGGGTCATTGTGAATTATTTAGTGCTTGGTGTAGAATACTTTAAGAAAGTCAATTTTTATTTTCATTTATTAAAACTGTCCATGAATTATTGGAATTATTATAATTGATGAGCAATTTTACAATTATTCAGTATACTTTTGAATTGTGAACAATATAGCATGTGTTCAAGGTCATTATTAGCCGAGGGAATGTGAACAGGGTACCATACAGTATAAGTATAATAAATAAACTTAAAATATCTACGAATGATACAAGAGCAAAGATAAAAATCTCATTAAAAACTTTGTTTCCACGTATAAGTGTAGTGATTTGGATGTGTTTATTGAATAAGCTGACATAATCCTATTAATGGGCATCCTTTTGCAGGGAACGTTTCAATTTTTCAGTAACCCATTTATGAAATAATTCAGCATTCATAGTTTTATGGTAATCCTTAACATTAATACCACTGTCAAGAATCAGATCACATCCAGGTAAAATCCATCAATTGTTCCAACATTCAAAATAGTGTACCTTCTGCCTTTACCATTGAATATACTCGGCATACCTTCTGGATTATTTTCTAGTGTCCACTGACGAATTTGAATACCGTTTTCGAATATCCAAGTTTCATCTAGATAAATGAATGATTTCTCGGTATTTACCAAAAAATCGTACTCTATTCATTATATTTTTCTGTTTATCAATGAGAATTTTCCTTCGATCAACTTTTTTGTATTTGTATCCAATTTTTTTTGTGATATAATATAATGTTGACTTCGATCGATTGATATTTAGGTGCTCTTTGGCCTGTTCAAAAAGGATATCTAAACTGATATATTCATTGTTTTTAATTTTAGCAAAACCAAAATCATTCAATGTTTCTTTGAAGGAATAATCATATTGCACAGGTTTTCTTCCACTGCTAATTCCAGGCTTTATATTCTACGGACAGTGCTTGGAGAAATCTGAAAATTTAAGAGACATTGATCAATCAGAATACACTTTGAGTAGGTGAATAACAGTTTACCTCAACCACTAGCGAAACTCGATTAATGCTAGCGGAAATGTATGCCGAATCTTTGAAAAACTCGAAGTAACACTTTCAAACTGCCTGGCGTTCTCTTGTTGTAAGGTCCGATGTATCCTGGTCAATTTCAGCCATTTCAATAGCACAAGACAAAAAATACTCAAATTCAGAGCTAATTTTTATAATTATTCACCAATATCTCGATAAAATCATCAAAGCAAGGTCTCTATGGGTTATGTTAGTGTTATTCCTATACCAACCTGAATTCAGCAACCCAAAATATTACTGAATAGTCTATTACCAACTTAAATTCGATTTTCCACAGTCTACCGAGATGACAATTATTCTTAAACGGAGTATAGTTTTTTTTTACTTCCAAAACCATCAGGATTCAACTCAAAAACTTGTAGAACTTCAAAATGTAACCGAATTTAATTTTTTCTAAATCTGGATGCTTTGCAGTCCAATTTTTATGGAAACAACAGATTTCAAATATCCAACAATCCAACCTGTAAATTTTGTTTCAGGATTCTGTGAGATTATTAGCTGTAGAAGCTTGTGTTAATATTGCAACACTTTTAGCACAAGAAGACGTAGATCAACTTGTTATGCCTACATTGCGACAGTGTACAGGTAATCTCCTGGATACTTTCGATCCAAAAATAACTAATCGACAAACATTTTATCTTCACAGGTGACCAGTCATGGAGAGTACGTTATATGGTGGCTGATAAATTCACAGAATTACAGAAAGCAGTTGGTCCCGAAATAACAAGAAGTGATCTAGTTCCCGCCTTCCAGAGCCTGTTGAAGGATTCTGAAGCCGAAGTCAGAGCTGCAGCCGCGAACAAAGTGAAAGATTTCTGCCAAAATTTGGATAAAACTCATCAAGAAACTATCATTATGAACAACATCCTGCCATGCGTGAAAGAATTGGTTACCGATGTCAATCAACATGTCAAATCTGCACTTGCTTCAGTCATTATGGGATTGAGTCCAATTCTGGGTAGACACAATACGATCGAACATCTGCTACCACTTTTTCTAACCCAACTGAAAGATGAATGTTCCGAAGTTAGATTAAACATTATTTCGAATCTAGATTGTGTAAATGAAGTTATTGGTATTCAACAACTTTCACAATCCCTCTTACCTGCCATAGTTGAATTGGCAGAGGACTCAAAATGGAGAGTTAGATCTGCGATTATTGGTGAGTATCGATATATCAATAATTTTTTTAATTTTTTCAACTCTATTTATTCCTTTCAGAGTACATGCCTCTTTTAGCTGGACAGTTGGGAAGAGAATTCTTTGATGAAAAATTAAATACACTCTGTATGACATGGCTGATGGATCACGTATTTGCTATAAGAGAAGCAGCTACCTTGAATCTGAGAAAATTAGTGGATCAGTTTGGCGCTGAATGGGCTGAAAATACGATCATTCCTAAAGTATTAGCCATGTCCCGTGATCAAGTAAGGAAATACTTTTTGTATTTATACAGGTGTCCCAGAAGTCGACATCGGGCAATAGGCTAAGTCATAATAGTCATCAGAAAAATAAATCTATGGCGTGTATTTTTCAAATTATTTTGCATTTTCCTTAATTCGAGAAAATGCACACGATGTGATGGTTTTTGAACTCCTATTGCTACAAATCTTAACTTTTTTCTAATTTTATTTTTCCTATTTTATCCTGAATAGTGCTTCTGTAACCTGTTAGCTTCGATTCTAATTCAACTGCTCCAGCTTGGAAGATAATGTCACTCTTTGCCAAACCGAGGATTCAAAATTAATAATTCGCCAACTCCAACTGACTGTACTGAAAAAAAAATTGTACAACATGAAGTTGGCAAGTGACTTCAAAAGTTAGCGCATTTAATGAGGATTCTAAGATCGTATAACACTTACTACATTATTTCTTAGATTGGGCAAGAAAAAGGTTTTTCTTAAAGAAACTCAGTTTTGAAATGATTCTAGTGTATTCAATACGTACGTGCCTTAAGATCATAACTTTAAGATAATTTTGTGGTCGGATGAATCGACATTCAAGAAAAACATGAACCTGCACAATTTACCCAAGTGGCACATAGAAAATCCTAATGTAATGTGAAAATATTGATCTCAATATCAATAGTGCACTATTTTTTTTACTGGGGAGCAGCGAAAGAAAAAGTTCATTCCAAGCCAGTTGAAAATGTAGTTGAGCTTCGGGAGAGAATTACGGAAGCAGTTGAATTCGTCAATAATGGAACATTCGCCCTTCTGATATCCTAATCTCTTTCAAGAAGATGTTGTGCATGTATTGCGGCTGAAGCAGGGCAGTATGAATATATTTCGTGAATTTATTAAATCTTGCCATAAATCGAAACTGAATTTCCTTGAGAAAAACCTTTTTTTGGCCCATTTAAGAAATAATGTAGCGAATGTTATACCATTTTAGAAATGCGAGTGCCAATACCAAAAAGTGGCGTCACTATCTGCCTCATTCGAACTTTATGGCAGGACTTGTTCAAACCAGATTTTTTAACTTATGGCACGTTTTGGTACATTAGAATCATTTTTAGAACGTTTAAAGAAAATGGTTGGAAACTGAGTTTCTTTAAGAAAAACATTTTTTTTGTCTAATCTAAGAAATAATGTAGTAAGTGTTATACCATTTTAGAATCCTTATTGAGAAAGCGCTAACTTTTGGAGTCACTCGCCAAACTGATGTAGTACAATTTTTTTTCAGTACAGTCAGTTGAAGTTGGGCGAAATATTAATTTTGAATAATTGGTTTGGCAAAGAGTGACATTATCTTCCAATCTAGAGCAGTTGGCTTAAAATCAAAGATAACAGGTTACAAAAGCACTTTCCAGGATAACATAGAAAAAATAAAACTGGAAAAAAATGAAGATTTGTAGCTACAGGAGTTCAAAAACCATCACATGATGTGCATTTTCTCAAATAAAAAAAAATGCAATACATGTTAGTTTTTTTTGAATATTTCTCTGATGACTCTTATGACTAAGCCTGTTACCTTATTCCGGCTTGATGTCGACTTCTGGGACACCCTGTATACAGACTTTCCAAAAATCAATAAGACTTGATCAATTTTAATATATTCATAAAGAAAATTTTCGAATATAAAAGATATAAAAATTCCGAAAAGCACCGAGGTGAAGTCAGGCTTTTGCGCGCTTGTTTCTGTGTACCAAACAACTTTCAGTGTTCATTGTCAGTAAGACAAGTACTGTCATTTTATTTTAATAAACTTCAAAACATGGAATCACAGAAATTTATTGAATATATTAGATAAAATAAATTTTTTTATTCTTTGTACAATAACGGCCTTCTGTGTTCATTGTCGGGACAATTATTTGAACACTTAATTCAAATTTGTAAGCCTTCAACTTGCATTGAGATATTCTAGGATTCGTTTTTATTTTCCACAATGCATTATATTTATGAAAGCAACCATTACAAAAAGTGTATGATTGAAATGAAAACTATGTAATTCATTTCTTAGCATAGTGGTCACGACTTAAGTTCTAAAAGCAATTTTTCTGGTGGGGACATCCTAGCTTTGTTAACATGCATATCAGTTATTTGACTGCAGCTTGCATTTGCACACGAAACTATTTGCACCATAATTAACATAACCCTTTTTTTTTTTTTCAGAATTACCTTTACCGAATGACTTGTCTTTTCTGTATCAATGTCCTGGCGGAAGCATGTGGCAGTGATATTACTACAAGATTGCTTCTTCCTACAGTTCTCTTAATGGCAAATGACAAAGTAGCGAACGTAAGGTTCAATGTTGCGAAAACCCTTCAAAAAATTGCTCCACAGCTAGACCAAGCTGTTATCCAACCACAAGTTAAACCTATCTTAGACAAACTCAATGTAGATTCTGATATTGACGTTAAATATTCAGCCTCAGAAGCTATTGCGGGCATCACTGGTGAGTTGAAAAAATTTCTGCAATTTTGGATTGGAATTTCATGGGAATATTTTTTACAGCCTTAGGATGAAGACAAAACTAGAATGTGGAAATAATTATACAAATGAGCTGACAGAAAGATACAGAATGAAACATTATTATACATAATAAAATATTAATTACGGTAGATCTTAATATCTGTCTGTTGTGCTTTAATATTATTTAAGGAAATTGTAACATAGAGAACCTTTGGCAAGTGTAATGTTAAATTCATAATGATACCAGTTCACCCTTTGTGTTATCTGAAACTTCATGAGGTTCAAAAAATTACATTCATTTTATCCTAAACAATTCTTTATTTTGTATTATAGCAGGTTATTCTTAATAAAATTTTCTTCTTATTTGTGTTTTGAATTCACATCCTTGAGAACAACATAAAAGTTCTCACAATCAAACTTTTTCTTCATCGGATGAAGTTCTGATTCTTCTTTTTCTCCCAGTTCTTCCGCTTCTACTTGGTTCTGGCGAGCTTAATGGATTCGATTCGGTTCCTTCCTCACTGGTTGTTTCGTTTTTCCTGTTTCTCCTACTGGATTTTACTTTTTTCCTAGATTTTGGCGTTGAGCTCCTGTTGGAGCTTTCAGTTGTTTCTGCGCTGGTTTCATTTTCCTTGAAATGAATATGCAGGTTTGTTATAAACAAGAGGAATTAGAGCCCATTAAGATAATAAATATGTGAAATTCCTATACTTAAGGCGATCTTGAATTACTGTAACTTAAATACACCAAATGTTCAAATGTTGTAACTTACGGCCATTATTTCAGCTACAGATTTACCCCCAGTATATCCACAGTCACCTCTTCCAAAAATCCATCCCGGAGCAACACCAAAGGGATCTTCAAGAAGCAGAGCGTTTCTAGCAGAAGTGTATAAAATTCTTGATATTAAGAAAATGAACAACTTTATTAAATTATTGATGTAATCCAGGTAAATCATTTTCAACTTACTTGAAGTGCTAAAATCAGTACCGTTGTAACAATGAAGGAAATTATCGCTTTCTCAATAGGTGCCCTAAGGTACTGAAGACACCCTTCTGTATTTATGGAACTGGTTACTATGGTCGGTTCATCAGACCAAATATGAACTGATTGTGTCTGCTGTATTGGGTCATGAAGACATTGCATTGGAAAATCAACTTTGCAGCAACTCCATGGTAACACTTCAAGACTGTTCGTCTCGGATTCACTTTTGAGCCTGAACCGAAATGATTGAAACTAATTAGGATGAGTAAAGGAGAAATTTATCGAAACTTTCTCACATATTCAGGTTCAACATACTCAGAACTTATGATTAAGTTGACAGTAGTTTACAAATATTCGAAGGAGTAGTCAGCAGAAGTGAGACATTTTATACAAGGTATGTTAAATTTTCTGACTGATTTCCGATTTAAATAACAAAGCTACTCACTTCTTGATCACATCGGAGTTCAAATTATAATGATATTTAGTGAGCCATTCTAAATCATACCAATCTTGATAACCACTGATTCCGCAGCATTCGAGCTGGTACTGCAGCCGATCAATGGTTTCCTTCCATGAAGTTTCCTTCAAATAGTTCCTCATGCCATGTTGAAGAGAGTGTTTCATGGAACGAACAATATGCTTACTAACTTTTCGTAAGATAGAACAAATAATCACGAAGTTAAGGAGAATGTTACCTCCTGCACAAGTCCATAATAGGAGCAAACCACTGGTACTTTTCCTGAAACATTATCTCAAAATAATTCGAAATCATCAAATAAAACTTGATTTCCTTACTTTTGAGGCTGATTCAAGCATTTATCGCAAATTTTGATGCCCATAAGATAATGTAGGATAACATGTGTCCCATATATACCAGTCACGATGAAAACGAAGTTAATTTCGGATCTTTCGGAGTATAAAATTGGGGCAAAGGATAAAACTATATAAACAGAAGTTGCCGTAATGGAGAGACCAAGAAGGATCTGTACGAAATTCAAAGCGTTAAACACCAATCCTAGGGTACGCCTTTGTTTCAGTGATAATTTAAAAACTCCAACTGACATAATATTTTACTTTTGACTTTCACAATAAGTGAATTCGAAGAATTTGTCATAATGATCATTATACACTAGTTAAGTCAGAATTTTCGATTTGTTGAACAGAATAAACAGAAAAAAAATTTTTTTTCCTACAACCGTGCCTGAATAACTACTTTCCCACACTGTTTTAGTCTCCGAAAGTATTACTTTCCCGGACACTGTGCGGAAAAGTTACTTTCCCGCACACTTTTTGGACAAGTAACGAACATATGCGTGCGGAAAAGGAAAGGCAGGGTTTTTTTCCGCGCGCAAATATTAAAGAGTAGCGTTAATCATAAAACTTTGATATGTCTCTATGAGCTGAGCGCACAAAATAGTTTTTTCCTATCAGCGTTTCGAAAGTATTACTTCCCACCCGCATTGACATTTGGAAATCAACACTTTTCCAAATGAGTGCCGAAAAAATCCCTGCTATTCCTTTTCCGCACACATATGCTTGCGGAAAAGGAATAGCAGGGGCAGGATAGCCAAATAATCTCGTACGAGAAATGTTAGAAAATTCCTTTGAAAACCATTCCAAATAATCTCATACTGTTTGTTCACCAGTTCACCTCAAAGAAAACGTTGTGTGTATTTGTTTAGAATACCTAACTGTTACATTCTTCGAAACTCTTATGCTCAATAGTTCCTAACTCTTTATTTGCGGCATTTTTGCGAAGCTTGTATGGTAGAGATAGGTATTCCCATAAGAATTTTTTATTTATACTTGTAGGTACCTAGATTTGGCCTTTTGGCATATAAGATACCTCATACACATTTTTGTCAACTTGGTGTCAACTTTGACTCGAAATAAATTTTCCAAACTTTATCTATTTTGTCTTATTTTTCGTCCATTATGCCTCCTAAAGGAAATAAAACATCTAAGAAAGAGAAAAAATTGGAAAAGCAGAGGAGAAACCAAGAGAAAAAATGCATACTCCTCCTGGAATATCTGGAGAGGGAAATAAAATACGGAAATGTAACGAGAAGAAAGCACGAGAAGAGTTGGAGAGAACTAGTGATGAAAATTGGCTTGGAAAAGATAAGAGACGATTTGGAATACACCTGGCAACTCTTCGAATGGGCGCTTGACATCAAAGATTGCGCCATTTCTGCGTTAATGGACGAAATATATGCTGCTAATGAGCAGTATGCGTTGACCTTACAAAATCATAATATGGTCATACGACAATTACTGAATAACATGAACAAAAATATCAAGATCCAAAACGAGGATTTTTTGATGTCGGTAAGAATGAGGGAATGATACTGATTCAGATTAATTCTATTGATTACGTCGGGTTTCCAGTTGCTGAACATGAAGAACTACTACCATCAAAAAAACATTGAATATAAGGACAAATGCGAAGAGATGCAATACTCCATGAAGACTTTACGCTATCGAATGGAAGTTGACAATGATAATTCCTGTAGAGACCGAATGACCCATTACTTTTGTCAGTTAGAATCGTTCACAGCAGCCGAAAATCAACGTGAGAGTTGCGAAGTTATATACACCAAAAAAATGAGGAAATTATGGAATCAATCCAAAATAATATTGGACGAACTCACCTCAAGAAGTGTCGACGGCATAGGTAACACAAAAAACGACCGAATAGCTTTGGAATTTTCTGAAGTAACGATAAAGAAGAATTTGAAAAAAATACTGTATTTCATCGAGGTAGTAAAAAAATTGCAGGCCAAATGGACGTTTCTTTACAACACGGATGGCGAACATTTGAGGCAGTTGGAGGAAACCCACGACGAATTCTCAACATATTTATTCATTCTGAAGGACAAACTTTTCAGGGATAACGAACTTGATACAAATCGAAAGAAATTACTCGTTTACAGGTCCCAGAAAACTTTAGACCACTTCAGAAAAATTTGTAGAAATGGCGAACAATTAGTCAGATTTATGAGTATAAACAGAAGGTATGAAACATCGTACGAAAAGGTGTTTTACCCTATCCAGGACCAAAACTTGAGAGGTACATCTTCGAGGTTGGGGGATAAATTGTTCCTCTTTTATCAAAGAATGGCTAAAGCAGATGCTTCAAGGTAATAAGAAGTTCATCAAGTAGTCTGACTAGGTTATTTCAAATAAAAACTGAATTATGAGGCTATAATCAAATTAGTGACGTTGAAGTGTTTTTATTCATCGTATTCAAAGAGAAATCTTCGTGAAGATTTTGGAATAAGACGTTGAAAATCATTTTCACATTTCTTCACCAAAATTTTTTCAGACCATTTTTTTAGTATATTTTTGGACGAATTCATTCAATTCGAGTTGAAAAAAATAGCTCAGTTGTCCTGAAGTTTACGAGAATCCTCTTAAACTTGATTTAAAAAATTACTTGACTCATTCAAGCAATACAAAAAGATTTGGAGGAGAGCCATTTATTTTTCATGGTCGACAATGGACCGAATATTTTAATGAATACAATGAAATATTCGGTCTTTTGTTGACGTCACTGGGATATATTTATGGACATGCACCTTCTATTCAGTCTATCGATCATCTTAAATGTAGCTGAAGGATTAATTTTATCAATACGAATATAATTTGATAACCAGAAGTTTTTCATGTTTTCATGAATTTCCATTGGGAAATTGACTATTTGGTAGTACCTATATTTATGTTCGATACACACTGTACTGTTCCCGGAATTTAGGGTTTTTTCTCAATGAAATAGGTTACTTTTGGGGTGACAGTAAAACTATTTACTGGAACAAGAATCTAATATAGAAAAATTCTTCAAGAATTTTCTCATATTTGCAAACAAGAGAAAAAATATCTTTTTGGAATAACAATATAATTTACTTTCAAAACCCACAAATTCGCGTTATTTCCTAGCCAGAAACCGTTGGTCAATATTCTGATACAATTCGAAAGTTCTTGAGTGAAATTAAATCTATGATCAAAATAATTAACTTCATTGAATCCGAAAAAAATGCTTGTAAATATACAAAAAAATCCTGAAATGAGTCCATAGCTAAATTTGGTAACTGAAAATGATTTTGAGCAAAGAGTTTTCCCCAATAAAAAATAAGAAGAATCCTCTAGAATTAAAACCCTTATATCAACAACAAATTCTCTACATTCATAAGTTGAATTTCCCGCACAATAAGTAATTGCTCAACAATTTATTTTTATTACAGGGTGGCTCTGATGGAAGAAAAGAAAATTCTGCAATTGGAACGACTGCAAATCCAAAAAAAATTGCAGGATTATTGTGGATGCCTCCAATGCGACTATAAATTTCCGAAACCGAAACGCGAAAAAAAAATAAGAACTATGGGTTACTTGGAAAAAACCGAATTATCAACATATTTCAAGTGGAAACAGCAGATTAAAGAAGATAATAAAGTAAATGAACAATTGCGCGAGGTCAAAAGGAAACTGTTGAATGTTGATGAAGAAGGAATAGAAGAGGGTATAGGCAAAGTCTCCAATGAGAATTGAAGTATCCTAAGAAACTCCGTAAAGAGAAATGTCAGTGGATAATAACCAAATCATATTTGTATACCTACTTATGTTTTAACATTATTCATATTCATTTATTTCTTATTGGTCATTAGTTGTAATCATATTTAATTTTTATAAGTATAATTACCAAGTACATTTTTTTATATTTAATATATTTTCACTTAGCTCATTTATTTTCTTCGAGAATTCCTGCAAGAGATGAAGAAATAATAATGTTATACCTTACCTAAGTAATGAGATACTTCTTTATGTGAACAGAAGTACTGCATGCTGATTCGGAACATAAAAACAGAAAGTTTTGCTTCAAAAAATACGTTATTCGAATAGAATTTACGTACATCGAAAGTTTGTCTCACATCGAATAATAAAATCCCAGAAAAAAATTTAAATTAAGTGGAAAAAAATGAAATAATAGATCTTCCTTCAAGTTATGCAGCAAGAAATCAAATCTTTTCTGTCAAAATACCCCAAAAAAGTGATGAAAGAAAAAGAAACAAAACTTTAATATACTAATTATAGTTACCGGAGCTTCTTGATCGACATCTATATTTTTACCGCCTTTTCGTCATATACCATCCTCAACGAGTTCAAAATAAAGACACAATTCAGTATTTTTTCATATAAATAAAGTAGTAACATAGTGAATTTAATTCGTAAACCAATCAGAACTACTAACTTTTCCCACTTGGGTATCAAATAGCATAGAATATGGATCAGTGTAGGAATAAATGACAAAATTTCAATCGAAACAATCTATTCTAGTCTTCCTAGTTTGATTTTTTCATAATTTAGTATGGAGATACCAACAGCCGATGAAGCGCGGAACTCTAGATAAGGTAGATATTTCGACTTTTTAATCCCGATTAGCTAGTTTTTGAGCGCTCGTACTACTTATACGAGGGCTATATCATTTCGTCACGATGTCTGTATTTTTCGAATTTTGAGCCGAAAATGGTCTCAATCGACTATGTTCCACTCACCGATGACAAATCCGTCGGAAAATTTGAGTCTGTCCGTCCGGCCGTAAGCACGATAACTCTCGAACGGATTAACCTAAAGACTTGAAATTTTCAGTTTGGGTTCGGTTCCCGAATGCCTCGGTTGAGTTCGTTAATGGGCAGAATTCCACTAGGGGTTCCGTAAATATGGCCGTTCAAAATTTTGTTCCCCTGATTACTTGAAAACTACAGATTTTATTGAGATGAAATTTTGCACTCGAATGGAGAATGAGGTGTTCAAGCTACATGTGAAATTTTGTCCAGATCGCATGACCAGAACCATAGAAACCATGGAAAATTGTAACTTTTGAACGGAAACGCCTAGGGACTTGAAATTGTCAGGATAGGTGTGGATCTCGAATGTCGTGATCACGTTCATCTATGAGCAAAATTATACTAGGGGTTCCGTAAATATGGTCGTTTGAAATTTAGTTTTCTTGATAATTTCAAAACTACAGATTCGATCGTGACGAAATTTGGTATACTAATGGAGAATGATATATTCAAGCGACATTTCTTCAGATCACATGACCAGAACCATACAAACCATAGAAAATCATAACTTTCGAACGGAAAGGCCTAGGGACTTGAAATTTTCAGGATTGGTGTGGATCTAAAATGTCGCGTTCACGTTTATCAATGAGCAGAATTATACTAGGGGTTCCGTTAATACGGTCGTTTGAAATTTTGGTTTCTCGATAATTTCGAAACTACGGATTCGATCGAGATGAAATTTTGTATTTTAATCGAGAATGATATATTAAAACAATATTTTGTCCAGATTGCATGACCAGAACCATAGAAACCATAGAAAATTGTAACTTTTGAACGGAAAGGCCTAGGAACTTGAAATTTTCAGGGTTTATTTGGAACGCGAATATCGCGGCCACGTTCATCAATGAGCAAAATTAGACTAGGGGTTCCGTAAATATGGGTGTTCAAAATATTTTTTTCCTGATAATTTCGAAACTACTGATTGGATTGGGATGAAATTTTGCCTAACTTAGGAATAATGAATTCAAACTACGTGCCAAATTTTGTCCAGATCGCACCACCAAGACTATAGATACCGTAGAAAATTCTAGCGAATTATCTAAAAAAAATTTGTCGCCTAAATCAATGACATGAAGTCTGGAGTTTCGCCTAAGTTTCAGAATTATTGTGACAGCTGTCGAAAATTCCTTCAATTGATTTCTAAAACTGGAAAATGCGAATCCACCTACAAGGTGCATGTACGAGCGCTCAAAAGCTCTTGCCTTCACGGCAGTGCTTTTCGCAATTTTTTCTTTGAAACTTGGTTTTTTCCATAATAAAAACGAATGGGATGCGATGAAAGGCTCAGTTGACGACTGGCATCCTCTTTAAACCAAAAGCCTTTCCAAATCTAATTCATATAAAGTTGAGTTGATATATGGTCTAATTGAACATTGCCATACTTTTATATGGCAATTAAAAACTAGCTCGATTTCAACTTAAATTCTACCCCATTTCACGGAAGTAATTAACAGGCAGAAGGAAAGTGAAGGAGTCTGTATTTAGAGTATTCAGTTGAACTTTATTCTCCTTAATGGTAAAAATTCTTATAATGATTCATCGGTAACTTTTGTACTGATTTTTTGTTTATCTTCCAGGAAATCCACATATAAGTGATAAGTGTTCAGTGCCAAGATGACCAAGAGGTAGAAATATGAAATAATCGATTGACGAGTATCGAAGCAAGTTTGGGATTTTCTACAGTAGCCATCGATGGACCGAGAGTGCTTTATGCAGATTATTGAATGTCAATGTGAGTCTACCTTTTCTTTTCACCCGTGCTGTTGTTATCGGTGACGCATTATTATGTATCTAATCCGAAATTGAATTCTCTTGTTGACGATGGAAATCTATTGACGTTTTTTCTTTCTTTCCTGGAGATTGATTTTCTCTAGATTACTCGACATGTTGTGTACTTCCACCGAATAGAATTCTTCCTAGTAATTTCTCACGGAATGATGAATTTTCAAATTTTTCGGCTCATCATTGAAAATAATAAACTAGAAGATCTAAAATTCAACGTTTTTATATAGATACAATTCTCAAGTGCAAATGTCCTAGTGCTTATATCTTTCAATAGTTGATAAAGGCTCGGTATTGAATCAAGATCAAAATTTGAAAAGTTGACAAAAATCTTGATCCAATAAAGTGTCCTACTTTGGAAAGAATGCAACAATTTTTGTAACAACATTGAATGAACGATTAATTCTAACAAGTTAAAATATCGAAAGTACTATACATATTCTAGAAAATTATATTCCACCCGCTCGCGCGCTACTGTCTTGTTTTCCTCAGTTTTCCCGCTTTCCTCTAGCACGCCGTTCCCACGGCAACGTTCATGCGTTTTCACTTTCAGTCTCTCTCTTGCTTTCTGTGAAAATACATCGGGAATTTATTACAGTTGCTTGTAGGATGAGCCCTGTGGAAAGCTAAGAGCGTGAATATTTTAGTAGTTGGTGTGGGGAATCGGGGAATGGTAAATGAGTATTTCTGTACGGGACTGATTGGGAAGAAGTCGGAGGGATATGTTATCTCGGAGGTTCTTGAACTGAGGAGGTAAGAGTGGTGTATTCAGATATGTTGTCATACATGCGGGTGTTAATATCATTCCGGATTTTGAACTAACAAAATTATTACTGTGTTCTTCGTGTTGTTCTATACGAGCAAACATTGTTTGAATTTCGATCAAATTACTTGAACGAAAAATTTTGGATGCAGTTTTATTCACTCAATAATCCTCATAGACTTGCAAATAATGAATAGAAAGCAATATTCCCAGTAAGATATTTATGTATTCAAAAAATGAAGTATATGGTATATATGGCTTTTCGTTCGAATCCTCTGGTCAAAAAAGAGTTTTTTTCAATCGCAGCTGATGGCTCCGAAAATCAAATTTCGTCGAATGTTAACTGTTCAGGCTTTTTGTTGGTATTGTTCATAACTTCAACTTTGTTTCGAAGATAGGATAGATTAAGTCTAAGGTGTCGAATTTGATTCAATCCGATCCATGAATTTTGAGGGCTGAAAATTGAATAGGAAGAATTTAATTGCGGTGAAACTATACAACAAAGAATCGTGAGATTCTGTATTTTGGTACAGCTCTAATCACAGGCATCGATAATATTATTGGTAGGAAACATATCTGATATATATATATTTTCATACAAACGATCGTCTTTCTTTGGTATATGGCTGTGTAGATGTGAAGGATTTAAAAAAAAATTTCTACCAGTTTCTAGCATTTGAATTCCTTGGATCGCACACTCGAAGTGGCAGGATTCGTGCTAAATAGCAACTGATTGTTATGCCAAATTTCATGCAGTCAGCTCCCGTATTTCCCGATTAAAGCTGGTGAACAGACGGATGGTTATATAAGAATGGAACGAAAAAATCCAGCAAATTTCACACCAGGGTTCAATATTCCCACATCATTTGAATTCTTCTTTGGAATTCACCTTATTCCCAAAACTTTCGAAAAAAAAAATTGAAGGCCATACTTTTACTGGTTCATTAGTTTCTTATTAACTACCAAAAATGTAAACTGAAGATTTCATAGGGGGTTAAATATTTTTCCCCCGTAATGATTGTTATTGAAAATAATGAATTATTATAATTGAAAATGATGAGCCAATATGCACCAGATTTTTTCTCTTGGAAATAAGTTGAAATATTTATTGAAATTCAGAAAAACGACGATTAAGAGTAATAAACCTTTATGTGTTGAATTCACATCGTTTTTGAGCGCTCTACGCTACGTTCTACTTACACGAGAGCTATATCATTTCAATCATAGAAACCATAGAAAATTAACTTTCGAACGGAAAGACCTAGAGACTTGAAATTTTCAGGGTAGGTTTGGATCTCGAAATTTTGTCCAGACCGCATTACCAAGACCATAGAAACAGTAGAAGATTCTAGCGGATTTCCGAAAAAAAATCCTTATATTCCTGTAACAGCTGATTCGGCAAAGAGCTGCTGTCATTTTTTTTGACCGCTGTCAAGAAATTTTTGCATAGGAGGTGGATGAACGAGCGCTCAAAAGCTCCTGATTACACGTCAGTGGGTTTCATAATGTTTCATCATACAATAAGCAGATTTCTGCAAGATACCCCAGGGAAATAGAAGATAAATCAAACTCGATAATATTCTCAAATCTTTCAAGGTGTGTCATTTCTCATTCAACTCGAGATTTGATATAATTATCGTGTTCTTGCATAATCACGAAAAGTTAATTAGGTTCACTGATTTCGCCTGGATACCATTCAATATTTCGATAATGGAACGATTCTGTTTTAATAAATTATAACAGTAGATTCGCGAACGTACGAAATCGCTAATCCATAAACCGGAACAAGGAGATATTCTGGCAATTCGATTCTCGTTGTAGTACAGTGTCTGATCCCAAACCTATCTATAGAATATTGGTATGTAATGTTAGTTATGTATAATTACAGAAGAAGCGTAATTTCATCATACTGTCAAGGATATTTTCAGTTTTAAATCCAATTTATTTGCGAACAAAATGCTCTCTTCCTTTTTTCAAGGTGTTATAAAAGATTCAACTTGCTCCAAATATTTCCTCTAGAATCACATCTTGAAATATATTAGGTAACGTTAAATCCAGACACCCTGTATAAAGACCAGAAACGTTCAGAAGATTGGTTCCTCCTCAATTAATTCTAACTAGAATTTATGCCATTTATCAGCTGTCATGGGAATAACATGAAAACTATATATTTTCTTCCTAGTTCACTGGTGCGAAAAAGTTCCTCTCAACAAGTTACAAGAGTGCGTGAAGTACCCAAATAATCATAAAAAAAATGATTCATTATAACAAACTGGCGAACACACATCCAAAGTAAATAAGAGAGTAGTATCTATTAAATTTGAATGACCGCATGCCGATTATTATAATGGGTGCGATAAAATCAGAAACAATTAAAAAAAATTCGAAGTGCTCATTTCTCTAAGTGAGCGTAATAGACAGTAGGTGTGCTAATTGGGCCAGTATGTGCGGTAAAATTCTTAGATTTCCTTTTACCATACTGAATGCTCGTGTATCGCGTTACAAGCGCAGTTGAGTGTTTTCCTATCGGATAACCATTTTTCCCTTGTTTAATTATGTTCCTGCTGATATAAACCGCTTCAAGAATCAGTCTACACTCTACAGTTCCTCCTTTCAGTGGAATAATAGTGAAATTTACGCTCAAGAATTGTAGGAACGACCTTTCCGATTTCGTTACATATTTACCCGACATTGGAGGGTCCCATGTGGTTCAGATATTATTGGAATGAAAAACTGGTGAGAAAAAAGTATTCATGAATTCAACAAATTTCGAGAACGATATAAATATGCAATATGAAAGTAATGTATTATGTATTATATGTGGAGTGTTCTTCATTTGGTTTTCCCCTTTTGTCGATTGTAATTCCCTATTTTCAAAATCAAAACTTATTTTTTTTTTTTTTTCGTTTCGCCATCGAATTGTTTCTAAAACATAGGTAGTTCTCCAATTTAATATTTCATTTCCTCACAATCATCCAAATACGATTGCATATGTTAAATGGTTCGTTTACAATAAACAAAACGCGTAGCTCAAAAATTGAAAAATAATATTCTTTACGTAAAGCTCACGCACGTACCTACGTAAATTAAACGTACTACTGCTATGTATCTAGTGATATTTTTAGGGTATTTTAGTCTGATCAGTTACTTTCATTTCTTATGAATGGATGTCAATCGACAAATTCGAATGCTAACCTCACTTCTTATAAGACAGCTTTCGTATTCGCGGGAATTTTTGAATCTGAATTCTATTTTCAGTTGGATTGTATTTTTATACCTAACTGAGTGAAGTTTTTTCTATTTATTAAATGAAAATACTTGTGTTTTTCTCCAATAATGTTAATTGCAATCAACATTCTCCTCATCTGCATGCGCCTTTTCAATAAATATAAATGCAAAAGGTATCTCAAACATTCTAATGAAGAGAATATTAATTTGTTGAAACATAAAATAATAATTTTTGACAGTTGACGTTTGGTAACTAGAAGTTGCGGACGTTGCGGTAACACTGCACCATGAATATCGTTCTCATCATATAGTATCTCATTCTCAATTATTGCCTGCAAAAAAATCCTGGATCCGCCCTTGGTTGCCTGACCCAGAATAATATCATCGCCTTGTACCTATTTATCTGTTCATACAACTTTTGAAAATAAGAAGAAGTCGGGACCAAGATTTATCATGCTACGAAACCAGATGTTTATTTTTTTTATTTCGTTTGTATGGATCCTATGTTCCGTAGGAAAATCTGGAATGAATAAGAATCCATCCTGTTTAAGACTGTTTTATACCGCCAGACTCATCCATTGATAAAAAATTACGAAAAGCACTGCCGTGAAGGCAGGAGCTTTTGAGCGCTCGTACATGCACCTTGTAGGTAGATTCGCATTTTCCAGTTTTAGAAATCAATTGAAGGAATTTTTGACTGCTGTCAAAAAAATTCTGAAACTTAGGCGAAACTCCAGACTTCATGTCAGTGCTTCAGCTGATCAATTTTTTTCCGATAATTCGCTAGAATTTTCCACGGTATCTATGGTCTTGGTGATGCGATCTGGACAAAATTTTGCACGTAGTTTGAATACATTATTCCTGAGCTAGGTGCATAATTTCATTCCAATCCGATCGGTAGTTTCGAAACTATCACGAAAAAAATATTTTGAACGGCCATATTTACGGAACCCCTAGTCCAATTTTGCTCATTGATGAACATGACCGTGAAATTTGCGATCCAAACCCACCCTGAAAATTTCAAGTCCCTAGGCCTTTCCGTTCAAAAGTTACAATTTTCTATGGTTTCTATGGTTCTGGTCATGCGATCTGGACAAAATTTCACATGTAGCTTGAACACCTCATTTTCCATTTGAGTGCAAAATTTCATCTCGATCAAATCTGTAGTTTTCAAGTAATCAGGGAAACAAAACTTTGAACGGCCATATTTACGGAACCCCTGGTGGAATTTGGCCCATTAACGAACTTAACCGAGCCATTCGGGAACTGAACCTACCCTGAAAATTTCAAGTTTCTAGGACATTCCGTTCGAGAGTTATCGTGTATACGGCCGGACGGACGGACGGACGGACGGACGGACAGACTCGAATTTTCCGACGGATTCGTCATCAGTGAGTCGAACATAGTCGATTGAGACCATTTTCGGCTCAAAATTCGAAAAATACAGACATCGTGACGAAATGATATAGCCCTCGTGTAAGTAGTACGAGCGCTCAAAAACAATGTTTCCCATTCATTGAAATGAACTATTTCATGACTTCGCTTTGTGTTCCATGAAAAATAATGAATTTCACGCGCAGCCCGGGTAGCTCAGTCGGTAGAGCATTGGACTTTTAATCCAAGGGTCCAGGGTTCAAGTCCCTGCTCGGGCGATACTTTTTTTTTTTCAACAACAATAATATTTTTGGTCTGGGAAGTGAAAACATATAAAGAATTACCATTCATGCTTTAAATGAATGTTAGAATTGGAAAAAATTTGGCAAACTAATATCATCGCCAAAGACTTATCGACCAACGGGTTGAGACAAGAATGATGTGTTGAGGTAGACATTAGGCCCGTATTTTATTCATTTATGTTTCCCGCTCCTGCTGTTTCACTCTGTGTCTTGCTGTTGACAAATGTAATGTTTCATTCCGGTAAGTTGATGCCTTTTTTTTGAGAGCTCGTACACGAGGGCTATATCATTACGTCACGATGTCTGTATTTTTCGAATTTTGAGCCGAAAATGGTCTCAAACGACTATGTTCGACTCACTGATGACGAATCCGTCGGAAAATTCGAGTCTGTCCGTCCGGCCGGCCGGCCGTATACACGATAACTCTCGAACGGAATGTCCTAGAAACTTGAAATTTTCAGGGTAGGTTCGAATCTCGAATGCCGAGGTTAAGTTCGTTATTGGGCAAAATCCGCCAAAGGGTTCCGTAAATATGGCCGCTCGAAATTTTTTTTTCCTGATTACTTTGAAACTACAGATTTGATCGAGATGAAATGCACTTAAATGGAAAATGAAGTGTTCAAGCTTCATGTGAAATTTTGTTCAGATCGCATGACCAGAACCATAGAAACCATAGAAAATTGGAACTTTTGAACGGAAACGCCTAGGGACTTGAAATTTTCAGGATAGGTGTGGATCTCGATTGTCGTGATCACGTTCATTTATGAGCAAAATTATACTAGGGGTTCCGTGAATATGGTCGTTTGAAATTAAGTTTTCTTGATAATTTCAAAACTACAGATTCGATCGTGACGAAATTTTGTATACTAATGGAGAATGGTATATTCAAGCTACATTTCTCCAGATCACATGACCAGAACCATAGAAACCATAGAAAATCATAACTTTCGAACGGAAAGGCCTAGGGACTTGAAATTTTCAGGATAGGCGTGGATCTGAAATGTCGCGTTCACGTTTATCAATGAGCAGAATTATACTAGGGGTTCCGTAAATACGGTCGTTTGAAATTTTGTTATCTCGATAATTTCGAAACTACGGATTCGATCGAGATGAAATTTTGTATTTTAATCGAGAATGATATATTGAAGCAATATTTTGTCCAGATCGCATGACCAGAACCATAGAAACCATAGGAAATTGTAACTTTTGAACGGAAAGGCCTAGGAACTTGAAATTTTCAGGGTGGGTTTGTATCGCAAATATCGCGGTCACGTTCATCAATGAGCAAAATTAGAATAGGGGTTCCGCGAATATGGCCGTTTAAAATATTTTTTTTCTGATAGTTTCGAAACTACTGATCGAATTGGATTTAAATTTTGCACCTAGCTGAGGAATAATGTATTCAAACTACGTGCAAAATTTCGTCCAGATCGCATCACCAAGACCATAGATACCGTAGAAAATTCTAGCGAATTATCGAAAAAAAATTGATCAGCTGAAGCACTGACATAATATCTGAAGTTTCGCCTAAGTTTCAGAATTTTTTTGACAGCTGTCGAAAATTCCTTCAATTGATTTCTAAAACTGGAAAATGCGAATCAACCTACAAGGTGCATGTACGAGCGCTCAAAAGCTCCTGCCTTCACGGCAGTGCTTTTCGTAATTTTTTATTAATTGACATGCTCTCCAACTAGAAACATCGAAGAAACGGCTCCTAGGAGATCCAATCCAAAAAAAATTGATAAAAAACCAAAAAATAAAGGATTCTTCAAAAAATCTTCTCAATATCTCCAGAACGGTTAAGTTTCGGACACCATATTATAGAACCAAACCCATCAGAAATGACCTGAATAATAACGTTCTTTAATATTCAGTACGACTTTCCCTGTAACCCTGTATATTCACCGAGCACAAAATAGGTAAATGTAGGTATTTATGGTTGTACCATACTTTTCTTCTAAAATTCGTAGAAATGATATGTAAATTTCCCAAACATCCATAGTGCATCCTGTAGAGTTTCTGTTTGTTTTTCTCCGTCAATTCCGAACTCATTAAGGTATTTTTAGCACTCACACCGTGAAAATTTCAAGTGAATCGAAATGTAAAATCAACAAATATCGGTGAAACATAAGCTCAACTATGTGCTGTGAGCTATAACTTGCTCGATTATATTTGCCTGGAGAAAATTCGAACGATGTAGAAGCATGTTCCCAGGAATAGGAACAGAAATATTTCATTCAACATTATCGCTGTGTCTGGAACAAATTTCAATTTAACGGAAAAGTTATTTACATACTTAAAAATTCTTGACCCACTAACTCGGATTCATTAAAACCATCGAGTTCGGTTCACCAATAATTTCTTAACCCTTCTGCAATTATAACGTGTGGTTTTTCACAGGATTATTGAAGGAAAACCTAACCGAAAAATGTTAAAAATAATTATTATCAGAAAATAGTCAACCTCTAGTTTTCTTTCTATCCAGTTGAACCATTTGCCCCAAAAAAAAAAACAAAACTGTAGCCCCCTAATCGAACTTCGTTTTCTTCTCGCTATTTTATGCTTGGAATTTATAGCGATGATAAAATCTGAAAATGATTAAATTTCAGAAGATTTCTCATTTTGCAGGGTAGAAGAACCACGCCTGATGCCTCGCCACCTTTACTATGAGACATTTTTCTCTAGATGATGAACCGCTCGGGGATGCCAACATTTACATTAGCCCCGTCACAACACCAACTTCAACGGTAGACGACGAAAAATGTCTTGTACGTATCCCTCTGAAATCCACCAAGCTCAACTTCCGAGACATATGGAACTACATGGTTCAGAATTTGCCTTATCTTATGCTAGTGATAAGTTTAGTTGAGGTGAGCATCTTCATGAACAGAAACTTGGGAATTGCCAGTACGATAATATTTATTTGTACTCTCTCAATCAAACTTGCTTCCTTTCTTCAAGGTAATAATATACATCGAGTGTGACGCCTATATCCGTAAGTTATTGAGATTCGATCCTGATAAGAAATATGAAATTTGGAGGTACCTGACTTACATGCTGCTCCACGCAGATGTCATCCATCTCACGTTGAACGTATTTCTCCAGTGCACGTTTGCCTTTTTTCTGGAGACCAAACAAGGAAGACTGAAAGTTGGAATATTGTATTTGGCTGGGGGAGTCACGGGGGTGCTGGGTGCTTCCTGCATAAATCCTGGAATTTTGATAGGAGCTTCAGCAGGAGTGTATTCCTTGCTTATTTCTCTTGTGGCCGATCTGTACTTGGTGAGTTCTTAATTTAGGAGTATATATAGATGAAACAAAAAATCACAGCGGACGGCGCTCTGAGGAAATATAATTAAGCTTAACGAGGATCGAAATAGCCAAGCAGTTGTCCAACTTTTAATTAATTAATTTATTTTTCAAAGAACTGAGGAATTCAAGTCTGGTTCAATCTTTATTTTGTCTAGTTGGTTAGTCTCTTCTTTCATTTCACGGTATTGTGTGCTCCGGTTATTAGTCTTATAAAATACTTATTGTTCAGAAACATTCATCAGTTGAACTGATATAAATTCTTCTTTCAGAACTACGAGAATATAAATTACAAACTATACCGGGGACTATGTATCACTGTTATCGTCCTATCGGATATAATTTTCAACCTTTACCATTTCTGGTCCAGAGAGGAGCCCCTCATTTCTTGGGAGGCCCATCTCTTCGGAGGGCTTTCAGGGCTCATACTCGGCCTTGCTCTGTACACGAACAGCGCGGGGCTTCAGCAAGAAAGAAGAAATATTTGTTTTACTTTTAGCTCACTTCTGTACTTTCTGATATTTACAACCCTTGTGATAATCACCATCGATTCAGGAGCTTCAGATTGTGCCATTAAAATTAAAACGTAAAATTTTGCATGATTGTTTTTTACGGAAGTTTACTGTACCCATTTTATACTGAACTGTAACGATTTATACAATTTTTTTGAATAAAATGTAATGAGTGAATTTAGCCTTATTTGAACTAACCGCCAGAACCTCAACTAGGATGCCGGCTTTTTATGTGTTATGTGAAAAGAAAATTGAGGTTTTCTGATATAACCCATGAAGTTCATAAAAATAAGATGCTAGTATTTGTCATACTGACAATAATAAAACAATGAAGGCCATAAAAAAAATTACGAAAAGCACTGCCGTGAAGGCAGGAGCTTTTGAGCGCTCGTACATGCACCTTGTAGGTAGATTCGCATTTTCCAGTTTTATAAATCAATTGAAGGAATTTTCGACAGCTATCACAAAAATTCTGAAACTTAGGTGAAACTCCAGACTTCATGTCAGTGCTTTAGGTGACCAATTTTTTTTCGATAATTCGCTAGAATTTTCTACGGTATCTATGGTCTTGGTGGTGCGATCTGGACAAAAGTTGGCAAGTAGTTTTAATACATTATTCCTAAGCTAGGTATCCAATCAGGAGTTTCGAAATTATCAGGAAAACAATATTTTGAACAGCCATATTTACGGAACCCCTAGTCTAATTTTGCTCATTGATGAACGTGGCCGCGATATTCGCAATCCAAACCCACCCTGAAAATTTCAAGTTCCTAGGCCTTTCCGTTCAAAAGTTACAATTTTCTATGGTTTCTATGGTTCTGGTCATGCGATCTGGGCAAAATATTGTTTTAATATATCATTCTCGATTAAAATACAAAATTTCATCTCGATCGAATCCGCAGTTTCGAAATGATCGAGAAACCAAAATTTCAAACGACTGTATTTACGGAACCCCTAGTATAATTCTGCTCATTGATAAACGTGACCGCGACATTTCAGATCCACACCTATCCTGAAAATTTCAAGTCCCTAGGCCTTTCCGTTCGAAAGTTATGATTTTCTATGGTTTCTATGGTTCTGGTCATGTGATCTGGAGAAATGTAGCTTGAATATATCATTCTTCATTAGTATACAAAATTTCGTCACGATCGAATCTGTAGTTTGGAAATTATCAAGAAAACTAAATTTCAAACGACCATATTTACGGAACCCCTAGTATAATTTTGCTCATAGATGAACGTGATCACGACATTCGAGATCCACACCTATCCTGAAAATTTCAAGTTCCTAGGCGTTTCCGTTCAAAAGTTACAATTTTCTATGGTTTCTATGGTTCTGGTCATGCGATCTGGACAAAATTTCACATGTAGCTTTAACACTTCATTCTCCATTTGAGTGCAAAATTTAATCTCAATCAAATCTGTTGTTTTCAAGTAATCAGGGGAACAAAACTTTGAACGGCCATATTTACGGAACCCCTGGTGGAATTTGGCCCATTAACGAACTCAACCGAGGCATTCGGGAACTGAACCCACACTGAAAATTTCAAGTCTCTAGGTTGTTCCGTTCGAGAGTTATCGTGCTTACGGCCGGACGGACGGACAGACTCAAATTTTCCGACGGATTCGTCATCAGTGAGTCGAACATAGTCGATTGAGACCATTTTTGGCTCAAAATTCTAAAAATACAGACATCGTGACGAAATGATATAGCCCTCGTGTAAGTAGTACGAGCGCTCAAAAATGAGTTTTTCTGATATATTCGATATGGTTCGGTGATTCCATCTTTTGAAGTTTATAAAAATGAAATAGCAGTATTTGTTATACTGCCAATAGACACTGATGAAGTATGTTTTGGTACACGGAAAAAAATGGCTGAACATCATCGGTTTTTGCTTCATTTTCTAAAATAATTTGATTATCAAAGCTGAAGGAGTTTTCTCTGGTAGGTATATCGCGAAGATGTTCTTGGGCGTCCAGCTCGAAGTCCACTAGAATTTAATCCAAAAGCAATCAAATTCAGATAAAGTTCGGAGCTCCAGTAAATACAAAAAGAATCGTAAAAATTTGAAAAGCACTGCCGTGAAGTCAAGAGCTTTTGAGCGCTCGTTCATTCACCTTGCATTTTCCAGTTTTAGGAACAAATTCAAAAAATTTTTGACAGCTGTCAAAAAAAATTTCAAACTAAGGCGAAACTCCAGACTTCACGTCAGTGCTTTAATTTTTTTTCGATAATTTGCTAGAATTTTTACGGTATCTATGGTCTTGGTAATGCGATCTAGACCAAATTTTCCACGTAGTTTGAAAACACTATTCTTCATCTATGTGCAGAATTTCATTTTAATCCAATGAGTAATTTCGAAACTATCAGGAAAAAATATTTTGAACGGCCATATTCACGGAACCCCTGGTCTAATTTTGATAATTGATGAACGTTACCGCGAAATTCGCGATCCAAACCTATCTTGAAAATTTCCTGAGGCGTTTCCGTTCGAAAGTTATAATTTTCTATGGCTTCTTTGGTTCTGGTCATGCGATCTGGAGAAAATCTAGCTTGAGTATATCATTCTCCATTGAAATACAAAATTTCCTCACGATCAAATCCGTAGTTTTGAAATGATCAAGAAAACTGAATTTTAAACGACCATATTTACATTATTTACGGAACCCCCAGTCTAATTTTGCTCATTGATGAACGTGACCGCGACATTCGAGATCCACACCTATTCTGAAAATTTCAAGACCCTAGGCCTTTCCAATACGAAGTTATAATTTTCTATGGTTTCTATGGTTCTGGTTATGCGATCTGAACAAAATTTTGCATGTAGCTTGAACACGTCATTTTCATTTTCCATCCGAGTGCAAATTTTTACCTCGGTCGAATCAGTAGTTTCGAAGTAATCAGGAAAACAAAATTTCGAACAGCCATATTTACGGAACCCCTGGTCGAATTTTGCCCAATAACGAACTCAACCGCGGCATTTGAGATTCGAACCTACCCTGAGAATTTCAAGTTTCTAAGTCTTCTCTAAGGACAGACTCGAATTTTCCGACGGATTCGTCATCAGTTAGTCGAACCTAGTCGATTGAGACCATTTTCGGCTCAAAATTCGAAAAATACAGACATCCTGACGGAATGATATTATAGCCCTCGTGTAAGTATAGTAGGAGCGCTCAAAAATAAACAGTATAAAACTTTCATAAAGCGCATCCACCAATATCTACAGTAAAAAGAAGGAGAAGAAAATTGAAAATTATATTAGATACCGTCATCTTACGGCGGAAGCTGTAAGCACATACCTAACTAGAAATTCAGCATTTCTTGATTGCGCTCTGCGCATAATCTGGTGGAAGATCATGACGTAACATTCAATGACCTTGCATATGTTTGTAAACACACAAAAAGAAAAGACACGTTGAATTGAATTTTCTTCGAAGTGTTGCTTTTTCTCGACCAAATATTGGAATCTAGTGATAGAAATGGATTTTCAAGAAATGGCAGTGATCGAGGAACAGCCTACAACGGTAATTAATAACTGACACTTGGCATCTTCGATATTATCAGAATTTCATTCAGTTGAATGGAAAGTGTGCTTACTGCTTATTTATTGTTTTGAATGGCTGACCGCTTTCGTTCACGCATGTTTTTGTTGGTTTATGTTCTGATAGATTTGGTTAATAAAGAATGTTCGGTTCTAATAATATTTCAATATTGTGAAAATTCTGTTTCGATAACAATTTTAATTGATATTCGTTTTATCGTGGGGCACATTTGGGTTAAAATTCTTGTTTATTGGCGCCTGCGCACGTTAATAATTAGTAGGTATTCATTTTCAGTACATACATTTAATTCATGAATTAAAAAATTAGTGAATTGGATTTCGGAAATGCAATTTTTCTCGAAATTATTCGAATTCCTATTTATCTAATAAATGGCTACTGATATGAAGTTAAACTGAAATATTTTTTTTTTCCATTTGCTGCCTTTCAGTCTTTGTTGGCAACAGAACACCTAGAGCAGGGCGCATCCACCATTCGAATTGAATTCCCCCCATAAACCACAAGTTTTTCCTAATATTATAGATTAATCGTTTGTAGTTTTCCAGAGCAATTAAGTAGTGATTGTCGATTTTGGACAATACTCTTATAATAACGTTCTTTGTTTTCGTAGATACATTTCCGTTCCCATTTTTTGTTTTCATAATATGCTTTCAACAAAAATAATTATTACTCACAATTTGCATATTATCAATAATTATTATTATCGTTGTCCTTTCCTTTCGTATTCTTTGCTCGTGCAAAATGGTTATTGGGATATTCGGTCGATCACTTCTCATCCAACTGCGCAATACCTCCAATCTACAACGCAGCGATGTCATATTTACACGGTGATACCTTCTACGCTGTTGGCTGTGGTCTGTAGCTTTCTTTGCTGGGCATATAATAGATTAAACTACGCATTTTTTCTGTGTGAAACGTTGAACGGTAAGTCGAGAAACTTGTAGTTTATATTTTCCAATTAGTATTTTTGGATTTTCAAAGAAAAAATACTGTTTATCAACGTATTTACTGCATAGTAACACGGTAAACATTGCTATAAATATTTCGATAAATGCAGTCTTGGGATATTTATTTTCTTTCCGTGTTGATATGTTGAAAATTTACAATTTTTTTGTTTTATTGTCGGGAAAACTGGTTCAATTATTCTTTTACTGAACGCACTTTTTTCAGTACTGCATGGAAGCAACGTTTACTTTTGTTTTGCAATATATGTCAAGGAGTATCATTACTCATATTGCGTATAATTTCCGATCCCGAAGAGTTTCGGTTTTCGATCAATTTTTTGAATAATTTTCGTAATCCTAATGTTCTCATTCCATTCAAATTGGCAATTGTGCCTCCTTTCAATTCATTATAGAAGTGGATAGACAAATTTTTTGCGTTTTTTTTTTAGTAATTTATTTGTGTTTAATTTTTTTTCCACCTGGAGGCGAGTTTGCGAAAGTAAATGGATAAAAAAAAGTATACATGCTGCTCGGATGTACGCAATTTTTAAAATGAAATTGCAAGCATTCCATTTTACGTTGTACGCAAGCGCGTATGCTGCACTCAAATGAGGCAATGCAGTATTTTTGCTTGATTCTTTTGTAGTCCTTTAGAGCAAGTCAAATATTCTTGAGAAACAATGTCACTTTCTTCATTAATATGCACCCAAGTTGACATAAATCAGCTATTTTGATTTTGTATTAATGTAGATAAAAAATCACTCATTTATTCCGAATGGCCTCTTTTAATTGGAAGATCCGTCCCATTATTGAAATTTTCAGTTTGGGTATTTGTTTTAAAATATGATTCTCATTTATATAGTAAGAATATATTTTGATTGAAATCCACAAGTGGAGTGATGAGATCTTGATAAAAATCTCTCTTATTGTTTGAAAAATTACGCTTTTCTGAAATCGATGTAGAAAGATTTTCACAATTACAGATTTGAGTTATTATCATTCAGGAGGCATATATTGAAATTGTGTTCATTGGCAGATAGAAAGATCACAATAAGTAACTTCATAGCATGGTGGAATTATACGATAATAAATATAATGAGTAAATCAGTAAATGCATTGTCCACAAATTTGGTTCCCCAGAATTACGAATGGAAAAAAAACTTTATACCACTACAGAGAATCAGAAGGCATTAAAATGATGTCCAACTGGGCCCCCTCTCTAAATCGAATGAAGAATGTTGAGCTCCCCATAACTTACCTGCTTTCCTTTGAATTCTTAAATTTATGTTTCAACATTTCATTTAATCGTTCTTGATAGGTAAATACACGATTTTTTTCCTTCAAAGCAATACAAGTTTCTAAAGGATCACGAAAAATAATTTTTATTGTTTTGCAGGAAGGTCCTATTCGTAAGGAATCGGGTAAGAGAGGACGTAAGCCAGGAAGAAAATCAGGAGATAAAGTTGACATGAGAGCGAAATTAGGTTTGTGTTTCCGTTAAGTTGAATATTTCACAACTAACTATTTGTCACTCTTTTAAATGTCACACTATCACCAACTTTCGAAGTTGAATGACAGTTATACTTGAATTGAAGGCACAGAATACAGATATGTTTTATTTATGGGTACACAGAAACAACAAGCAAACGCTTCTGTCAGTCAGTGATTTTTGAAATTTGTCTGTGTTTGTACTATCAGTTTGAACTTATTGATTATTAATTACAACAATAAACAGATTTACCACTACAATTTCTTTGCCTTAATATAATTTTCTTCTTCACAAAGAGTTCAGAGTAATTTTTCTTCACGAATTTGCTTTCCCCATAATAATAAAGAGGGTTATTGTAGCCCAAATTGCTTCACTCTCGATACAATGAATACTTATAATTAATCAACCATTCATTTGCAGAACGAAGTAGACAGAGTGCAAGAGAATGCAGAGCAAGGAAGAAACTTAGATATCAATATCTAGAAGAACTAGTTGCAGACAGAGAAAAAGCGGTGTTCGCATTGAGGAAGGAATTTGAAAGAGTATGTTTCAGTCATTTATAATATGTTTTGAGAAATTCTTGATGATTTTTTGTTTTCAGTATGTTTCTTGGGGAAAAGAAATAGATGAAGGAAGAATCCCTGATGGAATACAGGATGTACTTGAAGAATTTGGTATCCTCAAACAAGAACAGTGAAACCAATTGTGATAACTTTTTAATAAGATTTTTATTGTGAGAATGAGGTATTGTTAATACTATGATATAAGAATATGTACCAGTTATTTTATATTATATGTTATAATGTTTATATATTTATTAAAACCAAAGTTGGAATATTCTTCAAAATGTCTTTGAACTGTACAATTAAAATCTCCTGAAACCTTTACCGTTTTAAGAAAATAATATTGTATTTATTTTCCTGATGAACTAACTTCAAGGGAGATGTGTGAAAAGCCACAGCTGGTTTTATAACTATGAATTTATGAGGAGAAATATTCAAAGAAATTGAAGTTTCAGCGTTTACTCATATTTCTGAGCTTCAGAGAGAAATTGGTAGAATCGAATTAAAATATTCTGTGAATTCAAGCCCTATCAACAGAAGGGGATGAAAATGATTATCAAATCAAAGTCTTGGATAATTCTGGACGTATTAGGATCAGTCAGGTAGCTTACATTCTTCCAATTTCTTCTGCATCTGGCAGAAGCACATAACCTGTGTTGCTAAGGTTGGAAAAAGTAAGCATTTTCAGAAGTCAGATAACTCATCACACACAGTTTTGTATTGTGTGAAGCATGCCTTCAGGTCATTCATAAACGATAACGTTTCTTCTGTGATTCTTCCATTCATGCCCTTGAAAAAAATTGTACTACTTGCATCTACGATCCTCGTTTCCGTTCGCTAAACTCGAATGTAAACTTCGTTCGCTCTTCGCTCTCTGTTTATGATATTGAGAGTTGTTGATTGTGTTGGTCTTGGTGGATATCAAACTGGAGTGTGGCATGAAAGAGAACAACACAAACGACACTTTTTGTTTGACATTTGAACCAATTAAGAAAATAGAATTAATTAGAGTATCGTCTTTATATACACTAAATCTGAATTGTGGTGAGTGATATGATGTTTTGACTATGGCCTAGTACATTGGCTTAACATCCATTATTTCTAATCAGAAATTTTTCTTTCAGTGAAAAAACACTCAGATTCGAAGACGTTGAAGAACTGACACCTGTTACTTCAGTTTAATCAACCGTTTCCTGTCCAATAAAACGGGTTACATTATGTACAAATGCGAGACACTTCACAATGTATAGGCCTCCTGAAAATACGAATAGAGTGAAGTCAATAAAATCCAAGTTTGAAAATATAGAAAATGCCAATGGTACCAAAGAAAACTTAGGTCCAAAAAATGGAACTAGGGATAACTTAACTAATTCAAAAAGTGACTCGAAGACATTAGAGTGTAGTGTTTCACCTTTAAATCTCCAAAGACAGTTGAGTGATCCTAGCAAAAGAAATATAAAACGTACTCCCGCCTTCAGATTGGATAAAAATTCCGATAAAGTAGCTGCATTTCAACGTTCCAGTGTTTTGAATAAAAGCCAAGAAATCAGACACATCATAAAACCTGTGAGTACCCAGAAAATTAAAGATTGTGATAAAATTTCTGATACCAGTGAAGTTCTTTGTGTTAAGAAAAATGTGCCTTCCCTCGTGAAAGACAATAAACCAATTTTGTTGAAGTCGAAAAGTTCAATGGATTTTAACGTTTTGAGGAATAAGTTCAATTCAGCAAACACTGATAGTAGTAGCAACGACAGTAATAATGAATCAAACCAAAGAATTGATAAAGTAGTAAAGAATATGTCAGCTTTATACACAGAACCTATACCTAAATCTCTAAGAATGAGACCTTGCGAAAAGACTGTTATGAAACCAATATATTCAAACTTAGAAGAAGTTTCTTGTGGAAAAAAGTCTTGTGTGTCTGATGCTAGTGATATACATAAAGTTAACACTTTGAAAATAACCGATAAGGAAGAACAGAGCAATCAAAATCCTGTTGATACTTCAAGAAAAAATTCTTTGACTAATAAAGTCAATGGTTTACATTCTAAATTCGGCTGTGCAGAAAAAGATGAAAAAAGTGATATTGTAAATAATAAAAACGAAAAAGATGAACCGACTTCAGCTTTGAAAAAATTAGACACCTTATTACGGATGACAAAATCCAATAGCTTGAAGAAAGCACAAATATCATCAAAGCATGTCAAACAAGAATGTGAATTGACTGATACTTTGAAGCATGCTTTGAGAAAACCTTTGCCGACTGGTCCAGCTCCTAAAAAACCGCCTAGGACATTTGCTCATTGTTTACAGGATTCAAACATGGGAGAGAATAAAGGAGGAAGCTTCGATAATTTCGAGAAGAACATATCTTTCTTGCATGTCACGAAGAATATGGACACCGAAGTAAGGGAACCTTTATGTTTGAAAGATAAATCAAATTTGAAGAGGAATGATCCCAAATATATGCTCAACAAATTAGAATCTGCACTGCGTAATAATAAACTAAAAACTAGGAGAACTAATAAAGCCGATGTATCCACAACGTCTGGTGAAGATAGTGATGATAGCCTCTTGAAAAACTGTTTGAATACAAGTGCAACAAGCCAAAATAGAACCCTTCCTTCTGTACCTGATAACTCACCCTTGAATATTTCTTCCCCTTCCACAAATAATTTACTAGTTCAGGCATTGAACTTTAACTGTTTGAACGGAAGTAATTGTGTTTCTTCTCCTTACAATAAATTGATCGAGTCGAAATCTTCGTTTTTTGTGAGTGTTAAAAATGACGAACCAGTGTATGCCGAGCCTTGGCAATTTGAAGAAATCTTGAAACAGAAAAATGGTTCTAGACAGAGGAG
The DNA here is from genome assembly GCA_963966015.1 of Aphidecta obliterata. Lineage (NCBI taxonomy): Eukaryota > Metazoa > Arthropoda > Insecta > Coleoptera > Coccinellidae > Aphidecta > Aphidecta obliterata. Next base: position 12,452,826 of record OZ014433.1, on the reverse strand, counting down.
TGTATCCAGTGACAGAAACACGAAGAATAATCGGAACAGCTTATATTATTGGGTAAGTTGTGATTCAAATCTGCTTCTTTGTTTTCAGATAATATTTGGAAGCCTTTGTTGGTACTGTTCATTGTATATTTTCGAAATTTGGTTCTGTGTAGGCTTTGTTACTGTGTCCTTATGTCACTGAAGGTACAGAACTTTTTTACCCAAGAGTGAATGAATGGTGGGTCAGTACTCCAGGTCAGATATATCCTAGGATAATTAAGCATCCCTTCCTTAACTTTGAAAAGAATGTTAACTCTTTTAGCGGCAGTGGTCGGCAAAATGAACCACCAAATTTTCGTCCCAATCAATGCAGTGGTATTAAATTTGAATCACCTATTTAAAGATTCTTTCCAACTGTCTCAGGAGCTCAAAATTAGTTTTACCGGGATGGTGGTATTAAGAATAGACCATCCTTTTTTTCGAAAAACCTGAATTCGATGACATGAAAAATAAAAATTTTGACTTCACTGAATTATACTGAAATCAAATAGAAGGAAAACACCCAGAAATCGAAGTAAAAAAAAAGTGGCTCCAGTTGGTTTGGGTTTTTTAGAGAATTACAGCGCCAGTAAGAGTTAAATGATTCAGTACTTGTCAAGGCAAATATTCTGATTTCATTTGCACTGGAACTTTTGGAAGTGGAATCCAAATTAAAAAAATTACGAAAAGCACTGCCGTGAAGGCAGTAGCTTTTGGGCGCTCGTACATGCACCTTGTAGGCAGATTCGCATTTTCCAGTTTTAGAAATCAATTGAAGGAATTTTTGACTGCTGTCAAAAAAATTCTGAAACTTAGGCGAAACTCCAGACTTCATGGCAGTGCTCCAGCTGATCAATTTTTTTCCGATAATTCGCTAGAATTTTCCACGGTATCTATGGTCTTGGTGATGCGATCTGGACAAAATTTTGCACGTAGTTTGAATACATTATACCTGAGCTAGGTGCATAATTTCATTCCAATCCGATCGGTAGTTTCGAAACTATCAGGAAAAAAATATTTTGAACGGCCATATTTACGGAACCCCTAGTCTAATTTTGCTCATTGATGAACGTGACCGTGAAATTTGCGATCCAAACCCACCCTGAAAATTTCAAGTTCCTAGGCCTTTCCGTTCAAAAGTTAGAATTTTCTATGGTTTCTATGGTTCTGGTCATGCGATCTGGACAAAATATAGCTTCAATATATCATTCTCGATTAAAATACAAAATTTCATCTCGATCGAATCCGCAGTTTCGAATTTATCGAGAAAACAAAATTTCAAACGACCGTATTTACGGAACCCCTTGTATAATGTTGCTCATAGATGAAGGTGATCATGACATTCGAGATCCACACCTATCCTGAAAATTTCAAGTCCCTAGGCGTTTCCGTTCAAAAGTTACAATTTTCTATGGTTTCTATGGTTCTGGTCATGCGATCTGGACAAAATTTCACATGTAGCTTGAACACCTCATTTTCCATTTGAGTGCAGAATTTCATCTCGATCAAATCTGTAGTTTTCAAGTAATCAGGGAAACAAAACTTTGAACGGCCATATTCACGGAACCCCTGGTGGAATTTGGCCCATTAACGAACTTAACCGAGTCATTTGGGATCTGAACCTACACTGAAAATTTCAAGTCTCTAGGTTGATCCGTTCGAGAGTTATCGTGCTGACGGCCGGACGGACGGACGGCCAGACGGACGGACGGACAGACTCGAATTTTCCGACGGATTCGTCATCAGTGAGTCGAACATAGTCGATTGAGACCATTTTCGGCTCAAAATTCGAAAAATACAGACATCGTGACGAAATGATATAGCCCTCGTGTAAGTAGTACGAGCGCTCAAAAATATGTCAATTCTGGAATAATCAAATGTCTAACCATGGTATGGTATCACAAGGAATTGACTTAATTTAATTTTCATTAATTCATTTTAAACTGAAATCAAAAGAATATATCGAAAGTGATAATGAGTACCTTAACCAAAGGTATCAATTAATAATTGGGAAATCAACATTCACGGATGTTAAAATGCCTCTAACCTCTAACACAGCTTCAATTTTATTGCGAGTCCATTCACTTGAGGCAAATCATGCGTTCTCCTCATAATTTCAAGGCTAGTTTGGTCTATTATCTCTTAAAACTTATTGAACTTTTGCGGGTCGTTTGAGAAAAATAACTTCTCCGCCTGACGGCTTGGATTGATGTAGAATCCAAAAATAGATTCCAAAAAATTCGCTCATTATAACTTCCATAAAAAAGCGCGCCTTTAGTACACATTTAGAATTATTCATGACAACAAATTTTTGTTTGGGGTAGTGTAGAATTTGAAAATCAGAGGAAAAATTCTGTATGTTCTCTAAAATCAAGTTTAACGGAATCCACTGAAACTCTTTCTATAATTTACAACTGCAATCGTTTAACCGACGTAATAAGATTTGAAAGAGAGATTTATTGCTCATGGCCTCGTGGTAAACAATGTATCCAATATTTTATTGAGTATTATAGTGTAATATTAAATATTTGTTCAATCTCTAGGATATTAATGGACACTTCATATTTAGTTAATGAATCATATGAAACGTGAAAGATTTATAGCGTAAATTCGATTTTGATTTGGGGAAAAAATTGTCCTTTACCTGATGGTATACGAAATAATATGGAAAATTAATATTTTTGATCGCTCGTTCTACTTACACGAGGGCTATATCATTCAATTATACATAATAATAATAATAATATCCGTCTTTATTAAGGAAAAAAACAATCATTTGAAAATAGGCGATATTTAGCTTAAGCTATTCTTACATACAACCCATTCGCGATGAACAAACCGAAAAAAACAAAACAATTCTATATTGAATACAATGAATACTGAAAAAATTAGATAAGAACGAATGAAAGACTCTCTACGTCACGATGTCTGTATTTTTCGAATTTTGAGCCGAAAATGGTCTCAATCGACAAGGTTCGGCTCACTGATAACGAATCCGTCGAAAAATTCAAGTCTGTCCGTCCGGCCGTAAAAACGATAACTCTCGAACGGAACGGCCTAGAAATTTTCAGGTTAGGTTCAAATCTCGAATGCCGCAGTTGAGTTTCTAATTGGGCCGAATTCGACCAGGGGTTCCGTAAATATGGCCTTCGAAAATTTTTATGATTACTTCGAAACTGATTCGATCGAGATGAAATTTTGCACACAGATGTTCAAGCTGCCTGCGAAATTTCGTCCAGATCGCTTGACCAGAACCATAGAAACCATAAAATTTCAACTTCCGAACAGAAAGAATTGGAATGTTCAGAGTAGGTTCGGTTCGAATCTCGAATATCTTGATAATTTCAAAACTACGGATTCGATCTTGACGAAATTTTGTATTTCAATGGAGAATGATATATTCAAGCTACATTTTTTTTCAGTTCGCATAATCAGAAGCATTTTGAATTCCACCGAATTATTGAATGAAAAATCATGATATTTCTGTAACAGCTGATTCGGAATAATTGACAAAGAACTGCTGTCATTTTTTTTGACAGCTATCAAAAATTACTTCAATTGGTTTCTAAAACTGGAAAACGCGAATCTACCTACAAGGTGGATGAACGAGCGCTCAAAAGCTTCTGACTCCACGGCGGTGAATAATTTTATTTGTTGATTTTGATTATGCAAATTTGCCACTTTTTTTCTGGTCGATACATAGTTCCCAAAATCTGGGATAAAAATGTATGAGATGGCGAAAGTTTTCGATACTCAATCATTCGGTCGCTAGAAAGTGTTACGTTTCATGGAGTAATAATTCGAAACTGAAAAGAAGTCGTCGGCTACCAGTTTTTTTCACGATAAAAATGTATCCGTGAATATTTGTCGAAGAACGTCATATCCCATTACAATGGTTTGCAACGTTTTCATTCAGGAACTTATCGATAGCGAATATGAGTAATCTCGTTTAATCTCTTTCCAGCAAGTGCAAACAGCTTCGAGAAAGGAAGAACGACTTCATTTTCAGAGAAATCAAACCTGTTTCATAATTTTTCTGGCGCTAAGAGATATCGGGCTATTGGCTTCTCTCTCTTCATCTTTCGCTCGATTATAATTATCATAGTTGATGCATTGATCTCGAATGCAATTGAGAATCGATGGAATAATCAAATCAGTTTGTATAGTCTGGTTTTACGCTTTCTTATTCTAAGATATCGCCACTTTTGGATGAAGATTGTTATAACATATAATTCGAAATCGATGTGAAATTTCTTTATTATCATACCAGTTGATGGCTGGCATGCTATGTTATGTATTTGCTGCGATGCCGTTCTCCTTTTTCTTTCTTTCCTATGATGTTCGATGGGGTTGAGAGTTCACTTTGATATAAATTTCGGTTCGAAATCCACTACAGGACCTTAATGAAAGGCAATAATCTCCCATAGATAAAACAGAAAGCTTAAGTTTCAAATAAATTAAAAACATTCTTCGAATTAAATTATTCTGAGTGATACTTGAACTCTGTCAACTTAACAATGCAATAGCGACCAAATTTTCAGATTTCAAATAGGTCCGTTTCTCAAGAAACGTAAAATATGAAAATGTACAATCATCAAGAAATTTGGTACAATCTGTTGCTATCCGGCATTGATCCTCCTAGCGCAATATTCGGATTTCGAATTTTGAGGGCTTAAAATGAGTGTGTATCAGTTAGTTAAATCGTCCATCCTGAAGAAATGAAAAGAAAGAATTTTTCAAATTTTTTGACCTTGAGATGTGACCTTTTCACCGTCGTACAACAAACGGTCGATGATGAAACCCATCGAAGAGTCAGATCCGCAGCATCTAGTTCATACGCAAATCCATTCAACAGGAAATACCTGTTCCGATGGGAAACGCCAAACAATGAACTCTTCGCGCTCATCATTATAGGTACTTTGAAATTTCAACCACGTTCATGATTTTCCCTGGGTTGCCTTTATTTCCTGTCGGAATCAAAGCATTCATCATACAAGTCGTAAGATATTCATGCCTCCCAGAATAACAGTAAATGATTCAGTCTAGGTGTTTTAACAATTGACCTTAAACTTGGCTTCTCTATAATTAGGTACCTACATCGAATGTTACACATGTGATGTAGTTCCGAATGTGGCAAAAACGCCATTGTTGAAAAACATTACATGAATCATTCGTTCCTGGAAAAATGTATTATACGGATCTACATATTATTATGAAAGTAGCTAGTTGAGAATATACCATGCTGTATGTCGGCGAAGATGCGTTTTGGTGAGTTGGATTGGTCTTTAGCACCAAAAGAATAAAAGCAAACAACAAAACATTAAAAAAAGAGGTCAAAACAAGCCATTGACCCTGAATGTGATCCGGAAATTATTTCGCAGTGAGAGAAATAATTAAATTAGAACAATAAGCAAACAAATTAGATAAGATACATATATTATAAACGAAAAAATATTTACATACTTCACACAATAATAAAAAGATGCAAAAAATATTTGTCCTAAATGAACAAAATAAGAGAAAGGGTGGTATTACCCAAAAGGCTTTTTCATAATAGGGTTGATAGTCTTCGTGAAGCATCTGTGCAATTAATATTTTTCAATAGATATTTACACATTTCTAGAATTATTTTGTGCCATTTTCTAGCTTCTTCAAGTTACCACTTGGGGGTAATTCCTCATTCTCTGCAACGTTCGAAAAATTTCTTCTTTTCCGTTGGTGTCCTCGATGGGCCGTAACAATTTATGACAAATTTGCTCATAATATCTTCATCTGTCGGTGTCTCTCTCACTTGTATTGTTTTATGCGATTTTTCCATTAATTTATATAGGTGCTTCAAAGAAGATTTTCTGAAGAGAGTTTCGAACTTTTTCATCTTGAAAGGAGGGATTCTTCCATTCGTAGCCGTTTTAGGACTGCATGGCGCATCTTCAATTATTTCTTCAAATGTGTCCGAATTATTTCTGACAACGATTTCCCCATTTTCTGGTTCTTCAGAATATTTTTTATGGCTGGAAAAATCGATATCATTTTTCTCAGTTTCCGCATCAATTTTAATAGAGGTATTTCTACTTTCTGTTTGAACCGTATTGCACGAAGTGTCTACTTTGGTTTCAACCAAACCATCTAAATTTAGAAACGAATTCACAGAAATATTCCTCTGGTTATTGTTGAAAAAATCGATATCAGTTTCCTCATCAATTTCAACTGAGTTATTCTTACTTTCAGTTAGAATCGTATCGTATGATGTGTCTACGTTGGTTTCTACCAAACCATCAAAATTAGGAAGTGAATTTTCAGAAATATTCCACACGTTATTGTTATGGAGGTCGTCGTCACTTGGTACCACATTGTTATCGTCCAATTGGTATTCGTTGGGTTCCATGGTTTTTTTGTGAATGTATAAATTCGAAGAGTCGCCACATGCCCCATCACTTGATCCTACTTTAATTTTCTCTTGATCCACTCTGCCATCTTCAGATGTATTTGATTTCATCCTGTTCTCTAGTCTTTGAAGAACTGATGTCGGACCATTCGGTTCTTTACTTATTGGACTTGGAATTCTCTGCTTTTCTGGCGTATCAACCAAGTTTTTATGATATTCAGAATCGGAGTCTACTCTGGTCATCAAACTTTCCAAGTTGATAGATGAATATTCGATCAAATCGTATTCTTTGCTTAAATTATACCGTTTGCCATAACTCGTCTTGGTCCCATCGTTCGGTTGGACTATATTCGAGATTGAATTCCCATTGGTCCTGTATCCATACGAATTTATCGGGTGTCTTTTAAATGGGGTTATTTTGGAAATTGGACTTGGAATCTCCTGTTTTCCTGAAATCGGACGTGCCAAGTTTTCATTACGATTTTCTGAAGCAGTTTTTTTATGGCTTTCGGAATCGAAGTTTTCTTTTGACCCAAATGTTTCAGTCTCAGTTATATTTGAATTGAGGTTCATATTATTTTCCCGATCAATTACAGTATCTTTATTCATAATCATCATCTCGCTCATGAATTTCAATTCAGTTTCATTATTTCTTTTCATCTTTTGTGATTCAGGTTTTTTCACGAGATTCTCAGAAATGGTGTCGTGGATATTTTCAGAATCAAATTTCGACTTAGTTCTTTCCAATTGCACTTCGACTACTACTTCTCCATTTTCAATTGGAATCGATTCAAACGAATTGTCGAAGTTTGTTGCTATATCGTCTGTATTGGGGGATGAGTTTTGGAAATTATCTTTTTGGTTAATACCATGATGATTTGTATGATTAGAACCTATTATATCCTTTTCGTTTGATTGCATTGTTTTATTATCTATTCTTCTGAAGTTTGAAATATAATCGTTTTTTTCGTTGCTTCTAATGTCACGAATTTTACTATCTGTTTCATTTGTAAATTGGTTAATGATGTCACCTTTTGATGATTCTTTTTTAATCTTTGCTTCTATACTATTATTATTCTCCTTCATTTCCACCCTTGGCACGTACTTCGATCGTTCCATATCTTCCTCCTTCAGAAAGGTATGGTTGATCGAATAAATGCCAGAATTTTTTCCTAAAATCTTCTTCAAAATTTTGGAACTGCCCTTGCGTATCTGAAAAAAATTTGAACCAATGAAGCTCGAAAGTTGATTTAATTTTGTAAAAAATACCAAATTTCTGTCGAGATATGTTTGAGGGCCTTTTTTTATAATGTTCAGTATGTGGCACATTTATATGTAAATGGCCAATATTCGATCATAAGGATATATCCTTTATAAAAAAATCGAAAATATGCTTCTATTAGTTGTTTATAGAAAAAAAAAGGAAAGATAAAAACGAAAATTATAAAAAAAATTATCTTCAGCGAAAAGCTTTCATACAAGTGCACCAAAAATCAAAAGATAATTTCCTTTGTTGTTTGATCTAGGTTATTTTGTGAGTAACATAAATCAGAACTTTCGATTATTTCTCGCATTAGTGTTATGAAAATTATCGATATTAATTAATAACAATCACTTTTTAAAATTTGACGGAAGGAATGACAGACATTTCAAATGAATGACAAGTGACACTAATGGCAGATATTCACGGTTGCCAACAAAAAGGAGTAAATTCCTCCACTTTGAGCTTCAAGTGTGCGATTTAGGTGGGAGCCAGCGGGAATTATAATGCTAAAATTATACAGAGAATTAACTCAACTTAAGAACTAATAAATGCTCAAAACGACCGATGGAAGTTAACGAATACTTAATGTTCACTAGTTAGATTATTCTTATATGAGCGGTAAATTAGCTGTATGATTTGACCAAAACTTTTTCATATACCTAGAATTAAAAAAAGTTATGTATTGAATCAATGTTAAATTCTATGCACAGTTCAATATAAAAACAAAATTTTTTGATTTATATAACAAAGTTTATATTTCTCATACTATAAAAACAACTAGGCTAACTAAAACTTGGACTGGTTGTTATTATCTCACATTTTATATTGATTCTCTGTATGAATTCGACTCTAGAAGTTCACATATAACCCTCGAATCCTATTCAGAAGACTATCAATAAAAAAAGACCCTAATAAATTATTCACAACAAGTAAAAAAATTAATTTTACTCACGCATTTCAGTGGATACCTTGTTTTGTTTGAAATTCCTCTAAAACAACTCATTATGAAACTTATTCATTTCACATGACACTTTTCGATCTAAACGTTTTGTAGTATCAACTGCACTAACCGAAGCCTAGCCACTGAGTATACTGAGGATTCAAAAATTTCGGTTGACCGAAAGGGATGATGACAGTTGGGAATTCAAAACTCATACAGGTATCATTTGTATCGTCTTTTCGGTATAAAAATGCGATAAGAGGTATTTGTGGGGGTCGTCTGTCAAATTTTCATGAGTAAACCTGCGTACAAGAGTTGTTTATGGCATTGAAAAGAATGAAGAGACAGTGCTATTACTGAAAAAAATTCGAAAAATACTTTTTATGGGATGTGTTTGCTCTTTACTGATATTACTATTTATGTTCCTTTTAATTCTGATTCTTTTGATTTCTATTGGTTCGGAACCATACTGAGGCGCTTAAATGGATATGAGCTTGCACAATTGAAAGAAAATATCAAATATTTATTATTTCTATAGTGGTTTTCACGAAACTTTGATTGTGCGATTAAGAAATTTCAAATATATTTTAACCTAAATTAATTCATTGAAATTTTGACTAAGCGATTTTGCAGGTAAAAAATTATTTCCCGACACACCATTCCAAGACTTTATGGAACAATAAGTATTATACATAATATATCCATTATTCGTTCCCTCAGAAGTTACCCTTTCAATCCTTTCCTGGAAAACATTTGACATCAATTATTGTTAGAACGTCAAACCTTTTAACTTTTATACTATATTTCTGGCCATAATAAATTGGTGTATTTTGTTAATGAAGTTAACATACCTTTCTTAGTATTTAATTTTTATTCCTTCAACTTTCTCTTTGCAAAAAATCCCCTTTTGATCCCGAAAAAAAAAACATACAAATACTATCGGAGTTATAATAATGAAGAGACAAACCATATTGTCCAGGTTCTGGATAAACAACGCTATCATTATACCTTTTCGATATCCATAATTCAATTTATCAGGAATGAAGATAATCATATTTTTCACTGACCAACGCTTAGTTTCAGAAACAAAAAATCGTAAAATTCAATTTTAAACCGATATGAAAGTTATGACAACTTCTCAGGTTCCTCGCCACATTTCGAATCAATTCCAACGACGCCCCTCATCCAACAGTTTCTAAGACTAATTTTCTTTAACTTCAACTTTCTCACGTCTTCGCGTCGCCCCTTATTTCGATATTTGTCGTAATGTAGTAAAAGTTTGTCTGTCGAATTGGGGATACCTTATATGAAACTCCAAAAGTTCCCAACTACTCTTTCATACATTTTGCTCGGACGTTTACTTTGGCATATCTCCTTTGACGAGACCTTCGGGTCAGCAAAAATGACATAAGAAAGATGCGAGATGTTGACGTTGAAATAATAAATCTTTATGTGAATATTGTGGAGTCTCTGATTTGATCAGCGCCTGTTGCCGTCTTGGAATGTGCTGGATCATTAAATTAGTTTGAGCTTGACATTATTTTCTAGTTCAGAATTATTTTTAAATTGCTCCTTTGGATTCGCACTTCGAAAATTATTCATCTTCATCTATAAAGTGACTGGCTTCTTACCGCAAAGCTATGTGAATTCGTAATCGTTCGAATTATGAAATTCTAAATAGTAGAGTTTTTGATTTTGCTGAACTATTCTTCCACAGAAAAATGTTTTGGAACTGAACCTCTTTGATATTTAGAAGTACCGAATTTTCGAAAGTCCCTGGACAATGCTTGCACCTTTTTGCGATCACTTTTGAATGCCTGCCCGAAAGTTTAAATATCAGATTGGACGAAAAAGTTTTCGCCATATTATGAAAATAAAAATATGCATAAAGCAATAGTAGATGATAATAATTGTTTAATACATTTCAATTCAGCCATATCACAGATAAATACAAGAATAACAATATACATACAATCATTTTATACATCGAATTCAATTTAAATTTAAGTGGTATAACAATTATCATCATACAATGAATTGAATATGAATATAGTAATAAATAGAATAGTAAACAATCAACAATTGCTCATCAGGTAGTCCTCTTTACAAATTGATTTTCTAATGAATTGTGACGGAATAATAATTTTCTTCAAATTATTTTACTTGTGTGAAAAGTTAATTGAGGTTGAAAAATTGGCGATAGAATAATTTCCGAGAGATATCGTGGTAATGATCAGTAAAACTGAATCATGGGTGAGTTCCAGGTGCAATTTCCATAAACAAACTATAGGTTTGTTTACATAGCGTTCATAACCAGTTCGAAACTAAACTGGAAACAACCACACCGAAATCGCTATGCGCGTTCCGTACCGATTCGTGCAAACGAAGCCAATTTCATTCAAAGGTGCGTATCGATTTCCGATTCTTCGGAACCTAGCGATACCTCGGAAAACCCGTCCTCGCTCTCGTAGTCCGATTCTCCTGTTCGCACTTGCCTGTCGCTCTCCGACTCGTTGGAACTGGACGCGGAACCGTTGCCCTCGTCGGAATCAGTTTCGGACCGCTCAGGAGCCCGTCGTGCATCCCTTATGCGAATCGCCCTCTGCACGATGAAATCTGGGACATACTGGTACATGGATAATCTGTCCGCATTAGGTTCATCCTCTGCCTGTATATTCCGCTGCAACTTTTGGAATTTGAGATATCTGGATTGTGTGTGGAATTCTTCTTCTCTGAATGGATGATCCAGTTTGAAGACGCCTGAATTTTTTCCTGTGACATCTCGCCAAAGTTTGAGTGTGCCCTCGCAAATCTGAAGGGAAAAAACACGATTAAATTCCTATACAGGCTGTCTCAAATTCAACGGTCACCCCCAAATTGACATAATGTAAGGAAGAATCTCAGATGGTTACTGTATTAATCAGACACTACAGAATGGTAATTTACCTAATTAAATTTAATTAGAATTAGAAACAAATTATTGAATGTTATGTCTTTAACAGATCCTGCCTTAAATTATTCATGAATATCAAATTCACAAGAACAACACTTGATTATGTACAAAACTGTTCACTGTTTATAATCCCAAAATATTTTAGGCATTCATAAATAGTTTTTTTTTAATACTAATATGATTTTAAAATTTGATTATGTAAATAAATAGAACTTACGCATTTAGCTGGACAGCAAATTTTGTTCGAAACCCTTTTGATCGTACTCATTTTGATATTTGTATTTCAACTTGTCTCTTCGACCTTCACGATGGACATGCACAAACTGAATTGAAATGACCTTCGAGGAAAGGGAGGTTTAATATCCGAAAATTTGGAAGGACCAATCACAGTTGAGAACGGAAATTCGAGTGAAGAAGAACCATCCTTACCTGACTTAATGAGATTTTAATTTGGGATAAGAAATTATTTATTTGTTCATGGAAAGAATATTTACGAAATTTTAAAGCGTAAACCTTTTCTGATATTGACATTTAAAATCAAGTACCTATGTGGGTAATAAATCCATCACAATTGATTATTTTGGTTCCAAGTAGAAAAAAAAAGTTGGGATGCAAATTTTATGTAGTCATGTAGAGGGTTGTCCCAAGTTTTACCGTCATCCCCAAAATTTACTTTTCCGTCGACCATAGAATAAAAGCTCATTTTAACGCACTCGAAACCATCAATTAATGACCCCTATTAATGCATGATTATCATGGCAACCGAACATAAAATATTCAGTCGGAGCATAGATGCATCTATGTCGGAGCACGATCGAGCTGTCAAATTTATTTATTCGCTTTCGATCAGAATCTGATTTTATCCGTTACGCTACTACATAATGAATAACGAAGAAAATATCCCTTTGACACCGCCAGATGTGACAAAAACTGCTGAAGCAGCAACTTTGAGGCTTCTTCCTGAAAAGAGCCGCCATTTATATGAGAAAACCTATGCTGAATTCAGATCTTGGTGCAAGGACAAGAAGGTTCGGAACTTTACGGAAACGGCTTTGTTGGCATACTTTACGGGTATTGCAGAAAAGGGGCATCTAGCAAGTTTATGGCCAAAATATTCGATGCTGAAATCAACACTAAATGTGAAAGACAATACTGATATAAGCAGATACCACAAACTGGTGATGTTTATTGAACGGAAAAGAGAGGGATATATCCCAAAAAAATCAAAAGTTCTCGAAAAAGAACATGTGAGAGAGTTCATAGCGAATGCTCCTGATAGTGTTTTCTTGATGTCGAAGGTAAAAATAAAACTCAATTGAATGGTTATTCCAACTTATTCTCATTATCTCGTTATAGTGAAATAACTATCATTGTTTGATTTGTAGGTCGCTTTGATATTCGGAGTAGCGGGTGCATTGAGAAAAGATGAATTGTTAAGGTTGTAGAGAAAGGATGTACAAAATATGGGATCGATTTTTGGTGACAGTGAATTCATCGAAAACACATCCGAACAGGATATTCACTGTGGTGGATAATGATGAGCATACACTTTTAAACATAATAAAGAGATATATATCCTTGAGGCCAGCTCACACTCCACACGAAAGATTTTTCGTTTTTTATAAGAACTATAAATGCTCAACACAACCAGTTGGAATTAATACATTTTCTAAATTACCGTCAATGATTGCAAACTTTATTAAATTAGAGCAACCACATTTGTATACAGGTCACTGTTTTCGGCGTTCTTCCGCGTCTATTCTTTCTGACAGTGGTGCAGATTTTTCAGCCATCAAAAGACATGGTGGTTGGAAATCAACTTCTGTTGCAGAAGGGTATATTGAAAACTCCATTCAGAATAAAATAGAAACTGCAGAAAAAATTTTATGTCATAATAGTTCCAAAGTAAATAATGCTTCAACCTCCACTTCATCCACACGTTCCTTATCGGACATTATAGGAAATGAAATAAATGTAAACTATTCAGAATGTCACATGTCCAAAATTCCCTCTATAAATTTTTCGAATTGTTCTATAGGAAGCATAGATATTAATATATCGAAATGAACATAGAAATTTATATTACGTCAAATTTGTATATCATGCAAAATAAAAATTTGTTTCGATCCAGAATTTATATTCAATTCTTGATGAGGTCGACGGAAAAATCTTGTAATCAACTCGTTTATTAATTCAGCGATTAATGGTCTCAAACATTAACCCTTTCACTGCACAACTGTAAAAAATGGTAGGAAAATTATTTCCTTGGTTTTATGAAGCAAGAATGGCTTATGCAGGTATATTCCATTAGAAAATCTGACCTTCCCCCTCTTGTTTTTTTTTTTATTCACTGTCCCTCCAGAGGGACAAATGCACTAGAGGTAAAAAAATAAAGCATACCTACCGCAGAAAATGAATTATTATTGATACAAATTCAATTTATTTTTTATGGATAATACGAAAACAATTTCTTCCTTTATTTGAACATAAATGCAGTTCACACTATGAGCAGAAAATTTGTGTTTTCATTTTACACAACTCCATTTTATATTTTGAATTTTCTTTCTTATCGCCAACTAACGGCAAATGATCATATCCGTCATATCGGAATTCTGTCACTGGTCTTGTCTCAAATGGTTTCTTTTGAGGTGGTTCAGAAGAGTCTCTACTAATAGAAGGTCTTCCCCGTTTAGCTTTTTTTTGGGCAAGAATCAGCCACCGACTGTCTGAATGCAAGCAGTTCCAATGTATGCTGCTTATAAGTGCCTAATTTAGAAGCCTAATTTTATACCCCTAGCCAAGAGGTTTTTCTCTGCAATTATACATCGTCTGTAACAAAAAAATCATCAAGTCCCAACAAAAACCAGTTTATGGCAATGACTCAAAAATGAGACGTCCAGTGTTTTTGTCCCTACACGGGGACATCCTTTTTTGAGTCATGACAGGCCCTTGTTATGATGAATGAACTGCAATCAATTGATAAAATACAAATCTACAGTATTTTTACTTACCGTAAAATGACACAGTTTACTTTTTCCTAAACACAAAGGGAAGATCTGAATTCAAACAGGAAGGCGTTACCAACACGTGCCCTCAACAAACAGAAACTGTTCTACGATTTTGACATTTTTGGTTATAAACAAGTTTCATTGAGGGCGCTGCTTATTATAACGCATGCATTAGATGTCCTTCTGGAGGTACGTGAACGCTAGACTTCAAATAACACCGTACACAATACATATGATTGTGTGAACATCGATGTCCCTACGGAGGGACAAATACAGTGAAAGGGTTAAGGCGCTCGCTCCGCTTACGCGTTAAAATATTTCGACCATTAATCGCTATCATTAATAAACTAGTTGATTAAATAACTATTATTATATGATTTCATAATCCTTGTCCCTTTTTGCATGTTTTTTCCCTTCTCATCTTTCCGATTGAATGCACCGAGAAATGAAAATGTCATATTTCGAATCAATGTTGAAAATTAGCCGAATGATTATGAGAAAATCCTTGCCATTGAAAAGTTCAATAGACGAGGAATTCGTTTCTCTGAAAATAAGCATTGAGAACGCTGAAGCTTGCGGTATAACCGTAACCCAATAACTTAACATTGGAAAACGATAGTTGGGAATGACATAGCGGTTACTTTGAGTGCGATAAGTATTCGCCAGCTGCTAAGCGGGAAAATGATGTAAACAATCGGCGATAAGAATAAATGTAGAATAGCGGAGATATTGAACTCGGCAAGAATTGCTGAAACGATTCAGGTATTTCAGTGGAAATGGTTATTTGGAGAATGCAACATTATCTGTGAGGGAAATGAAAAAACTTCTTATGTTTGTAGAAAATGTGGTGGGAATCCGAGAATTTATTATTGCTTATTCAAGAATCTGGTTGTTTTTTAACGTTTTAAGATTATCAAATGAATTTTCGTGCTCCTGGAAGTTTTCATAATATACCCGATCCACACTCATGCCGCGAATAACGGCAAGAATTCTTGCCGCGAATCTTGGCGTGAACTTCACGTGTAAATAAGCCAGGAATATTCGCAGTTTGGTTCGCGCGATCCCATCCACACTCGCGTTTCGCGGGTTCGCGGACGTTCACGGCATGAGTGTGGATCGGGCTATAGAGAAAGAGAATAGAATTTTTTGGATGATCGTTTTTGATTTCGCTGAAAATTCCACACAAAGGTTTATTATTTAGAACCTTGTTTCACTTTTTCATAAATAATACACCAAATCTCAAGCGGTTCTAAAATAATTTTTCACTCTCCTCCCACCATTTTAGGGATGGATACTGGGTTAACACGATAACTAACTCCTTTCTATAATTTCGAGGCATTTTCCTCAGGAAAATTTCCTGTATTATTTAACAAAAGCTCCCGACTTAACGAGCGCGCTTGTCAATTTTTGTCAAATTAGAATCCTTAAACCATTTAAATGTTTTCTTAGTCCGACAAACTGCCATAGAGTTTGCAGTATCGTAGTCATTTACCTAATAGACCGTTAATGGCCTTGAAATTATGAAACAGTAAAGCTTCAACCAACGTTGCTTATCGCTTTTTCACTGGTTCGCGGTTATTTGTGCAAAGTTAATAATATTATTTCACCAAAAAAAAAAGACGCGCTTTGATCCAGTCGGTAAATAGTTAGTTACCCCTTCGTAAATCGCTGGCACCTTCATATTACCACAACTTAACGAAGGTAATTCATTATCCTCAGCCACCTGATGTTGCTACTGTTATAGCGATACGAGTGTAATGGTTTTTTAAACCCTTTTTTAAAACCATTTAATTCGAAATATAATAGCTCGAAAGTTATTTTGATTTTACAGAAAGACACTTCAATTTAATTATTTATTAAATAAAGATGGATAGAGCAAAAATAAATGACAACTTCTGATCGAATTAAACATCGATCAAAGAATGGCAGTTTCAAAACGCTATCATGGGTTGGAAAAAACCGTATCCGTGAAAGACTCCCTCTTCCCTCATTTACCAGATTAATCTAATGAGATGAATCTCTCGAAACGAATTATTTCGTCTGGATAAATCACTACGGTTGTAGACAGTCAAACCTGTTGGTCAATTTCCTAGCTAGATCTCATTCGTATTAACCCAAGGAAAAAGTAATAAAAAATTGAAAATAACCTTGAATGAAAATTATACTCTTATCGTGATCTTGCCAAAAGGGAATTACCTGTTATGATATTCTGAAATCCAACTCTCGTAGCTCGAGATAATCCTTCCCAAGAATTTCTTATATCGAAACGAGTTTTGATTTTATATCTATTTTATTACCTGCCTTATCGATTTAAAAATAGATTCGATAGTTCTGGTGTTTTCGTAAAATACCTATGTACCTCCATGATTATTGCGCGGAATAGTATGGTAAGGCAAAAAACATTTGTATGCCTACGTTTCGGGGTTATTATTTCCAATGATGAACCTCTGATATCCTTCGAGGAAAAAATGTAATACCGCCCTCCTTCCTGAAGTTATAACAGTTTACGTTTTGGTATTTTGTAAAACCTGAAAATCGCATTGAATAAAATTGGTTCACAAATCAGTAAGGCTGGGGAACAAATCTAACTTGAGAATGACCAATGGATATTGGGTTCAGCGGAAAATCACGTGGAATGTTAAATTCAGAATTATAATCGATTTAAAGTGTTCTAACGACTGGATACGTCATGGAGAACGTCATATGAGAGAAGGCACCGATGGTCAAATCATGTGATTCCCCACATCCGATTTCATTGAATTAATATCCAAAGAATTCCAACAATTAAATCATTGGAGCTTATCGTAGGTCATATTGGAGTTCTCACCATTTTAAATTCTAAAACTATTGGATGTATATTGGTCCCAAGTTTAACGTCCCAGCCAGGTTCGAAAAAAACACATGATTTTTTTGAAAAACAACAAACAATATAATTTTTTTATTTTTTTTCTTTTTTCTCGCATCTTGTCTCTCGTGGTTAGGATATTGAAAAAAAAAATTTTTTTTATTTCAACCCCCTTTTTCTTTAGAACGAAGCGTTTATGGGCCTATGTTATTGTGGAAATAAGTTTTTTAACTGTTGAATTCCTGCCTTGAAAAACTGGACCATAATACATTGCCGAAGTTATATTTAACATAACATTCGATTTTGATTATTTATGTTGAGCAATTCAGGTCGTTCTTAAATCAAACCTCAAAACTGGTTGATCTTATTCCATAAGTTACATTCTTTCTTTGTGTGAAAACCATGTTTTAAAGATTTGTTATTTTGAATGTTTGCTTCTTATTATATGTTGTTTCTCTGTATAGAGAAAACTTAATGCCGTTTCACGGGAGTGCTCAATACCAATCTTTATGAACTGAGAAAATCCATTCCAATAAAATTTGAGGGCGGTCAATGAAGCGAAGGAATGGTCATTTGAATCCTGTATATCACGATCTAGTAAATTTTTCATCAATTCATAAAAATTCCGTGCAAATTGCCATAAAAATGCTGGAGGGAATTCCAGCTGCAATATAAATTATTTATAAGAAAGAACGTAGTGTTGAGTCGATACTATCTGACTGTTTTCAGGAAATGCTCTTATCTTATCATTCTTCTGTATGTCCATACTTTATTATTTTTTATGTTTGTTTCAGAGTAGTCCAGTGTTGTGTAGCACTCCTTGTTCTAGTAGTTCTAGCAGCATGAATCTTTCCTCCAAACAGGTATGTTATCATCTTCTACGACCATCTTCTCTTTCTTATCGAGCTCTACTTCTTATGCTTCTTCACTTTTCTTTTGGTCAATTCGAAGAATTATCGTTCTTCTCCCTAACATAAATATGTGAACGTGTCAATTATTCGAATGAAATTTCAGGGTTGTATAGTTCTAGGGTTCTGTCCAAACATGCTCTCTTCTTCATTTCAGAAGAGAAGTTTATAGAGGTTCTTTCTCTTTATCTACGTCATGCAAGATCAAAAATATTTGATCAATTTTTGTCATATTGTTTTGAATAATTTCTGTTTGCTTCAATATAAACTCCTGGCATTCATAAGATGACCATTATGTTGTTGACCTGAATTGAGCTAGCCTGTCTTGGTACATTGCTTTGTTAGCTTATCAAACGATCACGATCAAAAAAGCTATAAGAAATATTCTGAAATAGGCAAGAATGTGCAGAACGGTGGTACTTCTCAGCAACTCCTGATTAATTTTGAATTTTCAGTCGGTTCACTTATTGGTTGACATATTTATTTTTTCATTGCTGTTCAGCATGGAAATAATTCGTCGTTTATTTTTTCAAACTACAAGAAATGTATCACAGAATTATTATAAAATCACCAGATCAGGAAATCTCATTTTTTTTACGTGGAACAGCTGCAAAGCTGAATTTTATACATGCCTCATATTTAAATAGACAACATGCTACTTATCGAAGTTATGGTTTTGATTGACTTTTGTTCTTTACGAAAAATATGTATAATAATTTTATCCTTTTCTATTCCAGACAGACGTGCCATCATCGAATCTAAAATGCAGTTCGGAAAAGGTATAAATAGCACATTTTGTTTACGAATTTGTTGAATTTATCCGTCTTACTCAATTTTATTTCATTTTAAAATGGTATTGAAGATATTCATTAACTTTGCGATATTGTGTCTGTGAATAAACACATTCCCAGCTGTATTCGATAAACAACTCTAACGAGTGAAATTTTTTCACATATTCCGATTTCTGCTATTTGATATCTATACTCGAATTGAAAATTATGCATCGAAAATAACGAAGATACTCGAATTTTCTGTTTATAAATTTTCCGGTTCATGGAATCGGTACATCGAACATCTGGAGGCTTCTAATTGAGCATTCGTCGAATTAATAGAATAAGGTAATTATTACGTCAACTTTAACGGCCTGGTCAGTAATCAGTCTATTATATTGTACAGTCGACCAAATAGTAGCTGTGCCACTTTAAAATTTAACATAAGTAGTTTGTTTCAACGTCGTTCATTGTTTTTTTTCTGTCATAACAAACATTATCTTTGTTTACTTAGGAAGCAAAAGGCAGCAAAAGAAAAAAAATTTCTTCACTCGAACGCTGACAGTGAATTGATTTTTGGTGTTTTTTAATTTAAATATATGACGTTTTATATTAAGATGGTAAGTTGGTTCGAATCTCGAGTGGACCATTATTTGGTGGTTTCTCACAAGCTGAAGCATTTTGAGGAAAAAAAATCTGTGATATAACCCTCATGATAATTTACCACGACCACATACAAATTTAAAAGGTTCATTAAATATATTTACGTATCAAAATAAGTAACAGGTATCGATGTCGATAATCGGTAAAATCAATGAAACGTATAACGTTGGAATTGACATAAATTTATTAACACTCTCAAAACTGAAATGCGTGCGACAAAATTGTTAAAAAACGCATGAGAAAACATTTCGTTTACTGACATGAATTTACGAAATTGGCGAAGAATACTTGGCAACCGGCGCGTTCGCCAATTTGTATACTTTCCCTAATCCAATCCTCGAAAAATGATGGATTTTTCTGTGTAAAGAGCAACATATGTCACTCTACGACCTCTAAAGTTTATCTGCGCAAAATATCACGTCGATCTGTTGCCCTGTTTCGACGTGAAATGAAGACCAACAAACACCTAAGGATTTATAAAAACAGAATAGTACAGATGTAATTAATTTACATTTTGGTTTCTGTAAGTTTGAAAGGTGAGTACTCTTTTTATCGAACGGCGGAACGATACCTTCCGAAAAAAAATTATTTTACATTTATTTCCACTAAATAAAAGCGATTTACTTGAGGCACACTACAATGAAAATTGCGGAATATGGAAACTATTGATTGATCGCCAACAGAGTCGAGACATGTTCATAATTCTGCCGTCTGAGACCGTTCCATCGCCTCTACCTCATTCTTACTTTTTCTGGTAAACCCAAGGAAAACCAGGCAAGGAGAACACGCACGATTTAGATGAGCGACTGTGATGGGAGGAGAGAATCAGGAATCACCCATCATGAGTCACGTGTGAAGAGCGTAAATTGTCTGAAATCCGAACGTTAGTTTCAACAGTGCTCTCTTTGATGTTGTGGATTTTTTAACGTGTGTTTCTGGAGTTATGTTTCGTCGATGAAATGCGACTGCCAATAATATATTAATTTTGGATTTGCAGTTAGTGTGTTGAGTTGTTTGTGTTCATACAAGAAACCACGGTGTATACTTTTACGTTTCTTCATATTGTGATATTCGATAAAGGAATACGAGATTCTGTCTGGACTACAATGAGGATTTGTTTACACTAGGCGAGTATGAAAGAAATGAGGAATGTTGAATTTGTTTTTGTTCTCTGTGGAAGGTCTTCAATAACATTATGTGGTGTTGGATGGACATAAATTGCATGACAATATAGCCTAGCGATTTGCAGCAACAAAATTGAATATTTATATGAATCGGTGAAACTTCCGTTTTTTGCCTCCCACGCTTAATTCGCCTTTTTTTTTGTGGACACATGTTCAATAAGAAATGAATTTGTACTAGTCTGAATCCTAGAAAACTTACAGTTTAGCAGATGCGATTCTTTGAAAATTGCTCCTGTTTACTTTATCCTGGATTCAGTTCTGTATGAAAAATCGAAAGGTACCAGTCTCAACTGTGGGAAACTTTTAGTTCAGGAGATATGAATTTTTGAAAATTGCATTCTAAATATTAGACATTTAGGTTGGGTCAGCTCAGGATAGGCGTAGTTATTTGAAATACTACTCAACCAATTTTCCTGAGATTGCCACTAACTCCAATCAATGTCTCATGAAAAAGTTTGCATATAAAAAAATCTTCAAAATCTGACTTCATCCCTCGACCAATTTTTATTCACCAGATCGGTCATAATCAATCAGGAGATCAATGTTTTTGAATTACGTCACTATTTCCGGAAAATCGTTGCGTCAATCCTTTGGCGCTTGCAATCAGATTCTTATTGAACTCGAAAGTTCCATTCGATACGCTACACAGGTGAATCAGGTTTTGCAAGATCACAAATGCCATATTAACTGGATCGAAGTTGGGTAATTTACTTCTGGATACGTTCAGTGTACGCGAATTTACACAACATGAGCGGATGTGATTTTTGTCGTAGCTTGAAAATATCTTGTAAGAAAAATAAAGAATTCTCATTTTTCATATCATTTATGCTACTGTGTTTCAAGGAAGGATAAGGATAGGGCAGAATAACATACGTTTTATACAGATAAAAAAGTAGTACAAGGAATAGGAGAACAACCATTGAAATTTTAATTGGGATACAAGTGACGAAAAGGATATTCTGTTACTGTTAAATCAAAAATTCGATTGTAAAATACCAACAAAGAAGTCATAAATCAGATAAAACGGATCCCCCATATTTTTGTAGATAACATGTTGTTGTTTTGTGCCATGTGCATTCTGGTTATGACACAAAGCATAATCATCACAGTTTAATATTTGCTAGCTTCAATATTGAAATTTATTCTTTCGTTATAATATAAAGGCCAAAGGGTGTTCTCAAAGGTGAAGCTTTTTTTGACAAGCAATAGAATTCATCAAAATTAGTCAAAATTCCAAAAATCTTTTAAATGAAATATTCACCAGGGCCGAATATTTCGAAATCAAAGTTACACGCGAATCTGTTAAATTTAGAGCCCGGATCAGGTACGTATTGAGGTTCAAATGCGTTTTAAATGTGTTCTGTTTACGGAAAATCATCCGACAGAGCGTCTGATTTTTGTGACTTTAGGTGGATAGCACGTGGTGGGTCGATTTCTTGGCCTGCAAGCTCCCCGGATTTCAACCCCTGTGATTTTTTTTTCGGGTCATTTGAAAACATTAGTGTACAGTAACGGTGAGGTGAATATTGTTGAAGAACTAACACAACGCATTAAAAATGCTTGTTACATTATTCGTGAGCAAACTGATGTGTTAGTTGCTGAATGTAATAATTCGTTATTAAGCCGGGCAAGACTGTGCACATCTAACGAATAGTGAACTTTTCGAACAATTTCTGTTAACAATTTGGATCAACTTTGTCGGTGAGTTTGTGAACTTCCTATTTTTTTTTCAAAGGACCTTTTCAATCAGTAATTTTTCCTCGCCTCAGTTCGAACTTTATAAATTATACCGTTGAGAGAGAATATATAATTTTGCGATAAAATCCAGCACTTTATTTACTTGCTGGAATGGCAGATTTCCTAGTCGTATTAAGATAATGATGCCCAAGATTTTCTGCACTTTTTTCACAATGAATATTTTATACGATCAACTTCCGGCGAAATGATATCTTTTGATGAGTTCTAGCACCTGTCAAAAAAAAACCTCACCTTAAAAAAACACCCTGTATGAAGAGCACTTGCATAAGTTATCCTTAGATATTCTTTAGATGCCTGAAGTGAAGAATCACTGAAAATTAGTCTGGAAATCTACCTACTTGTATACTATTCAATTTTGAAACAGTTTAGACAAATAATTATAAAACAATGCAACACATTCAGACCTCGATCTAAATACTCCTTTCTTTGTATTAAATTGTACATACTTTAGCTAGAAAAGTGTGAATCACAAATGGTTCAAGACACACTGGAAATTGTATATGCATTTTTCTTGTCTCTAAGTGTATGTATTTAGCCTTCTACATACATACAGGAAGAAATACATGTTCATTCTATCCATATCTGTAAGAATTTCTGGTTCGATTTAAATCCTTACTACTACCTAGAGTCGGGATCGGGGATATAAACTTTAATGAACATCTGGACTTAGACATCATAGGTTGACAGCACTACCATAAGAAGATATACACCACAATTATTTTATTACACATATATTTTATATTTGTTGAAGTTTTGACCACATCATTCAATATCTTATTTTGATCGAATATTGAACTGATACTTATTTTTTTAGAACTTTTATCGCTTTTGTTCTTATAGATACTGAACACCTCAAGAACTGAAACTACTTTTGAATCATTTCATGGAAATGTACATAAATATATTATTTTCCGAAACTCGATGTTTCGGTTTCCTTATGAGAAAGAAAATAAGAATAGTAATCAAGAACGAAATTTTTCAATTTGGATCAATCGTTTCGAAAAAGAAGTATTTTTGCGGACCGGGGCTCAGTGATATTTGGATGTGCGAAGGGCACAACAATGAATAAATGAAATTATACCCTAAATTTTTAATGACCAAAAATTTCTGCCAGCAAATTCAACTTTCCAATACAACCCAATTCCTAATGAACCAAATCTTCCCACCTCTGACGACATTTAAAGAAGGTGCTGGCGCAACAATTTCACTCTCATGCCGTCTCTACACCTCCCTCCTACTTCTTTGAATTGACGCCTTCAGAATTTCTCAACAAAAAGGTTCCACCAAAGAGGTGGAAAAAGGAGATGGCGGAGGAAGAAGACTACGTGGAGAAATAGTTTCTGTTTTTCAAATATAGAAATGAAGTATCCTCGAGGTGAATTTATACATCGGAACAACAAAATGTTTCCAACATTATAACCATTCATGGTATACGTTAAAGGAATCCTTTGTATCTGTTGATAGGCTTTCTGCGAAATAAAAATACACAAAAGCGTTTATGTTGATAACTTTAAAAATAGCTCCATTATTACGTGTTATTGTTGTGCGAGTCATTATTCTATTTATTTGCTTATTTGACGCAGCTTCACATGCCATTATATTTCCCTGATGCATAATCTTCGTTATTCTTAAAGCCGAATTTAGCGCAGAGCAGAACATAAAAAATTGCTGCTTTAGTCAATTCATGGTAATGTCCTTGAAGCTTTTTACTGATCTGAGTTCTTATGAAAATATTTTCTGCGTTAATGAATATCTTCAAGTTACCAATAATACTTTTGATATGTTTCATTGAAATCATTTGTATTCAATTTGTTCACATCGGCCATTTTCGACTAACTGATGTAGTCTATTTATATAGAATCTCTCGTAATTCAGTGAATTATATTATTTTTTTTTTTAATGATTATTATGTAAGCAATAAATTACATGAAAATAGATTTTTTTACAGCATGAAGCATGTCTCATTTACCCAATGTATATTTTTGAACTAATAATTGTAGACAGCTGAAAGGCGAACACTAACAATTTAAATTTATGCCAGTAGCTTTATTTATTATGCTGATTAATCGATAAGGCTTTTTCCGTGTATTTTTTATAGTAACCACTTTATTCAAAGCTGTTTACAAGGAAGATGGAATTCTCCATTTCACCATGAAATAAAAACAGCCAGAAATTTCAATTGATGCCGTTCTCAAACTTCCTTCAGAGTTAATTGGATATCACTCCAATCTTCTAGGCTAATTTTTGAGGTGGTTGAGGCATTAGTGAATGCCGATTTGATTCAAACCGACATGAGTTTTTCCTTTTTGTTATATTTAAAAAGAAAGCTCTTCAAATGTTCCTACAGGACAAAATCAAGTATTCAATTGTATGTAGTTGCAATATATATTATCGATATTTGATCTTTAAAATTATAATCCATAATTATATACTTTCAAAGCTGCTTCAGTAATAATTATAATATGCGCAATTCCATCTGCAAAGCACCAAAGAAGTTCAATGGAAAATAAATTAGTAAGTACTTAAAGAATTAAGTTCAAAACAGTTGCATTTATGTTTTTTTATTTTGCCGAAATTAATGAAGCTTTTTGCGATAATTGTAAAATTGTTGAGCTTGCTATTAAAATCCTGCAAAATTCCACTAACATTTCTCAACTTAATTCAATTTATTAATTCAGATCATATAGTTTGGTACAAAAACAGTTTTTCTGTTGATATTTTTAGTACTAAACAAATCAAATAATGTAAATTGTAACTAATCGAGTGTTCTATAATTTTAAATGTATCTTCAAACGAACTCTTCACTTTCTAATCGATCGTTTTCCTCTAGGGACCCTCATCTGAGATATCTTCCCTATCATCATTCACTTCTGAATCTGCCTCATCTACACCTATGGACGATATAGAAAAAACATTCGAGGGAACCGTTAACATCAAACAACTCATTGATACATTTGAAACGAAAACAAACAATGCAAACCTGGAAGAAACCAATATGACACTAACTGATAAAGATGATATTCTCGATAGAAACTCAAATTGTGCCGACCTCAACAATGTCCCGAACGAAAGGATTCTTCCAGAACAAGAAGAAAAAATTGACGAAAATGAAGAAAGGATAAATGCCCTAAAAAACACAATACATAAGGATATAGACGATAGTTTCGATCCAAATGAGTCAGGTTCAATGAGTAACTGGGAAAGGAGTCTGTCTGGAAGAAAGATGTCTACTGATGATCCTACTGTGGACAAATTCAGAAAATATGTTAGAAATGTTTCAGTATACGCTAAAATCAGGCCCCAGTCGAAGAAAAGTACTTTGTTTGTTTGCTGTCTAATTGTTGAATGGAATGCTGATGTGAGAAGAATCAAGTTCAAATATCCTCATAATGTAAGTGAGCAAATTTATTATTATATTCATTAATTTGTCATAAATTCATCGCTCATTTTTCTTATGTTTGGAAAAAATTTCCCAAGTTTTACGTGATCCCCAAAATTGAGATTTTTCATTGGAGGAAAAATCCCAATATTGACCAGGCCCTACAAAATGGTAAAGACCTACACCCCCAAATTTCACATATATACGGTTTTAGTTTGTAACAATTCATTCCTTACTATTTTTCCTAATATCGATAATTTGCCAAAAATGTATCGATATATGTATTTTGTTTTACTTCAATTGATAATTTACTCAGAAGTGGCATTGCGATTTGTATTGAAATTACTATTTGTTGGCGAGAATCCGATTATGTTCTTGATTCTAGGTTCAAGTTCCTCATAAGATAGAAGACCTCTGCTTTCCAGACGCAGCCTGTGGTCCCCTGGACAAAACGCTGAATGCTCAGTGCTATTCATTAGTGATAACAAATGATAAAGGTGAAAGGACGTTTGGCTATTGCCGCAGAGTTGTACCTGAAGGAAGTAACAAATGTCTTCCAATAGCATATTGTATTTTAAGCAAACATAAGTCTCCAAGATTTTACAAAAAAATTTTAATCGAATTAGAATCTCGACATGGAATCTCAGAGAAACATAGGAATGATCTACTTGAAGCTTTCTATTTTAATAAATTTCCTCAACCGGGTGAAACAGTTGTGATAAAGTTAGTGGATAGTTCAGGAAGTACAGGATGTGGAAGAAATAAGGAAAATTTCACAAACATAAAAGAAGAAGATGAAAATTATGATCCTAGCATCATTGGTATAGATGAAAGACAAAAAAATGGTAAAATAGAAGAAAAAAATTTAAATAGAAATTCTTCTCTTGAAGATTCAATTGAAAGCAGTTTTGTGATAGTAAATGATAAAGGAGATTATGAATCATTATCAAAACGAAAAAAAGAAATGTCTATCAACAGCATAATTAATAAATCACTCAATTTTCTTGACGTATTCGATGAAAATGAAATAGTACTGAATGTCCATGAAGACCCGATTTATGAAAATTCTGATTTAAAGGATTTGCATGAGCTTCCAACAGAAATCCTACAGAAGATATTTGCATCACTCTTACTAGAAAGGAAAGTAATACTGATCAGTTGCCTCCTGAGGTGAATAAATCTTCCCTAGTAATGAAATTTTATGTTTCGAAAATTCATTTCAACTTTTTATGGAATTCAAATCTTTTGCAGTAAATTATCATCATGTGTTGAAGCGTTACAAACTATCATTTATCCGTTCACTTGGCCCCATTCATTCATACCAGTGTTGCCAAAATCATTATGGGAGTTCGTTGAAGCCCCCACACCTATAATTTGTGGTATACTTTCAGTTGAAGTCCTGAATAAGCATGATATTGAACATGTGAGTTTCCTCTG
Organism: Aphidecta obliterata; assembly: GCA_963966015.1. NCBI lineage: Eukaryota > Metazoa > Arthropoda > Insecta > Coleoptera > Coccinellidae > Aphidecta > Aphidecta obliterata. The sequence continues at coordinate 12,425,314 of OZ014433.1, read as the reverse complement.
TTTTACTCGATTTGATTTTTTTTAATTAATTGTCTACGCTCATGAAGATGCTAGTGTTTATGTACAGGGTGCACTTATACTATTAACAACGATAGGAAAAAATGTCCAAAATTATCCTACTCCGGTCCTAATTTTTTAATTTCAGAAAGCGGTTGATATAATTGCAAGCTTTGAAATCTGTCTGTTGTTAGGTACAAGTTTTTTTTAACAAGGCCCTCTGGCGATTAAAATCGCTCGATTTGAGTCCACCTAAATGACCTCAGTTTATGGTTTGCGTTTGTCGCGTTTCTTCCGGGACACCTTGTATAAAACCGGAATTGTGTTCTTGTCGACCTTATATTATGTATTATTATACATTAAGATGTTGCAATTTATTTAAAAACTCTTCCTCAAAGTCAAGAGTTCAATACCTTGGTATCCAAAACACATATTATTTCAATTTTGGTAGAACATTTTTAGAGAATATTTTTTCTCAAGGGTATTGTGGTGGATTTGGATGAGAAATGTATATGGAAAGAAGAGGGAGATGAAGACAAAGCCCTCAGCACATCAATGCTCAAAGCATGGCGGAAAAGTCTGGCAGCAGCCAAAGCTGTTCCAGTTGAAGAAGAAGCACATTCTTTCTACCTTACCGATGCTTACATCCATATGTTTGCCGTGGTGTTGAAAAATTACAGAGACTATATTGTTAATGGAAATTTCCAGGTACATATTCAAAGATTGCTACATATTTTTTTTAGAATAATCATTTTGTTGCTCACACGCAGAGTAGGAAAATGTTTTTAGGATTATTTGATATTATCTCTTGCGACTTTAAATATATTCCACCTTTTCAATCGTTCTTTCACTTGCTTTCTATCTTTAGAGGGAGGCATTCATCCGATCCAGCAAGAGTAAGGGTGTGAGAAGATTTCTGAAGTGGTTTACAGACACAAGCATGTTTCTCACATTTGTGGACGCTGTAATAACAAACTCGCAAGATTTTTCCCAGTTTGATAAAAAAATTGCCATGTATGCTTCAGGGACGTCTGGATTGAATCTCGATAAACTATTAGACTGGAAATTTTGACTTAAGACTTTTGATATTAGCATTAATTCAATGAATTTGATTTATTTTTTTACTTCAACAGTAACTATGATAGTCAAAGGTTTTCTTTATTGTAAGCAGCTTTAAAGTGCAGATATATTTTTGTATTTGTTATTCGATGAGTTTTTTTAATAAAATATCTAAATATTATTTCATTTTTGAACTGAAGACACGTAGAAGAGAACATTAAGTGGCAGAAGAATAATATGGACAATATTCTCTGACGTCTGTGTAGAAATCCTTCATCTCACTTGTTCCATCAACATTTGAGATATATATATCTCTGTCAAGCTTCAGTTGGTATCATGGCCATGAATAGCTAGGAAATGAAGACTGAGAAAAAATGGTGGGTTTGTATATATACGGAAAAATATTGAAAATAGTGTGGTGATCATATCCAAAATATATTCATCACTTATAAGGAATACCTTGATTGTGTACATTTCAAAAATCATCTTCATCTTGAAGATTCTTCAAGATACATAATAATATATGCCGAACATCATGGAATGCCGAATTTTCTCCTCGACGAAAGATGTTGTTCAGCATTAGTTCAGAGTACATTCATTCAAGCAACCCTGAAATTGCTTAGTTCAGTTCACAACTTTTGTTGATGGATCTGTGTTAAAAGTTCCATGCATCTACTTGTCCGTCTTCCCCTCCTGTTAATAACAGATTGATCTGAAAAAGAGGAGAGAATTATGAATTCTGATCATCAAAAATCAAAATTTCTTACATTTTCATTTAACCAACTACACTTTACTCTCTGCTGGTTTTCAAAAAGGCCGAAATATGGCTTCAACAAGGATTTTTCAAGTTTGAATCCTCTGATATGCTTGTTAGAACCTGCCAATAGCAGACTACATTCCTTTTTTGGTAGAATATCTACAATGTATACATCGTCTTCAGACTTTTTCTGGAAAATAAAGTATATTTATGCTAATGTGAATTTCAGTTATAATGCAAGTTATGATATGTTACTTCATTCAGCAGTATTCAAATTCATACATCCAAAATATTGATTAAACCAGCAACAAACATTGTAATTTTGTCATAGATTTTTATCAATAAAAGGACAAGAGGAAAAATTTCTCTATGGTAGAAGATATTTTGCCATTGAGTAATATTTGTGAAAATCTAGTTTCTCAAATAATGTTGCTGGAAAAAATTATCCATAAACAGTAAAGTTCAAGTGCTGTTTTGGCAAAGAATAATTTCATGACAAAGTATTTTAAATCAAAAACAAAAGGTTGTTATGTTTGAAATAAATTGTTATATCAAGAAAACCATAGAGATTATTTATGGTATCTCTTTTAAAAATAAGCGGATAATGTATGAAATAGAATCTAATATCCTACCTTCAAGACTTTTGCTATTTCACCTCTATTGAAACTGAGATGAGGTTTAACATCTTCTATTTTCCAGAATTGAATGTCTGATGTATGTGTTATACAACTTAAGAAATTTTCAGAACCTTTGTCTGTGATACTTATTTTCTCAATGGATGACTCGGTATTTAATGTATCTACCAATGCGTCCTCCTCAGATGACCGACTCAAGTCATAGATGTTAATCAGACCATCAGTTGATGCAGAAAACATTTTATTCACATCGCTTGGATGGAATCTCACCTGAAAATAAAAACAGGTAATTCAATAAATATGGCATTATCCAAGTCTCAATCAAGTTTTATTCAGTAAGGAACTTAAATTTAAATTGGAAAACCTAATTCAAGTGATTTATCTATGGTATAAATTCAGCTTTACTCACCTGGGTAATATCATCCATATGTGATTCCCAAAATCCACCAGCTAGTTTACACTTCCTAATATCCCAAAATAGAACAAAAGAATCTTCCTCATATTTATTGGTTCCTGCGCATAGCAACCTACCACATGCCGATATATCAAAACTATTGAATTTCTTATCTTTATCATCTTTAGTATCTGTTGTATCTAGAATTGCAATATTTTTGTTGAAACTATCTATTTATATTTTTCAGTTGATACATACCCGTGAAAGTTGAAACTGCTTTATTGGATCTTAGATCCCATAGATTTATGATACCGTTATGAGAAGCAACCCATAATAAATTCTCATCGCACTTGTCGAACTTCAATTCTACAATATGGTTTGAATTATTACTGAATTCAAGTAAATCACAAAAGTTTTCAGTTAAACTTAGAACTTTGATACTTCCATCAGATGAAGCTATGACAACTTTTGGATGTGAAGTACTGGAATTGAAATAAAAGAATGACCGTGGTTTCATATATTCATTCAATTAATGACAGAAAGTTACTACCAATATGATGCTTACTTGGTAGCGGTTATATGCGTCACATATTCTGTTTTATTCAAAACTTTTTCACATACATGCACAGCACGCGAAAATTCCTCAATGCCACATTCGTCCAAGCTTTGATCTGATTCTTCACTTCCATCATTACTGTTTTCTCTAATGATATTAGATGAAATACTCAACAAATCCTGCATTATGACGACCGAATAATATAGGGTAAATAAAACATAAAATTTGCAAAAAATAAGAGCAAGATCAAGGGTTAGGTTAGTCCATAGATATGCAATATCACAAAACCATAAACCTAATATTCTATTTTATTAGGTCTATCCATAAAACAAGTCGAGCCATAGCAAAATTTTGTTTTCTTCTTATCTTCAAAATATGTAATCGAAAACATAAACCTAATAACAATACGCGATCAAAAAGAAACGAGGATGAATTTCGAAAGTATTTCTCAGCTTTTATCATGAGAATGTTTCAGATGAGGGAACATAGAATTTATACTCATTTGGTGCAAGCTAAAACCTACTTTGAAAAGTCCATAAGCCCTTTTGACCTCGTTTTTGAGCGCTCGTTCTACATACACCAGGTTTATATCATTTCGTCACGATGTCTGTATTTTTGAATTTTGAGCCGAAAATGGACTCAATCGATAAGGTTCGGCTCACTGATAACGAATCCGGCGAAAAATTCGAGTATGCCCGTCCGGCCGGCCGTATACACGATAACTCTCGAACGGAATGACCTAGAAACTTGAAATTTTCAAGGAATCTTCGAATCCCGAATGTCGCAGTCGAGTTCGTTATTGGGCCGAATTCGACCAAGGGTTCCGTAAATATGGTCTTTTGGAATTTAGTTTTCTTGATAATTTCAAAACTACGGATTCGATCGTGGCGAAATTTAGTATTTCAATGAAGAATGATATATTCAAGCTACATTTTTTCCAGATTGCATAACCAGAACCATTTGAAATTTCAACGAATTATTGAATAAAAAATCCTTATATTTCTGTAACAGTTGAGTCGGCATAATTGACAAGAGCTGCTGACTTCACGGCAGGGCTTTCTATAATTATTATGTGATCACTTACTCTGAGATTGTGCCCTGATCATAGATGAATAATAAGATTATTAATCGTCAGGTAACATGTACTGAATCTTGTCACATTTTTTTATATACCCCATAAAAATAATTCTAGTCAAGTTTGATTTATTTATGTTATCAAATAAATTAATATATATATCTGAATTCCAACAACTAATGACAAAAGAATTTCATTAATTAATTTTATCTGGAACAGTACTTTTCAGAAATATTTTGATGAATAGTTTTCTATCCTATAATCAACCAAACATTAATAAATAACAAATTATTTGAAGGAAAAATACGAAGATACTAACAAGTTATTCATGATTCCCGCTGAAATTTTGTTTCGAAGACCATTATGACATTTTCAAAAATTTCAGTCCAATTCGTTTACGTTCTAGTTCAATTTCTATTACCTCAACTTCTACTCTCTCTCCAATTTTCAATCGAGCTCCTTGAAGCTTACTGACATGAATCAAACCATTCCATTTGACTCCAATATCCACAAAACAACCAAACTGTGTGACGTTGGTGACTTTACCACTTAAAACAGTTCCAATTTTCAGATCTTCAATACTTGTTAGACCCTTTTTAAACAACGGAATGATCTTCAATTCATTTCTGAGATCATGATTCAAGGGTTTTTTCAAAGCTTCCAATATTAACTTCATAGACTGTTCATCAGTTTTTAGTTCTATTGATAATTCGATTTCGTTCAATTTACTTTTGTTTACTGTCTCTATAAAACTTGGGCATCCAATGTTTACCTCTTTCAAATGAAGTTTTTTCAATAATTTTTTAGCGATAGAGTATGATTCTGGATGAATTATAGTGCGATCCAATTTTGTTGTATTCGGAGTACCATAGAAATTATTTTCTTCTTCTAGGTTAATGGGACCTACCCTTAAGAAACCTGCACATTGTTGGAATACTTTTTCACCTATACCTTTCACTTTCAGTAGCTCTTTACGATGAGTGAATTTACCATTTTCTTCTCGATACTGAATAATTTGTAATGCCCTTTTCTCTGTTAAGCCTGCTATTTCCCTGAAAATAGAACAAATATTCCAGTTGTGTTTAGAGATATAATGAATTGTCAAGGGTGTTTAGTAAAAATATAAAAATTTACTTACTTGAGTAAACACTGAGATGCAGTATTTAAATCCACACCCACAAAGCTAACACACTCTGAAACGACTTCATGTAGTGCTTCGTTGAGGTGTTTTTTCCTTAGGTCATGTTGGTACATTCCAACTCCCAAATGTTGTGGTTCTACTTTCACTAATTCAGCTAGAGGTTCTTGAACTCTTCTAGCCAAGGAAACTGAAATTTAATCAGTTTATTTGTAGCCGAATGTACTGAGGGAATTCAGTCATACTTGCACTGATAATATTCGTATCTAAATCAGGAAACTCCTTTTTAGCTTCAGGACTGCAAGAATAAATTGATGCTCCATCTTCATTGACAATGGTATAAGTCACCTTGATAGGTGAAAATGTATTCGCATTTATTAGATCTGATAACCATGATTCTGTTTCCCTACAGGCTGTTCCGTTGCCTAATGCGATAAGTTCACATCTGTAATAATTACCTAATTATAACACATGCTGCTCATAAGCTTGTTATAGGTGCAATTTTTATGTCTGTTTTATACATTTATTGACATCTCAATAATTCTTGTTTGGAAGCATAAAAAATCATTAAAATTATATTATATACACTGAATAAAATGACAACTTACTTATATTTTATGAGAAAATCTTTCAAAATGAATACAGCTTCATTCGAGTTACTTCTAGAAAAAGGATGAATAGTAGCTTTAGCTTGTAGACTACCTGTTTCCGATATTAATGCTAACTTACAACCATTTGTAAATCCAGGATCAATACCCAATATAAATTTTCCTTTAATTGGATTAACAAGTAATAATTGTTTTAGATTTTCGCTGAATGTTTCCATAGCAGCTTTTTCTGCCATTTGTTTAAGGGTATTTCTGGTTTCTCTCACAAGAAATGGTCGAACTGAAAGTTTTCATACATTTATATAATTATGACAGCCTTCTGATCGAGATATACCTACCTAGCCTGGTGTAGCAATCTTGAACAGCTTCTTTCAATATTTGATTTCTGTCCCCACTTCTAGACTGCATTGAGAACTTATGTGTACAAAAAGTGTTAAATTTATCAAAAATGAAATCAGGTACGCCTATTTTCACAGATAAAACTTTCTGATTTTCGGCTCTATTAATTGCTAAAATCTGAAAAAAATCCTTTGAATCTTGATAAATCACTAAAAATGAAAATTACTACCTGATGGGGTTTTATATCAGTTGATCTGATTTTGAAATCAAAGTATAGTTTGTATTTCAGCTCGTCTACATTTTTATTTATCTTCGTTGAATTATTTTTGTCATCCTTTTTAGTGGCGGTTTTTTTTGTTTCGATTTGGAAATAATGTTTTTCCCTCCTGAAATTTCCAAATGTGAAATTTTCAATTAATTATATTAGAGCACTCTTACAAATCTCTCACATGTCCTAAAACTTCTGTATCATTAGCTATTATGGATGCTATGAAATGGATAATACCATTTTGTACATCTTTCAGCGATTTCAGTCCCTCTTTATTTGATTTAATATAATTGGTAAGGTTTTCTTGGCACACATTATATAAAATATTGTGAGCAGGTTTATCTAAACCAACAGATTTTGCTCTTTCTGCCAGACTTCTTTTACTTTCTGGTTTGAATGGGGCATACTGAAGAAAAAATATTTGATGATTGAATTAGAAGACTTATAAACAAGCCCTTACCAAATGCTCAAGTTCCTCCATTGTTCTCACAGCAGCCAATGAACATCTAAGTTTCTGATTCAGCTGACCTGTTTTTTTAATAGTCTTGGCAACACTTTTCAATTTAGTCTTTAGGTGGGTTATTTCTTCGTATTCCTCCTTGACAACTCTTAGTTCTTCAGGTGTCATATTGTTGATCATGTTCTTACGATATCTTGCAATAAATGGAATAGTATTGCCTTCTTCCAAAAGTTTTATCACCGATTTTGCTACCTTAGGTTCTATGCAAGTTTCTTGAGACAGTAACTCAAAATCCTGCCAAGTTGGTTGAATATCTTCATCATCACAATCAATTTTGGGAATTTTAGAACCCTTATTATCATCAATTGAAGCATTTTTCCTTTTCTGAAAATTCAGGGAAACTTTCAAAATTAATATCCAAAATGCGTACTTATACTCAACTTACACTCATTTTGACTTTCAATTCGAATAACCTCCTTTATTTATATGAGATAAACTCTCAAATATCCGCTTCAAAATTCGAAATCGAAAATTAGTTTAACTAATTCAAAAATTCAGAACAAACTTGGAGACACAGAAAAATCTAATCAAATCTTTCATCTAATATCTATGGATATTACTTCAGAATACCTCTGATTACTTATTGGCCCTCAGTAATAAAACCAAAACCAGTGTTAATTTGACCTCTACTCGTGCGCTTTCTGATACCAGTTTAGTAACGATAGTGAAAATCGGCTGACTGATTTTTTTTTTAATTCCCTGATGCTTGAAAAAAAAAGTTGTCTTTTTCAGATACAAAGGATACTTTTTGAGCGCTCGTAGTACCTACACGAGGGCTATATCATTTCGTCACGATGACTGTATTTTTCGAATTTTGAGCCGAAAATGGTCTCAATCGACAGAGTTCGACTCACTGATGACGAATCCGTCGGAAAATTCTGCCTGTCCGTCCGTCCGTATACACGATAACTCTCGAAAGGAACGTCCTAGAAACTTGAAAATTTCAGTTAGGTTTGAATCTCGGTTAAGTCTGTTATTGCGCAAAATTCGACCGGGGGTACCGTAAATATGGCCGTTCGAATTTTGTTCTCCTGATTACTACGGAACTACTGATTCGATCGTAAATTTTAAACTCAGATGAAAAATAACGTGTTCAAGCTACATGCAAAATTTTGTCCTGATCGCATCACCAGAACCATAGAAACCTTAGAAAATTATAACATTGTAATGGAAAGGCCTAGGGACTTGAAATTTTCAGGATGGGTGTGGATCTCGAATGTCGCGGTCACGTTCATGAATGAGAGAAATTGGACTAGGGGTTCCGTAAATATAGCGTTCAAAATTTTTTTCTTGATAATTTCGAAACTATCCATCGGATTGGAATGAAATTTTGCACATAAATGAAGAATAAAGCATTCAAACTACGTGGGAAATTTCGCCCAGATCGAATTACCGTAAAAAATTCTAGCGAATTTTCGAAAAAAAAATTTGTCACCTAAAGCAGTGACGTGAAGTCTGGATTTTCGCCTTAGTTTGAGATTTTTTTTATTGCTGTCAAAATTTTTCCAATTGGTTTCTAAAACTGGAGAATGCAAATCTACCTAAAAGGTGGATGAACGAGCGCTCAAAAGCTCCTGACTTCACGGCAGTGCTTTTAAAATTTTTCTTTGTATCACGATAGAAGCGGAAAAGCGGAAACAGATAGATTGAGGTCAGCAATGTCAGCCTCAGCATAGAACAAATGTTCTATAACTTATTCCTCTGTGGATTCTATGTTTGTGCAGAGTACTCAAACCGATCCAGGAGTGGATCGTTATTTGTTTTATGTTCCATGTGTAAATGGCGAGCAGCCAAGCACATATGAAAGGATAAAACGAACAAACAAACTTGCCTATCCTTCGGTTGATGTCATCGGCGAATATGAATTTTTTTTTATTCGTCTATGGTTAATATATTTTCAAATTCTGTGATTCAAATTGTCAATTGTCATATGTGACATATATGTGTCAAAATTGGAGAAATGGGACCATTTTTTTGAATTCAAAAGTTACCTCGATACTTTTTAGTACAATTTTTCAATTATATATCTTATTCTTTTTTTTTCTGCCTAAATGTAAAATGTCGGAGAGTTCGCAAAGTAGATTTGAGAAATCTTTGGGTTTATTAACGACAAAGTTTGTTAACCTTCTACAAAAATCAGCAGGTGGAATTTTAGATCTCAAAGTGGTTGGCAGTAATAAATAATATTTTTCTTTCGACTGATATTTATTATTCCTAGGCAGCCGATATGCTGGCAGTGAGGCAGAAGAGGAGAATATACGATATAACTAATGTTCTTGAGGGTATTGGATTGATAGAGAAGAGAAATAAGAATAGTATACAATGGAAGTTAGTTGATTGGTTAATTTCATATCTAGATCAATAAGATCTTTCTTGTTTCAGACCTTTTACATACAAAGATTCATTACCAGGTTGTAATACACAGGAATTTGCAATTAAAGTGACGCATCTTAAAAAAGAACTTACAAAACTGGACGAATACGAACTAGAATTGGATAAATATAGGACATGGGTTGAACAGAGTATAAAGAATATAACTGAAGATATAGAAACCAAAAAGCTATTGTATGTTACCCATAATGATTTCAAAAAATGCTTATGTGAGGACCCTACTGTTATCGTTGTCAGCTGTCCTGTGGGAGATACAAGTGTAAAATTTCAAGTAAAGTTGATAATCATCAGTTAATCAATTATGGTTTTTATACAGTTTTTTCAGAATATAAATCAACAATATAGCCTTAAATTAAAATCACACTCAAGTTCAATGACAGCATATTTGTTGACTGATGCTGATCCTACAATCCAAGTAAAAAAAAGGGTAGGAATAAATCATTTTTTCAATATAATATTCTAAATGATATGTATGTTTAGGACACTTCGGTGAAGAAAGAACCCGATGAATATGAATCACCGCCTAAAAGGAAGAAGTTCGAGGTAGATGAAGATCCAGATTTGGCAGCTGCAGAAATTATATTCAGAAATAATAAAGACAGAAAGAGAAATCATAAAATTAGAATACCAGATGGTAAGTTTTAGTAGAGCAAATCAGTCAGATTATATATTATTACTTCTATTCTAATTTGATTAGCATTTAACCTACGGTTCAAGTTTGAATATCAGTGTTGTCACTTCATTATCCAGCAAATACAAAAAATTTTGGAATTGTAGTTGAGAAAAAATGAAAAAATTTAAACTCAATGCAATGAAAATATGAAGAAATATATCTGATCGAAAGCGAAGATAATTCTGATTCCAGCCACTTGGTGCCAATAATAATTCACAGGAGATAAAACTCTGAACAATTTCTTAGCTTTCTTCAACATATCTTCTACAGTCTAACGTAACAAAATATTCAGTACCTATAGGAAAAGATATAAGAGTAACTAGTCAAATTTCTGAAGATCGATACAGGTTAGGAGAATTATTTCAAATTGATCTCTCAGCAGCCAGTTGTTCAGCCTTTTTCATAACATCCTCAATATTACCAACCATGTAAAAAGCCATTTCTGGAAGGTGATCCATTTCGCCGCTCAGTATTTTCTGGAATCCTTTCACGGTGTCCTCAAGGGGAACTAATTTTCCAGGATGCCCGGTAAATATTTCGGCTACCTGGAAAGGTTGAGAGAGGAAGCGTTGAATTTTTCTAGCCCTTGCTACCGTTAATTTGTCTTCTTCAGACAATTCATCCATGCCTAGAATAGCAATGATGTCTTGAAGTGATTTATAATTCTGCAGTGTTTTCTGAATATTCCTTGCTATAAGGTAATGTTCTTCTCCCACTACTGTTGGGTCCATGATTCGAGAGGTTGAATCTAACGGGTCCACTGCAGGGTAAATACCAAGCTCAGCTGAAAATAGATTCTGATGCTGAAATTCGTTGAATTATCAATAGTTTTTTACCTATAGCTCTAGACAACACCGTTGTAGCATCTAAGTGAGCAAATGTAGTTGCTGGCGCAGGATCTGTCAAATCATCCGCTGGTACATAAACAGCTTGGACAGATGTTATTGATCCTTTCTTTGTTGAAGTTATCCTCTCTTGTAAAGATCCCATGTCTGTAGCTAGAGTAGATTGATAACCAACAGCAGATGGTATTCTTCCTAATAGGGCTGATACCTCAGAACCAGCCTGGGTGAATCTGAAAATATTATCGATGAAAAAAAGGACATCTTGACCTTCTGTATCCCTAAAATATTCAGCAATGGTTAGTCCAGTTAAAGCTACTCTTGCTCTTGCACCTGGAGGTTCATTCATTTGCCCATAAACCAAAGCTACTTTTGACGACCCTTCCTTCAGATTTATTACACCAGATTCAATCATTTCCATGTATAAATCGTTTCCTTCTCGTGTTCTTTCGCCAACCCCCGCAAAAACCGAATATCCGCCATGTGCTTTTGCAATGTTGTTTATGAGCTCCATGATAAGGACTGTTTTTCCAACACCTGCTCCTCCGAAAAGTCCTATTTTGCCACCTTTAGCATAAGGTGCTAGTAAGTCCACAACTTTAATCCCTGTGACCAGAATCTCCTGCTTTACGCTCATTTCCACAAATTCCGGCGCTTCTGCGTGGATTGAAGCTAGTCTCCCAGTTTCAATAGGCCCCCTTTCGTCTATAGGTTCACCGATCACGTTCATTATTCTACCTAAAGTTTCTTTTCCAACTGGAATGCGTATGGGATATCCAGTATCCTTCACTTGTTGTCCTCTAACGAGTCCTTCAGTTCCGTCCATTGCAATTGTACGAACACTTCCCTCTCCTAAATGTTGCGCCACTTCTAAGACAAGGCGCGGTTTTCGATCTTGAACTTCCAAAGCATTGAATATGGGCGGAAGAATCTCAGAGAATTGTACATCTACCACAGCTCCGATTATTGCAAGTATTTGTCCCGAACCAGCATTCTGTTTTTCATGTTCATCTTTTTTCGGTGCAGATTGTGAAGTTTCAAATCTCTTCATGCATTTATTTGGCATGGAAACTCGTCTCTCAAATGATAGGGCTTTTTGTGATAATTTCAACATGGTTCTAATATAACCAACCCTTTCGAGTTCAAATTTCAATAGGATACTGGCGTTATTGACGTTATTAATGTCAATGGACGAAAAATTTGGTATATGGCTACTAATATGTTTACAGTTTTATTTTATCTTTATTCTTTCCAAAAATTTGTGGCCTCCCCTGTTACTGCGAGCGTTTTAGTGAGATAGATGTAGATATTCAACGGCCGATTAATTCCGAAAAAATTCTTAAAATTTTCAAAACTTCAGCACAGGTATCATGCCCTGAATCTTTTCTCGTTCTATATAAAATAATTATAAAAAAATTCTGGGGATGTCCTAATTCATGTCTGTCAATATTTCTACACTTCACAAGATATTTTACTGAAAGAGTTCAATTTGATGTTTCAAAACCAACAATGAATTAATTCACCACAGCTTACTAACTGAATTTTTATGACAATTTGAATTTTTTTGAGGATTTCGAGAAAAATCGTTCAAATTTTTTTTCTCGAAATCGGTAGCTTATTCTATAAAACTACAAGAGACCATAAAGTTTAGTATAACAACAAAGCTGCTTTTCACATTTTTTCGAATTGGCAGTGGCTCCCAAAAAAATGTTCTGGAGGAAAACAGGAGACAGTGTTCCAGAAAAAATATCACCCTGTAGATTTGATATCGAAATTGGCATGTCACATGGTGTAAACTCTCAATAGTAATATTTAAGCCAAATTTTAGTTGAATATCTTGTGAAGTGTAGATACTATGAGAAAAAAAATTCTAACTTTAACACCCTGTATCTCGAAAACGAAACATTTGCGATCCCATGTTTTTGGGACTTTTTCTTCCTGAAATTACTTGAGGAATCTCCCCTCTTCGTTTGTCCCTCCAATTTAGGAACACCCAGTATAATATTTATATAATATAATATGTACTACTGTACTATAATATTATTTGTGATTTTTTTAGGAGTTGACCCTTTGTTGAGGCTGAGTCCTGTACCCCTGAATGAAGACTACAACTTTGGTTTAGATGCAACTGAAGGAGTTCTAGATCTTTTCGATAACAAAGACCAAAATAATGTTTGATTAATATCCCACTCGACCTCTGACATGTGATCTAATTCAATCTGTTTTACTGTATATTTTTCTTTTAAGATCAAAATTTATATAATTATATTAAAAACTAATTTCATTTTGTATTGCTTCCATTGAGTTGTTAATTTGTTGTTGTTTTTTCTATGAAAATGGTTATATGAAGGAATAAAATCTGTATTTTCTACAATTTTATGAAATACTCAATATGTAAAGGAAGATTTTATTGTTTATGGAAATCAGGTTTTTGAGTCCCTGAATTTTGTGAGCTGGTTGAAACATGATCCGGTAATTTGTAAAATGACATTCGAATTTTACAAAAAAAAATCAATTGAAAATATTTTGAAAGCTCTTGCAACTCCGTAAGTTAACGACTCAATGGAAGCATTGAGTTGTTAATTTGTTATTGTTTTTTCTATGAAAATGGTTATATGAAGGAATAAAAATTGTATTTTCTACAATTTTATGAAATACTCAATATATAAAGGAAGATTTTATTGTTTATCGAAATCAGGTTTTTGAGTCCCTGAATTTTGTGAGCTGGTTGAAACATGATCCGGTAATTTGTAAAATGAAATTCGAATTTTACAAAAAAAAATCAGTTGAAAATATTTTGAAAGTTATTGCAATTGGAGCTACATTTTTTCCAGATCGCATGATTAGGACCATAGAAAATCATAACTTTCGAACGGAAAGGCCTAGGGACTTGAAATTTTCAGGATAGGTGTGGATCGCGAATTTCGCGGTTACGTTCACCAATGAGCAAAATTAGACTAGGGGTTCCGTAAATATGGCCGTTTGAAATTTGGTTTTCTTGATAATTTCGAAGCTATGGATTCGATCGTGAAGAAATTTTGTATTCAAATTGAGAATGATACTTTCGAGCTTCATTTTTTCCAGATCGCATGATCAGAACCATAGAAACCATAAAAAATCATAACTTTCGAACGGAAAGGCCTAGGGACTTGAAATTTTCAGAACAGGAGGGAGGATCGCGAATTTCGCGGTCACGTTCATCAATGAGCAAAATTAGACTAGGGGTTCCGTAAATATAGCTGTTCCAAACTATTTCATTTCTGATAATTTCGAAACTCATTATTGGATTGGAATGATATATTCAAACTACGTGGGAAATTTTGTCCAGATCGCATTACCAAGACCATAGATACCATAGAAAATTCTAGCGAATTATCGAAAAAAAAATTGGTCACCTGAAGCACTGACTTGAAGTCTGGATTATCGCCTTAGTTTGAAAATTTGTTTGACAGCTGTCAAAAATTTCCTCAATTGGTTTCCAAAACTGGAAAATGCGAATCTACCTACAAGGTGCATGTACGAGCGCTCAAAAGCTCCTGCCTTCAAGGCAGTGCTTTTCGTAATTTTTCAAATTGAATATTAACTCGGCTGTATGATTCAATTGAATGAACACATTTTCGTCATTATCTGCTACATTGAAGTTATTATTAGTACAAGAAAATCCCACAACATTCATAGGACACTCACTAGTTCAGTTCATTTTAGCTAGAACTAGAAGTCTTATCAGTATCAGATTAATTCTTCAATTGTTGAAGCCAACAAGTTTTGGTAAAGAGGAAGAACATCGAGATCGCTTTTGACAAGCTCAATAACCGATGACAATTGACTGATTTGTCGTTGAAATTTTTTATTGCAAATGGTAGTGTGTCATGTTGTATTATTTCGGAAGTAACTGATTATTGTTTGAAGGAATAAATAGTTACGACTTGAAAGACATCGACTCTTATTTACAACGATGAGCAATAAAGAAAAATTACCCAAATTAGTGGACGTGTATCGTCCGTCTCCTAAAAATCCACTATGCAAGAGGCAGTTACCCCTTGTTGTGGATGAAAACTTAACGGTAAATATATGATAACCAGGGAAAATACTGATATAGTATATTACTAGAACCATTATTTAATCGTAACACAGTAACTTTGAAGAATTGGTTCTATTTCAATTTACTGAAAATGATTGACCTAATAATAATTGAAACGGCTCTTTTAATTAATTTCTTTCAGTTGGTTATGGATTTAAAAGGCTCCGGAATTGTGTGTGATAACCCTCTTGTTAGAGGAAGGGAGCTGGAAGATTTCACTAAAAAATGGAGTAAATTAACAGAACAAGAATTAAGGTCATCTATTCAAATATCAAAGAATCAATTGTTAGCGGTTTTGAACCAGAACGTTCCTTGCGTTGGATGTAGAAGAAGGTAAATAATAACGCATTATTTGTACAATTGAATTTGGATATACATTTTGATGCAGCAATATATTTTCAATTTGATTTGGTTCATTTGAATCTGTTTATTTTCATTTCTTTGGAATATATTTGAAATTCAATAACTTCATCTACTGTTACAGTAGATTTTGAAGGTATCCAAGGTTGGATGTGAGAGAATTCAATATAAATGTGGATTAATTATTGTAGTTTATTACTATAATTTCTATACTTATACATTTATCAAAATTTTTTAATCGAGTTGCATAGGAAGTGAAGTTTTTAGACTTGGGCTTTTTCACATTAAAAGTATATTATCTATTATTAATGTTATTGGTATTGAACTCCATTTGCAAAACTGATTTTTCACAAAGGGATAGCTTTTAATGAAAATAAGAGAGTTGTAGCTAAAGTGTATTGAAACATAATTTTTCTGTATAAATCCTGTTCATAGAAAATGAAGAATTTGAAGAACATTTTATGTTATCAGATGTTTCAAATGAAATTTTTGGTTAAATGAGCTTGGACTTCTAATTTATTAGTTGTTATGAATTTTTTCAGCGTTGAAAGACTCTACTATCAACTTTTCAAATTTGGACACCCTACATTAGAACCACTAATTGTAACAAAAGAAGGTATCATTACAATTCAAGAGGATAAATGTTTGAAACCGCAAATACTGTGTTCTATATTTCATGATCATGCGTGAGTATCAAAACTTATGTATATTGGCTCAGACTGACATAGACGAATTTTATAGATTGAGATTAGCAAAATTGATCGAAAACCAGCCAAAGAGGAACAAGAAAAGTCTGAGGTGTCGTTTGCATTCACTTGATTCTCAAAGGAGCCGTCCTCTAACTCCAGTATGGCGTGATGTGTGGGATTGTATGAAACCTGACTGTAAAAAAGAAGTCTGCATCATAGAAGCTCCAACACTGCATGCAACACTAGAGACATACCTTAGAAAACACAGATTCTGTGGGGAATGTAGGACTAAAGTGTTGAAGGGTGAGTTATTAAACTATACACAATAGTAAAAGCTCTTCTGTTACTCATATTAGAGCTTATTTTAAATGGTTTCTAGTTTGAGATATGTATGTATACTTCATTTAAGAATTATTGACATCGAAGCAGGCCTTGAACGAGGCTTTCAATTTCATCATAGAAATAAAACATCAAACATAAATATAACCTAGAAAAGTTTTCAGTATACGAATTATCGAATAATTAAGCCGGAATATTCCGACTGCTGTTTAAAAATGGGAATTCAGGTTTGAAAGCGCAAAAACATCGTGGAATGCTTTCATATGAAATTATCTGAACTTCCAAGCAAGAAGTTGAGTTGAGATATCATTCATATAAAAGTCAACCATAAAAAATTGAAGATCATTAAAATAAATATTTGTTTTCACTCAAGACCATGCAATCTTTATTGGTATTGGAAATCTTGCAAAATTCTAACCATATAACTATAAGAGTACCATTTCATGTCAGGATTCAAGAAGGATAATTAATGGAATTCTAGCAGGTAGCTAAAGTGGTGCAACAAACAGAAAAGATATTTGATACTCCGCGAGCACGGGGCCAAGTGAATGGATTGGAAAAAATGTTATATATATTAAGAAATGGAACCCCCAAATAGAAAACTTGAACAAGAAACTCAACACCATAATCTACACTCTCAATGCTCCTATACACAGCAAATTTTCAGTCAACCCTATCATATGGCATTGTTTAATGGGGAAACAATACATCACAGAACTAGATATTTAAAACTCAAAAGCAAGCAATCCGAGCTATGTATAGAATGAAATATAGAGACACTTGTAGAGGTGTTTTCAAAAGGAATAAAATCCTGACGTTAAGCAATGTGCTAAAGTGTGTCATCTTCCTAAGCCACAGTGAACTATTTGAACTGTTTCTGAATAACAACCCAACCAGGAAAATTGATCCTTATACAGGGTGTCCCAGAATGAATGGATAATCCTGTAACACTGTATAGAAGAGCCATTGGACCCTCTGAAAAAAATACAAAAAAAAATCTATCCCCACTAGAAATTTTTTTTTTTTCAAAATAATGATTTCTTGCACATCACGTTGCGTTTCTGTGTAACACGCTCACAAATTTGAATCAAATCAATCGGTTCTTCATGGTGAAATAAGTTATGAAGATGTATTGTACCATTTTGAAATTTACATGAAAGGCACATATTTTTTTTTGAGTTGGCCGCACAGGCTTTCTCAAATTTTATTTCCACCATGAACTTTCACATTATGAAATATTCATCACATTTTATGATGAAATTTGAAGTTGGATATTTTTTTCCAAAAAAGTAACAACAGATATCTATACGGTTTTCAGCATATCTATTGGTAATTCAATGAAGAATATTTCACCATGAAGAAACTGATGGATTTGATCCACTTGTGAGCGTGATACACAGAAACGCAACGTGATGTGCAAGAAATCATTATTTTGAAAACAAAAATTTTTCTAGTGGGGATAGATTTCATTGTATTTTTTTCAGAGAGTCCAATAGCTCTTCCTTTACAGGATTATCCAATCATTCTGGGACACCCTTTATATACCCAAGGCAACAATTGAAACTAGCTCAGAATAATGCAAAATACATGTGCATGAAGATCTACAATGCAATTACCTAAACAGTTTCATTCGATTAGAAATGTTGATATATTGAAAAAAGAATTAGTTAAATTTTTGCTGAATATTGAACCATACAACTTGCTAGAATATTTTGAATCTTGTCAAGCTGAAACTGCATCAACTTTGTAACCAGTAACCATTGAAATTATTTGACTTATTCCCCATAATTGTAGGAACTAAATAAATAGTATTATAGAAATAAGAGAGAAACCAAAATTAAGAATCTATGTAGTACATGAAGAATTTTGAAATGAAATTTTTACTATAACTATCAATATATGAACCAATTTGTGAATTATTTAGTGTTCGGTGTTGAATACTTCAAGAAAGTCAATTTTAATTTTCGATTATAAAACTGTCCATGAATTATTGAAAATATTATAATTGATGAGCAATTTCACAAATTATTCAGTATACTTTTGAATTGTGAACAATATAGCATGTGTTCAATGTCAGTATTAGCAGAGGGTACGTGAACAGGTTACCATACAGTATAAGTATAATAAATAAACTTAAAATATCTACGAATGATACAAGAGCAAAGATAAAAATCTCATTGAAAACTTTGTTTCCACGTATAAGTGTAGTGATTTGGATGTGTTTATTGAATAAGCTAACATAGTCCTATTGATGGGAATCCTTTTGCAGGGAAGGTTTCAATATTTATGAAATAATTCACCATTCATAGTTTCATGGTAATCCTTATCATTAATACCACTGTCAAGAATCAGATCACATTCAGATAAAAATCCATCGATTGTTCCAGCATTCAACCTTCACCCTTGAATATACTCGGCATACCTTCTGGATTACTTTCTAGTGTCCACTGACGAAGTTGAATACCGTTTTCAAATATCCAATTTTCATCTAGATAAATGAATTTTTTGTTTTGTTCCATGTATTCTCGGTATTTACCACAAAATCGTACTCTATTTATTATATTTTTCTGTTTATCAATAAGAATTTTCCTTCGATCAACTTTTTTGTATTTGTATTCAATTTTTTTTATGATATAATATTATGTTGACTTCGATCGATTGAAATTTAGGTGCTCTTTGGCCTGTTCAAAAAGGATATCTAAACTGATATATTCATTGTTCTTAATTTTAGCAAAAACAAAGTCATTCAATGTCTCTTGAAGGAATATAGCTTTGAGCTTCTGAGGGGTCTCACAGAGACCTAGGAGAGTCGGGATATAAACAATATTCTTATTGCACGAATATCTCGATAAAATCATCAAAACAAGGTCTCTATGGGTTATTCCTATACCAACCTGAATTCAGCAACCCAAAATATTACTGAATAGTCTATTACCAACTTAAATTCGATTTTCCACAGCCTACCAAGATGTCAATAATTCTTAAACAGAGTATAACTGAATTTATTTTTACACTATGATATATGAAGGGTGTCAACTGACAAACTTTTACTATGTATTCTAGCATATTCGTTGTTGGTAGAGGAACCAGAGCCTTGCAAAGAGAAAGGATATGTTTCTTCACTTTATGCAGGTATAAAGAGGTGTCTCCCTGACAAGCACATACACTTGCAAACGAAGACTGATTACATAACAAAGTTGATAAGTAGGGCTGAACCTGAACTCCTGGGAAGGTGAGTCAATTATATTGAGAAGAAGTATGAAAACTTCGATTAGAATCATTTGGTTAGTGGTTGAAAATTACTCGGTGAATAATATTCGCATATCCAAGCTTGATTATGATATTTTGTTTATATTGCTATCACGGTGATAGTTGATTCACACATCATTCATACACTATTATATAGGGTCTTTCAAATGGACTTTTCAGAAGTAAATAATTGAAAGGCACAGAATTTATTAATTTTTGAGATATGTACAATGTTTGCCATTTATACTCTAAAAAAATATCTGCCATGTGATTTCCTCTTGCGTCTCTACATTACCTGATTCTTCAATCAAAATTTTCAATCACATTCTGGCATAGTTATGGGCTCTCACCAATAACTCGAATAATTTCCGCTTTCAATGATTTTTAAAGGGTGAATAATTTTTTTTAAAAGTGAAGTGATATGAAAACGACAAACCTCTGTGAAAAGTTTGGATAAATAAATTAGAATGAGAATCCATAAAGCAAGTTCCTAACGTTTGAAAAATGTTTCAGTCGAAGAGAACGACACGCAAAAACCTTGGAAATAGCCCAGGAAGAAGTCCTCACTTGCTTAGGAATATGCATGTATGAACGTCTTCATCGCATTTACATGCGGATTAGAGAAGAGGAATGTACCTGTCAGGTTTTCGCAGCTGTTGCAGTGGACACATTGAGTCGTAGTTTCGAAACTGCAGTGGAACTCAAACAAGGTGTCTCACAGTTAGAACTCTTGTATGAAGAACTTGAAAAGGAAGAACAGTTGAAGCAAATTCGTAAAGAGCAAAAAAAGATCAAGCGTAAACGCAAAAAGGGCAAATGTACAGAAGTCGATTCCAAGGAGATTTGTAATGACTGTGACGAAGAAGAAGATGATAAAGATGGAATGGAGAAAGTATGTGATTGCTCAGAGAATGAGAACGAATCGATTAAATGTGAATGTGATCAAGTAAGTGAAAATTTTGTTTTACTTATTCTTCAAATTCATATAATTGTATCCTGGATTTTATGGAAACCTTCTATAATTGTTTCAAAGGAATGCCAAAATAACATTGCATCGAAATGTTGCAAAAGTGTAAATTAAATTTCAGCTTAACTTTGACCTATTACGGTGAAAAAATCGGTAGGTCAATTAGCGCACATGAATGAATGATGAAAATTTGTCTTTTTTGGCGTACAGCGAAAAGTGAATACTCAAAAATAAAGCTTGACTCAACAGATTATTTATTATTATTAACATAATTGCATTTTTTGACAGAAAAATAAACTAAATTATTAAATTGCATGCTACTTGAACCTGTGGAAAACATATTGTCCTCAATCGTAGAAGATATTCTTTCCAAAAAACTGCTTTCTCAATTTATTTTTATTCAGGATCGATTATTCTGAGTTTCCAAGACCTACTTATTGTGAGAGATTCGAGTGTCACAAGCGTTATTGAGAAAAAAGAATAGAACTTCGATCTCTTGGGTCGATCTCCCTCGTTTGTTCTCTTCAGGAATGCGATCAATTTGAAATATTTACTAATATTAATCTAATTTTCTCATATCATAACATTTTCAATCATCGAAAATGACGAAAAGCACTGCCTTGAAGTCCTTGAAGTTTCGGAAACCAATTGGAAAGATTTTGACAGCTGTCAAAAAAAATTTCAAACTTAGATGAAAATCCAGATCTCATGTCAGTGCTTTAGGTGACCAATTTTTTTTTTTCGATAATTGGCTAGAAATTTCTACGGTATCTATGGTCTTGGTAATGCGATCTGGACAAAATTCTCCACGTAGGAGTACATTATTCTTTATCTATGTGCGAAATTTCATTCCAATCCAATAAGAAGTTTCGAAATTATCAGGAAAAAAATATTTTGAACGGCCATATTTACGGAACCCCTATTCTAATTTTGCTCATTGATGATGACGTGATCGCGATCCGGAGCTACCCTGAAAATTTCAAGTCCCTAGGCCTTTCCGTTCGAAAGTTATAATTTTCTATGGTTTCGGTCATGGGGAAAATGTAGCTTGATTATATCATTCTCCATTAAAATACAAAATTACGATCAAATCCGTAGTTTTGAAACTATCAAGAAAACTAAATTTCAAACGACCATATTTACGGAACCCCTAGTCTAACTATGCTAATTGATGAACGCGACCGCTTCATTCAAGATCCACACCTATCCTGAAAATTTTAAGTCCTTAGGCCTTTCCATTACAAAGTTATAATTTTCTATGGTTCTGGTCATGCGAGGCGAACAAAATTGTAGCTTGAACAGGTCATTCTCTATCTGAGTGCAAAATTTCAATAACGAACTTAACCGCGGCATTCGAGATTCGAACCTATCCTGAAATTTTCAAGTTTCTACGTCGTTCCGTTCGAGAGTTATCGTGTATACGGCCGGACGGACAGACTCGAATTTTTCGACGGATTCGTCATCAGTGAATCGAACTCTGTCGATTGAGACCATTTTCGGCTCAAAATTCGAAAAATACAGACATTGTGACGAAATGATATAGCCCTTGTGTAAGTAGTACGAGCGCTCAAAAAACGTGCCCATAGTGTTGTTGGCTGCAGTTGTTCAGCGGTACTGGAAACAGTGATCGTAATCACGATGGTGTTTTTGGTACATCTGTCAACCTCGTCTTATTTAATCAATTTTGTTACGTCTCAATATTTTTGAACATTTTACTGATCTTATGAGGACGGCAATCATCGAAAATTGACCAAATCAGATTAATTTCGTCATTTACCGGACAACATTGACCAATGACAGATGTCAAATTTAATTGATCATTCGGGCTTTACGGAAACACTGATCCTAAACTAAACCTGTTCGGTTCGCTAACAGCTGATTTCAGCGTAATGTCAAAATACTGACAGTTGTCAAAATCGTCCGGTAAATGATTAAATTAATCTAATTAGGTCCATCTTCAATGATCGCGCTGACGCTTCCTAAGTAGAGGCTATATTTATCAGTACAATCTCCACAAAAAGAAAGCAAATTATGCAGTTATTCAAAAATTGATACTCAAATTTGAGATCGACATTGAACGAAATCGGCTGTTAATGAATCGATTCAGATTCCGAACGCTAGAATCAAGTTTAACCCGATCAGTGTTTCCGTAAAGCCCTATAATATTATTCTCAGTGATTGTGAATAATTTATAGTGAAATCTGTCTTTTACTTCACTTTGGTCACACATATTTTCAGAACGGATCAGAACTGAACTGAGCAAGCCTAGAACATAGATCAATCGTATGATCACTAAAATGGTTTAAATAATACGCCTGCTCAGTGAAGTTCTGAATCGTTGTGTAAACAAAACTTTGCACTTGTTAAGTTATATTAAACAATATGGCAGATGGAGTAAGTTGATTTGACTCAATTGAAAAATTTCAACGCAGTTAAAATTTGAATTATAAATTCCAATATGTCTTGCAAATAAAAATGATGTCTTATGGAGAACACAGGTCTCTACTTTTGACAAGTTTGTCATTTATTTGACGTATTCACTGAATATTCTTAGTGTATTTAGAAACGCTAAGCATGCAAATTTTCGGTGTAATTTTCAATTGAATTAACTTTTCTTCTAGCTAAAAATCTACGATTTTCATAATTGAATGAATAAACCTTCACCTCATATCTCGGTCAACATTTCGAATGATTCATTCTTCATATCAATCACGATTTTCAAAAGATTGAAATTAAATATAATGTTCTTATTTTCAGTCAGAAAATAACCGACAAGATGACAACTATGAGTGTTCTAACCTTTGTAATAAGCTGAAAGATTTACAATGCAGCACCGATAATGTGAATGATTGTAAATGTAGTTCCTCACCAGGTGGAAAACCCGATAGTCAAGTTCCCTTTCATTGTGATAATTGCAATGTACCGAATGGCGGTAAGTAATTCGAATCATACAACTTTTTCAAATTCATAATAATTCTTCTATCTGAAAACTTTTGAAGAAAAAGTGTTTTCCCATTCTGGTTTTTTTTTCACAATATGCTATATTTTTTAGGTGGTGGGGAGGAATTTAACAAAAAAGAAAGTGGCTCTTCCAGCGATCATTCCCATGACTGCGGCTATTCATCAGAGAATAACAACGGCTGCTGTGAAACTGGTTCTCTTGTATCCAGTATATCCAGTTCCCCTGAAGGCTCTGAAGTAGCATGTTCAGACTCTTGCTGCCATCATGAAACGAATTATGTTTCACATTATAGGCTTGCATACGGGGGAAATGGATACTACCATCCTAGTTTGCAGGAAATGTTAGATGTAAGTAAAATTATTCAATGTTTTCTTTACTGCTGATCAAATTTCCCTATCATGCACCCAAAGATTAAAATTCGAATGCCTTTTTGGCGAACAGGTTCGAGTCCAATTTATACAGCAAAAGAACTCTAGCATGAGATTAAAATAACATACCTAAACTCACAAACAAACAAAATTATCTTGTCATTGAATAAATAGTTCAGTGCAAATTATTATTTGGGGTATCGTTAATCGTTAGATAGGTCTTCAATTGGTGAGATGAGCTTCTAAAGCAGAAAAAAGTCTGTCCCCCCCCTAGAATTGTAGGTTCTTCAGTTGAAAACTTTTTTCTCCATTTGAATAAACATTTAATTATTATGCTATTCTATTTATATTCTAGGATAATAGTGATGAAGATGACGACAGTTGTTCCATACCTACAGAGGATCTGAACGAGTTCAATAGAAACAGGGAAACAATCGAAGAACAACGTCTGGAGTTAAGAGAAAAGTTAAAAGATAAATTTGCGCATTATTGTTTTTATGGTCCAACACCACCACCCCGTTTATATTAGTTCGATCCAAGTATGCTTCAAATCGAATAATTTTCAATTTCAAGTAATTAATTTTTCGTTTCAGACCAAATTTTTTTATAATAGAAGTTTTCATTTTCAGAAACAAAAAACAATTCAATGTTGTACAACAAAAATTTATCAAATATCATTTTTTTTCAATATGTAATCTTGATCAATCAAGAGATAAATGTATACCTTTTATTTTACTAACATATTTGTTGCATTCCATGGGTTAAATGTTGAAAATAGAGTTGTTTTTTATAGAATTGATGCACTATATGGCATCATTCTTCATTCTATGTAAGAAATAAAGTAAATAAATATTTATCAGGAGTACTTTTCTTTGAACTTGTTCAATTGTTAAGGGGACCATGGCAAGAAAAGGGTTGGAAACTACTGAACATAGTCATCAGTGAATTAATGAAAATTTCAGTATGAACGTGTCCATTGGTTTCTATTCATAGTTCAATTCAATTCCCCTAGGGTTCACAATGAGAGAATCCTTGTTAGTAGCTAAAAAAAAAAGATAACCTAGATGGAAAAAAAATATTCATGAACATAATACAATTCCAGTAATAAATGAGGGGAAGCAATTTTCACATAATCTGACCTGGAGAGCAAATTTCATGAAGTTGGGTATAAAGCGCGCCTTCTATCTGCAATAGAGTTTTGCGTAAAAGTTTTTTTGAAGAAGTAACATCATACCAATACACATTTTGAATTAAGCGATCCTAGGGATAGTTAAATTCCTGAATTTATGACCTTTAAAATTCATGCATCAGATTTACTAGATAGAAGGATCTAATTTCATGAAATTAGCTTTTATGGTTTCCTAAACGGCGGAGACACGAGTTTCTCATTCGATTTTTAGATTTTAAAGCACTGAGTGTAGATTTATGCAGTTTTTATGTAGCAGAGTAACAATTTAATTTGGCCAATCTTTAACTTCCTATGTTTTTAATTGTTATTTTGGGCTGCATAAATCCACACTTAATACCTTAACTGCGAAAATATCGAAGGTTTATTCATTGGAAAGTAAACTGAAACAAATAGAGAACCATGTACTCGAAATGTTAAGCTTTAGCAATTATTTCAAGGATATTCGATCTGGTATTCATAAATTAAATAACATCTTCAAATAATTAAATATATTGTCCTATACAAAGAGATGCATTAGTTCCACCAAATCCAAATGCATTTTTCAAAGCTTTCCTATTATTAACATCCCATTTTTGACACTCGTTAGGCACAAAGTTGATACCACTGTCTTCGCTATTTTCCAAATTTATGGTTGGAGGTAAAACACCTTCCTGCACTGCTTTGACCGTGAAGACAGTCTCCAGATTACCCGCAGCACCCAGTAGGTGTCCATGCGCTCCCTTTGTGGAAGACACAGCTAAATGTTCAACATGATTGTTGAATAATTTCCTAATGGCTTTGATTTCTATTGTATCTCCTAATGGAGTCGATGTTGCATGAGCATTTATATAAGTCAATTTATCAACAGTTATATCAGCATCTCTTATAGCTCTTTGCATTGCTAATAGAGCTCCTGTCCCATCAGATCTGGGAGCTGTTAGATGAGAGGCATCTCCTGACAAACCATACCCAAGGATTTCTGCATAAATACTTGCTCCTCTTGCAATAGCATGTTCCATTTCCTCTAGAATAAGTATTGCTGAACCTTCACCCATTACGAATCCATCTCGTTTGATATCAAAAGGACGAGAAGCCTTTTCTGGATAATCATTGAAAGAAGTACTCAATGCTCGCAACCTACAAAATGCTGCTATTGATAAAGGTGATATGCACGCTTCAGTCCCCCCACAAATCATTATATCAGCATCACTACTACGAATGAACCTAAAGGAATCACCTATCGCATGTGCACCTGTTGCACAAGCTGTTGAAACTGAGTGATTTGGCCCACGAAAACCGTATCTTATACTAATCTGGCCTGCAGCCATATTTGGTAATATTCTAGGAACAAAAAAAGGACTTACATTTCGGTAACCCTTATTCAAAGCATCATTTGTGTCACAAATATCTTGTAAATCTACCATGCCCATGCCAATGGCTACTCCAGTTCGCAACTTTGTATCTTCATCAACATCAAAAAGTTTCGAGTCTGTTAAAGCTTCTTCCGTAGCCATGAGTGCATATGCAGTCGCAGAACTCATAGATTTCAGTTCAGTCTTAGAGAAACGACTAGTTAGATCGATTCTTTCACCACCAGATTTAATGAAACCAGCTATTTTGCAAGGCAGTTTCTCAAACTTTGGCGCCTCCAATTTTGTTATACCACAATTGCCAGCGATTATATTTTTCCAAGATTCTTTCAGACTACCTCCAACAGGTGAAACTACACCCATACCAGTTACAACAACTCTCCTATGCATTTCGAAATATCTCGAAAATTTGATTACGATATTGTTTATTTTGCATTGAAAGTGGTCATTGCCAATTGTTTTCTTGGGTTAATGTTAATATACCATCAAAGAGTAACAATCAAAGAGTCTAATCTTTGATACCATATACCTAGGGATGAAACGATACGAGTAAATACAAGTACATACTCGATACTTTTCCACCGATACCAAGTACTTTTAGTATCGATACTTTGGAATTAAGTATCGAGTAGGTATCGGTCAAAAGGTAGGTATCGGTCAAAAGTACTCATATCGGTAAATGTCAATGTAACTCTTTCATTTCAACATTGATGAAAAAAAAACTGTATATCTTAAACTGAAATTTTTGAACGCATCCGTTTTTCGCTTCTCATTTTTGAGTGCTCGTACTACTTACACGAGGGCTATATCATTTCGTCACGATGTCTGTATTTTTCGAATTTTGAGCCGAAAATGGTCTCACTCGACTTTGTTCGACTCACTGATGACAAATCCGTCGGAAAATTCGAGTCTGTCCGTGCGTCCGGTCGTCCGTCCGTCCGTCCGTAAGCACGATAACTTCCGAACGGAACAACCTAGAGACTTGAAATTTTCAGTGTGGGTTCAGTTCCCGAATGCCTCGGTTAAGTTCGTTAATGGGCCAAATTCCACCAGGGGTTCCGTAAATATGACCGTTCAAAGTTTTGTTCCCCAGATTACTTGAAGACTACAGATTCGATCGAGATGAAATTTTGCACTCAAATGGAGAATGGGGCGTTCAAGCTACATGTGAAATTTCGTCCAGATCGCATGACCAGAACCATAGAAACCATAGAAAATTGTAACTTCTGAACAGAAACGCCTAGGGACGTGAAATTTTCAGGATAGGTGTGGATCACTAATGTCGTGATCACGTTCATCTATGAGCAAAATTATACTAGGGGTTCCGTAAATATGGTCGTTTGAAATTTTGTTTTCTCGATAAATTCGAAACTACGGATTCGATAGAGATGAAATTTTGTATTTTAATCGAGAATGATATATTGAAGCAATATTTTGTCCACGTCGCATGACCAGAACCATAGAAACCATAGAAAATTGTAACTTTCGAACGGAAAGGCCTAAGAACTTGAAATTTTCAGGGTGGGTTTGGATCGCGAATTTCACGGTCTCGTTCATCGATGAGCAAAATTAGACTAGGGGTTCCGTAAATATGGCCGTTCAAAATATTTTTTTCCTGATAGTATCGAACTTACTGATCGGATTGGAATGAAATTTTCACCTTGCTGAGGAATAATGTTTTCAAACTACGTGCAAAATTTTGTCCAGATCGCATCACCAAGACTATAGATACCGTATAAAATTCTAGCGAATTATCGAAATAAAATTGATCAGCTGAAGCACTGACAGGAAGTCTGGAATTTCGCCTAAGTTTCAAAATTTTTTTGACAGCTGTCGAAAATTGCTTCAATTGATTTCCAAAACTGGAAAATGCGAATCCACCTACAAGGTGCATGTACGAGCGCTCAAAAGCTCCTGCCTCCACGGCAGTGCTTTTCGTAATTTTTTCGTTTTAGTTTTGTGTAGTTGGCAAGCTTGTTTGTCTATATACTTTTTTGTGTTTTTACCCTTAACGTTCCAGAACAAGAGCGCGGACTCACACTCCGCAGTCCTACATGTTGTAAGTTTATGAAGGGGATGTTCATCGCCCCCTTTATAATCTATGTATAGCTGCTTGCCTGGATTCTCTTCATTATAAAAAACAACTTTTGGTTTGCAGAAAAATATTGTATTTTTCGAAATTTTTCTGTCTGTTATATGTTCAGCTGAAAATGAAATTTGAAAATGAACGAATATTTTTTTCAAATATTCAAAATATATCGTTTCACGAAAAAATCAGCATTAAGTCAATGAACACAAATCCTGTGGGTCTGCAACGTGTACTCATGCCGCAAAAGTCGGAGCGAGTCGTATCCCGGAAGGTTAATTTTCCAGAAACTATTCGATACGAGTAAGTATCGATACTTTTCCACCGATACCAAGTAAGTATCGATACTTGACGACCGATACCGTATCGAGTAAAAGTATCGATACCTCAATGGTATCGTTTCATCCCTACATATACCGGAAAGAACATCAAAGTTGTTTATTTGCGCAGGCGCCAAATCTACTTTATGTTCTGACAATAACAAGATGGTTTACATTTTTAAAATAGTTTATAAATTGATGGTAAATTTGCTTGAAATGTACTCGAAATATCATGAAACAGTTATATTATTCTAAATTATATAAATTAACTGTTTTCAGTAAGAAAAAATTGACGCAACCAATATCGGTTCTTCCTCTTCTTTATTAGTTAGGAAGAAGATTTCATACATTTTTCACATTGTGGCCACACTGGCAACGCCGCGAACGACAAATGTTTACCTAATCCTAATCGTATCGCCTTAAGTTCATGGTTCAAGTTTCACAGTGTAAATCATCTTATTATAAATCTAATATAGTATCAAAAATGGGAAGATTTTGTTACATTTGTAAAATAGACCCTCTGGAGCCCGGAAATGAAATAATATCTTTACATTCGTAAGTATAGGTTATTTTTCTTTTGTTATGATATTCAGTGTCGACTCGTGGGGTATAAAAGAATTTTTACAGACTTCCTATTAACACCAACCGAAGAAATATTTGGTTTTCTCTACTTGGCTTAGACAAGAATTCAGTGACATTATTATCAGTAATAATTGCAAGAAACTATTGAAAAGAGATCCAATTCCATTTCATGATGTTTTTGAGCACCCCGAAAGTACAAGGTAAGAATTTTTACTTACTTGTCTTGGAAGAAGTGTTTAATGAGCACACATTTCATTAAATTGGTTTTAGCTCAGCTTCTTTTAGTGAAAGTACAATTAGTATTGTATCCGTAACATCAGAGGAAAGCCCACTAAAGAAGAGACCCAGGTCAGAATCATTCGATGAATTCAATATGTATGTATTGTTTTGAATTATTCTAAACTGAACATTATATGCAAAATAATAAATATCGCTAAATGAATTAAATAACATACATTAAATTTTCAGACCATCTACATCCTTTGTCAGTGTTGCATCGTCTTCAACAAGCACAGCATCAGAAATGGCAAATTCATCAACAATTACTTCATCTGAGAGTGAAGAAATTTTAACACAACCAGGAAAAATATTGATAAAAGAGGCAATCAAAAATCGAGCTACTCCAAGAAGACGAGAAAGGTGAACCGATTGATTTATTATTTTATTATTAGTCTATGGGTTTTGGCATGTTCCCGCGACAGTAACACGCACCTGGCTGGAAAGCAGTTTATATGTGAATACAAGTCAATGAGGTGATTCCGGTGAATATTTACATCTGTATATATCAATTTTCATTATTAGTAAATGACTTTTCCGAAATATAAACTATACTAGATGTTACAGATCGAAAGAAGAGGGGATCATTCTGAATCCACGAAAGAAGCAATTCAAACGATTTTTATGAATTGACCATAGTTGAAGCAGTCTAATCTTTGATTGGATATTGTGTACGTAAATATTTTATATCAAACTATTCATTAACAATTGAGTTATATTCACAATATCAATAATTCGAAGCAACTAACAATTCAGGAATGCATGTGCTGTAATTTTTTCAGTTAAATTCAATTTTAGTTTCAACTCAGCCAATTTTATTTTTTTTTAGTTTTAATGAGGCTGTAATTGTTGATGTTAATTCTTGTGGATTTTCTTTCTTAAAGAATATTCAAGAAATGTAAATATAAACTTTTCAATTTGGGAGAAAAACTAGTAGATCTTGATCGTTTACTTCAAGATCAGGATAAAGACTCCATCAGGTTGATGAAACAAATGATTCCATTGGATATCAGCCATGAATTAATGGCCCTGAAGAGGCACAGAATGGATTCCACTATCTCAGCTTGCTATTGAATGGAGAAAGAATAAATATCAGAGCGATGGAAGGTATGTTGTTGAATGCAAAATAACACTTAATATTCCTCCATTTCTGTTTAAAGGTTAAAATCAGAATAATTTGAAATTTTTTTCGTATTGAAGCATCTGTTCGCAAATGATTTGAGTCCTCACTTCCATTCTAAGGAGTAAATAATGTTCAGTGGTGAGATTGGCTAACTTCCGTTTTATTTTTTATACATTAATTATTCCGTTCCCAAAGTTCCTTCCTTACGAATTATTTTGTATAGAATAGTCATGAAGTTTCACTTAGAACAAATTCTTGATATATTTCATAGTGTTTAATTTTTCATGGAAATCAATTCACATTTTATTTATTTTTTCATGGAAGTTGCCAAAAGTGTACTTCGTTTTGAATAATATAGACTCCAGTATTATATTAGATCAGCGTAGTTGCTCTGAATGGTTTTAAAAATCAAACCAGGATTTGTTTGGTTGATGTAACTAAACCTAAGAACAATATATTAATTGTTATTTGGTTTTCAGGTTCTGAAACTTGAAACAGTTTATGCTAAAGAATTTTGTTAGCGAAAAGAAGAAAAACCACATAAAGACATTAGATATAGATTCGATTATCAATGCAAGTTATCCAATAGGCAGAGAATAACAAGGTATTAGAAGGTATGCTTTTGTATTTTCCTTGCGACTTGTTCATACAAGCATCATGGTTCGATATCTCAATAAGACAAAATTTTGTCTTTCGAATAAGAATTACCCACAAATGATACTTGTGGATTTTCATTGAAAGAAATCCATAATTATCTTCTTTCACAAATCAACTGCAACTTAACAAATATAATGAATATATTATGTACATTGATACTTTTCATATTCAAGTGTATCTAGGCGCAATCTATACTGAAGTGGAAAGAGTATTGTTTCAATCTTAGAGAGTATTTTAATTTTCATAGTTGTGCCATATGCTTATAGATGGCGCAAGAGGTATCCAATAAATTGGGTTATGGTGGAGGCGGTGTAGTAAGTTAATGGTTCCTCGTAGCGCATCCACCATAATAGCTATTTGGACAGACCACAGGCTGTTTTCTTTTTGTTTATTTTAACTGTAGTATTGTTCATGTTGTGGTAGTCGCTCCTCTGAATGATTTCAATATTAAATCAGGATTTGTTTTCTCGTTCTAACATGCCCTGAAATTTTAATATTATATTATTATATATTTCAGATTTGGAGGTATTGTGTTCTTATCCGTTATTGTGAAGGATTTCTTTTGCATAATGAGGATGAATCCTTAAACGCAGGTATATAAGTGACAGAGGAGACCTGGGTTATGAGAGGTATGATTTTATATTTTCATTGGGACTTATATAAATGTTTAGATACTTCATAAAAAATTACGATAAGCACTGCCGTGAAGGCAGGAGCTTTTGAGCGCTCGTACATGCACCTTGTAGGTAGATTCGCATTTTCCAGTTTTGGAAACCAATTGAGGAAATTTTTGACAGCTGTCAAACAAATTTTCAAACTAAGGCGATAATCCAGACTTCAAGTCAGTGCTTTAGGTAACCAATTTTTTTTTCGATAATTCGCTAAAATTTTCTACGGTATCTATGGTCTTGGTAATGCGATCTGGACAAAATTTCGCACGTAGTTTGAATACATTATTCCTCAGCTAGGTGCAAAATTTCATTCCAATGAAATCGCTTGTTTCGAGATTATCAGGAACAGAATATTTTGAACGGCCATATTTACGGAACCCCTAGTCTAATTTTGCTCATTGATGAACGTGAAATTCGCGATCCAAAAGCACCCTGGGCCTAGGCCTTTTCCTTCGGAAGTTATAATTTTCTATGGTTCTGGTCATGCGATCTGGACAAAATGTTGTTTAATATGTCATTCTCGTTTAAAATACAAAATTTCGTTACGTTCGAATCTGGAGTTTGGAAATTATCAAGAAAACTAAATTTCAAACGACCATATTTACGGAACACCTAGTATAATTCGGCTCATAGATGAAAGTGATCACGACAATCGAGATCCACACCTATCCTGAAAATTTCAAGTCCCTAGGCGTTTTCGTTCAAAAGTTACAATTTTCTATGGTTCTGGTCATGCGATCTGGACAAAATTTCACATGTAGCTTGATAACCTCATTCTCCATTAGAGTGTAAAATTTCATCTCGATCGAATCTGTAGTTTCAAAGTAATCAGGAAAACAAAATTTCGATCGGCCATATTTACGGAACCCTTAGGCGGATTTTGCCCAATAACGAACTTAACCTCGGCATTCGAGATTCGAACCTACCCTGAAAATTTCAAGTTTCTAGGACATTCCGTTCGAGAGTTATCGTGTATGCTTATACATGTTTCTTAATTTGCAGGGTTGGGTTTTCACGAAGTAGGACAGCCTTACAAGTTGCAGATTGGTTTTGGCGTGTTCTTGTCATAGCGCGGGTGTAAAGCTCAAGTGCGTCAAGCTCCG
The DNA here is from genome assembly GCA_963966015.1 of Aphidecta obliterata. Taxonomy (NCBI): domain Eukaryota; kingdom Metazoa; phylum Arthropoda; class Insecta; order Coleoptera; family Coccinellidae; genus Aphidecta; species Aphidecta obliterata. Next base: position 12,391,691 of record OZ014433.1, on the reverse strand, counting down.
CAGTGACGCACGCCCTGATAACTGACGAGATTGATGAAATCAATGCGAGAATTTTTCAATTTTCAAAACCTTCTGTAGATCTTATTCCAATGTACATAATAAATCAGAAGCCCTGTAAAAGTAATTGCAATAAAAAGTATAACAAAATTGAGTTCTCATGTTGCTGCCGTCTCACGGCAAAAGCTCCAAGTTTTCCCTGAACAGGTGCTGCTCCCCGTGGCAGAATCCCGAACTTCCTAGACATGTGCTGCCCTCTGGTGGCAAAAGCCAGAAGTTATTTTTTTTTGTCGGGTGCTGCCACCTGCCCGCAATAGCTTGAAGTTATTCCACAGGAAGGCAGGTTTCTGTACTGAAATTCTCGTGAATTTCTAGTTCGGCCCTTGCCCACTAGGTGGCGCTAGTTGCAGTTCAGCGCCCTCTACAGGAATTATGATGAACCAATTAGTTTGGCTATATTCCTGAAGTGGGGCGCTGCACGAATCGCAGCGCCCTCTACTGGCGTAAAGCTCAGCTTTACGCCATTTTACTAATTGGTACATCATAATTCCTCTAGAGGGCGCTGAACCGCAACTAGCGCCACCTAGTGGGCAAGAGCTGAACTAGAAATTGACAAGAATTTTCAATACAGAAACCTGCCTTCCTATGTAAGAACTTCAAGCTATCGCCGGCAGGTGGCAGCACCCGACAAACAAATTCAGGATTTCGCCACCAGAGGGCAGCACATGTCTAGGAAGTTCGGGATTCTGCCACTGGGAGCAGCACCTGTTCAGGAAAAACTTGGAGCTTTTGCCGTCAGATGGCAGCCCCATTAATACTTCTTGAACTATAAATAAACCAAAAACTTCGTTCATAATTTTATTACGCTTACAATTTGAACATAACTTTACGGAACATAGATCGGCTATATCTCCAAAAATTGGGTCATATTCACATTAGTAACATATAAAAACAAAAATTTGTTGTATATTAATCTCATCTCTTCAGATCCGTTGTTGGCATACGTTGGCTACAATTCCGCATCTGCAATGTGCAAAGCCTCCAGGAGGCCTCTCCCTGTGAAACGAAAGTGATTTTCAGATATTATGTGAAACAAATCATATTTCTAATAATTACTATGAAGTTACTACAATAACAGTACAGAAAAAAATCTCTGAGCTCTTTTTGTATGTATGTTTTTTAAACCAATCGTTTGAAGAACTACCAAATAGAGAAAATACCAGAAAATGGTAGGGAATCAGAAGCAAATACAGGGTGTATCCAAATTCGACGTGAACCTTGGAGTATGTGTTAGTATCATTTGCTGTCATTTGAGCCATATTTATTGATATCCAAAAATCAACAGTTTACGAGTTATTTGAGTTTTTGTGTTTTTTGAAAAATTAGTCACCTTACTTCATTTTTCGTCAATTTTTTTTACGTTGAGCAAGTTTGATTGTAATTTGGATTATTTTAATCAGAGAAGGACATGATGGAGTGAAAATATGCTGTAATAGATGTTGAAAAAGAATTGGTTGGTTGGAAATAAACGACAGCAAATGAGTCATACTAACACATCCTCCAAGGTTCAAGTCGAATTTGGAAACATCCTGTATATAAGGAATAGAAATAACAAAAAGGTAAGTGACTGACGACGCTGCTTTCGAATATGATATGAAATCCGTTTTTCCCTGGACAATCTAAATCTTTAACAAGTCTTGTTCCAAATATAAAACCATACCTTCCATCACCCAGGTTTTCTCTGCCTTGCGATTTATCTGCGTTTTGGGAAAGCCTCCGAATCTGAAAGAGCATGTAAACAGAATAATTAATATTGTAGCATGTTGATACAAAAAAAAACCAATACTAATTGAATCTGAATCTGAAAGAGCATGTAAACAGAATAATTAATATTGTAGCATGTTGATACAAAAAAAAACCAATACTAATTAAATATTGGCATAGATCTGGGCCACCCCAAAATATCTAATACTACAGTTCAAATGAAGCAAATGAAAATAGCCTAGGGTCTGCCTAAACTATAGCAATATGGCGAATGCACTCTGAGGAACTATTACAACTCAATTCAACGCATCCACCATAATGTAATTCACAAGTATAAGGTGAAAAAAAAAGTTAAATATCGAGAAAAAATATGAAAATTTACCATTAATTGACCACGCTGATTCACAATATGCAATATGTTTTTGAGCACTCCTACTACTTACACGAGGGCTATATCATTTCGTCACGACGTCTGTATTTTTCGAATTTTGAGGCGAAAATGGTCTCAAACGACAGAGTTAACTCACTGACGACGAATCCGTCGAAAAATTCGAGTCTGTCCGTCCGTCCGGCAGTCCGTAAGCACGATAATTCTCGAATAGAAACACCTAGAAACTTGAAATTTTCAGGGTCTCGAATGTCGCGGTCAAGTTCGTTATTAGGCAAAATTCGACGAGGGGTTCCGTAAATATGGCCGTTCGAATTTTTTTTCTCCTGATTACTTCGAAACAACTGATTCGATTGAGCTGAAATTTTGCCCTCAGATGGAGAAGCTACATGCAAAATTTTGTCTTGATCACATGACCAGAACCATAGAAAATTATAACTTTGTAATGGAAAAGCCTAGAACTTGAAATTTTCAGGATACGTGTGGATCTCGAATGTTGCGGTCACGTTTATCAATGAGCAAAATTAGACTAGGAGTTCCGTAAATATGGTCGTTTGAAATTTTGTTTTCTCGATGATTTCAAAACTATGAATTTGATCGTGACGAAATTTCGTATTATAATGGAGAATGATATATTCAAGCTACATTTTTTCCAGATCGTATGACTAGAACCATACAAAATTATAACTTTCGAAGGAAAAGGCCTAGGGACTTGAAATTTTCTGGAAAGGTTTGGATCTCGAATGTCGATCATTCATCAATGATCAAAATTAGACTAGGGGTTCCGTAAATATGGCCGTTCAAAGTATTTTTTTCCTGATAATTTCGAAACTACTGATTGGATTGGAATGAAATTTTGCACCTAGATGAAGAATAATGTATTCAAACTACGTGGGAAATGTTGTCCAGATTGCATTACCAAGACAATAGATACCGTAGAAAATTCTAGCGAATTATCGACAAAATAGCACTGACGTTAAGTCTGGAGTTTCGCCTTAGTTTGAAATTTTTTTCAATTTGTTTCCAAAATTGTATGATGCGAATCTTTCTATAAGGTGGATGAATGAGCGCTCAAAAGCTCTTGACTTCACAGCAGTGCTTTTCATAATTTTTTTTCAATGATAATACAAAATCATACCTCTCATAACCCAGGTTTTCTCTGTCACTCATAACTGTGTTTAAGAATTCATTCTCGTTACGCAAAAGAAATCCATCACAATAATGGATAAGAATACAACTACTCCAAATCTGAAACATCGAATAATATATGAGGATATGTTGGAACGAGAAAACAAATCCTGGTTAAATATTGAAATTATGCACCACAACATCAACAATACTATGACAGTAAAATAGAACAAAAAGGAAACAGCCTGATGTCTGTCCTATAGTTAATATGGTGGATGCGTTATGAGAAACCATTCAAACTTGTTAAACCGCATCTACCATAACACAATTTATTGGATACCTCTAGCGCCATCTATACGCATATAACAAGGGTAACCCTGTCACAACTATGAATATAAAAGTACTCTTTAAGATTGAAACAATACTCTTTCCACTTCAGTATAGATTGCGCCTAGATACACTTGAATATGAAAAATATCAATTCATTATAATATTTATCAAGTTGCAGTTGATTTGTGAATGAAGATAATTATGGATTTCTTTCAATGAAAGTAAAAATCCACAAGTATCATTTGTGGGTAATTCTTATTCGAAACACAAAATTCTGCCTTATTGAGATATCGAACCATGATAGTATAAACAAGTCACAAGGAAAATACAAAAGCATACCTTCTAACACCTTGTTATTCTCTGCCTCTCGGACAACTTGCATTGATAATCAAATCTATATCTAATGTCTTTTTGTGATTTTCTTCTTTTTGCTAACAAAATTCTTCAGCATGAACAGTTTCAAGTTTCAGAACCTGAAAACCAAATACCAATTAATATATTGTACTTAGGTTTAGTTACATCTACTGGTTTGATTTTCAAAACCATTCAGAGCAACCACGCTGATCTAAACTTTTGGCAACTTCCATGAAAAGAGAAATGAAATGTGAATTGATTTTCATGAAAAATTTAACACTATGAAATATATCAAGGATTTGTTCTAAGTGAAACTTCATGACTATTCTATACGAAATAATTCGTAAGGAAGGAACTTTGGGAACGGAATAATTAATGTATAAAAAATAAAACGGAAGTTAGCCAATCTCACCACCGAACGTTATTTACTCCTTGGAATGGAAGTGAGGATTCACATCATTTGCGAACAGATGCTTCAATACGAAAAAAATTTCAAATTATTCTGATTTTAACCTATAAACAGAAATTGAGGAATATTAAGTGTTATTCTGCATTCAACAACAAACCTTTCATCGCTCTGGTATTTATTCTTTCTCCATTCAATAGCAAGCTGAGATAGTGGAATCCATTCTGTGCCTCTTCAGGGCCATTAATTCATGGCTGATATCCAATGGAATCATTTGTTTCATCAACCTAATGGAGTCTTTATCCTGATCTGAAGTGAACGATCAAGATCTACTAGTTTTTCTCTCAAATTGAAAAGTTTGTATTTACATTTTCTGAATATTCTTTGAGGAAGAAAATCCACAAGAATAAACAGCAAAAATTACAGCCTCATTAAAACTAAAAAAAAATAAAATTGGCTGAGTTGAAACTCAAATTAAATTTAACTGAAAAAATTACAGCACATGCATTCATGAATTGTTAGTTGCTTCGAATTATTTATATTGTGAATATAACTCAATTGTTAATGAATAGTCGGTACATACACTTAAATTTGATATAAAATATTTACGTACACAATATCCAATTATCCAATCAAAGATTAGACTGCTTCAACCATAGACTAATAATAATATTTTATTATTAGTCTATGGCTTCAACTATGGTCAATATCCAATCAAAGATTAGACTGCTTCAACCATAGACTAATAATAATATTTTATTACTAGTCTATGGCTTCAACTATGGTCAATTCATAAAAATCGTTTTGAATTGCTTCTTTCGCGGATTCAGAATGATCCCCTCTTCTTTCGATCTGTAACATCTAGTATAGTTTATATTTCGGAAAGTCATTTGCTAATAATGAAAATTGATATATACAGATGTAAATATTCACCGGAATCACCTCATTGACTTGTATTCACATATAAACTGCTTTCCAGCCAGGTGCGTGTTACTGTCGCGGGAACATGCCAAAACCCATAGACTAATAATAAAATAATAAATCAATCGGTCCACCTTTCTCGTCTTCTTGGAGTAGCTCGATTTTTGATTGCCTCTTTTATCAATATTTTTCCTGGTTGTGTTAAAATTTCTTCACTCTCAGATGAAGTAATTGTTGATGAATTTGCCATTTCTGATGCTGTGCTTGTTGAAGACGATGCAACACTGACAAAGGATGTAGATGGTCTGAAAATTTAATGTATGTTATTTAATTCATTTAGCGATATTTATTATTTTGCATATAATGTTCAGTTTAGAATAATTCAAAACAATACATACATATTGAATTCATCGAATGATTCTGACCTGGGGCTCTTCTTTAGTGGGCTTTCCTCTGATGTTACGGATACAATACTAATTGTACTTTCACTATAAGAAGCTGAGCTAAAACCAATTTAATGAAATGTGTGCTCATTAAACACTTCTTCCAAGACAAGTAAGTAAAAATTCTTACCTTGTACTTTCGGGGTGCTCAAAAACATCATGAAATAGAATATAGTTTATATTTCGGAAAAGTCATTTACTAATAATGAAAATTGATATATACAGATGTAAATATTCACCGGAATCACCTCATTGACTTGTATTCACATATAAACTGCTTTCCAGCCAGGTGCGTGTGACTGTCGCGGGAACATGCCAAAACCAAACTGTCAGAAAAACGTAAGCAAAACAGCAAAAATGGCGGGTTTGGCGTTGAACAGCTGTCAGAGCTTGAAGCCCCGAAAATTCGGTTATATGCACCACGGGGAAGGGGAAGGTAGGGCGAGGGCTTGACACTCCGGCACTGGATCGGTCAAACTTATGTCAAACTTTGGTTTGGAGCACTCCTAGGGCGCCCCAGACACTATTGTAAATTAAATCACGAACCGCTAGATTTAAATCACAAGATGTCGGGCCGAATGGGGGTCAAAATTATTCTGTCATTTCTGTCTTTCATAACAAGTAAATCGAATATTTTTTTTAAATTGCGGAATTAATGATAAAGCCTGTGAAATTCGAGATAACCACTTCGGAAATTTTTGATTATGTGGGTGAACGTGAAGCAAATGACCACATTGTTATGGAAAATTATTGAACTTACGATAAAACAAATCATCTTTCAGGAAGTGCTTGCTGCAAACTAAAAAATTCTTTGAGATAAGTTTCCCAATCTTCAAGATTGTCTGCCATTTATTAACTGCCTTGGGATTCAACGGGAATTTATGCAAATAAATTTCAGAAGAACTTTGTGATGGAGCATTGAGGAACAGAGTTCATTTTTCGTAATCTTATTTCCACATTAGTCATTACTTCTTACAATCCGCTGCATTTTCAGCTCGTATACAGTTTATTTCAAACAATTTTCCATAAAATATCATTCAAATATATCACTTTCGATTCATAAATGATTTAAAATCATACAAATATTTCACATTTCACCCATATAAACACACATAAGTTAGTTTGTTGTTCACCTCTCGAATATTTCAAACGATTAAAAGTAGATGTCGCCCACTCCGTGATTCCTCCCTAGTCTAGAATCAGTGATCGGGTTAAGCGGATTAACGTATTTCTGTAAATCTATGGAAAATTTGAATTAATGGCTCCAAATGGATATTGATTATAATGAGTTTCCAAATTCGATATTCCTTCAAAACCATAGCAACATATGTGTTTATATACAATGTACCTTGTCAACTTCTCAATCCATGATTTTAAAATATTAGAATTTCTTCCAGTTACAAGGGAATTCTTGACAAATGTCTGATCACAACGAAATATCTCAAACCAACAATGAATCAGTTGATGAGAAGGAAGAACTTAATAACACTATTACAAATGATACCGACGAAGGAAGTTTTTCCTCATTTGAATTCACAACTGCCAATTACTCAGAAAATTTTGATACTCCAAGTGAAGGTAGTTCAAGCTTTGGAAGATTGAGTAAATATTCTACCTATGATGGTTCAGTGCTGAATAAAACTTTCAGTGATAATCGTTTAAGGGATATTGATAGAGATAATTCAATACTTATGTCTAAAATTTTATCTAAATCCAAAAGACCAAAGCAATACAAGATATATCAGCAACCACAAATCAGATCTAGTTTTGATATAAATAGGAGGAAAGCTCAAGCTAAAATTGAATATGAAAATAAAATTTTGCTCAAGAAGATTCAAGGGGCCAAGCCAGCTGTGAAAAATTAATGTATACATACTTTTGGGAATAAAATATTTATTATGAAATTGGTAATCATATTACATTTCAACACATTTTAATTAGAATTGATTTAAATATGTAGTAGAAAATTTAAACATACACGAGTAGAAAATTAGTATATTTAATATGATTCAACAATAGGATTTAGATTTTAAATAATTAAATAAATGACTTTTAGTAGTACAATACAATACAAATAGAACATATAAAATATATGGTATGAAGCTGGTATATAATAAACTACTCTTTTGGTAAGCTATAACACTAACAAATCGAGTTAAAAAGATGTCAATATTTTCAACAATTATCTTTGGGAGACCTGAATTACCACCTAAGAACTATTAGATTATACAAAATGTATGTATTAGGAGTACAATTTTTCCCAGCCATCTGAAAAACAAATTCAATACATGAACACTCAGTCGATAAGTTGATATTCCTCATTATTTCAGGAATCCCCAATACTTACTTGTTTGAATTTGTTCAGTTTTATGTTTTCACCCCTCTCCTGCAAGTTGATAATGGCGCCTTCTCAATGAAGCCAAATGTAGTCTTTCTTCCTCCAATTCTTTCTCTAATTCAAGGACTTTCACTTGTGCTTCCATCTCCAATTTTTTTGCTTGATGCAAAGTCAAATTAGAAGTATCAAGATCTTCAACTTCATCGACAAGTTGTCGACAACTCTCAGCTATTGCTACAACTGTGCCTGAAAATATACGATATTATTATTTATTTTTATATAAGATGTATATTAACGATAATATTCATAAGAGGCTTTGAATTTTGACAATGGTATTAACGTAATTCAATTGTTTCAGTTTTTTATTCTATCCCATCAATGTTTCATAAAATTTTGGTTCCCTGTCCCGATTTTTGTATCAAATTGCTTGCAGTTAGCACCAATAGTTTCAGAGGAAATCTGTAGATCAACTTACCCACTGCTGTTGAAACCTGTTTAGAAGCTGCCGTGAGTTGTTGGAGATTTGTGCTTTTTTTATCTGCTTTTACTCTACTCGCCACAACCAATTGAGCAGTCGAAGCCGCTGTTTCTTGGGCAGCTACCATTAGGAGCTCGAATTTGCCATTCATTGTTACCACTTTGTCGGCAGCAGTTCTAGGTAAATAATCAAGGATTTACAAAAAACATTTTTTCCTCAACATTCATAAAAAATAGAACTTACAATAAAAATTTTGCAGCTGTAGCTACAGCTTTAGCTGCCGAAATGAAACCATCAGTCCATTGGTGGTTTCTTTTGTAAAATTCTTTAGCTTTTGCGGTACCCTTAAGAAAAATCAATTAGGGAACAATTTTCATATTATTTGTTATCTATAAAATACCTTTCCTTGAAGAACTATCTCTCCCTGAAGCGATCTAGATTTTTGTACTAGTAATCTTACTGCCTGCATTAGTGTTGTGCAAGAATCTAGTATTCTACTATTTACCTCTAATTTAACCCCAGAATCAGCAGCTTTAGATTTATCCAACATTTCCTATATGACAAAATTATTCACTTGATTATTATACCTATTATGAGATTTCATTGTACATATTTATGCATAGTAACACCGAAATCTTACTTGTATTCTTTTAGCCGCTTCTTCTATAGTTCTATCCATTTGAACTAATTCATTTTCTAACATATCAGCAAGACTTTCTTTATTTTCCTCCGTTAAGGAACTGCTTATGCTATCAGCACAGGAACTTATTTCTTCCAATTTTAACAGTGCTTCTGTTACTTTCTCATTGGAATTCTGATGTAATTTCAAACATTCGAGAATACCAATAGTTATTTCTCCAAGATTTTTACAATTTTCTGACATTTCTGAAAAAGACACTTCATTCAGAAATTTCCTTGTGCTGTGCTACCAGAGCAAAATGACAAAAAGTAATCAGATTAAGACTTTTATAGCAGTGGAGAATACCACCAAAATTGAGCTGATATAAAAAGTATCGAAATGGCAATTCAAACATTTCTACGAAAGACTTTGGGATTCTTGGTGATAGTGTTGAACCAAAAATATCTCTCATTTTAAAATCTACATATCTTCAAACCCAATTTTTGTTGAAAGTATTCATTGAGTACTACTGCCTTGAATATTTCCCCCCATTAGACGTTAGCCCAACCGATTATTAATTATTGTCAGGTCCTAGTAATCCGATTCTCTTCAAATTTCGAACATTTAACCATCAAGACTGGCAATTTTGAGTAGAATTCTCCATGCCAAGCATTGAATACTTTTCAAAGAAGGGCTTAGTTTATATCTTTAAAATTATCTGAAAAATATTCTTATGATATGAGCTAAGAAATTTATTCTTAATCTATAGGCTTGCTTTGGCCTCCATTTTTTTGGATGTTTTTTTTTGTTTTGATGGATTATATCCATTACAGAAAAAAATGTGCCCTTCTTTTTAGCTTGACAACAAAGGTTATGGTGGTACTTACTGTCAGAAAAATTTATATCATGACTAGTATTACAAGTGGCTCCACCATACAATATAAATGCGGAAAATTTATTCGAAATCTCGTTTGATGTAACAATTATTTGGGCATAATCGTCTGTAGGTACTTCTTTGAATTTCTTCAAACATGCAACGCATTCCTTCTTCAAACCCATCAAATAATCTGGAGTGCAAGTCAATGCGGAAAATGCAGGATTATCTATTTCGGTAATAGCATGTTTTATCACGTCCTTGCTACCATCGACAGATTTGCGTAGAACATCTTCTAGTTCAACTTTTTCTTTTTTCACTGGAATATTTCAAACATATCACATATCAAATTCGTACCACCATAAGACAGAAAGTTAAAATAACTATGTGAGCATGCAACTTTTTTCAGAAATAAATAGGCTTGGTGATATTTTCTTCCCTGAAAGAAGAATGCCATGTTCACAGGCACAAAATAACAGTGTAACTACGATTGTTTGAATGTCTTGAGATTTAAAAGAGCAGTTCTACACCATACAGCAAAAACGAATGTGAATACTAACAGATCGTTATTTGTTCATCACTATCTAACATTTTATTCGTAAGTTCCTCAGTCTTTGATTTCATTTCATTTTTTTCTTGTAGGGCAAGGGTCAACTCTGCTTTGTAGTCATCTCTTTCTCTACAATGATCATTTATGCTTTTTTTCAGGATCTGTAACAAGAACAGAAATAATTCAAATTTTCAACATATAATGTTCAAATAGTTACCTCAGTTTCCATATTGAACAACTCTTTGTCTTTTCTTAGTTCCTCCAATTCATCAATTTGTGACATGGAACTTTCTTGCATCTGCTCTTCTGCTCTCTTCACTCTCTCTGATAACTCATTGATTTCAAGCAAATAAGCATTTTTTTCTGTTTCAATTTTTTCAAACTTGACCTCTGAAGCTCTGAGTCGTTTCTCAAGGTCAGCTTTCTGAGAAATGAGAAATTTATTATTGACATCAACGCTGGAAATTGCATGTAAACAAAGGCTAATCATTTCCTGTACGAATATCGAATAAAATAACTCATTCTCAAATATAGATATGCACTTATTTTCTAAAAAAATATCATTCTTTCCAGTTATCAAACAAGAGTATGCCTCAGACATTGTATTTGTCAAAATTAGATCCCTCGATTTTTAGCCTTTGAATTTCATGGATCGGTCTAGATATACCAATAGTTTATTATTCAAAATGATAAAGCAAAATATAATATGTACTCACTTCTCTCAATTTTTGTATATGCTCATCTCTTAGTTTGTAATAAAAATCTTTTAGTTTTTGGAACTTCTCATCTTTCACTTTTTCTGCGGAGAACACATTGTTTTCAATGAAATATGGACAACCTCTATTACTTAACCTACTCACGTTCACTACCCTTAGATTGAACAGCAGCAAATGCTTGAGTCACAAGATCCTCTTTGTCTTTTTTCTCTTGAATAAGCTCATGATCCTTCGTCACTAAATCAGTTTCCAATGATTTAATTCTATTATCCAATAGCTTCAAATCATGACGATGTTGTTTGACTAGTCCGTTGATTTCTAAACTGCAAATGGATAAAAATTGATTTTTTTCATTGTTATTTATTAGGAATTTTACCTTAATTTTTCACATTGGTTTTTCAAAAATTCTTTCTCTGACAAAATTTGTTCATAAACTGTTTGACTTATTGTGCTAGAAGATTCAGCGTGATCACTTTCAGTTGTATCAATAAGATTTCCTTCCACGGCCAGTTCTTCTTCAGGTTCTTGAGGAACTACCACGTCCTGGGTAACATAGGTTCGAAATTCTGATTGGATAAGAAAATTTGGTGGTGCCTGGGGAAAATGATATACACATGATTTCGGAGTTTTCTATTCAAAACTTAACTCATAAGTTAGTTTGCCAAATGCTCTACATCATAATTTGTAAATCTTACATTTGGAAGCGATGGTATTGAAATGAGGTCCTTAAAATATTGCAAATTTGTGGTTGTGCTGTAAAAGTCCTTCAATATCCTAAAAATCTTCATGAATCTATCCCTATGACCTGTCAAAGTATCAGGAGGTAAAGCATAATGTAAACGAAATAGGATTTTCACGCAATAATCGTACAATTTAGAAGCATCCTGGATGCAAGGAACCAATGGAGACAAGCGACATTGTCCAGTGTTTGTCATAGAATTAGAACGAGCCATATTCAATGAACCAAAAACTGGAAAAAATTAAGTTATTGTTAATTTCAGAGGGCACCTTCAATTGCCAAGATCATCAGTTACATATCAGTACCTCAGAGCAAAAGGGTATCAAGTCCAAAATTCCAATTTTCGGGTTTTTTGGCTCACCTACATTTAAATTTCGCGCTCTATTTAGTGGTCTACCTTCAAGACAATTGGACTTAAAATAGCGAAAATAACATATTAACAAGTCCCTTATCACAACGCGAATCAAACGAAAAATGCAAGTATTTTACGACCTCCTGGGAAACTCAAATTTTAAGACTTAATACCCTTTTGCTCTGAGGTACTGATATGTTTTCCAATTATGTACACTTTATATTTACCCGCTGCTTGCAAATCTAGTATGTTGTCGAGGTAATCAAACATTTCCACAGACATCTCAAAACTAAAAAAAAGTCATTATTGAAATTAAAAATGAGAAACTTCACCATAAGTAATTTCAGGGAAATTTGACTTTTACTCACTATTTGTTGACATCGTTTCCAGCTATTGACTCAAGTTCTTCTGGAGTTACACCCAAGTGACCAGGAAATCGAGGATTTCTCTTGTGAAATTCCAATTTAGTCATTAAAAGATTTGTGTACAGCCTTATCATTTTTCCATAACCATCATTCAAGTGACTCTACAATAATAAAATTAATGAAAACTCAAGTGAGTGTCTGTTTTCCTGCAAATTTCTCATTACCCATAATTTTCCAATTTCATTAAGATCTTTCACGTGTCTCTGGCTATCGACAAGACATAAGGGATGACCTTCTCTTAAAATCTTGTGAACAACGTGGCATAACTTCCAGGCCACTATCTGATCTTCCATTGCTGGTAATTTAGAGGCAATTGCCCAAAATGTTCTGGCTCCTTGAGTATGGAAGGTGCCAATAATTGCCGAGCGAACATGTTTCTGTTTAACTGGTACTTCATTATTATTTATAGCCTTCTGGAGGGCTTGTTGCTGTCAGAAAAATGATGTAAAAGTTTATACTCATTCACAAATTTTTGAAAAGTACTATGTATATTTATAATACCCCGATTTTTATTAATATAAAAAAATGATAAGAGTATAATATATAAGAAAGCAGCACAATAATAGAAAATAACAACCTGTTATACCATTGAATTATTAACTACTGAAAATTGCACAATTATTATTACCAAAGTGACAATATACGAGTTCAACCCTCTAAAATTTTTGTAACATTTTCATTTGATTATGAAACAAGTAGAAGTTCCATATTTCTGTCCAATTATTGAGTATTATTTTTTTGCTGATAAATTCATGAATTAGATTTTTTCCATTTTTTCATTACCTTTATTATATTGCATTACATGTTTTCAAATTTTTAAGCAAGGAAATTATAATATTTGATAGCATTATTTTCTAAAGTCATAATCAATCCGTTCATCAAAAATGTTTAAGGATTAATTTTTTGTTTACTTTACCATTATTTTACTCTTTCTTAAATTATTCATTCAACCTCATATCAATATTGAAAAACATTTAAATATACCAGAAGAGATATTCCTTATCAAACTGTTTTTTTCAAGGAACGGAAATTAAAAAGATAAGAGTAGAACAAATTTGAAATGTTGCGAGGCGAGCACTTCATATCATTAGGCTAGGTTGTTAGTTTTCGATTTGTTAATATGTATTTGCAAATAAAGGTATGGATCAATTATATAAAATTGATATCTCACGAACCGAAAAAAAAAACTACTTTATTTCGCACCTAACGTCAAAAATAAAACCAATTTTTTTTTCAAAAAGAACGTCATATTTCGACTGACAGGATCCTCGAAAAGGTCTACTTTCCCTCCGCCGTAGGGAAAGTTGTTGCTATGTCAACGATGAATTACATTTCCGTACGCCGTAGGGAAGAATGTAATACTATCGAAATTAATTTTGCGAGTAAACCGTAACTAGGCAAACTTTCTATTGATCACTCAATTATAACGATCGTAAATATAAATCTAATCTCCAGATTTGAATTTCAAAGCGTTCGAAAAAAAAATAACATATTCCATTCGGAGGAGAAGTGACTTTCCATGGCTCGCTTTCAATTACCCGCCGAACGGAGTGAGGCGGGTAAACACAAGCTCGCCATGAAAAGTGACACTTTTCCTCCTTATGAAATAATATACTATTTATTTTGCGAGCGTGAAAAGATTTCTTGAATAATATCATAATAATATTTTGTTGGTTTTTGGGAGAAATGCTTCATACTATTCAAATTTATATTTATTAATATTATTTGTTTTATATTAATTCATGGTAAACGGTGGCAATGTTGTGACAACGCTATCATTGTTTTTCTCAACATTCGGAAGTAATCTTTCACAACTGGAAATCATGATATTGTTAAATATTTTATAGTAAATACATAACAGCTTGGTTCGCAGAAAACTACAGGGTCTTTATAAATTATTACTTTGGATTATTGTTTGCCGCTCCTCATACTATAGGTATCATAACATTTCGAAACCGAAAGACATTATCATTTGTTTGTCACGCGCGCAGAAAATAAATTCTGTGGCTGGAATGCAAGTGTGGAACCGTATGCATATGAAACGGTAAAAAAAAAACTACTTCCAAGCCCACTGCGATGTTACAATAATTGTACTGCGCAGTTATTTTGGTGTTCGCAGTGCAGCCAATTTCGGTTCAATACTACCCCACGCATCCCAGACAGTTCTTAAAATTAACAAAACAAGCTATGAACTCCAAATAGCCGGATGCAACGCATGTGCAATGAAAGGGGAGCTGGAAGCTGGAAAAGCAATTGATTGCAAGAATGTTTGATCATTTTGATATGGCCTTCGGCTGTCTTAATGTTCACAAAGCATACAGTTCATAAGATATTTGGGATTTTGGGTGATGGGCCATCAGAAGTTTGGTACTAGTCCGGGATTGTCGCAAACAAATCTTATTTTCAACATAAAGTTCCAGGAATGTCAATGTAAAAAAGAGACCTACAATTATAAAGAAATATTCCTTTCAGGAGCAATCTACGAATCAATAAAGGTCTATGTGGAAAATCGTATGCCCTGCTTTCAAAGCCTTGAAACTTGAAATAAATACACTTAATTTTTGGCGACACAATTATCACACATCTTTTGGTACATGTAAGGACAGAATCTATGGAAAAACATAATGAAAATAATGGACAAATTATATCACTAATACAAGCATGCCAACCAAGCAAAACAACCATTTGTTAATTTTGCACACAGCATTATTATGCAGGTTATGATTTGATATACTTACATATTTTTCTATATCTCGATAAGTATATCCTCTAGCCATTAAAATAGTTATCCAATCAAAACATGCAATTTGCAAACTACGCTACCATGCAAATCTGAAATATCGCAGATCTCATTCAATCATACTACACCTTGAAGGTTTTTATATTTTTTAAAGATAATATTATTTACACTGATATCTGAGAAGACTTATCTATATTCTTATATCTGATAAACAATAAGGTAATAAATTATTGATAAATTTTACAGTTTTCATTGAAACAATAACTTCAATACCTATTGCCTCTGTCCCTGTCTTCATAATTCAAGAAGCTTTTCATTTTGATTACTTCCACGGACATCTCAAAACTACAAGAAAGTCATTATTGAAAAAAAAGTTTCGAGATGCTTCACCACCGAATTTTACTGAGTATACTCTTACTCACTATTGGCTTAGTTATTAGGCATAATAACGCATTAATTTGAAATGAAACCTGAATTATTGAAATTCATAGAAGTATGGGGATAAGAATCAATATCTCCCAGTTTGATAATGCCATCATTATATTTTAAGAATGCTTTGTTATAGTCTTGTTCCAATTGGGCTGGAAACAAAACAATGTAATATCCTCTGCATGCACATCCACTAAGATTGACCTTCAGCAGATAGGGCATTTAAATGACTTTACTTCAAACTGTTTCAAGCACATTGAAACCATTCATTAGGAAGAATGCAAATTGACACATTCAACCCGAATTCATACAGAAAAATAATAATATATATCATAAGAAATAATAACTACCAACAGAAATTCGAGTTTTAGTGTATACTAATACTTTATTTTTATCGATTGTTCTCGTTTCTTTGTAGTTATTTTGCTGTATACATTCAAATAATTCAAGTATTCATGGAGGAAGAAATGGATCAAAAACCATTATGATGATATATTACCTATAATTTCAATACCTATGTATTTGGTAGAAGAAACTGCATTTTGAATAAATGAAGACATTTCTTTCAGTTCTAAAATAAAATGAATTCTGCAGAATACCACCTCAATGTGGCAATTTTAATTGATCAGGGACTTTTCTCTGTTGTTGATTATTTAATCATGTAAATACGATAATTATGAGAGAAATTATCACTAACAATAATTGCATATTATATATAAATTAAGAATAATAATAATAAAACATCAAATATCATTGGTCTTCATGGAAACATATTGAAATAATTGAATAGTTTGAAGAATTTGTACGACTACACCTCAATAAATTCACTTTTCATTTTTTATCATCAACAAATACACAGGATGTGAGTTGTTAAATGTGAATAGAAGAGTTAATTTCTTGAGCAAGGGACAGAAAAGCATTATTCATACTCAATAAGTTTCATTGGATTTTTGGAATCACACTTGGGACACACTATTAAGTTAACAATGTTAGTATTCAAATATTTACACACCTGCGATTTTTCAAATAATTCCCGTTCTATTTCCAAACTAGTTTTTCTAGGGTGTAAAACTCGAGGAAGAGACAATGAAGTCATTATATTCTAAAAAATTGCAAAATCATGAAAAAATTTGCAACTTCGAATAAGTAAACAAAGACTACACCCGCTTGCACTAAGAGCAGTAAAAACACACAGGAAATCTCCAAATAATCACAAGAACCTGAACACGGACGAAACTTTATCTGACAGCAAGGGGTTTTCTTTATTCAACTGTCAGCTCTAGCTCTTATTAATTGTGGCTTTCGATTTAGCTGTCTGAGCACTCTGAGCTCCTCCGGTGCTCAAAATATGACATTCGCATATTCGATTTGCTTCGAAAAGCGTAAGCAAAACAACAAAAACCGAGCCCTCCGGTGCACGAAACCGTAAATCGAAAGCGCCTAATATATCCGTTGTTAATTGACAGTCGGGGTTAAGAACTCCGACCACGGAACTTGTTCGTTCTTATTTATTTTCCATTGTACTGAATTATGGTCTCTGCTTTCTTATGAAAAATTATAAAAGCACTGCCGTGAAGTCATGAGCTTTTGAGCGCTCGTTCATCCACCTTGTAGGTAGATTCGCATTTTCCAGTTTCAGAAACAAATTGAAAAAATTTTTAACAGCTATCAAAAAAATTCTCAAATTAAGGCGGAACTCCAGACTTCACGTCAGTGCTTTAGCTGACCAATTTTTTGTTCGATAATTCGCTAGAATTCTCTACGGTATCTATGGTCTCGGTAATGCGATCTGAACACGCACGTGGTATGAATACATTATTCCTCAGCTATGTGCGAAATTTCATTCCAGTCCAATCAGTAGTTTCGAAATTATCAGGAAAAAAATATTTTGAACAGCCATATTTACGGAACCCCTAGTCTAATTTTTCTCATTGATGAACGTAACCGCGACATTCGCGATCCAAACCTACCCTGAAAATTTCAAGTCCCTACGCCTTTCCCTTCGAAAGTTACAATTTTCTATGGTTCTGGTAATGAGATCTGGACAAGATGTAGCTTTAATATATCATTCTCCATTAAAATACGAAATTTTGTCTCGATCGAATCCGTAGTTTCCAAATTATCGAGAAAATCTGAATTTCAAACGACCGTCATTACGGAACTCCTAGTATAATTATGTTCATTGATAAACGTGATCATTTCAAGTCCCTAGGCCTTTCCGTTCGAAAGTTAAGATTTTCTATGGCGTACCTCGATGAGGTCAAGTACCAGGTATATGGATGATTGTAATCCTCACCTACAAAGTGAGTTGTCATTCAGATGATACCTAGGTACATCTTTTACATAAGAGAAATTGTTTCTTCAAGTTCTTTTATGTGAGCATTTATTTGGGGCTTTTGTTGAGGATGAATGATCGATTCAACAGCTACACGAAGAGTCCGAAAATTTATTCTCGATACAAGGACGAATTTAAGACATGAAGACTATCTTTAGTTTCCTTCTAATGCCTTCGATGACGAGATTACTAGTGAAGGTTGGAAGATCTGTGCGATGAGTTTATTATTGAGAAATAAGATTGTGGAGATCCTGGAGAATATGATGGGTAAGGAGCAGAGTTAATTTTTAACTTACAGTCAGATCT
Source organism: Aphidecta obliterata (assembly GCA_963966015.1). Classification (NCBI taxonomy): domain Eukaryota; kingdom Metazoa; phylum Arthropoda; class Insecta; order Coleoptera; family Coccinellidae; genus Aphidecta; species Aphidecta obliterata. Next base: position 12,373,059 of record OZ014433.1, on the reverse strand, counting down.
AGACTTTTATAAATAGTTTTTACTCTGTAGTAAACATGGAGAAAAATCATAAACATTAAAGTTCTTTTCTTAGGTATTGTTAGATTTGCGAAATCATTTCTGTTTCAGTTCATAACCGGCTATCTCGTCGTAGAAGATTTTATTTGTTTTCAAATATTTCATTTAATCCTTAAATCCTTATGTTGCAGGTCATTACTAGCTTCTAGCTATCTCGTCAAGATGAACTCGATAGGAAAAAGGAAATATTTCTTCTTTTACCTTATGATCTCCTCCCTGGTTTCTTTAGAGCTTCAACCGATTTATATCTGACTTATCTATTCATTTATTTCGATATGTAAATTATTTGTAATATTCATACATACTATTGTTGTTATATATTAATACATACATAATAATATATTTACAAAACATATCTGAATCATTCTATCATAGTTGAGATACAATTAGTCTTCCAATCTCTGTCTTACATTCTTCCTGTTTCCAAAGTTAGTTTTTCTTTTTTTGAAAGTGGCTTCCCCAGCTTCATTTTCTAAACTTTCCACTTTTTTTTCCTTGAATTCTTTCATTATTGGCTCTTGTTCGTAAACAATGGGAGGTTCATAATACTCTTGCTCCGGGAGTTGAAAGTCTACCAATGGACTAAAAAAAATATTAATGTGTATTATATACACCGGGTGTTTACAAGGGCGAATCTTTTTAAGTCAAGGGGTGGAACTCATCGAAATAAAATCAAATATTTATTTATTTACGAGATGAGAATTATACACGATCTAAGGTCGTATTAGGATGTAATACATCGGCGATTTTTTTCAATTATGTCATCATAAAAGTTTTTTGTAGGCGATTTTTGGTGAAATAGTTCATTTTGTTGAATATTATACCTAATACTTTCGGAATTTTTAATAATGAATTTAAAAAAAAGGGAAATTGTTGGACTAATGATTATTTAATGAATATGTAGAAAATAAATATTTTTTTGCATACGTCTCTTTTATTGTTTCCCATCTGCCATAAGGGCTAGGATTTCCTGGCTCAATAATAGGTCCCGATTGTTCTACAGGCAAATCTACTACTCTCCTTTCCTTCAACTTTTCTCTTGCTATACGGGCCCTCTCTTCTTCCTCTTCTTTCTTAAGCTGCTGTGATCTGAAAATTTAAAAGACGTCGTTAGGTGAAGAATGTAGGGAGGCTAATTACAGCCTGAATTGGCAAGCTATTATCCTAACGATTGATCGAGTACCTGAGCAAACCTTTTTTCTTCATTTCTTTTTCAGCTGTTTCTAATTCTTTCTTTGTTTTCAGAAAAGATTCTTCTCTTTGTTCTTGCAAATTTAAAAAGCCTTCGGTAGGAGTTTCCCAAGATGTTTCTGAAATAAAATCAAAATAATATAGATCATATAATACATACCCAAGTTTTTGATTGCTTACTCACCATTTGTAACAGTATTCCAGTAGTAGAGGTCCCCTTCCTTCGACTTCAGCTGATGCCAGATTTTCACATTTTTATCGTTTATTTGCAAATTTTCATCTTTCAATTTTTTATTCAAAGCTGCAGAACTGATGTCCGCATTGTTTTCTATATCTCTCTTATAGGCATCCAGGGCAGCTTTCTCCATTTGTTTCACGGTAACATCCTCCTTTTCCAATTCTTTTTGAGCCTTGAAGCTGTTTTTTGTAATATTTTTGAGTCTCTTTTTGACATTTTCTTGATGCCTCCGTCCTTTTTCATGAAACTCAACGCTCTACAACGAGTTTGAAAAGAATATTATGTAATTTGATTTGTCGGCTTGATAAATCATCAAGAAATGTAACATTTACATATTGAGTTCCTATTTTTAAGAGAATGTGAACAATCCAAAAAATCTAATCAGCATGAAGATATATAGTTTGACTTTTACTCACTGGTCTGTTATTTGCGATCCAACACTTGCAGAAGTCGCAGTATTTCCTTTCTTGAGAAACCCAGTAGTCTGCCCTGACATTTGAATTTTTATTAATCAATCAGATAGTTTTAGGTGAATTTTTGCCTGTTCCTTATCGATAAACAAAATTTGAGTTTCCTGTGAATCCACTGTATATATACGAAATTTAAATTACTATATTATTCGGTATCGATATCAGGGATTTAACCAAATTGAAACAATAATATTATAATGCAATTAGAATTTTTTAATAGGTCAACAATCCAATTACAATAAAATGAATGCAAAATGCATTTAAACGATTTGATTACATACAAAGATGAGTTAGAATAGATTAACAATTTGACACGCAAAATACTGATGGATCACTAAGATAAGGGAACATTGGTCAAGGTCTATAAGTGACTAGATATAATGATAAACTAACATTAATAATACTATTTTCTTCAGATGTGCTGAATGAATATATTCTTTTGCGAGCACCTAATCCTTTTTGATAGAATTAAAACAATATAGACATCGAAAACTCAATCTACTCTCAATGAGCAGGAGAACAGTGTCGAGAAATATCCACTGAGCGCTAATCAAAAGGATTTTGAAAAGTATAATCTGGCCATCGTACCTATACACCCTGGTTCTGATACAATTGCAAAGAATATTATTTCTTTGAGGTATGTGAATGAATTAATAACCAATTGGAATGATCCCTAAAAACTAATGTTAGGTATAGTTTATAGTATCAAAATATTTTCTCGGACTTCATTCTCCTTATAACTGCATTGTAGTTGAAAATAAGGTAATTAGCAATAATCCACAAAGTCATTTGACTATGAATAGGTTTTATGGTATGCGTGGGTTCGATTTTTTTCAGAAAAATAGTTGCTTACAAAATAAAACTTTAACGATCTAAAGAATCGAACAGAAATCAACAATGGCAATGAGCTAAACTATTTTATATGGGAACTCGTGATTCCTCAATCCATAGATGGTCCTCAGAACGATTTTCCTCAATTATGATGCATTTGTACGTCGAAAATAGATTCCCGAAGTATATTCGATCGAAATTAATGTTTTTCTTGCGCAAATGTCAAAATTGGCACGGAACAACCTATCATTTTTTCGACCCGACATACAAAAGCAGATAGCCGTTCGTCAGCCAGGCCATTTTGTTCGAATTTATTGCTATGACGTTTATAAATATTTTCATTCTCGTCTGGCTGGATCAGAGGTCCGTACTCCTCGAAACGTTGCCAATTTTTTTATAGAGTATCATGTGGTGAGAAAGGACGAGTGGATAATTCATTGATCGAATTTTTGGCGCCAACTTGAACAATCATATGAAGATTATCGGGAGGAAAACAGAGAATACAGTAATATCCTATCGGAATAACTTTTTGATGCGATTAATGGTATATTATTTCATAAGAAGGAAAAGTGTCACTTTTCATGGGGAGCTTGTGTTTACCCGCCGAACGGAGTGAGGCGGGTAATTGAAAGCGAGCCATGAAAAGTCACTTCTCCTCCGAATGGAATATGTTTTTTTTTCAAACGCTTTGAAATTCATTGAAATTTGGAGATTAGATTTATATTTACGATCATTATAATTGAGTGATCAATAGAAAGTATGCCTATTTACGGTTGTCTCGCAAAATTAATTTTGATAGTTAATTACATTTACCCTAAGGCGTACGGAAATGTAATTAATCGTTGACATAGCAACACATTTCCCTACGGCGGAGGAGAAGTAGAACTTTTCGATGATCCTGTCAGTCGAAATATGACGTTGTTTCTGTACGTTTGAAAAAAAAAGTGATTTTTGTGAAAATTTTTCAATGACATTCACTCGAATTTCCTACATGAATTGAAGTAATTTTTATAACTTAGATGATTCTAAAAAAAAAGCTGATGAATGATTTCAAATGGTAGGTTGAAACTAAAGTGGTTTCTAACCGCATCCAAAATCATGGAAGGGGCGAGGGTGTATATTTATACAAAAGTTAACTGAAACATTGAAAGGGCTATTGTTAGTTTTCAATAGATCGAAATGTCCTGATTATTCTAAATGTTATATGAAATCTCTGTCACAAAAATTGTCATCCAATAGTATGTTTCATCAATTTAAATATTCTTACATAATTGATATCAAGATTTCTCCAAATTTCCTGCAAGCTTCTAATTGAAGTATAAACCAGATAAGTTTCATGAACGAAAAGATATTTTTTCAGCTTCTGTATACCTAAATAAATATCCTCGTAGCAAGTGAAGTTGTAACTTCAAATCAACTTTGATAATCATTTACGATCCATAATACCTGAGGGCGTCGAAGCTGTGAAAACGATGAAATTTTGTAATCGTTATTTTTGACCATCAAAACTGGACGTTAGATGTTTTATATGCAATTTTCAGATCACATTGGACAGCGTATCAGTTTCAGAATTTGATCATAAATTCATTATTATTATACTATAACCATCAATATGAGAACAATTACAACGTTTATTAATTCAATATCAACTTCTTCAGAAAAATAGACTCATTCAACCCAATATTCATTATTATGGTATTTTATACTTGGAAATGAATAACCACTGAATTTAAAATAAAAAATTTATATTGACAAAAATTACTATTTACATTAGATAAGTTGGTAACTATCAGCTTACTTTTAGGTAAAAAAAAGTATGCCATTAGTTTGTTATGTTGAGGAAATTGGTATTATTCGTTATCACAGATAAGGTACAATCAGACTAGATTTAAGGAATATAATGATATATAAAGGAAAATGCAAAATAAGTACCCAAGAAACAATCTTTAAGGGTCAAGTGATGTTATCTTAACAGTACAAAAATTAAGTTTCTAGCTTATTAGAGCTCTTCTATCAGATTATATTGACAGTATTGGCATATTCCTCAAAACAATTTTGGTGTATTTGGGTTTCTTGAAGAGGAAATTTGAGCGTATAAGGACTTTTTTCCAATTATATCCAATATAACAGAGAATTACACTTAATGGTATCTTGATGTTCCAAGGGTTTATGTTGCATTTTCCAAAATACTAAGGGCACTTAACTTTTGGTCACTTCTATCAAAATAGGATAATGAATATTATCGTCAAATTCGACATTATCTAACAATGCTAAACGTTTGGACCAAACAACCTCATTGTAATTTACAATTTTTTTACATGAAAAACCTATTTTTTGAGACTGCTCAATGAAACTGGACAATGTAGTACCTCTCTCAGGGGCCATAACTAAAGCCATCCCTTCAGGTGGTAATGTCCTCCACAAACAATCTATCAAATCATTCCTAGCATCATCAAAGAATAGGCAATCAGCACATAGTATTACATCATACAACTCAGTAAAGGAATCATCGTTCCATTTTAAAACTCTGCTATCTACTGGACAAGCGAATTTGTTACATTCTAATGTAACTTGGACATTCTCTACAGAAATTTTGTTTCCATCAGTTAAAGTTACAGATTTTGGTCGACCATAGGTGGCTACATAGAGCCCGGCAAGGCAAGACATGCCACCACCAAGCTCGAGCACCTTTTTATTGTTGAAGATGTCGAGATTATTACATACGTAGTAGCTCAAAGTTTCTTCTGAAGGCCATATGCAGATATTCCCGGTGTTGTTGAAACCCATCAAATCCTCAGCAGAGAAGGTACGATTTCTGTGACCCACATGTACGGAAAAACACCCATCTCCTACCAGCATCGAATAGCTGAACCATGTGCGCTTATTGAATTGATCTAGTAGGCGTAGATTTGTAGATATGACGGACGCGGAGGGAAGCTGTTGCGTTCGTAGGAGCATGAAGGAAGAAATTCGCCTTAAGGAGTATTCATCCGTTGGACTGGAAGGCTCACTCCCGCTGGGACTCTGAATAAAGTCGAGCATTTCAATTTTAGGTCAGTGTCGTTTTATTTACGTGATAATTCACTTTGCTGATACATGAATAGATTTTTTGTCTGCCCAGAATTTATTTCATTCGAAAATTCCGATCTGATACGCAAATTTCTCAACACACTTCGCACATTGTTATTGTTCCAATTTGTTTTAAACATCCTACCCGATCGCAAAGAAATAAAATGAACATATTGGAGAATAAAGTGAAAGATGTAAATATACCGGAAAATATTTCAATAAAAGGAAAAAAATGAAATCGCAAAAAGCATTTTCTATTTATGTTCAGAAAAATTCTAATTTCAACAGATTTCTGTCGAAAACAGAATCCACTACATCTGATAAAACATAGCTGCCAAAATTAATCTCATGAAGAGAAGACCACCTGTACTTGATTAATGTGTTAGTGCAAACGAAATTGATATGTTTATTCCTAACAATGGAAAATTAATGAACGAACTCGCAGTTTAAATTTGGACTACTAGTCTGGCAAATAGACTTGGCTCAGAAGCTGCCAGTAAATTATCTCAATGAACAGAAACACCTGAAATTAGTTCTCGAAAATAGAAAGCGAAAATTATGGCCCACAACATAATGCCGATGAGTTATGAAGATGTGGCACAAATTCAGTGAAATTGAGGAAATGCACAACTGAAGTTTCCAAAAATTTTTTGTCAGGGAATGAATGTGTATATTGAAACAAACGAAAGTTATGAGGTTGGATTTTTGAGATTTTTAGATCCTGTACTTCTCATACAAACTACATTTATCCTACAATGCGAGTTGCTTTGCATATACATAATCATAAATGCCCTAAATTAATGAAAAGGCTATAAATATAGTTTCAGAGTTTCAACAGATTTGCGATGGAATATCAATCGAAATTTTAAGTCATATGAAGATCTGACTAATGATAGGATGTATAGTATATAACTATAGAGTGTAGTCGCAGATGCATAGTATATACAGGGTGTTTCATAATATATGCGCAGGATTTCAGGAACACAATATGAAAAAAAGTTACTATCGACTTACCCTCTAAAATACACCATTTTAGAGATACAGGGTGTTGAAATTGAAAAAAAAAATCGAAGTAGGATTAGTGTATTCAGTAATAAGTTCTTTTGAAGATTGTCCAGTGGTCCAGAAAATAATTTAAATTGTTAACCTGAAATTTTTGACGTATAAAAAAAAGGGCGACAGTTAGTAAAGACCATGTTTTTCCACATAACAGTTGATTTTTCTCGAAAACGGTCTACTTTAGAGCGTATGACCAAGAGTACCTTTTATGTGTAGAAAACATTGGCTGTTCAAATGGGCGTCTCGAAAACCGTACCTTTTCCATTAGCGTAGAAGTTGGGGAGAAAAACACCCACTACCACTACAAAACCTTCACCAATTAGGACATAAAAAAAAACTTCCGCACAAAACATAGCTTATGATTAGAAAATGCCTACGAAAGCTGTTTCCTGTACGATAAGAGGTTCTGGAGTTATTAGCAAAATAGCACGATTTTTTTTTTTCAATTTCCCCTGTTTCTCGAAAATGGTGCATTTTAGAGGGTAAGTTAAAAGAAACTTTTTTTCATGTTCTTGGACGAGCTATCACATCCTAAAAGCCTGCGCATATATAATGAAACACCCTGTATAGTGTTCAGAAACACCTAAATTTGATCGGCATTATTCAACTATATGTTCACTTATATCACTAAAATCATTATGATAATAAGAAGACATTTATAAAAACTATGTAAAAGGGAGAAAATAATTCAAACAAAGATTAATGATGATGTAACACATGGAAAACAAATTAAACAGCTTTTATGCTGTGTGACCTTGATAATCCAGACCTTCAGTGAATCGGCTTTTTTTAAAATCCAACCAACCTTTTCAATTGCATCAAGTGAACAGAAGAAAATAATATGTGACATAATGATATACCCTACAACTATACATATTATGCCTAGACAAAATATTTTCTAGTGAAACATTAAAAATTATTACAGAATAATTAAAAATTCCTAAAATTTTTTACTTAGGTGATAAAGAATTAAATCCAAGGACCACATACTCGACTACTTCTTATCGAATGTGATTGTCATGATAATGTTCAATACTTGACAACATTGAAACATGAATTGAACATGAATTTTGCGAGAACTGATGAATGTCATACATATACCTACATAACTCAATAATTTTTAGTCATACTCTCAACATATGACATGGTTTATTCAATGCTATTGGGCTTGGAAGCCTTCAATATTTGAAGTTTGGGCACTAGGAAATGAAAATTGGTAGTCAAATGAATAACTGTTTTATAATGGTGTCATTGTTATATTTCCAATGAAAAGCACAATTATATGAATAAATTTGGATTATAATCCATACTGCGAATAAATTTCAATCAGGACTCTATCAAGATCATAGTTTATGGCAACACCAAACAAACAATTCATTTTCGAAAGGCCTTCAATGAGATGTTGGAATGAAAAACTTAAAGACTAGCTTAAAAAATTGAAGAAAACATGCCTCAAAAGAATCAAATAAGCAAACACATTGAAAGCAACATACAGAACAAATAAAGGTTTACAGAAGTTTTCCAACAACAATATGTACCTTCAATGCCTTTGCGAGAATTGCCCACCGCCTTCGAGCCACTTTTTTCTTTTCATTTCCAGTAAACTTAATTAATTCGTTTATATCAATGGAACATTTTGACTGGTAATCGTATACATCTTTTCTTTGGTCCATAGATGTATAACATTAGTATACAATGTTTTTCAAATTATGCCTGTAAGGCAATATTGTGTTCATTAATACGCGGTTTCATTCCTTCATGCTTTAATCCTACAGAAATTTCACGAGTACACTGATCGAATTTGAGCGAATGGGTGGTATATAACAGTGGATTCGATAGGAGATTAAAAATAAAATACTTGTGTATGATCGTTAGCTTTTTCCAACGATCCATTCTAAGCAATTTCTGCATTAAACTGAGTTGATGAGCACTTACATGTTGATTATTTCAAATTATTTCACTTGACTCTGTAAATATTAGTACCTTAAATGCTAATATTTTCAAAATTTCTTATATTAATATCACAAACATAAAATCAATTTTTGATACAATTCAACAGTATGACGTTTTGGTGCAATTCAACTATTTTCTTTTTCTATGGCAACATAACCTAAAGTTGTTTTGCACTACTGCTTGCTCAAATTGAGTAGATCAAAGTTCAAGGCAACAAGGAATTTTGTTCATTAGGTACTTAAAAATATATGAAATAAATAAATAAAAGAATCATTCTTCCATCTTCCACAATGTTTAAAACTCAATGGGGATTTCTTCATGGTTGCCAACTCCCCCTTAAATGTCTACCAACAAGCAACAAGGCAAGATAATTTGTGATCGTTGCATTGCTGTGTCAACGATTAAATATACATATTTCCAAAATTCTACCAAGCTTTCAAGAATGTTCAATAATGATGATGGCAACTATGAAGGAAGTCGCTAATTCAAATAAGTTATTATCAATAACATTTCTAATGTTGGAATGCAACAGAATATTGATGTATATAACCAAAGATTAGACAACTGTTATTTGTTGTTACTCTTTGATATAACTCACGAACTAATTGGACCATAAATGGATGAAAATCTTCTTTTATCTATAAATTGATCTCAACCAATGTCTAACATTGATGCATGTTTGTTTAAATCCCGATTCCTGGATCTCTGTGAGACTGAGACCCCTCATAAGCTCAGAGCTTATAGGCTAACGCACTTTATTAAAACTGATATAAATTCTTGTACTTTTTTCCCTTAGTATCGCTTAGTTTGCAGTTTCTACCGAAATTCTATTACTGAAGCTATATGCAGCGATATCTAGAAATTGTGAACAAAATAATTTTTCCCAATGGTGCAAGGTAATGGAAAGAATAAAGCTCTCTCTTTCGAGAAATATGAAAATTAAAACGCCATTTTTTGTAATCAACAGGAAAACCTCTTCTTATACTAATAGCTGAGATAGATAAAATGACTTTTTGTGTTGTATGTTTTCAACTGAATCATTTAGCTAACATTAGCCGTTCAATGAACGTTGCCCAGAGAATACCACGTGGAGGTTGTTAGCTAATTCTCTAGCCCCTTCAAAACTTCGAAGAGCTATTTATCATTAGATTTTTCACACTATATACGCTTCCCGCACTGCCTGGAGGAGAGACTCAAAAAAATCTATGCTGTTTTTACGGCAGTAACGACGCCATAGATACTCAACGAATCTCTCGGCAAAATTGCTATCTCCAAACCTGCTGCAGCCACGGAAAAACTGCCTGCAAGGACGCCATGTAGACTCGATTTTTATGGTATTGGTGCCATCAACAGCTGAAATGAAGAAGTTTGATCCAATTCATCTGTATTCCGAGTTATTCAACTCACCAACAAAACGATCCTCTGGATCACCTTGATTCACTTTTTTGTGAATGTAGTTGCGTCCTGGCAAGGAGGATAACCCATCGTATGCCCTCCAGGAATCTGTCTGTATCTCAGACCCTGGAAGGACATTCTTTGCGATTTCTTCTAGCAGAGTGGTTGCATCGCAACTGTCTACGACCACTATTCGCACTTCCTCACTACTGGCATCAATCATGCCAACAATCAAATGTCCTTCCAAAACCCGCCCTCGATTGTATTTGCGATGTCCAAATAGACTTTCATCCATCTGTACAACCACACCTGGTCCGCCAATCGGAGGGAGGTTTTGTTGTATATTGATAAAATGATCTACCACCATTTCCCGACAATATCCATACCTGAACATCAAGAATATATCATTCAGTAACACTTACAATTAAGAGAATATTCTCACCAAGTAGCAATGGTTGCTTGACTCAGTTCTGTACGAACATCCTTATTTGCTAGAACATCGCAAATTTCATTACGGGCATCCTCATATGACCAATCCCGTGTGAAACAATACATAAGGCTAGGGACAAATATTTCACGATCAACAAGAATTCGGTAACTGAAAAAAAAATTTTACCCCAGAACATTGTGCGTTTTCAGGCGTGCCCCCTCAAAAAAGGTTCCTATAGCACCAGAAAAGCTTTTGCTGCATCTTTTTCTGGAGCAACGAAAGCGTCCATGGGGTCCGTCTCCGTAAAACTTCATCTCTACCCTATGAATAGGGCAGGTCTTAGAAGTTGGTAGGAGACCATTCTCGCGAGCCATGGTATTCGCTTCTTGGAGTGTTATCGGCAGGGAGATAATATTCCACCTTCTTTTCATGGCTACTGATAAGTGGTTGTGAATTGAATGAATATTTCGAAAACAATGTCTTAAAACTTTGAAGATATTGAAAATCATCCATGAATATACTTTTTCAAAAACTCATCCCAAAACAAAACAGTCGAACAGTCACAAGTGTTCTTCTACCAAATAGGAAGTCTTTGCTTCTACCAAAGAGGAATAGTCTTTGCCTCTACTATGGCAACTTCAAAGTCTTCACACCGCTCACCGCTGATATAACAGCGTTCGGCATATGATATCCTAATATAATTAATGGTTCTGAAATCTGAAGGTTTATTTTTTCTCCGGTTGTGAATTGAAGAACTTCGAATACAAGTAACGGTGCAATTCAAAGACATCGATTTTATCAAGACGAAAAAGAATAAAAGAATTTTATTCGTTTCTCTGTTGAACATTGTAAAGTGTCAAATTCTGCTTTAATTTTGATTGTGTTCTATGTTTTGTCTTTGTCTTTGTCGAAGTGTTTCAAATTGTTTACAAGAATATCTAATTTCCTTTGATAAGGACTTTAATTGACTCATTGCTTCGAATATCATAATGATAATTGAGCCTTCATTCCGATAATGAATAAATGAATTCCCCTCATCGTTTATGAAAAATGTGAGACGATAACTCAGTCGTGGTGATGCACTACTTTGTTTTACCTTGACAAATTATGGTATTGTAAAAGAGAAATTTCCATAATCCATAGAATCAAGTATAATTAATGTTATTCTAGTCATTGAAGCTGATGTCTGCTGTTATTCCTGCATCATTGACTACTCACAACACAACCAAGTCTGAAGATTCAGATATTTTGCTCAAACAGCTCTTGGAATGTGTGCAAAATTGCCAGAAAAGGTTTGGTGGAAAAACAGAGCTGGCAACAGAATTTGATGGTTGTGTAATTGCTCTCTGTTTAACACTAGAGTCCGTTTTATCTCATGGCTTGAGGAATAAACCATTAGAAACTCTACAAACTTCAACTTTGAAACAAGTTTCGGGAATAGTAGCCAGTAGTTTGCTAATTGGAAATGAAAATATATGTGAGTTCAAACAAATTCCATTATACTACAATCAAAATGTTGTATTTTATAAATTTCAAAGTCATATATTTAAATTTAAGCATTCTGGCCTTTCATTAAAAATCACTTGACCCGACATGAACAAGAACGATATGCAGTACTGAAGAATATTTACTCAGATACTGGAAAGGGGAGAGCTTGGATTCGTGCTTCTTTGAATGAGAGATCTTTAGAAAGGTATGTAATTAATTATTAACAGACGGTCTTCAGCGCACAGTTTCTTTAAAACCACTAAATACTTGTTGAGTAACTTGTAGTTTTATATGTACTTGGTACTTCAACATTACATTTTCTGACCCTATATGTAGCATTATTCACAATCCATTCCCAATTTTTTCTTACCAAAACACTTCATGAACTAATAATAATCGTTAATTCTTAACTTAAAGAAATAAAGTTTATACTGGGAAATGTTAAAAGATATTCCAAATTAAACTTCTCATGCATTCCCCAGTAAGGGATCGATTTTCAAAAAATTAATATAAATTTATTTTTGATATAAAGAATTAATAACATCAATTCCACTCAAATTTGATAACCAAAAGATATTTTATGTATGATATCAGATTTATGGATCTGATGATCATATGGTAATAAAATTGTTAATTCCATAATTTTTTTGTATTTGTTCGACAATATTGATGAATTTCAATTAGGTTAATTTACCATTTCTGTATCTGGTGAATACAGTTTCTAAAGTATTTTTCCTAGAAAGAATAAATCAATTTTGGGGATGACAGTAAAACTTGAAAGTCCCTGTGGTATATTGAAATTGAAAGGCTTTGTTCAGCCTGGAGACCAAATTAAACTCTCACTTTTCAGATACATTCATATTCTACTTGGAGATACAAAATCATTAGAAATATACTATGAAAATTGGGCTCTGCTACGGGATCATGAAAAGAATTCTATGTTGCCTAATATGGCAGCTGGTGAGTACTGAAATGTTGCAAGCTGTTCTATATTATATCCTTAAAAATTTGCATCTATTCTGTTTTTCAGGCTTAGCTGCCATTTTATTTGCGATAAGTATAGATAAAACTGAATTGAATGATTCAAACAGTCAGAAAAAAATTCTATGTGGTCTTTCAAAATCAGAACCAGTAATTGAGGCTCCAGTACAAGGTAAATGATATTTAGCCATAGTAATATGTAAAAAGAAGGAAAACCTTTTACTTGCAAAAACTACTCCTAATAGTCCTTGTTGCGTAAAATTGGCACCAATTTTTTTTTCTTTTGACTTCTTCAGAACAGTCGAAAAACATTAAAGAGAAAAAGAAGAAGAAAGTTGCTAGACAATTCATATCTTTCGACGAGGATAGTTTATTATCATCTAGCATCCCTTCCAGTTCGGGAAGTTTATCTTCAGAAACTAGTTCACTGAATGAAATTCAATACTCATTTAACACAACCAAGCATTCCAATAAAGGTCAACTTAATACGCCTTGCAATATGGAAAACAAAAAGGTAGAAAAACCTCCAAATGTTGAAATGAAAAGAAAATTATCTGTGGAAAACAGTGGAACATTTACAAAATATTCAACAGAAGTACCAGAAACTTTAACTCCAATTAGCCAAGTTGAGATCGGAGAATTAACTCCAATATCGGTCGAAATGGGCATCGAAGATAGGTCTCCCGACTTGTCAGATGACTTGGTCGAAGCTCCAAGTGATATCAGTGCGGTTTTAACTGCTGTTGAGTCGAAAACTGAAGAGGAACGCAAAAAATATCGAGAAAAAATCGAATCTCTCAATAAGGAAAACGATACCTTGAAAGAACAGGTGGAGAAGTACTTGAGTGTATTGAAAATGTTGGGGAAAGATCCAGATGTGGAGAATTTGGATGAAATTGAAGAACTTCCAAATTATAAGAGTGAGGCAGAAATGTTCGAAAAAAAATTGGTCCAGGTATGTGAAATAATTTTAACATAACGACAAAAACATTTATGTGAACATTCGTAAGGAAATTATTACTTCACTTATTTGTAATGACAGGTTGCTGAGATGCATGCAGAGCTTATGGACTTCAATGTTCACTTACAGCAAGTTATATGTGAAAAAGATCAACTAATGGAACGTCTGAAAACTGAATTGGAAATGTTGAGAGGCCTTTTAACTCCAGAAGAAATGACTTTGGAGGATAGCATGACGAATGTGCATGTGTGGATACCATCTGCTTTCCTAACGGGTATGTATGTCCGGGAAAAATTTCAAGCTTGAATTTTTATTGGGTTAAATATTCTTTCTTGTATGTCAAACAAATTTCCCTTTTTTTTTTTCGTGTAATGCTGTATTAACACATCCAATAGGTAGGAAGATGAAATTCATTAGCCTTTGATGCGATGCATGTTGCTGTCATTTAAATTTGGTGTTTCCAAAACTCGAACCTAGAAGGACGAAGAAATAATGCTAATTTTTTAAAAGATTTTATATTTTTTGTTGATTACTGCTTACTTGCTTATTTCAGGAGCAGGTTCTGATTCACATCATGTATACCAGATTTTCTTGAGGGCTGGTAATGACGAATGGAATATTTATAGAAGATATGCTCAGTTTCATGCTTTACACACAGACTTGAAAAAAGTAGATCCTGCAATTGCATCTTATGATTTTCCACCGAAGAAGAGTATAGGAAAAAAGGTGATTATTCAAATATGAGAGTGTAATTTCATGTTCTGTTAAAGATCACAGTTGTATATATTCGAGATTTGAGTCGAAATATATTTTTTGTGATTAAATGAAAAAGGTTGATATTATAAGGTTATTTTCTATTATGACCAAATTTTTAAATGATGTGATTTACAGGATGCAACATTAGTTGAAACTAGAAGGAAAAGACTTCAAACCTACCTCAGACGAATATTATCTCACTGGCCTGAGTTATCTCATTGTTCAAGTAGAAATCTACTGGAACAACATCTTTCTTTTTTCAAGTGAGTGTTAATTTTTTCAGGTTTTTCCACAACCTCAATGTAAAAGTAAAGGTTCAATTGATATTTGATTTCCTGTTAAGTGATGCAAATGACAAACTTTTTTTCAGTCACAAAATAGTCATTTGTGTGAGTAGGGAAATACTCTTCCATAAAATTTGGAATAAAAACAAATTGAATTCGATTGTACAAAAAAAACTGCACCCAACATTCTACCAACAATCAAATTCAATTGGTTTTTATTTCAAATATTATTGAAGAGTATTTTACAATAGAAACATTACTTATTCTTAGAATAGTTTCTATAGTTCAAACTAACGGAAACCTTCAAAAGTGGCGGGCAGGTGTTGAAAGATCTATTCAATCGTTTTAACCTCATTTCTGACCTCGATGAACTCGTTTCTTCCAAATATGAACGAATGTTTCCAAATATTTTTTATTGATAAGATATATTGAAATTATATATTATATTCTTCCAGAGATCAAAAGGAAAATGAACCAACAAGTAGAAACGCTAGAAGAAGCAATGATAATCATTATACAGGACTATAGTACCGATGAGATTTTAAGATATTGACTTCTATTGAATTGTTACAAATATTTATGTTTTATATTTTATTACTCAATCATGATTAATTCTAATTGATATTAGTAACATAAATAAAGAATAATAATATATTTAGCAATTAAAACACTCATTTGTTATTTTCTAATGATTTATTCGACATAAGCCATTTGATGCTGAAATGTGGAATTATATAGAGAATTACGTAACTTGAAGCACTAATGTACAATAAATGTATGTATAGATAATGGTAAATTCAAATTGGTGCAAATACTCGGTTTTCATTGGTAAGGTTATTCTTAAGTCTTAAGTCAATTCTTTGAATAAATTTCCAATGAGTTGTCTGATTCGGTTTTTCATCCTCATCGATCCATGGCATTCTAAATTTTTTTTCAATTAAATATATACAGGGTCTTTATAAATAATTATCACATCGCAGTGGGCTTGGAAATATTCCTATTTTGCCGCTTCATATGCATACTGTTCCACCAAAGATTAGACAACTGTGCGCATGCCGCATGATAAACAAATAATAATGGCCGTCAGTTTCGAAATTCTATGATACCTATAGTATGAGGAGCGGCAAACAATAATCCAAAGTCGACTGTGATGTTACAATCATTTATAAACACCCTGTTTTATTACTGACTAGTGGTCTGCAGTCTCGACGATACTCCAACCAACTGGTTACGCTAGATGTGAAATAAGTTTCAGTGTCCGACTTTTTGAATAATAAAGTCCTATAGCGCTCCACCCTCTGGTCACAGATATCTACACCACTACAAATAAAACATTTTATACAATTTTCTACTTTATTTTAGTTGTTTTTACGTCTGATTTGTGATTCGCAATAGTTTTCCATTATCTCATTATAATTGTCCATTGATTTGATGGCAGAGACCAATAATAATCTATAACATAATATCTGTAAAATGTCAAATCTGTGCATCCACAGCACAGAAAATATTAAAATGCAGAGATAACAAAATGTAAAATTTATCGAGCGTTCGTTGAATCATCACACACAAAGCTCAAATCAAATGAATTATTTCAGTGTCACGAAATTAAACCGAATTTATGAGATGGAAATTCCTTGAAAATCAGCCAATAAAATTGGGAAATAATTCCACGAATTGTTTTGTTTGATGTATTACTTCCATAAATAATAGGTTATGTCAGTTCTATGATTAGATCAGTTAGATTGAATTGGACCGTGTTGTAGAATACGTCGCCCTGCAAATAATTGAGAATGTTAAACCTGAAACTTCAAAAATGATTTGTAATCTGAAAATGATTCAACGAGGAGAAAACGTTGGAATTCCAATTCCCTCAAGTGCAGCTATAAAAGAAAAAGCAAACGGCGCACGCGCAACATGCAGAAAATTGCGAACATCGAAAATTGACCGAAAATCTGAATGAATTGTCAAGTCAAGATGGTTGTCTGCCAGAGCAGGGAACGTCTATTGATGTAATATTTTTAATACAAATGTATAATTTATAGTATTTTATTTACTTATCGTTTATTGTTGAGCTGTGAGTTAAAAGTGCTTTAAAATGTCAGGGGAACGTGAAATTGCCGCTGAGGATAGTATTAAGGTTGTGTGTAGGTTTCGACCCCTAAATGATTCAGAGGAAAAGGCTGGGTCAAAATTCATTGTAAAGTTCCCATCAGGCGGTGAAGACAACTGTATATCCATTGCGGTAAGTAGCTTATAATTTTTATTCGAAATGATTATCTCATGTATCGAGCACTCATTGTTTTGTGGGTTTCTCGCCTTTGTCAACGTCTGTCACTACCCATACTGTAATGACAAAATAAATAATCATACGAGGTTAACTCATATTGACGTAATTTTATTCGCTAAATTTATATATACCTTTGTATATATTTAAATAACAGTGTACTTCATGTAGGCATTTTTTGACAATAAGGACGTTATCGAAACAGCAAAAATCAATTAATTATTCCATCTTTTCGGATTCTTAAATTCAATTATTCGTCCTGATTCAGAATAAAATATGTTATTGGATATGACCAAAAAAAAAGAGTAAAATCCAAAGAAATTTCCCAATTTGTCCTGTTCTCAAAAAACCATGAAAACAAGGCAATTCAGTGATACCTCTTTTGAGAAAGGCAAATTAAAAATATACAACTGAATGCTTCAATGATTGAGTCTCTTCATTTGAGTGATTAATTGAGAATTTTTATGAGAATTCACGGTTATGTATCTAACCATTGGAACAATTTTCTATTTTTGAAATTTTGTTTTTATTGATGACTCGATTTACAGTAATTTTATATTTTCGAAATCTTGTTATGAATGCTTTCCCACTTTCATTGTGTACAATTAATTTGTACATACATCATTGGATTAAAAAGTATGGAACGAGTTTTTTTTTTCAGAAAATTAGAAAATTATTGTTATGATAATGTGCTATCTGAATGAATTATTGGGAACATTGATAACTATGGTAAATTTAGTTCAAAGTTTTCGCTTCATTCTTTCTTTCTTCATGTTATTGAAGACGTGTTCTTCATCTGTGGTGACTCATAGTGTTTTGACTGATCAATAACAAAAATCTTGCTTGGTTAATTTTTTGGCATTACTGTTGATTCAAACCTCCTCTATTGTCGATAATTGATGCTTATTGATCTGAGTTATTCGAAGTTGTGCATACGGATTTTCAAAGAAAAATAATTATCTTCACGGTCTAGATTTGATTATTTTGGAGGTTATGAATACCGAACTAGGCGGTCTCTTTTGACTTAACTTGAGCATTCTGGCAAACTAAACAGTGGTTCGTTAAATTTATTATTATTTTTCATTTCTTGCAGGAAATTACGTAATTTAGTTGCGAATGAGTGTATAGAAAATTCATCAATTGATCAGAAGTGTCTTCTATCTCTTGTGATTGTGAGAAAGAAATTTGAAAGAGGTGAATTTTTGACATTTGGATGCCTATTATTCATAAACTAACCGAGGCCATCTAGTGATGTCTTCACTAATTTCGTCCAGGTATAGAAAATACGTCAGTAAACAAGATTTCTGTGATATATGGTTTTGTCTGACAAGATATTTACCTGCGATTGCAGTTTGTATTTTTCCAGAGAAACTCGCCTATTCGATTCAGAAATTAAAGAAAGTTTCGTTTCATAAGTTTTTGCTGTGCTCATCTTCCGTGAAATCAGTATTGAAGGAATCGGCTGCAAATGCAATTAGATTCAACTGTCTAGGTTCGTGAAGTGCTACGTAAGTAATACCCGTGGTTGCGTTCTCTCAAATGTAATAATACTTATAATGATAATGATGAGTAATCATCGCTCGTTGAGCTCGAGCCACTATTTGTTGCGAAATGAATATTAAAAATTGTGTACAGATCTGCATGTTCTTCTTTAGTGGGCTATCTTCCTTGCCCGAAGCGCACACGGCAGTCTGTTTTTTCTTCCGCTTGTTACTCTCAATTTTTATAGTTCGTCTTACAAATGAGTAGGAGTGGCTGTTCTTCATTTAGTTTGTTCATTATTGAGGAGTCTAAGATGGAATATTATTTATTTGTGTGGGAATCACACCTACCTCAATTCTTGGTCGTTGAAAATCCAGGTTGACGTAGGCGTTGTTCATGTTGTACATTAGTCTTCATTTTCTGGAATCTGCGTTGGATATCCCTAGATCGATTGGAATATTGATAATAATAAAACATTCAGTGTGAATTTCAATAACAATATTTCCAGGCTGGGAGTACTATTCGGATTGTAAAAGAGCTATGTGAGCTGCTTCTTTCAGTTTCCCCTTGTTCAGTATTCCTCCTTGGATATTATGGAGGCTCTTTTTCATTGTAATGTGTTGTCTTCGACCCGAAGTGTTGGGCAATTCTCGATATTTCCCCCTTCTTTTAGTTTAGTGTCAATTTTTGGCCTTCTTTGACACTGAGTATAATAGTGTATTATTTAACGAGCGGTAATGTAGGTCAAGGTTGCAGCACGAGCCGAAGGCGAGTGCTGTAATTCATCAAGTGAGTTATGACCATTACCGCAAGTTGAGAATATTATACTTTATCTACGACTATAACAATAAATACTAAGATACAAGTACAGAGAAAGAACTTTATTCACAAATCTTAATAGTTACCTATAACAATGCATTATTTATGTTTATTGTGCTTCTTAGCATGGAGTAGAAATTCCATAGAGGCGATGCTTCATATCGAGTGCTAAGTTCACTAAAATATGCCAAAAGAATATTCTCCGTAAACGATGACTTAATATTCTTGCTGCAACACCAATCTTGAAAATGGTTGTATACACCTTTATATTTGTTTTTAGATTTTTCGAGGAATAAATTCTGTATGGTAACATTGGCTGATGTCTTATTTGTGAAGGTGTACATAATAATTCATCTTCACTATCTGAATTCATCTTTTTCAGCAAAACATTCACAATAATAATTAGGTATCAACTTAATTTGAGAAAACGTCAAAATTATTCCAGTAACCTCCCCTCGATACCAATAATGGCCTGTCCCCTTTCGGCCAATCGGCTTGTTCAGAAGCACAGAAATGTGGAGTTATAGTAGTGAGTTATTATAACTCACGGTGTTTGTTTACAGATACTATTAATTGCTCAAAAGTAGTTGAATAATGAATATATAATTCAATAGGAGTAGATAAGTAATTATATAAATAATAATCGGTTGCGGTGCGACACTCAGAACAACAACGGAGAAAGCCATAACTGCGAAACTCAAACAGAAAATACCAATATCTAGTAAACCGTTTCGTAGCAAGTTTCTCGAACATCCGTGACAATTCGCATAATGACTGTTCCGTTTTCGGCATTCTCTTAAAACAATCGATAGAGGTAAGTATAAATAATGAATCAATCAACCAGAAGTGCACCAGGAAAGAATTACCACGGAATGAGGCCATCGGAATGAAACGATTTCGTTCTAATGAAAAACAATTATCGTTTATGGTGCACAGCAATAGGATAATATACATGGATAGATACTAATAAGTAATCAATACAGGAATGAACGAAGAAGAATAGGTTTGTTCGCTCTGACTTATAAACAATTTTTTGGGATGACTGTAAAACTCGATCAATATCGTTGAACAGTGGAGTTGTGAATTCCCATTCGACCATTGTAGACATTCTATTTTCGTCCAATCTCTTTGTTTTTTATATGAGACGTCGGAATGGAAATAAATGTAGAACGAGTTGCGGACGGTCAAGGACTCTGGGACTTATTGATCAAAGACCGGGAAAAGCCGGGAAAGCGTTCGCCATCGCGGTGCGCCGTCACGACTCGTTCTCAACAGATGGAAAAAGGAAAACTGATCGGCAAATGAGACGGTCGCACGTGGGAAATGAAGCTGCGACGTCGTTGACGTTGGAGTATCGTTCGAGAGCCGCGATGCGGTCTTTTGTTCTTCGGAGAGCTCTCGAAGGGCACCATCATGCTGAAACTATACTTATTGTTAAATTGAGAGCAGTTCTCAAAGTTCTATCGACTTCTTCGTGATAGTTTTCATTCAATTGCCTGGTTGACGATTCACTCAATTCTCTGTCAACGTAAAGTTTAATTTAAAAATGACGATGCTGATCTAATAACGTAATGATCAAATTTAACCTCCTGACGGTTATACACGACAAAAATAACTTCAATTACTCCATTTCGTTGGCGTAACTTTCATTATGCGCTCTTTATTGCAAAAGGAAATCGTTATGATCGACAAAAGGTATATATTAATATTTGCTTCGTACCACTTAGCCTCATATATTGTATGAGATGGAACGTTGATATAAAAGTAATTGGTGAATGGGATGAAATGCTTTCTCGAAAAGAGAACACCTCAAGTAGAAATGTGCAAATAGATTCAGGCGTTATGTTGATTTGTGGCTATCGAAAATGAATGCTGACTGGAAATCGGAACGAATTAATCCTTCGTTGTTTAGGGAATTCGAGAATTCTCAAGATTTCTCAATGTTGAGAGGGAAGAAATCTCATTAAGACTTCCTGTGGACTTGTCGAAGGCGTTTGATATGATTAACTCTTCACCAAACTTAAACGCGATGGTGTGAGAAGGAAAGCAACTCGATAAAAATGGTGGCGAGTGTTTTACATCTGATGAATTAGAAGTTGTCATTGGGGTACCACAAGACACCATCCTTGACCCCTTACTCTTCAATATTAAAGTGTTCCGGCACCAGGGCAGCATTAGGAAATTATGTGCTGGTCCACAATCTACTACCGTTTCTGAAGCTGCGGACCAAAGCAGCCCATCGAGCCACTAACAAGCTCGCAACATCCTCTTACTTCTGGTCAAGTGGGAACAGAAACAATCCAGTCCATCACCGGTTGGCGGATCTCGTTCTCTATCAAAAATAAGGATCAAAATGAGAAATTGAAAACGGTGTGAAAAACTGCGCCGTTCACGCCTCATCGCTCAGGCTGCATAGGTTTTTAACCCGTCTTAAGATAATGAAGATTGCGGTAGAGAACCGCTTCAGTCCGCTTAATAAAAGTTTATATTACCGATGTCGAGACCATTACCCAGCCTATCCTAGACGGAACGTTCTTCATTAATTATGTAGGTTACACATACATCTAACGATTTTTTACTTCCGACATTAGAAGTAGTGCGTTGCGAATATCGTCACGCCGATCCGATCTCGAAAAAAGCCCGATGGAATTCTAGTGTTTAGCCGGCCACTATGAAGAACGACGATTTGATGGAAGGCGCGAAGAACTAGGTGACTCGTTTTGGTCGAGCGGCGGCGTTGGCAAAGACGAGAAATTTCACCTGGTTGTTAGCAGAGTGCCCTCGGATGACCTTCTACGAAGAAGTTCCATTTGGAATTTGTTTGACCAGGAAAGGAAATGTACAGTTTTGGTTTTTTATTTCTGAGAAGAACATTTGGCATCGTTCAAGGAAGGACATTTCTAACCCCATTTCTGTCTTGGGTATTAGACTCGTAAGAATGGTTTAATCTCTGATTCGGGCTTGTCAAGTTCTGTATAAAATGTAATAAAATCTTCAGTAATCTTATTCTCATTCTTCACTTTATGTTTATTTCTCTGGTAAAATTCAGTTTTTACTGTTCCGTGAAAATAAATTCCATACTCACGGTTCGATTCCGTTCATGTAATGTATTAGCTGTAAATAAATGCACGTAGGTATGTACATCTTCCGTTTCGTGAATATATTGTAACGGCAATTCAGACAGGACGTATCCAATTAATATTTCAGGTAGATTTTTGAATTATTTTCATATTTTTCCGGGGGTTTTCTCCAGAACTGTGTACGACATATACGCTTCAACAACGTTCAAAAATTGTTGAATTATTTTATCAAAATCAGTGCTCATTAATACTGGGAGAAATTTGAGAATAATTCATGGACGACATTATTCAGTTAACCGACTCACTATTCGTCGTATTGTGGACAAATTTGAGAGTGAATTTTCTTTATACGAAACAAGAGTACCAGTACGACAAAGAAATAAACACACACAAGAAAATATTGATTTGGTAGCAGCAAGTTTGAGAGAAAATTGAAATTTATCGGTTCCACGTCGTTCTCAACAATTGAATCTTTCTCAGACAACAACATGGAGAGTTTTAAGGAAAGATTTGGGTTAACATCCTTACAAAATTCAACTGGTTCTAAAACAGAAGCCATTACCATAAACGTCGAATATCTAATATATAAAATTCTCGTGTCACAGTTTTCGTTGCCATACTCCTCCGAAACGGCTTAACCGATTTTGATGAAATTTTTTGTGCTTATCCGGTATCTATGAGAATCGGCCAACATCTATTTTTCATCCCCCTAAATGTTAGGGGTAGTCCACCCCTAAATTTTTTTTTTTTATTTTTCAGACAAAATTTCTAATTTCTATTTTTTTATGATACAACATACAAAAATACATACAATCCCCAATTTTCACCCTTCTACGATCAACCCTTATTTTTTAAGAAATTGCGAAAAAAGGGAGAGACCGGGGGCGCGAAGCGCCCCCCGCGTTTTCGAGAGGGAGAAACGGGCTTTCCTAAGGTAAGAGAGGCCGAAGGCCTCGGGCAATTTTGAAATTGCGAAAAAAGGGAGAGACCGGGGGCGCGAAGCGCCCCACGCGTTTTCGAGAGGGAGAAACGGGCTTTCCTAAGGTAAGAGCAAATTTGAAATTGCGAAAAAAGGGAGAGACCGGGGGCGCGAAGCGCCCCCCGAATTTTAGAGAGTGAGAAACGGGCTTTCCTAAGGTAAGAGAGGCCGAAGGCCTCGAGCAATTTTGAAATTGCGAAAAAAGGGAGAGATATGGCAAAACAACGTTTGCCGGGTCAGCTAGTATTCTATAATTTTTGTCAACTTGAAAATGATGAACATTTTTATCGAAACATTTCATTAAGTGATGAAGCTCATTTTTAGTTGAATGTTTATGTAAACAAACCGAATTGCAGCATTTTGAGTGATGAAAATCCAGAAGAAACTTTTCAGACACCATTACATCCTGATAAAGGGTGTGGGGTGCAATTCATGCTGGTCCATATTTCTTTGAAGAAAATGGCCGAAGAGAACAATGCAGAAATAAGTTAAATGAATTTTTTTCCTGCTATTGTTGAGATTAATCTCGAGGATATGTGGTTTCAACAAGATAGTGCCACCTGCCACACAGCCACCCCAACAAATCGATTTATTTAAAACAAAATTTGCTGATGGAATTATCTCAAGAAATGGTCCATTTCATCATTTCCTCAAGTCGTGAGATTTTACACCTGAGGATTTCTTTCTTGGAGACATGTTAAGTCACAAATTTATGCTAATAATCGAATAACAACTGAGCAATAAAAAATTAACATTGAATTGATGTAATACAGCCAAATTTATGTGAAAAAGTGTAATGTACAATCTGAAGGGTTGAGAGGAGATGTTGGTTCCCTGTTCTTCCAATTCAGTTCAAACAACTTCGTAAAATAAACAAAGTACCTTACAAAAATGGAAGAAATAAACAAATTATTACGCTCATCACAAATTTTATATGGGGGGTCGATTCAATAAAGAATATCAATAATAAATATAAATAAATAACTGGTTAAAATTGTATAGAATATAACATTTGGTCTGAAGAACAATAAAAAACATAAAATATTCATCTGTACTTCACTTCATTATAAGAACAGATTTCCATTATCTTATAAGTTTTCTCCTATTTAATTCTTTTAATTCAGATATTTCCTTGTTGAACACTTTCATAGCCAGATCGTTCTTCCCAACATTTGGTAGATTGATGTCATCTGCAAAAAGTATAGTTAGGTCTGATTCAATGTTTTCTGGTAAATCAGATAATTATATTTTTGTAATCTAAAGCCTCGTTTTAAAAAAAAAACTATCTTTATTTACAACGGACGATTATCCGACCTATCTAGCATACAGTTAGAAAGAAACTACTCTTAATTATTGACGATTGATCGTCTTCAGAGGTATTTAAAACATTATCTTATTTGAAAGTTCTAGAAGGAAAACAACAAACAATGAACACCTGCAATGTGCGTCATTGGAAATTGGGAGCTCATCAAAATTATACATAGTAACATAAATATCAAATGAATAATAGATAAACCGTTCATCTGAAATATACAGGGTTCGGATTATGTAATTATATAAACGACAAACCGAAGATGTCCCAGTACAGAGCCTTGTGGACCACCATCTTCGGGAAAGAAATTGCCACCGACACTTGTTCTCTGCATTATTTCTGTTTGATAACTTGTCAACAATTTTTGAGCCTCTCCTATGATGCCATAGTGCTTGCTGCAGTTTTTCCAACTGTAAAGAGTGTTGTATGATGTGGAAGGCCTTGGAAAAGTCACATGAGTGTAGGATACATTTTTGTCTTACATTTCGTACACGATGTTAATTTTGAAGGCAATATAGTAAACTCTTTGAATCAGAATAACAAGTATAGAAGAGTCGCCCAATTACTCTTTTACACTAATGAGGAAAACCACGTCGAGTGTGTGAAGTGAGCACAGTATGAACGGTTGCAGAGCAAATTATTCTGGGACATTATTGAAATTTCACATCTACACATTCTGTTTTTCCTCGTGAAGAATTTTCTCTCGGCAATTTCCACATTTTCCCCTTTTGCTCATTACGGAATTCGTGACACGTTATTTGATTTCGCCGTCCCGTTCGTAGTATGGAAACGGGGGTTTCACGGCAAGACGTCTAGGTGCCGTGGTATCGATTAGTTATCACGACGGTCTGCACAAATACGCCTCTGCATCATCGGCCTGGGCATTCTCGACTATATCATTTTCGGCATCGATATTCGTGTCGGTTCTAATCTCTCTTATTGTGTTAATGTGGCGTTATTAATGGCCATTGACACACATCCACTGGGAATTATGCACCGTTTCCTCTTGATTATTTTCCTGGAGTATTTGTTTGTATCGGTTCTTAGATCGTTCAGGACGTAACTGGAATGGGTTTTTGTGAAGATCGTCATATGCTTAATATGTCAGCTCCATTTCTGGAAAAAACGGATATACAGATAGTCAGATATGAAAACCGTTCCATAATAATGTTTTCAGCGGGGAACCCTAAAAATAAAGAATTCTCGGTTGGAACAAAATTAGCAAGATTAATCACTACTTATTTCAAAATGAGTGATCACATTTGAAACCTAACCTAAGGTTTGATTCCCAAAATAAGAAATGATTCCTGGAAGCGTGCTTCAATAGATGAAAAAATAAAGTTGTGTATCACCAAAATACCCTGGAATGGGTTCATTGAAATTTCTTAGGCACTTAGTAACACTAACAGGAAACATAAAAATAAGCGAAGAACATTGAATCAAGTTCTATTTGAAGAACTTGTTTCACTCTGTATCAACCCACACTGTCTTATTCAGATATATAGTCCGTTTAAGAATTATTGACATCTCGGTTGGCTGTGAAAAATCGAATTTAAGTTGGTAATAGACTATTCAGTAATATTTTGGATTGCTGAATTCAGGTTGGTATAGGAATAACACTAACATTACCCATAGAAATCTTGCTTTGATGATTTTATCGAAGATATTGGTGAATATGTAATTATAAAAATTTGCTCTGAATTTGAGTATTTTTTGTCTTATGCTATTAAAATGGCTGGAATTGACCAGGATACATCGCGCCTTACAAGAGAACGCCAGGCAGTTCATCGGTGTTACTTCGAGTTTTTCAAAGATTTGGCATATATTTCCGCTAGTGTTTCAGGTAAACTGATATTCACCTACTCAAAGTGTATTCTGATTGATCAATGTCTCTTAAATTTTCAGATTTCACCAAGCCCTGTCCGTAGAATATTAGCCTGGAATTAGCAGTGGAAGAAAACCTGTGCGATATGATTATTCCTTCAAAGAGACATTGAATGACTTTGTTTTTGCTAGAATTGAAAACAATGAATATATCAGTTTAGATATCCTTTTCGAACTGGCCAAAGAGCACCTAGATTTCAATTGATCGAAGTCAACATTATATTATATCATTAAAAAAAGTTGGATACAAATACAAAAAAGTTGATCGAAGGAAAATTCTTACTGATAAACAGAAATATATAATAAAAATAGTACGATATTGTGATAAATACCGAGAATACATAGAACAAAACATAAAATTCATTTATCTAGATGAAATTTGGCTATTCAAATTCGGCAGTGGACACTAGAAAATAATCCAAAAGGTATGCCGAGTATATTCAAGGCAGAAGGTGCACTATTTTGAATGCTGGAACAATTGATGGATTTTTACCTGGATTTGATCCGATTCTTGACAGTGGTATTAATGATAAGGATTACTATGAATGGTGAATTATTTCATAAATGGGTTATTGAAAAATTGAAAGCTTCCCTGCAAAAGGATGCCCATCAATAGGATTATGTCAGCTTATTCAATAAACACATCCAAATCACTACACTACGAGGACACAAAGTTTTCAATGATATTTTTATCTTTGCTCTTGTATCATTCATAGATATTTTAAGTTTATTTATTATACTTATACTGTATGGTACCCTGTTCTCAAGCTATATTGTTCCCAATTCAAAAGTATACTGAATAATTGTAAAATTGCTCATCAATTATAATATTTTCAATAATTCATGGACAGTTTTAATGAATGAAAATAAGAATTGACTTTCTCAAAGTATTCAACACCGAGCCATAAATAATTCATAAATTGGTTCATATATTGATAGTTCGGTACAAAATTAATGTAAAAATTCTTCATGTACTACATAGATTCTTAATTTTTGTTTCTCTCTTATTTCTTAATACATTATAACGTTTTTTCCAATCCATTCTTTTGGGCCTGTGCTTGCGAAGTATCCAAAAATTTTTTTCTGTTGCAGCACTAGCTATCTGCTAGAATTCCATTAATTATCCTTCTTGAATCCTGACATAAAATGGTACTCTTATAGTTATATGGTTAGAATTTTGCAAGAATTCCAATACCAATAAATATTGCATGGTCCTGAGTGAAAATAAATATTTATTTGAATGATCTTCAAATTTCCATGGTTGACTTTTATATGAACGATAAGTTCAGATAATTTCATATGAAAGCATTCCACGATATTTTTGCGATTTCAAACCTGAATTCCCATGTTTGAACTGCAATCGAAATATTCCGGCTTAATTATTCGATAATTCGTAATATTCGTATACTCAACACTTTTCTAGGTTATATTTATGTTCTATGATGAAATTTAGTTACTTTTTAGTAACTAGAAATAAAGCCTCGACTGGACGTTCATGGCCTGCTTCGATGTCAATAATTCTTAAATGGACTATATATCATTTTCTTTGTTTTATATGAGAATTGAAGGTATCTCTCGTTTTTAGTCCTAAGCTAATTTTTGTTTGTATCACAAATAACTTTTTTTCGTGGTCGTAGTTTTGTATAGAAACTTTAGATGTATTCACGAAACAAATCAATAAAAATGAAACAAAATTTGAATTTTCGAATTTTATTGGAAACATAAACTTGAGAGCAAAAAAAGGGTTAGAGGCTCGCTTATTGGATATCACACTACATATTTGTATAAATTCGCCTGAAATACCCAAAACCTCAAAGTATATCAAACGTGTATTTTAACTAAACAAAAACTACTTCGATGGTCAAATTGCAATGATTCGTGCATTCGTATTTGCAAAAAAAAATACACCTGCGATTACGTCATTGTTCCGATCATTCAAATAACGTGTAGCTCTCAATCAAGGCCGATCCAATTATATACCTACTTCTGAAAAGGTCTATTTTATGATGAGAATTCAAACTATTCTATTGTTTTGAGAATTGAGATTGATCACCTGGATAGTTTTATGAGGTACAGAGAGTTCTTAATGTGATAATAGATTTGGACTGAAATTTAGTTCGCCTTTGATTGATATCAATTTATGAGCAGTTTTCGCATTCAAGGTTTTCTGCTTTAATTTGTATGAAACTGGATGATTTCAGTAACAATTCTTTACTGCTTATAGTTGTCAAGTTATTGAATTTTGATTCTTTGTGGCGAATCAAATAAATCACCATTACAAAAGCTTGAGAGGCCCTAATGCCTCGATGATTTTCAAATATTTTCATTCAATTTTTTGGGGTTTTCCTTTGATTATACTATACTATACAAGTATGTAATTAACTCCTAGATGAATGCAGAACGAAGTTGTGTAATTATCTCATTGAATTTTTTTCTTACAGGGTAAAGTATATCTCTTTGACAAAGTATTCAAGCCAAATGCTACACAAGAGAAAGTATACAATGAAGCAGCTAAAAGCATCGTATCAGACGTGCTTGCCGGCTACAATGGCACCATCTTTGCTTATGGACAAACATCTTCGGGTAAAACGCATACTATGGAAGGTGTCTTAGGTGAGATTTGAATATAATCTTCTCCAAAGTCAGTTTTAATCTAAATATGATAATTTTTTTTAGGCGATACTCACAAACAAGGTATAATTCCTAGAATTGTAAATGATATATTCAATCACATCTATGCAATGGAGGAAAATTTAGAGTTCCATATTAAAGTATCCTACTTTGAAATTTATATGGATAAAATTAGGGATTTACTAGATGGTGCGTTAATCTGCATTTTTTTCAAATTCAAACGTTAATAACAAGCTTTTTTATAGTTTCAAAAGTAAATTTAAGCGTACATGAAGATAAAAACAGAGTTCCTTATGTGAAAGGAGCGACAGAACGATTTGTTTCCAGTCCGGAGGAAGTTTTCGAAGCTATTTCTGATGGAAAAGCTAATAGACATATAGCCGTAACAAGTAAGTATAGGATTAGGTCTCAAATTCTCTCGTCTTCTTTTGTCAGTAGGTTTTAGCAACATACTTGATCCGTGGAAGTGATAACATTCAATTATATCAGAATTACATATGTAATTCTTGAGTAAAAAATGTTGTTCATCATTAGCTGTTACTTAGTCAGTCCCATATTTGTTACTGTAGCAGAATCCATCTTTTATGATCATTGCAAATTGTGTCTCAGTTTTGGTCACATTTCCTAATTTCTACAATGAAAATACTAGAAATTTGATTTTTATTCGTGGAAATATCAAGCAGGATTTAATACTATAGTGTTTCACATAATCAATTATTGTAATAGTCTAGTGAAATTTTCACGACTTAATATTCCTTTGCAGATATGAATGAACATTCTTCTAGATCACATTCCGTATTTCTCATTAATGTGAAGCAGGAAAATCTAGAAAATCAAAAAAAATTGTCAGGTAAACTCTACTTGGTGGATCTCGCTGGTTCTGAAAAAGTATCGAAGACTGGTGCAGAAGGTAAAAACGAATCCTTGATATTTATTTCGCCATCTCTAATTGGAATTGTTTTTTCTCTAAGGTACTGTTTTGGACGAAGCTAAGAATATTAACAAATCTCTTTCTGCCCTTGGAAATGTGATAAGTGCTCTTGCTGATGGAAACAAAACCCACATACCCTATCGTGACTCCAAATTGACCAGGATTCTTCAAGAATCCCTTGGTGGTAACGCAAGAACCACCATTGTAATTTGTTGCTCTCCCGCTAGTTTCAATGAATCTGAAACGAAATCTACGCTTGAATTCGGAAAAAGGTATAATACTTTTGTATACTGATGTTTTAATCATGAATTTTTTATTTATGGAATAATCATTGATAAAATTCATCCCATATTTTTTGATTTTCAGAGCCAAGACAGTCAAGAACGTTGTATGTGTCAATGAAGAATTAACAGCTGAAGAATGGAAGCGAAGGTACGAAAGAGAAAAAGAAAAGGTTGCTCGTCTGAAAGGTATTGTTGAGAAGCTCGAGAATGAACTCGGCGTTTGGAGATCTGGCGAGACAGTCAAAGTTGAAGATCAAGTCAATGTAAATGATCCGACTGAAGCTGCTACTCCAGTATCTGTAATGGAAGAAAGCACAGTGGTAGAGACAGCTGGACCAGTACCTGCCACACCAGCTCTCATGATCGGTTAGTTTAGCTGGAACCGTTGATGAATTCTTCTTGAAAGGTTACATTTCAGGTTCGACACTTGGAATCGAAGAGAGACAGAAATTGGAGCTCGAACGTGAAAGGCTATATCAACAACTCGATGAGAAAGATGAGGAAATCAATCAACAGAGCCAGTTCGCTGAGAAACTCAAAGATCAAATCGTGGAGCAGGACGAATTGATTGCGAGTACCAGAAGGGATTACGAGAC
The DNA here is from genome assembly GCA_963966015.1 of Aphidecta obliterata. NCBI lineage: Eukaryota > Metazoa > Arthropoda > Insecta > Coleoptera > Coccinellidae > Aphidecta > Aphidecta obliterata. Next base: position 12,341,614 of record OZ014433.1, on the reverse strand, counting down.
TTTACAATTGGAAATGAACCGAATCCAACAGGAGAACGAGAGCGCCAAGGATGAGGTGAAAGAAGTTCTCCAAGCTCTCGAGGAATTGGCTGTCAATTTTGATCAGAAGACCCAAGAAGTAGACTTCAAGAACAAAGAGGTATGTTTGATCAACTAAATTTTGGACAAACTGTTTTTCATTTTTATTATACCAGCTATACTAGCAAGCCAGAAGATCCACATTTTCGGATAGAACAATATAATAGGTAGATAAAACTTTTCGGATAGATCAAAATAATAGTTAGATCCACCTTTTCGGATACGTCTTACTTTTCGATGAATGATGACGAATTCTGTGATTCTCGGTTTTTTTTTTCGATTACGAATTACGAATCGAAATATCCGAGTGTAATCGATTAGATTATTGGCTCAGTCGAACGCGGTTGAATTCTGTGATAATTTTTTTTTCCGATTACGAATCTAAATATCGATTTGTTTTTTCGTTTCGGTATGTTTAACTCATCTTATGAGCAAATTATCCTCTTTGTTGTTTGTCATTGCTTTTTTGCTCCATTTTCATGTAGTATGTGGAAGGAAAAACCTTAAAACCAAATTTGCTTCGATCAGTTTGTCGAATGCAAGAGACTATATTCAATCTGATTCAAAGCAATTGGAGACTCCCAAGAAGTTTATCCTCGAAAATCCATATCTGCTTTGATCGGTTGGGATCAATGAAAAACATCTTAAACCTTCAAAATAGGGGTGTTAAATCTAATATACTTTTTTACGAACCCCCAAAAGCTTTATTCTCAAAATTGTTGTTTTTTCTCGTAAAATCCTGCAAAATATCGAAAAGTTATGAAACTGTCTCGAAAAAGTTGAAAGGCGATTTGTTATATCGTTCTGACCTGCTTTCCATCCCTAATTCGTTGTTTTCTTAGATTTCTGTACGTTTCTTGCTTGGGGGTTATTCGCTCGTAAAATCGTTCAAAAATCGTCTTATTCAACTGAAAATGTAAGCAATTCGTCTTATTACGATAGGAAATCATTTCAAATTCTTAGTTACCTTGAAACTCTCTCTTAATCGCAGGGATCGATCATTTTCAAGCATCTTCAATTTCGTTTCTGCCATCGGTACAAACAGAATGTAAACAAACACCGATATTGTACGTTTTTCGATTAAATTGGAAAAGGTTCTTTCTATTCACCCGCAAATGGTCAATTTTCATATTATTCACCTTCCGTTTCTTCAAATCCATCTCGAAATCTGATTTTTTAGAAAATTTGACGACTTGTCAAATCAAAATCGAAAGACTTAAAATAGTGGCTTTCCAGCCAGGTGCGTGTTATTCCGAGGCTTGACGTACTCACTATCACGGAAACACGCCAAACCCAAACTGTCAAATCGAGCTCTTGCGAAAATGGTAGAAAAGTAGGAAACGCCACATAGTTAATTGAGACCTCACGTCCTTCGAGCTGGAAATTCGACCCTCGGCGGAGCCCGAGATGTTGGGGTTAAATATCCTTATGAAAAGTTCAAAATATTCAACTACTTCCTCGAATTATCAGGCTTGATTCCCTGTAAAATGCCAACTTTCCAAATCTATTTTTGCGATAGATAAATAATTTTCTCTTCAGATGGAGTCTCTTTCCGAAGAACTCATGCAGAAACAGTCCTCCTTGAACAACACGACAACAGAACTCCAACAGTTGAAAGATTCAAGTAACCACCAGAGGAAGAGATTGTCAGAAATGTTCGCCAACATTCTCAAAGAGCTCGGGGAAATTGGCTCATCCGTTGGTGGTGATGTGGCCGACCTCAAGATTTCTACTGAACCAACGAAATTGGAGGAGGAATTTACCGTTGCAAGGTTATACATCACCAGAATGAAGAATGAAGTGACCAATCTAATACAGAGACTTCAGGATATCGAGAATAAAGAGCAAGACAGTAATAAAAAAGTTACCGAATATGAAAAGGAATTGGGTGAATGCAAATTGCTGATTTCTCAACACGAGGCTAGGATGAAGAGCTTGCAGGAATCGATGAGGGAATCTGAGAATAAAAAGAGGATGTTGGAGGAAAACATTGATGCTTTGAGGGAGGAATGTGCTAAACTGAAAGCTGCTGAGCAGGTTTGTACGATTTTAATTTTGGTTTGTTTTTGGAATTGAAGCTAAGTCGAGATTGGCACCTTCTATTTGAGATCTAAAGTCTGAATTCCGCCTCTGTTTTTCAGGTTTCTAGTGCTTCTGAGAACGAGAAGAAAGAAGCTAATGAACTCAGATTGGCACTTGAACAGCAAATGGATCAGCTGAGAATAGCACATCAAAAACAAGTAGCAACATTAAGGGATGAAATTGCCGAGAAGCAACAATACTTGAATGATATCAAAGAGTAAGCATAATCCATATTTTTCGCACCAATTCAATCGACATTTCAAATACTGAATATCAATCTTTTGTTTTCAGCTGCAATCAGAAACTCAGTCTTGCCCAGCAGCAACTACAAGCCGAATACGACAAGCTCAAAAGTGAAGAAACAGAAAAATCGCAGAAACTGCAGGAACTCATGTCAGTAGACGATGAATTTATTATTAAACGCTCAATCCTTTGTTCCAAAAATACAGCCTTTCCCAATTCTCAGTTCCATGATCCTCTTTATCCTAAAAAGAATAATTCCAAATGGGAGGAATTCATTCCTTTCAAGAATGAATTGAATAAGTATAAACAATTTTCTGCCTTCCATAAATCAAAGCTTGAAAAAGAATCGGAAAACAATCTGACTAAAATGTCGCAAACATATCATTGTCCAATGTCTATCTTTCATGTTCATACGTTTCATTTGCATCTTTTCATTTCATTGACCTTGTTATTGGTCACCCATAGGTGTCCTCAGCAATTTTTGATTGTTGTTTAAGTCTTTAATTAAATATTGCCCTCAAATTCAAAATTTGTGATGAATTAGTTCAAAAGATTATGTCTTGAATCTTGGATTCTTTTAGTCATTTCGATCTCATTTTTTTTTTGATATTATTTATTTTTTATTTATTTTGAAAATTTTGATCACGACATGGTTTGGTTGAGTTTTATTTTGAAAATTCACGAGTCTATGTGATACTCGTCAAAGACAATAGTTTGAATAATTTGTTTTTATGAAATATGACACATTTCAATTATTTGAAATTTCACTTATTCATCTAATTTGTGGAGACGCTTCTGTCAAAATGCGAAAGAAATCGTCAATTGAAATTAATTTCATTTTCCAATATAATTCTCAAAGTTTTTATCTCGTCCTATTCGAGATTAGTTTACCTCCGTTATGACACATTCTACTTTATTTTTGTGTTGTGTTGTTATCAGACGAAATTGGAGTAATCTGACTGATCCAGTTTTATCGTGTAGCTTTATTTTAATTTTGTTTGAAGTCTCTTTCGAAAAATGAAGAGCTTTTTTTGAATTAAGAAAACTCTCATTCTGTATTCATTCAAACATACCATTTTAGTTGAAACTGGAGTAAAATCGTAGATTTTTTGTCACACGCAATATGCGTCATTAGTTGAATTGAGAGATTTAAGTGGGAATGAGTAAATTTGGTAGAAAAATCTTGATGAATAAGTGTTATTGATTAAAGAAACAATGTAAAATGTAAATAAAAATCGAAAAATATTGTATAAACCAGAAAAATGCATATTTTCAAAGCATATATTTTTACCTTGCTGATAAATTGTTCGATTAGAAATTTATTGAAGAGTAAAAACAAGTTGAGATTGTTAGTTCCTAGAACAATAAATTGAAATTATATAAATTATGAAATTATCACCTGTGCAATTGGATAATTGATGTATGTGTGATTTTGTATCAAATTCGAAATTAGAAAAAAACTATTAGTCGTAAAACGATCAAATGAAACCTAACCAAACTGTCCGTGAGCGTCGTGTTTCAATTTGCTGAAAATGGATGTATTCTACAGCACCACTAACGAGAGGCGAGAACAGGCACGTAAGGATCTCAAAGGCCTCGAGGACACCGTTTCCAAGGAGCTTCAGACGTTACATAATTTACGGAAGCTATTCGTACAAGATCTCCAGGTGAGTGTTGAATTGTGTTCGATTCTATTGACTTGATATAAAATAATAACAACAAACGGGATGAGTGAACTATCAGTTTTGAAGTGTTTGTTGAAGGAATTTTCTATTCGTCATATTATACAATCAATTGATACGATGCACTCAATAGTTATGATATTAGAATAACATAAAGGATGAGTGTTGGAGTACTTCAACTTTATTCTTGTTCTTATGTATAAATTCCGTTAAAACTTGATATCTACGATTTCAATCTTCTACAATTTTTCTGTTGTCTTCCAGGCGAGAATGAAGAAAAACCTTTCTTCGGAAGATAACGAAGAAGATGGAGGTTCATTGGCTCAAAAACAGAAGATATCATTCCTCGAAAACAACTTGGATCAACTCACCAAAGTACATAAACAATTGGTGAGAGACAATGCCGACCTTCGTTGCGAGTTACCCAAACTAGAAAAACGCCTGCGAGCTACAATGGAACGGGTGAAGGCTCTAGAAACTGCCCTGAAAGAAGCGAAAGAAGGAGCAATGAGAGATCGAAAGAGGTATGTATGGTTCAATCTTCAAAATTCTAATTGAATTGGCCGATAGTTGATGAAAATACATAATCAAACTTGCATAGAATAACTTATATGATTTTCACTACTTTGGGTTGAATTCCACGACTCGTGTTTACAACAGATAATTTGCTACATCATAGCCAGCGTGAAAGTGGAAGATTTTTTTTTAGGTGTTTTCAACTTTGCTGTAAACAATTTTTATGGTATCACAACAAAGAGAATTCTAATAGAGAGATGTTCTGTCTCTTGAAGATAATAAGTATTTTTACTGAACATTTGAAGCGGAAATTTTTTTTTCTGATAATGTAAAATGAACAGTAGATGGCAATCAAAACTTGTATTGAATACAGTGACTTTATACAAGACAGTGGGGACAATAGGGATATAAGCTCCGTCCAGCCGCCGTGTTGCGCCAAAAATCAAATGAAATAGTACTGAAATAGCAGTTTTTTCAACGAAATATTCAAATATAAACTGAATACCTTCGAATTTTCATCTGCAACTTTATTTATAATTGGAATGGTTGCTCAATAATTGCCTTTTAATAGAAAAAGTATTCAAATTAATCTCTAAATATCTAAAATAAATGTGCAACGACCGTCATATTCGCTGATCTTTGACGGCACTTTTGAATATTGTATGATTATACCATTGTATACAGAATTTATCTAATGATTATACTGAGATTCTTTTTAATAATTCAACCCTTCAATTCATGAAAATAAGGTATATTATTGCAAAGACAGGACAATCTTTCAATATTCATATTTTGGGTGGAAATGACTGATTTATATTGTTTTGAGGTAGCTTCCATGTCTGAAAAGTTCCAAAACAATGCCCTATTCCAAAAAAATAACGAATTTCCTCTTAACATTTTAAGTTGAGTAAATTTTGTAAATTTCTGAACCGGCAGCAACGATGCAATTTTCAAAAGTATAACATCTTGAGTGTCACAAGCCAAATCAAAATTGAAATGGTATCTCAGATATCTTCATTATTATAGAAGGAAATGGAATGTTTTTTTAAAAAATATTAGATTCTTCGGAACATTAAACTATTTTTAAAATTCTTTTTTTTTATTAAAAAGTTTGTATTTCAAATATGAATAACAATGAATTTATGAAAGACCAATATACAAAATTATCTATTGTTTGATTGACTTTTACAATTGCAATCTGAAATATAAATATATTATACATCCCCAAGTAATTAGAAAAATCTGAAAAAAGCAATATTATAAGGACCTTGAGAAGACCGTACTCAAAATGAGTGTCCAGCCACCGTTTTACTTGCAAATCGTCGAAATGAACTTTTTTTTATTTATTTTTAACAGAATATTATAAATCTATTCATAATTTTATTTTTCAATTTTTGGTACTCACTTATTTCCGTTCAACCAAAGTGATATATGTGATATTTTTTTACATATAATAAATCTATCTACTACTTTTCATGGGGGAAACTTTTTTTTGAAAAAAACGATTACAAGGAAGAAATATTGATGAAAATTTAAAATATGGTTTAAAATAGTCCAATAACGATGATTTACTTTGAGAGGTTTGGTTTCTCGGAAATTTTCACTTCTCTACGATTAGGGAGTTTTCTTGATGGTTTGTTTTTTGGAAATGAAAATATAGTGGGCATAGCATTGATCTTCAATTTTCGAGTTCCATCCTCTCCAGTTTTCTCCCACATATCAGCAGAAAAGTGAACCTGCAATTGAATTATTCTGTTTATATAACCTCGAATGTAAACCATTAATTTTTCTTCAAACATACCTCATAAATATGAATTTTTTAAGGATGAACCATTTATCCCTCCTACTTTTAATTTGCCACTGCTGCTTTTATCAGGATCCACTGGGAAGCGTTTCATAAGGAACCCTTTTGCAGAAGAATTGCTGCACAACATGGTATTCTGCTTTGTTATCAATATTTCAAATGCGATGAGCTGAGATGGATAATACGTATCCTTGTTTTTTTTTATAGTTTTATAAACGTTAATCTTCGAGAAAACCAAAATAACTGCAAAAATCACTAAGTAAACAACAAATATTTTGACGCAACTTGGCGATTTATACCACGTGACGTGGACAACCAATCAAAAAGAGGACATATATTGTCGCCACTGTCCTGTATAAAGCAACTGTAGTATTGAATAAATCAAATTAAAGTTTTGGTTAAAAAAAAATTATAACTTTTATGCTTTTACAGGTATCAATACGAGGTTGACCGTATAAAAGAAGCTGTGAGGCAGAAGAATTTAGCGAGGAGAGGTCCAGCAGCAACTATCGCCAAACCAATCAGATCTGGTCAGCATTGCATCAGTGGAAGTAATGTAATTCGTACAGGCAACAATCAGAGCTTCAATAAAAGCATTGACGAGTCCCAGAAGCGCAAGTCGCTAATTGTAGGAGAAAGAGGTAGGCAATCAGAATTCAAAATATTATAATTCATTTCATTCATATGCTTTTATAGTTTGGATCTCACAATTCTTATGAGATCTCGATGAAAAAATATTTGGGAGTGGTTCTTCAGGAAGTTTGTTATGAAATCGTTTTAGGTGACGACCAACCTGAAATGTTTGTGAATCATCGAATACCTTTCGGTTATGCTGCCAAGAGATTCCCATTCATTTTGAAAACTGTCTTTTCTGGAAAAGCCAATACCAGTACAAAACTATTTTAGTTTCCTAAGGCTTGAAAAAATCAATTTTTGTATGTAAATATAAAGTAGTAATGTAACATAAATATTTGATTTTTTCTATGTATTATTTTTTATACTCATTAAATTTTTATACAAAATGAGGTTGCTTCCATTTCAGAATTAATTAGGTTTCAGGCTCCAGGATTTATTGCCGAGAACAGCATTTCAGGGGTCGCATTTTCATTTCATTCAGTTAGGAGACTAATAAGTAATCCTAAAAGTAGTCGAAACATGTATCGATTAACGATTATAGGTATTTCAAGATGTGTTTAATTTTTTTTTTTCAATATTTCGACATTTCTGTGGTATAGTTTTTGCGATAAAAACGGATGAAACGGGTTTTCCGATTTTCCTCTATTTCGACCCCCCCGAGTATCCTAAAATAACGTTCGAGAAAGGTCCAAAAACGGCGAAAACCAATAAATGTTGGTTTCTCGGTTCTTGAAAAGACGTAGGGTCTCATCGCATATCGTGGCGATTCCCATTTTTAACTGTTTTCGCAAGAACCAAGTCATCTTGGAAAAATGTGAATTGATTTTGCTGGTTGAGTTCCGAAGAATCAAGTCCTCTATATGAAAGAGATTTTTGAATTTTGGGCCGATGACCAGGGACGACAAATTCTATTCGTTAAGATGAAAACGCACCTGTGGTTTGCATTAGACCCCCTCGACTTTGATAAATTCCAATTTTCATTAGAATTTTTTTTTCAGATTAATCTGCCACATCGATCGAAGAATCTCTCATCTCTTAAACATCATTCAACAAAAATATTTGTACGATGAATATGAACTTGCTTTGAATTGAATTGACTTTGCAAGTTTATAAAACAGTAATCTATGTGCTTAACTTGCTTAGAAATAAATTAAGGTGCACTTTATAGAAAATAAATATAACGAACTGTTCCAGACAAAAAAACCCAACCAAAAATCTTTTTTGGTTTTGGGATATCTTCTTCATAATTTGGTAAGGCAAATGATGCATTTTCACGTTGAAAAGATTGGCATTTTCAAAGGAACATTTCGTTGTTATACCATCTTCGATTTTTCAGCCTAGGGTGCTGCAGAGTTATATCCAATTGTGTGTTTTAAATCACAGCATATTAATGCCTAAGATATTGTAAGTTTTTGGTTAGCCTATGGTATTTCCAAATGTGCATTATTATTCCAAAAACAGTGTTGGTGTTCCATTACCGTGCAATGTTATATAACATTTTGACAATGCTTTTGTATTTGCTTTCTTCGAAAGTACTGAGTTATATTGGTATTCAGTGAAAATTTAAATCAATGACGAATTATCCAAGTGGGTATTGTACTAATTTACTTTTCTATATTTACAAACACAAACAACGACAGAATATTTTCTAATTATGCATAGGAACCAATATTTTTCAGTACCTAAAATACTGAATTTGTATCAAGCTTTTGTAAATTTTGAAATTAGTGGAAATATTTCCGAGCAATTTTCATTTCATAATGGAATTATTTTATAGAATTGAATAGCACATTTCTAATTTTTATTTGATGGCGACATTTGGATTGGTGATCACTTTTAAGGAATTGAATAATTTTTAATTGTATATCAATCGTATTTGATTATGAATTTTTACATCTTCAGTCAACTTTCACTTAGGTTGGTTTTTTTAACATCATTTTGAGAGAAGAGAACTAGTTTGACTGGATTAAACTCAAGTTTCTCTTGCAAATCAATCTCATCTATGGTTAAGTTGATTCTTCTTTTAGTATAGTGGAGGGTCCAAATGGATTTATTCAGCAAAAATCTTGATGCAGAAGCATTATAAACAAATTTTCGAACAAGGTAGCTATTTTCGAGTAATTTTAACTCAATAGTGGATAGCATGTCCTTTTTTGGAGCCCTTATTATACATTTAATTCAAACTAAAACTGGCAATTACTGTGAGTCCTGCACAATCCATGTTAGTTTGAAGAAGCATTTAGTAAATACCCCAATTTTTTCCTTCATTAATTTATTGTATGATCCAATTTGTTATGTAGATAATTGTCTTTTTCGAAGAAGAGAAAAAAAGTTTCATAGCTGTAACAAAATATTTTTTAGTGGATGCTTTAAGTCAAAACAGTTTATTTATTTAATTCATGGAAACTATATTCTAATAAACTAAATGAAATCAATTTTCGTATTTTTGCAGGGAGAATATATCTTTTCATTGAAAATTCCAATCAGATCACCAGCTGAGGAACTAAGATTCATTTTATAGAATTAGTATTTTTGAGCGCTCGTTCTATTTCTATGATTCGGCATAATTGACTGCTGTCATCTTTCTGAGAGCTGTCATAAATTTCTTCACTTGGTTTCTAAAACTGTTAAAAACCGACCGTTAAAAAGCGCCTGCCTTCACGGCAGTGCTCTTTATAATTTTTTGTTATCAAAACAATTTGGCTTTTTCAAAAACATACTCAATTTCATCTGTATCTGCCAAAATTTGACGAAATTTTAGTGAATTTATTCAAAGTGTTATTCATTTCAATTTTCTTCGTAATTGAATGGAATGTTCAATATGATATTATATGGAAGGAAAAAAATTACTACAGATAAGATACACCAGACAAGAATATGCAGTTGAGTTCGTTTATGGGCGAAATAATTCTAAAAATACCGATCCGAGCGAATTAAAACTCTGTAGTTGTAAGATATCAACTCGAAGTTTCATGTGAAATTCAGCTTTCTAGCTGTTCTATCTGAAAATTTAACATTTTTTGAAAAAAGTGAACAAGTCCGAAGATCACATATCCACTGACATTTCTCTCAATAATTATTTCAAACATTGGCGGAGTCATTATTTCCGACCCAAAGGCTGAAACGAATTCTTATACGAATTCTTCAACATCCTCGTGCAGTTTACGGAAATTTCCGATCAATTTTGCTTAGTTTGTGGACGTTAGTCCGATGACAGTGCGTTGCTTTTCTTCATTCCGTCTAGAATGCAGTCGAAAATGTTGAAATCGCAATGCAAAGAAGTGATAAGTGGAGGTAAGTTATGATTTCAATCGATTTCCTACTCTCAGAAAATGTTCTGTTTTATATTTTCGGATCCAAAATTTCTCCCCCCCCGATACTATAGTGGTTCCGAATGAAAACCTTCGTTCATTCTGGCCAGTGGAATGGATTTGAAGAAGAAATGGGGATATTTATACTTGAAAATGGAATAAAGTGACTTTTTTTCAAAGATTCCCAAGTTCTACGATTCGTTCTTCTCGAGGTTTCGAGAAAAATTTCTCAATATTTTATTTGATCTAACAAGGTACCCGTCAGATCAATAATCAGAGATTTATCATTTAGACTTGACTTTACTCGAGTTGTTGAAGTTGCCATAGCATTACTTAAATAAGTGAATTGGGGCACTTATGAAACAAATTGAGTTTTTCTGATGTATTCAATATAATTCGGTGATTCCATCTATTGATATCCTTGGCTCACTCAGGTTTTCAAATCATCAATCGAATTTCAATTGGAAATTTGTCGATTTCCATTGTATTCCTGTTTTGGTTCGTTTTTGTAAGATCGGATCTATTTTCAAGAATAAGTTGGACGATATCCGGAGCAGAGCAAATTTTTCGCAAATTCTTCTCTAGAGACATGCAACTTGCAATACACAATAAATTGTCTGCCAATTCGCTGCTATTTGTCTAAAGACCTCTTCGTTTTCCTGTGAGCCTAATAATTGATTTGGTTGTGACACAATATCAAGGGGCGTATGTAATTCAAAATAATATTAATCGATATAATTATTCATTTATTTTGGGTTTAATTAATATATTCGGGATATTCATGGAAAATTCCTATCATCCATATGTTAAGAATAAAATCATTTCGACTATAATTCGATAACAAAAAAATCTTTATATTTTCCATCAGTTATAGAGAAACGAATTGTCGTCCTTTATATGACGATATAAAATTTTTTATCGAAAATTGAATATACATATCATTATTTTGTTCATCCATCCTTTCGGCAATTTCAGTTGGGTAGGTGAATTTACCATTTTGTTGTATCTAGTCAATACATACAGTTTCCAAAATCTAGGATTTTTCCTCCAATAATTAAAGTGAATTTTGGGGATGTTGGTACAATGGGATAACAGTAGAAAGAAAACAAATATTCTGTATTGATGAATATGGATACGCGAGAAGGTCGTATGGTAGGTCACATCACATAAACTTACACAACAAAATGAAAGTAAAGCTCAGATGAGACGTTGAAATTATTCTTTCGATTGCTGCTGCACTCTTCTTATCCCAAACGAAAAGGCTATAAAGCTTGGCACTCACTTTTCCCTCACAGCGCGTCAAAATGCGGATAGATTTGATGAGTGTTCGAACGCTCACTACTTCGTTCCGGCCGTTCTAGCGTAAAAGGGATAGCAATAAAAACTCCTACCGAAATAAAATTTTGGATTAAAGAATAACAGATATTTCAGTTCTGAGTAGCACCAGCACCCTTATAAAAGCTAGTAATGAAAAACATTTCATTTTAGCGCAGAAATTGCATCCCAAGAAACTTCTCGCATTAGTTTTCGAACATTTCGTGTAAACAATTAATTAAATAGAAAAGTGTGGATATTGATTGAAAAGGATGGCGCGGTAACCCTGTCAATGGGATTTAACGTCGAAATTAAACGTAATCATTTCACATGGATATGTCGCATGGGACGTTTTGGATTTTCAATGAGAAGACCGAAGAGGTCTTTTTAATCCGACGACCATGATAATTTTACACCTGACAAGTCTCGACATATCGTGGTATCAATTAGTTTCGTGAAGAATCACCGGGTTACAGTGAGCCAGACGATTTACGAACCTGAGAGGGAATTTCTGAAATTTTTGTTCACATCAATAGTTTTATACTGAAGGTATAGTAGTGGATCTTCTACGAATGCTTGGAATAACTTTTCTTCTTCCGATTTTTCCGAAATCCCTAACAGTTCCTTCCATAATTCTATTGATGAACACTGGAGTAATATCGAAAAATAATGAACGAAATAATTTTTCGATTTTTTCTGATGAGTGCCAACACCATGGTTTTTATACATCCCCACGGCGCAAAATATACCAAAAACTCAAGATAAATATGTTAGATTTTATAAGTCTTAGTGAAATAACTGGACTACTATAAATTCAGTGATGCTGAGATTATGGGATGTCGTTATGGTTATATGCTAGAGGTGTCAACTTTAGTTTCATGCTCGATAAGTTATTGGAACGTTCGACAAAATAGAATTGTCAATTAGTAGTTACTTTTTATCTCCAAGAAACAGTTTGAAGCGGATAACGCAGGTTTTGATTTTTGCCGCACTTTAGGTACCTTACAAACTAGATTTATAGGACATTCACGAATCAGATTATTCCAATAAGTTTTCATCTTATGGGGACTTGGAAATCCTGGATGTTTTGGAATAAGTATCTTATAATATAGGTTTATTATTTTTTTTATTATTTTGAACCAAACATAAGACAGCTGGAAATTTGATAATGATATTAATGACTTAATTGACATAGTTAAAGCAAATGACAATAATCAATACAGAAATACTCTTCCATAAATACAGATTCACAAAAAAAAACTACTTCCAAAACGCAGGGCCGTATCTAGGTACTATTGCGCCTGTGGTAATATATTTGACAGCGCCCCCCCATTTGCGTAGATTTTTTTTCATCCATCATATTTTCTTATTGTATTTTTTTTCATGATGCTAGTCATATATTTCCGTGAAAGATTCAAAATAATACACATTTTAATGGAAATTTTTTTTTTCATTAAAAACATTGAAATACACATTTTGAATGAAATGCATAAAAATAAACAAATTATGAAAAAACAAAATGAAATATTTATATTTATGTAATAAATACGAACATTTATCTTAAAAAATATAAATTCTTTAACTTAAAATTCAAAAATACATACTGCAAATGTAAAATAAAAATTTTTTGATAAGTTGACTAGAAAACAATAATCGATAATCACAATCTCTGTAGAAAAAACCGCAAACTTAGCATACAAATACTATTTTTATAACCCTTTGAAACACGTACTAATAGTTTCGTACAGGGCCCGATGTTACAATATTCAAGAGTATAAAAAAATCACTAGAAAAATCTTTGCCAGACGAGATTGAAGATTCAATGAAAACTATGAAAAGTAACACTAAAATTCGCGTTTTATTAGATTTCATTCAAAAAAAGACGCTCTGAGAAGTGAGAACTCAAGTTTGAAAATACATATTTTCAGCAATGAACCAAACATATTTCTTCTTAAATTGAAAGTAACAATATTATTATGTTAAAATACGAATAATTGAATATATCCGATGCCAGAATAATGTCATAAAAAATAACAAATACTCAGTTCAACTCACCTTCAATAGCACAATTTATGATGCTCGAATCCAAAAGCACAATGGCAAAAAAGTCAGAATATGAAGAAAAAAACTCAAAACTTATATCACTTCAAATCTGGATACACACTAAACGAATATTAAAATTTGAATTTTTTGCTCATCTCTTCACAATTGAAAGAAATCAATATTTATGTAAAATAGAATAAGATTCCCCAATTTTTCTCCCACTCTTGAGCTCAAAACTCTGATTGGTGAATTTTTGGCAATACAAATCTTTTTTGAAATACCACAAATGTGGCCTAAAAATCTAAACAAATCGATCATTATGAACAATCATCATCAAAGAAGCCGCCCTTCAAAACAAGCTGGATGCCATAAGGGATGTAGTGTAAACAACTCATAAAAGGGCTGTGCTTGGAATCGCATGACGATATTACCGTTTGTAATATTTATGATCTGAGTCCGGCATCTTTGAAAATTTTTTATAACAATTAGACCATATCTCTCGTATTTCTGACCTTATTGCATTCTCATTTTGTACTTTGAATATCAATGTTTCGAAATGTTGTGATCGAATTACTTACTTACGTTACCGTGTTGTCATCTTTCGAATTGGTTTTTTCTGCTTGGCGCTCCTATTTTTTTATTTTTGATATTTTTTGGCGCCCCTTCGGATCTTGCGCCCGTGGCAAGTGCCACCCTTGCCACGCCCTAGATACGGCCCTGCCAAAACGATGCACATGCATATATTCAAACATTTCTCGAGTTTAAGACTAGTTTGGTAGATGAAATTAAAACTAACTGGCATAAAAATCCACGATGTCGCTTCACAAAAAAAATTAACAAACCAGCTCTATTTTATATTGTTCATTGAAGTTCTCCAGGTCCGTCTCTGAGTAAATACCATGAAATAACACGTTGAAAAACGAGAGAACCAGGTAGTAGCTAGATCAAGATACCATTCCCATAATTCTCGTATTTCAATACAACCACAAAACGAAACCGACTGAAAACCATACAGCTATAACTGCAGATAATTTCTGGTGCTGCTCAAAATACACCAGCATTCCAAATTAAATGACACCAAAAGTACTATAATTCAGTACGCAACCCCGATTATTATTCTGAGCTCTTTTAGAGAGCAATTTCGATGGTCTAGTCGGGGAGACTGTGCGCATTATACAGTCTGGTCTATAATTCTGCCCCGGAGGCTGGATGGAATTTTAGATGGCCAATTTATAAGGCATTAGCACAACATTTGAAATTATAATAGGCAAAATTCGGATTTTATAGGGGTAATTGAGGGGGGTATGGCCCATGGTGATTCTTTGTCGCCCAATGAAAAAACGTGATTATGCTTGTTAGAATGTGAAAGAGCACTATGATATGGGCGGTCTTCCAAAATGTTGATAAAGATCTTGGAAGAATTTTTTGAGGGATGGGATATTCTCGTCTCTTTGCTATTTCACTTTTCGAAAAAATAGGGGTGTTGAAAATTTGTTAATCGAAGAATGGATATCAGAGTAGGAGAGAATTTTGTTTGATTCTTCCAAAAGTTTCGTTTTGAAATATTGAATTAAAAGCGTTCTATAGTTAAGGAGGCTATCTTCCCAATTATAATCATCCACCCACAAGTGATTAACAGGCCGTGAAAGCTTACGTTTCCTGTAAACACCACCTATCTTGGTCATACACATGTTTTTTCTTCAAGTATAGAAATCAAGGTCAATTATTATTTACCATTCAAGAGGTCTGAGAGAAAATCCGTTAGAAATTACTTGAAAATCACCACTCGTTGATCGACTTATGGATAGTTAATAATAGGCTTATATAATTTGCTTGAAATTTACAAGCCCGCATCTAATGACTACTACTGCCATTATAAAGAGCCCGCCTTTACAAAAATCTGCATATATAAAGCAGTTTATGAATATAGCAGGGATGGACTTGATCGATATGAAAGGATGGAGGATATATTAGGAAACGAAAATGCATTCGTCTCGTGATGCTGGCCTTTAGACTTTTCGACATTCTTGAAAACACATACCAACAAGTTGTTCCTGAAATGGTTGATTTTCCTGAGAATGTTTTTTTTCACCTTAAAGAGCCTCACTGAAAGTCTTTCATCATGAATTTTAAAGAATTAAATGAGAAATACCATAAGCCTACTGAATATAATATTCAACTTCTAAATTTGATACTATGATACTCAAGAAAATAATATAACAACCAACAAACTAACAAAATTTGTCACACGATAACGAAGTTGACGTAAGAGAGATAGAAGACGATATGTGCGTAGGTGTTTCAGTCTCATGCATAATTACCTTTTATGAATGCTCACACCTTTTCTGTAGAACTTCAATCCTTCAGGTAGTATCTTTTGAGTTTTGTATATTCGGTGGCGCCCTCTGTTGAGCGGTAAGGTGAATGTTGGGCCGTCGGTGCAGATCGCTACAGATCTAATCTTTCTTGCTTCCTCTGATCTAATCTAACCTGACTTTAACCTCTGCTTTCCTGTTAAACCTATATTTCCCTGTTCCTTCCTACACTATGTTTCTTAATCATATCCCAATCCTCTTTTTTTTTGTATTTCCAAGGAAGGGTTATTCAAGAGTTAGTTTCAATCGTAGATCGAAAATATCCAATTCTAGGTAGGAGGCCTAAAAATTCTAAAAAAATACAATATACTAAACTCAAATTTACATGCTGACTGAGACGAAAATGTGCTAGATTTAGCATTAAAAACGCCAAATCGGCAACAGTGTGTTCGATATCATCGAGATGATTATCGAATTGCTGTTTCATCATGTTCGATTCTTCGTCGGAAAAGGATATATTATTCCAAACAACTTTAACCATATGGTACAACATGGATTAAAAAACTGTTAGCTTAACAAGATCAATCCGGTAGAATAATCTGAATTTCTGTGAGAAATACCAAACATTCCTATTGAATTAAATGTGTCCATACTGTTAGTCGTACAAATATTGTTGGGTTATACTTATTAAATTATTATATTTTAGTAGATATTCCTGTAACATCTACGGTCTTTTTTCTTTGTGATAACAATAGTTGCGTTCAAACAACAGGAATTCATTCAACAGAAAATTCATGGTTCCCCAGTGAACCATGTAAATGACCTCAGACAATGTTCGCTGATTTGAAGGGCCACCGAAACCGTGGGATTTAACACCTTCACACTTCTTTCTTTAGGGCAAACTCAAACCAATATTTAAGAAAGAAATTCCCTGGTTTTCGCGACATATAAGAAACTGTGAACCTAGCCGGAAAGTGAAGAAGTTAATGCGTTGTTCTACATGTTTTTCCATTCTGCGAAAATGATAATTGGCTTCAGCATGGAAACTAATCAGCATAAACAATTTCGTAACAGTGTCTTCCTTGAAATTAGCACAATCCCATCCTGTTTATTGTTAATCGTTTCCTCAGCTGAGAGGTAAATTGATAAGGTATAATATTGGCAACATCCTACATCATTCGAGCAACAAACTGAAAAAGGTAAAAGAAAATCATAACACGCAGAACGTCTATGGTAAATCATGTACACACCTATAATTTTATAGAATTATTGAAATACTTGCTGCCGGTATTCGCGTATTATAATTATGTCTTAATTATACCCCCTCATTAATTCGATAAAAATTATTACTGAATGAA
This sequence comes from Aphidecta obliterata, assembly GCA_963966015.1. Lineage (NCBI taxonomy): Eukaryota > Metazoa > Arthropoda > Insecta > Coleoptera > Coccinellidae > Aphidecta > Aphidecta obliterata. The sequence goes on along the minus strand of OZ014433.1, from coordinate 12,324,232 downwards.
AATAATATGCATTGTGCAATCGTATTGTTTTTGTATAACATTTAAATCAATGAGGTGAGGAAAAATCGTTTCTATCTCTCAATTCTCCCCATCTTCATAAATTGTTGAGTAGAAAGGACGGAAGAGAAAAAAGTTTGATTGGTTCGATACCCGGGGGAATTAATAGTTATACAAAAAAACTGAAGGGAATTGACCATTTCAATTACTGTTTATTATAATCTTGTTTTGCTCAATAAAAACTTGAGGAACTTAATGAATGATCAAGCACATGTTATTTTTTATGGATTTGGTTCTTTAACCGATGCTTACAGGCAGTTATAGGCGTTTATTCAACATTTTATGACTTTTCATGCTTATCTTATTTCATGTTATGTTTCATTTCAAGTAAAATGACTCTGCCGAATAAGTTAGGATATTTGGAGGTTAGCTGAATGAAATGATGAGCGAATTATATTTTTCAGATTTATTGACATTCGCCAACATCTACGTGCTTGGACTCTCGTTGAATCGATCCCTACAAACCTTCCCAAGATAAATTTTATCAGCAACATCTTCATCGGAAAACGAATCGGGGAATCACCTGTTGATACGTTCTCGATGCAGATGAAGCCTCATACAGACCCAACAAAAAGACACATAATCATCAACCTGCCAAAGCTGAAATGGTCCATACATCACGCTGTCAGCATGTGGCACGGTAGCTTCTTCTTCGACCTAAGAACAATGGCGTTGGAGATATGTGTGCGTTGACCTTGAAACAGAAGAATTTTGCGACAAATCCATAAAGATGCGATGTATTTATCTCTTTCGTCTGCAAGGCAGACAGTCCTGTTTTTGGACCTAAAAAACTGACCGATTTTCAGTTGTGATCCCTTGCCATTCTGGTTTATGTGTGGATGGGATATGCGACACTATGAAATATTTATGTTATGTGTGTTGAGTTTAGATCTAGTATGAGGCAAAAACGGTGAATGGAATTAGATTATACGTTCCCTGTCATCAATATTTATCGCTTCTATGAGAACATCATGGATCACGTGGAGAGGGAAGAAGTCCTTTGTGTTTCATTCAAATAATTTCGCAAGGTGGAGCGAAATATATTTTCTCTTCGCTTTATTTGTGCTGATATATTATTTCCTGATGTGTCTCCGCCCGCCCCTTGAAAGATTCAATAAAAGAACTGAGAATCACAAAAAACGTACACACCCTGAAAACATATTGGGGCCACTCGCCCTTATTCCACATTATCCTTTGTATAAAAGGTCAAAGTAGAACCTTAAGGAACCCTGAAAGTGTGTTGAGTCGGCGTGATATTCAAAATGCCATAATTCCCGAACTATTGAGCTGCATTCGTAAACAATTCGCTGGCCGAGTGGCAAATCGACGGAAGTTGGCACGAAATTTATATTCAATTTTATTTTCCAAGAATTGATGACTCGCAAGGTTTCTTCCAGTCTCGGTATTGATTTGATGAGATTCACAAACGACTAACGGAGCATCAATAATCAATTGACGTAATAACCCGCTCAGACATCCAAATTAATATGTTCAAGATAAGCTACGTTACAGTGTGACCAACCACAAAAATCAAGACGGGACCGCACAGCCATCGATCAGCCGAGAAATCTCGGATCTACTCCCATTTTATTAACATTATAAAAATAACTCCGATAATGAACGATCGATCATAAATAATTAATCGACTCATGCATTATTGATTCTGAACTATATGATAAAACACTGTGCTCGTTAACATTATAATATTCCGAGCTTGCTCTCGACCAAAATAGTCTTTCTTAATTGATGACTTTTTGTTGTCAGAAATCATCAAAAGTCTCGTTAGGTCGCCTTCAATCTTGATCATATTCTCTCGGCTTCAGAGCTGGAACAAACTGCATTATATCCTTTTTAATAAGATATTCTCTTTTTCCACCGCTGGTATCTGCCTATGTCATATACGCTTATGGTATTTCTACGCTGGTCAGGAATGTACAGACTGCTCGTCCTCCATACTTAATCTTGCTTGCTGCATTTAAAGATTCAATCCGATTTGTCGACCTGCAAATTAAAACAAGTTATTGTTCCATTATTGCCAACTGATTTTCAACGATAAATTTCGAAAGAAAATGTCAAAATACTTTGTAAGCATCGTAGAAGGTCCTTAAAAATTTTTTTTCAAAACCTTGGTTTCTCAGAAACTATTCGCCATATCCTACATTTGAGTTACGCACATGCGTAGATTCTTTATCTAAACGATTGAGACTTCAGTTAGTGTTAAAGCAAAATATGAATACCTAAATACAAAAATGTACCCATCTACCAATTTTGAATAGGTTTTCAGGTTTCTCGCTTAACTGCTTGTTGCGGTCTCCATGAATGAACACATGTTTTTGTCGAATTTTATGCCAGAAATATAATATAGGCAGAGATAATATGAAATTTTATCTGTGAAATACTTCGGAGTCATCTATTCAAAAATTATTCAGATGTATTGTCAATTGAGTATTTAAAAATTTCGTTCTTTCGAGCAGCAATCACAAGAAGAAGAATGTACCAAGCGATACAATGACCATGTGCATAGAATATTTCATTAAATAGTATTTGCATTATAGGTTATGTTTAGGTCTAGCAGCAATAAAATCTCTTCGAAACCTGTTGAAGCACGCATGCATGTAATGGCAGGTTCCAATTTGAACGACTGTATTGCTGCCGGTATAAAACTGTATTCGTGCAGTTAAAATCATCAATTCTTCGAAACTGGTGAGTAGAAATTTTATACTTGAAAACTTTTTTATATAAAATTCTTATGAGGTATTGAAAAATATACTTATATTCATGAATATTATAGTTTTTATAATAATATCACAGTGAATCTTTAATCCAAATATTGTCCCCGCTTTTCGCTCATTTCATACCGACATCAAGCCGAATATTCATTTTATACAGCGAGTGGAATAACATAACATAGTCTGTAAACATTTATCCAGTGTAATAACATAACACAACAATATGAAATATTGAATTTATTTGATTTTATGCTTGTGCATTTTGTTAACACTAGAGTGCGCATGGTCAGTTGATATATAGTGAATTTGAATTATTGTTTGATATTCAGTTGCTTTAGAAAAATACTTCTCGACAATATTATAAGTTTATTTATTTTGAAAAATGCGTGAATCTTCTTCATCTGATTCATATTTTCTTTCATCGTATTTCGTAATTGAATTGCGGATATCCGTTTCGCCACGTGCACAGAACTAAAATATAAATGTCTAAGTACACTAAAGCCGTATTATGTTAATCCTATGATATGTTATTCTGCTGTTTAAATTAATCTGAAAGGAAATAAACGAATTCTTAACATCAACTTCGTCCAAACCCAAAAGCACATGTTTAGTGTCAGTTCATAGAACGATCACCAGATAACCTCTCAGACATGTGCGTTTAACATAAAATGTCATAAGTGATTCTCATATTCCTTATTCTCTATTATTACTTTGCATAACACCACAAAGTACCTACAGTGTTATGATCTAATTATGCTACGGCATTCTGCTGTAAAAGTAATGCTTGACATAAGTTATTCTTTCATCTGGAAGAAACAAAGAATCATTCTTCTTCTTCTCCTCATATTTTAAGAGCAAATACCATTTAAGCGAAGAAAGGGTGAAAGCATTTTTACTGATTATGTAGAATATCATGATTGTTTTCATTTGCAACTAATTTCTGCAGACAATAAATGATTGTCCTAATGTGTATTATTCAATGGGGAATTAGTATGGCAATGAACAAATGCGATAAAAGCTCTCATATAATTTTTTTTATGTAGAAGGTAAATCGAATAATAAAGAATTACTTGGGGGATTCAATATTATTTTACTGGCTTAATCTTTTCTGGAAAAAATTGAATAAAGTTTAGACCTAAAAAAATTCAATTCGATTTTTTATAGTATTATTTTTTCCAGACGTCGATGTGGAGGTGAATCAAATAGTAAGAATTACTTTAGGGGTCTTAGGTCAAATAGAATCATTTCATTCAATAATAACGTAGTAGGTAACCCAAAGCAGTTTGGAATGTCCAAAAAAAAAAGGAAAAACAATCTGATAATATTATATTTGGGAGAGTTTTTTGAAGTGATCGAATTCTTACAGAAAAAAAAGTCTTAATTTGTATAATTCAATGATGAATTAGTATAGCATTGAAGTTGATGATTATTTTACTGGCTTAATGTTTTCTGAAAAAAATTAGATAAGGTTTAGACCGGAACAAATTCAATTCGATCTTTTATAGTATTATTTTTTCCAGACGTCGATGTGAAAGGTGAATCAAATAGTGAAGAATTACTTTAGGGGTCTTAGGTCAAAGCGAATAATTTCATCCAATAATAACGTAGTAGGTAACCCAAAGCAGTTTGGAATGTACGAAAAAAAAAAGAAAGAACAATCTGATAATATTATATTTGGTCGAGTTCTTTGAAGTGATCGAATTTTCACAGAAAAAAAAACAGTCCTAATTTGTATAACTCAATGATGAATAAGTATCGCAATGAAGTTGATGATTATTCTACTGGCTTAATCTTTTCTGAAAAAATTTAATAAGGTTTAGACCTGAACAAATTCAATTCGATCTTTCATAGTATTATTTTTTTCAGACGTCGATGTGGAAAGTGAATCAAATAGTAAAGAATTACTTCAGGGATCTTAGGTCAAATAGAATCATTTCATCTTATAATAACGTAGTAGGTAACCCAAAGCAGTTTGGAATGTCCGAAAAAAAAAAAAAACAATCTGATAATATTATATTTGGGTAAGTTCTTTAAAGTGATCGAATTTTAACAGAAAAAAAAACCTTCCTAATGTGTTATAATTCAATGATGACTTTGTATTGCAATGAAGTTGATGATTATTCTACTGGCTTAATCTTTTCTGAAAAAATTTAATAAGGTTTAGACCTGAACAAATTCAATTCGATCTTTTATAGTATTATTTTTTCCAGACGTCGATGTGGAAGGTGAATCAAATAGTAAAGAATTACTTCAGGGATCTTAGGTCAAATAGAATCATTTCATCTGATAATAACGTAGTAGGTAACCCAAAGCAGTTTGGAATGTCCGAAAAAAAAAAGAAAAAACAATCTGATAGTATTATATTTGGGTAAGTTCTTTGAAGTGATCGAATTTTAACAGAAAAAAAACCTTCCTGATGTGTTATAGTTCAATGATGAATTAGTATTGCAATGAAGTTGATGATTATTCTACTGGCTTAATCTTTTCTGAAAAAATTAATTAAGGTTTAGACCTGAACAAATTCAATTCGATCTTTCATAGTATTATTTTTTCCAGACGTCGATGTGGAAGGGGAATCAAATAGTAAAGAATTACTTCAGGGATCTTAGGTCAAATAGAATCATTTCATCTGATAATTACGTAGTAGGTAACTCAAAGCAGTTTGGAAAATAATATATTTTATTTATTTGGGTAAGTTCTTTGAAGTGATCGAATTTTAACAGAAAAAAAAAACCTTCCCAATGTGTTATAATTCAATGATGAATTAGTATTGCAATGAAGTTGATGATTATTCTACTGGCTTAAACTTTTCTGAAAAAATTAAATAATGTTTAGACCTGAACAAATTCAATTCGATCTTTCATAGTATTATTTTTTCCAGACGTCGATGTGGAAGGTGAATCAAATAGTAGAAAATTACTTCAGGGGTCTTAGGTCAAATAGAATCATTTCATCTGATAAAAACGTAGTAGGTAACCTAAAGAAGTTTGGAATGTCCGAAAAAAAAAGAAAAACAATCTGAAAATATTATATTTGGGTAAGTTCTTTGAAGTGATCGAATTTTAACAAAAAAAAAAAACTTCCTAATGTGTTATAATTCAATGATGAATTGGTATTGCAATGAAGTTGATGATTATTCTACTGGCTTAATCTTTTCTGAAAAAATTAAATGATGTTTAGACCTGAACAAATTCAATTCGATCTTTTATAGTATTATTTGTTCCAGACGTCGATGTGGAAGGTGAAACAAATAGTAAAGAATTACTTCAGGGGTCTTAGGTCAAATAGAATCATTTCATCTGATAATAACGTAGTAGGTAACTCAAAGCAGTTTAGAATGCCCGAAAAAAAAATAAAAAACCATCTGATAATATTATATTTGGGTAAGTTCTTCGAAGTGATCGAATTTTAACAGAAAAAAAACCTTCCTAATGTGTTATAATTCACTGATGAATTAGTATTGCTATGAAGTTGATGATTATTCTACTGGCTTAATCTTTTCTGAAAAAATTAAATAAGGTTTAGACCTGAACAAATTCAATTCGATCTTTCATAGTATTATTTTTTCCAGACGTCGATGTGGAAGGTGAATCAAATAGTAAAGAATTACTTTAGGGATCTTAGGTCAAATAGAATCATTTCATCCAATAATAACGTAGTACGTAAACCAAAACAGTTTGGAATGCCCGAAAAAAAAATAAAAAACAATCTGATAATATTATATTTGGGTAAGTTCTTTGAAGTGATCGAATTTTTACCGAAAAAAAAATCCTTCCTAATGTGTTATAATTCAATGATGAATTAGAATTGCAATGAAGTTGATGATTATTCTACTGGCTTAATCTTTTCTGAAAAAATTAAATAAGGTTTAGACCTGAACAAATTCAATTCGATCTTTCATAGTATTATTTGTTCCAGACGTCGATGTGGAAGGTGAAACAAATAGTAAAGAATTACTTCAGGGATCTTAGCTCAAATAGAATCATTTCATCTGATAATAACGTAGTAGGTAACCCAAAGAAGTTGGGAATGTCCGAAAAAAAAATAAAAAACAATCTGATAATATTATATTTGGGTAAGTTCTTTGAAGTGATCGAATTTTAACAGAAAAAAAAACCTTCCTAATGTGTTATAATTCAATGATGAATTAGTATTGCAATGAAGTTGATGATTATTCTACTGGCTTAATCTTTTCTGAAAAAATTAAATAAGGTTTAGACCTGAACAAATTTAATTCTATCTTTCATAGTACTTATTATTTTTTCCAGACGTCGATGTGGAAGGTGAATCAATCAGTAAAGAATTACTTCAGGGATCTTAGGTCAAATAGAATCATTTCATCTTTCAATAACGTAGTAGGTAACCCAAAGCAGTTTGGAATGTCCGAAAAAAAAAAAACAATCTGATAATATTATATATGGGTAAGTTCTTTGAAGTGATCGAATTTTTACAAAAAAAAAAACATTCACACACACAAACAACACATAATGTGTTATAATTCAATGATGACTTTGTATTGCAATGAAGTTGATGATTATTTTACTGGCTTAATCTTTTCTGAAAAAATTTTAATATGGTTGAGACCTGAACAAATGCAATTCGATCTCTTATAGGATTATATCCTTTTCTGATGTCAATGTGGGCGGTTGATCAAAAAATAAAGAATTACTTTATCATTTTTGATCTAAAAAATCATTTGATCTACTCGTGAGGTAGTACTTAACCTATAGACATTTGGAATGTCCAAGAAAGCAAAAATAGTATTACAATGAAATTCATGATTATTACATTAGCTTAATCTTTTCTGAAGTATCCATCAAGTTTATATATTATTGAATCATGATTATATTTTTTAAATTCATTGTTCAGCATGTTGAAGTGTTGACGTGGAAAATAAATTTCTTCACATTCAGAAATAAACCGTATGTCAGATAGAAACTGTAAAGTAAGTAGATCGTGAATTCTTGCATTATTTCTATCTTTACTTTTCTTCAATGATGAAATTGATACCGAATGATATATATCCATGATTTTTCATTGGCTTTTTCTGAAATTTACCTGAATCATCTGAACTAGAGATTTCAACCCAATCATTCAGTCTATAACATGCAATTAATTATTTTCAGGTTTTTCTCCGTTGGACAATATGGAAATATTTCAATTCGGATAAAATTTTCAGGAGAATATAAACTATGGAATGGTACAATTTGGGAACAAAAGATGATCGATGAAATTATACTGCAGAAGGGTTTTATAGAATTCCTTATCTCTCATTAAATATCCCCAACATCACCATGAAACTTTTTTTTCTCTTCAATTATTATATTTCGATCAAAATTTCCGGCAAATAACGGTATATCGGGACGATGACCTAAATGACTGGCGGCATAACTTCTTAGGGTTGAAACTTTCGATTATCTGCTATGACTAGGCATATATCAATATTTTTCATATGAGAGTGAACTTCATGGTCTTAATTATCAGCTCGATGTACTGATATATCAATCAATCAATTCCCAGAAAATTTCATAGCTTATTTATTCGTATAGTTTCAGAAAACAGAGTCGAATTCAACTTCGAAATTCAATATGATGTAGAAATTGAAATTTGTTATTCAAATTACTATAAATGAAAAATTATCGACTGAATTTTTCAACCCAAACAGAAGTGCTTCATTGAAATCCCAATAACGAAGTGGACGAGACGAAACTATCTGAAATCAGAAATGGCTTTAACCACATGCGGTATCAGCACAAAAAGGATAAAAAAGGACCCATACTGCCTTTATTTCCCAAAGAGATAGATCACTTTTTTACCAACGTTTGTTCGGTTCCGCTCCAGACAAAGGCCCCGTGCATGTTAATGGCAATTAATGGAAACAAAAACCCGAAGAATAGAGGATATTTGCCGACAAAAACAATGAGAGATAAATACATCTAAATATCCAAGTTGGAGGCTACTGCGGAACGCTTAATCTCTGATTTAAATATTGTCTACATGTCTTGCCGTACCATAAGGGAATTCGAAAAAACTCGTTTGAAAAGAAGCCCATTCGATATATTATATTTAAATGTTAGACCACCAACTTGCTGACGTCACATATCTATCAATAGCCGGGGTATTATTCCCCTTAGATATATGGGACTTGGGAAGAGAGACGTCTGTCCCCTGGATAACCTATTAGCGTGCTGAATTCAAATTGAGCTTCGATTCTGCTAAGGAGTGTTGATTTTATGTGGTCAGGTTTGTTTGTGAACGTCTCTCGAACAAAGTGAACACTACGTATACATGGTGGCCCAATGAAAACATGATTTGGATGTTTTAGGAGGGAATAAAATCCTAAATATTAAAACAATTCATGCAGGGTGGTCCAGGTTCATTATAAACTTCGTTACAGAGTTTCAGGGTGTCAACATTTTCAAACAATTTCAGATAATGTTCAGTACCCAGAACAGTGCGTGCTAACACAATTCCGACGGTACGCCACTGATTTTTCCAGGAGTAAAAATTATTTCTGGAGTACTTGTGCAATTTACAATAATCTGTTATATCAAACTTTAACGTTCGAATTTTCATGTTGTTGAAATACCTCTTAGATAAATAAATTCACACAGATGGGTACTATTTTGGTTCGAGAAGTTTATAAAAAATAATATGATAACACACTGTCGCTTGTATGGGACAGTTCAACAAGACGATAACAAAGTGCGCACGATTTAGCGTGGATATGAGAATACCAGAAAATTTATGTGGTCTCATACAGAAGTAAAAACAAGAATCTTCATTATTTTGACTTTTTTCTGCAGTGATGTGTGAGAAAAATCAGAAAATGACTTGGTTCCAAGATTTTCAAGATCATTCTAATTACTAATTGGGTTATTATTCCGACTGTTCTATATGTTGAATAAAAATTTAATTGGATACTAGTGGGATCTTATATACTTTCGCCATAATGGTTTTGGTTTGTGAAATATGCATAGTGGAGAAGGATGGTTTTTGATTCGAGAAACTGAAGACTGTTCCTATCAAGAAGTGCTCGGTGTAAGTTATATAAATAGTTATTCAATCAATTATCTGCATGGCAAATAACAATCGAAAATCTTTCCATAAAATTTCACAATATTTACGAATGATACACCTAAATCGAATAAAATTGTAAAAATCTAGTCAATAATTAACAGGAAAATATTCGATTCGATCGGATATAATTATTTGACAGCAATTTTTGTTCGAACATATTTTCGACGATCATTCGTAATTATTATTGATTATTTTTTCAAGAAATTCTTTTGAACTTAAATCAGTTTCTTCATCTGAAGTTTCCTCAAACATGATAATTCCCGTTCGGCCTTCAATTCGATTAGACCAAATAAGTTACTTTTTTTCAGGAATTCCAATTTTCATTCTGAAGTAATTGGAATATTGGAAGAGAATGATTGAAAAATTGTGGAGATGAAGAGATTTCTGTGAGAAAAATGATTTTTAGATACAGGAGATTAATGGAATCAATATGTATTGTTCTTACCATGATTTTGATGGTGATATTCGGACCAATCTCTCTTTTTATTCATCTTTAATTTTTTAAGCTGAGCCTGTGAAATTTCCCTTGATATTTACAACTGTTTAGATCTAGCATAATTCTGAATCATTTGAATTCATTCATGTTTTTTAGCATAGATATTCTTGATAACGTTCAGAATTTTGTTTCATGAAGATAACCTTCAAATGGTAACGTTATATTTTTTCCATACTAGGTACACTACAGAGAAAAATTGCTGTTTTTTGCAAGCTTTTTCTACGAACAAGAGCTTTATTATCTTACCAATAACGATTATTCGAGATTCGAGCTAACTCAACCTCAATATTGATTTATTTAAGAATTGTTTCAACATTGTCCTAACTAAACCTAACCTGAATATTAATTCATTTTAAGAATGGTTTCAACACTGTTCTAACTCAAGCTAACCTAACATGAATATTAATTCATTTCAAGAATGTTTTCAACACGGTCCTTACTTAACCTAACCTAAATATTAATTCATTTTGAGAATTGTATCAACACTGTTCTAACTCAAGCTAACCTATACTGAATATTAATTCATTTCAAGAATTTTTTGAACACTGTCCTCACTCAATCCAACCTAACCTAAACATCTAGTGAATAATTAACAGGAAAATAATAATTTGACAGCAATTTCTGTTCGAACATATTTTCGTCGATCATTCGTAATTATTATTTCAAGAAATTCTTTGAACTTGAATTGATTTTTTTATCTGAAAATTTTTCAAACATGGTTATTCCCGTTCGGCCTTCCATTCGTATAGAATAAATAAGCTCCCCTTTTTCAGGAATTCCAATTTTCATTCTGAAGTAATTGGAATATTCGAAGAGGAGGATTGGAGAATTGTGGATTTGGAAATAAAGAGATTTTTGTGAGAAAAATGATTTTTAGATATAGGACATCAATGAAATCAAAATGTATTGTTCTTACCATAAAGTTGATGGTGATATTCGGACCGATCTCTATTTTTATTCATCTTTAAGTTTTGAAGCTGAGCCTGGGCAACTTTGATTGAAATTTTCCCTAATATTTACAATTGTTTATGTCCAGCATAATTCTGGATCATTTGAATTCATTCATGTTTTTCAGCATAGATATTCTTGGTAACGTTCAGAATTTTGTTTCATGTAGATAACCTTCGAATGGTTATATGTTATATTTTTCCATAATAGGTACACTACAGAGAAAAATTGCAGTTTTTTGCACGCTTGTTTCTACGAACAAGAGCTTTATTATTTTGCCGATTTTACCAAGATTGATCTTAAAACGATTATTTGAGATTCGAGCTAACCTAACCCAACTATTGATTCATTTTAAGAATTGGTTCAACACTGTCCTAACTTAACCTAACCTAACCTGAATATTAATCCATTTCAATAATTTTTTCAACACTGTCCTCACTCAAGCCAACCTAACCTAAACATCTAGTGAATAATAAACAGGAAAATATTCAATTCGATCAGAAATAAAAATTTGACAGCAATTTTTGTTCGAACATATTTTTGACGTTCATTCGTAATTATTATTGATTATCATTTCAAGAAATTCTTTGAACTTAAAGTAATTTTTCAAACATGATTATTCCCGTTCGGCCTTCAATTCGTATAGAATAAATAAGCTCCTTTTTTCAGGAATTCCAATTTTCATTCTGAAGTAATTGGAATATTCGAAGAGGATGATTGGAAAATTGTGTAGATGGAAATAAAGAGATTTTTCTGAAAAAAATGATTTTTAGATATAGGAGATCAATAAAATCAAGATGTATTGCTCTTACCATGAAGTTAATGGTGATATTCGGATATTCTTTCATTTTTAAAGCTGAGCCTGTGAAACTCTGATTGAAATTTTCCCTAATATTTACAACTGTTTATGTTCAGCATAATTCTGAATCATTTGAATTCATTTATGTTTTCTAGCATAGATATTCTTGATAACGAAATTTTGTTTCATGAAAATAACCTTCAAATTTTTCCAGGGAAATGGTAATGTTATATTTTTTCCATACTAGATACAATACAAAAAAAAATTGCTGCTTTTTGCGCGCTTGTTTCTACGAACAGGAGCTTCATTATTTTGCCTATTTTTCCCAGTATCTTGATGGGTGAGACGTGGCGTTAAATTCTAGTGCTTTTTGGAAAATTGACTCGCTAAATTATATCTCGATTTGTCAGAACATATATTGTAGAGCGTACAATACTCCGAGGAAAACGGGACACGATTTGAAAGCTACAGTTTTTTTTCAAAAAATTTTTTGGTGATTTTCATGAAAAAACCTTGATATGATAAAGTGTAAAGTAAAAAGAAGGATAATATCCGGGATTCTCACTATCAAGTTGAATCATTGCACCAGAAAAAAATTACTCCAAATTTATATTACGACAAAGTTATAAGGTCACATGATTAAACTTTTTTTTTTGGAATGTAACTATATTTAAATTCAAAGAGTAGGTACTATGACAGCGGTTTTCCGGTTTTGGATAAATCACCAGATACTTTTGTTACAGGTGAGAGAGGAACAAGTAGATAATGAAGGAAATAATGCCCTACACCTCTCTATTAGCGCAACGTTCAATGACCCTGAAAATGAAAAGGTATGGAAATTGTTGGAGAGAGGTTTCGATCCCAATAAACCAAATGCGGAAGGTGATACTCCTCTACACATTGCGATGAAGACATGGAGGAACTTTGTGGTTTTGAATATGCTCATGGCATACGGCGGTAACATCGACGCTGTTGATAGAGAAGGCCTGACGCCAATTTTTTACCTTCCCTCCCATTTAGAACATTTGCGAAAGTATAATCCAAATATCAATGCGAGGGACAGAGAAGGAAATAATATTTTCCAACATTTCTGTAGAGAACCAAATGATTTGGGGACGTTCTTACAGCTGATAAAAATGGGCGCCGATTGCGCAAACGTGAATTTCTTAGGTGAAAATTGTCTTCATTATTTAGCAGAATATAACCCGATATCATATCACCATGAAAATAAGTATGGAGTACCCAAACCTATACTGTACAGGAAGTATCTCGCGTTAGTAATAATAGCAAGTGGAGCAAGTGTTAACGCGTTAAATTCAACACACCAAACCCCATTACACATAGCAGTTTTGAACGATTCCGATTTAGTTAGTATTTTCCTCCGTAAAGGAGGTAACATTGATATTCTTGACATAAATGATGAAACTCCTCTCGACTTGGCACTGGAAAATGGTAACGACAGTCTCAGTGAAATCATCAGATACCTATAAAAGGCATAGAAATTCATTCTTTTCTCATACATTTAGTTCAAACGAAAAAATCAGAAGTATTTTCGATGAATATGAAAAATACATGGATCTTCTCAAACTTATGAAGATTATTTCTAATTCTTCAACAACTTACTATGACCTTATTTGTAGCCACGCGTGGGAATTGTCGAAGATAGTCGGTGATGAGGCGATGATGCGAGAAATATCTATTTTATCAATGAGAATTCATGACTGTGACTGTGAAGGATATGAGGAAGAGATAGTGGTGATAGCGAATCATGGAAAAATACGGAATGGAATACCATAAAAGGTATATGGGATGAGATCAAATCGAGAGTTTCATTCGGTGGAATCAGCAAATTTGAAGACTAGGTACTTCTGATTCAGCATTTTATATGTATCAAATATTTCCTTTTTTGTTAACCTATATACTGCTATAATAAATCCTCATAATTCACCAGAAATATATCTATTTATCTTTCATAAATTTTAAAAATTGATGAATAAATTCACCACGAACATAATTTTGTATTACTGGCACAATCATCTTACTCAAAATCAAAAGTTAAGCCAGTTTTTGCACTATTTTACTAAGATTGATCGACCATAAATTATTCGCAAACTCAGGGATGTCCAAAGCAAGATTTCTTGTCTTGTTCTTGCTCAGCAAGACAAGAATTATTTACTTTTTGTTCTTGCTTATTTCTTACTGGCTTATATTTCTTGTCTTGCTAGCAAGACTCTTGCTATTTCTTGTTCTTGCTAGCGTGGGGAATCCCCGGCTCATTTTTCATGCTATTTGCGTAACCGTTGTGAGTTGTGACATGTTTTCTTTTTTTAGTTCTATTTTTTTTAAAGAAAACCCAATTTTTTTATTGGGGATTTTGGAAAAGGTCTTTTTTCTGCAAATGGTAATGCGAAATACGAATAAGGTTGCATAAGACATCTAACGATACAAGCGTTGAGAAAAACAAGATTGCTTTTTGTCTTATGTTCAAGAAACCGGTGACAATGAAAACGAAATACAGAAAAACGAATGGTTTAAAACGGCATATTAAAGCAAAACACCAAGTAAATAAAAAAAAAAAATTTTTTTTCGGATATTTATTATTATTATTTTTACTAAGTATTAAGTTCATATTCTGATTCTGTTCATCTATGAAGTTTTTAACGTCTGTAAGGGATTTTGGAATAGCTCTTTTTTCTGCAGAAGGTGATGCGAAATATAGATAGGTTGCATGGGACATCATAAAAAAATTTCGAAACTTAAAACTGCCTGGAAATCTGGACTTAGAATTCACGAATTGATTCCAAGTATCGTCACCTAGGACCACAATTTTCTAAGAAGAAATTGATTTTGTTATGGTTTGTGATTGCGTTTGTCCGATTATCTCATTTAATTTCATTCGATTCTGCAGAAGAAAAACTGAGAAAAATGAAATGGGTGATTGTTTTATTATTAACGATACAAGCGTTAAGAAAAACAGGATTGCTCCTTGTTTCCTGTGTAAGAAACCGGTGACAATAAAAATGAAAAACAGAAGAACACATTGTTTGAAACGGCATATTCAAGCAAAACATCAAGTAGATTAAAAAATTTTTTTTTTAGATATTTGACTTATTATTTTTACAAAGTATTAAGTTCATATTCAGATTCTATTTATCTATGAAGTTTTTAACGTCTGTAAGGGATTTTGGAATAGTTTTTTTTTCTGCAGAAGGTGATGCGAAATATAGATAGGTTGCATAAGACAACATAAAAAATTTTTGAAACTTAAAACTGCCTGGAAATCTGGAATTAGAATTCACTAATTGATTCCAAGTACCGGTACCTAGGACCACAATTTTGTAAAAAAAAATTGATTTTGTGATGGTTTGTGATTGCGTTTGTCTTATTATCTAATTTAATTTCATTCGATTCTAAAGAAAAAAACTGAGAAAAATGAAATGGGTGATTGTTTTGTTATTAACGATACAAGCGTTAAGAAAAACAAGATTGCTTATTGACTCCTGTAAAAGAAACCGGTGACAATAAAAATAAAAAACAGGAAAACGAATGGTTTGAAACGGCATATTCAAGCAAAACATCAAGTAAATATAAATTTTTTTTTTAAGATATTTGAATTATTATTTTTACTAAGTTTATCAAGTTCATATTCGAATTTTGCCATCATTATTATTCGAATTGATTGTTGAATAATTATCACATATCTTTCAGTTGATGATCTACAGCAAAACAATTTAACTCTCGGGTTTTTTTAGAAACATTGCAGATTTAAATCCAAAAAGCAAGAATTCTTGCTTCTTGCAAATTTCTTGGCAAGAAATCTTGTTCTTGCTAAGGTAGTTCTTGTTCTTGTCTTTTCTTGCTCACCTACTTCTTGCAAGAACAAGAAAAAGCAAGACAAGAACAAGAAGTTCGTAAAACACTATTCGCAATCCCTCGCTATATTTTTTTCCGTTTTTCAGAGTGGGGCCATTATATTTCAATATTTTGTAGATTCTGTTAATCCATAAAGTTTTTAAGGTCTGTAAGGGAATTCATCTTTCATCATGTGTCTGCTTGCCGTTGACCATTATTTTCATTTTGTTTATTCTAGATTATTACATAAATTCAAAAAAAAATTTCATCGCGCCGTTTGGTTGTCTAACAAAATCCAACTTAGTTGAAATGTATTGAGAAAGACGACCTTCATTTGAAATGAAATAAAATATGCTGTTTCGAAGCCAAATATATAAAAAATTCGGACATTAATAATTCAAAAAGTCGATTTCGTTATACCGATTATAAAAAGAAGCACTCCTCTCAATTCCTATACTAAGAATCGAAGACTGAACATAATTTCTGAACATATAATTCACCTACCTATAGTATATTTAACATTCATGGTTATTAAAAGATACATAACGTGAATATAAATACATAAGAAATACTTCCCCTCTAATTCAGATAAATACATCTTTCAGCATCCCATTTGCTCTGAAACTAGTTTTGTCTTCATATTGAGTAATTATCGGAATGACAATGACTCAAATGGCAGGGAACTGATCCAATTAAAATTTATAATTAACGGATGTGGGTACTAAAGTTTTACTCGACTATGCATATAGGAATTTTGTTATTTACTTAATATATTTATACCATGCAATTCATTCACATAAATGTGGTTTTGGTATTCTTCTGGAAAAATAAAATACATAAAACAACGGTAATCTTTCATTCCTGAATGATTTAGGCCATTTCAAAATCACCATTGGTGAGTAACTACTCATTTGAATGTCGTAAAACAATTGGGACATTTCGAATATTATTGTTTCAATTTTTGTAACCCTGAAATGTTTCCACAGAAAGGTTAAAAAATCAACCGTGTTTTATTGAGCGTTACTATCGTGTCCTGACTTCTGTACTAGAACAAAAGTTTTTCATTTTCGAAAGCTCTAGTTAACTGCATGTAATTCAATTTGTTCTTTTAATTCATGTACATCCTCGTGGAAAAACATCTGAACAAGTACCACGTAGGTACAATTAAATACTGATCGGTTGTTCTCTTCGACGTCACGTCCCAATTTAATAAATGCGCCACTAGCCAATATTGCGGATCATCCTCAACTGCTTTGCAATTAAATCGTTGGTCTCCGATGCCTGCAACTATTTCAGAAAGGCAGAACTCAATCTGATCGGTCGATAGGTTTTTTATCGCACAGCCATTTTTGACTCTTAAGTGTGATTTTATACAATTTCAATAAAAGCATTTTTTACAATGAAATCTTCTCGCGTAGGCTTTTATCATACTTAATGAGATCGAATCACATCTTTCTTTTTCATTCGATTACTTGAAAATCTGGAACTGATCCTGTTTTATCTTTCTCGGTGATTCCCTTATTTGCTGGCGAATCGCTGCAATGAATTCATTTCGAGCAGTTACTTCGCGTGGATTTCAATGAAAGCCAACATTATGTAATATGTTGGACAAAAAATTTGATTCTGAATCTATACAAATACCTATGTGCGGGCATCACGTTCAAACGACTGCAACAAATTCGATAATTCTTTTTCAGTTGTGTTTATTATTATCAGGACAGGGTTTATACAACGAAATATTTTTAAAAACACCGTGCGGCAATGAAAAAAGAGCCTTTCTCCTCCAACCAACCGAACAATCATAGATTACTTATATTTCATGAAAATTTTGACACTTTTGTGTGTGAAGTTTATCGTGTTTCTAGAAATTGCTTAGAAGTTTATCACTGTGTTTGATATTATTTATCGTTTTGTTGTGGGATAGTTATTGTGATCGATAAAAATTCCATCAGTGAGGCGTCCAAATATTGGTCGACGGACGGGTGAATCAGGGCGAGTTCGTAATGATCGAAACAATGAGCAAACAGAATGAGAGGTTCTCAATCAAGATAACCTCAATAAGGTATATGCAGGGTGTTCATAAATTGAAAGTACAAACGAAGAGGGGAGATTCCTTGAGTAATTTTAAATCCCATAAACATGGGTTCGCAAACGTTTCGCTTTCGAGATACAGGGTATTGCAGTCTTTTTCAGAAGATATTCAACTGAAATTTGGCATAGATATTACAATTGAGAGGTTACACCATGTGACATGCCAATTTCGATAACAAATCTACAGGGTGAATTTTTATGACAATTTGGATTTTTGAGGATCTCGAGAAAATCGTCCAAAATTTTTTTCTCGAAATCTGTAGCATATACGACGAAACTACAAGAAACCATGAAGTTAAGTATAACAACAAAGCTGCTTTCTACATTTTTCAAAATAAACATTGGCTCACCAAAAAAAAGTTCTGGAGGAAAACAGGGGACAGTGTTTCAGAAAAAAATATCACCCTGTAGATTTGCTATCGACATTGGCATGTCACATGGAGTGAACTCTCAGTTGTAATATCTATGCCGAATTTCAGTTCAATATCTTGTGAAGTGTAGATACTATGAGAAAAAAACTTGAAAAAAATTCGAACTTTAACACCCTGTATCTCGGAAACGAAACGTTTGCGATCCCATGTAAATGGGACTTTTTTTCTTGTAAATACCGAAGGAATCCCCCCTTTTTGTTTGTACCTTCAATTTAGGAACACCCTATATATTTTCAATTAGAAGATAGAGCTCTACCGATTAGGAAGATAAAACACATGGTGTTCCATTTGAAAAATACCAACTCATAAAATTTTTAGGTTAACGATGCTTTTTTGCATTTTCTAGTACCTACTGAATTCCGAATGCCCATATACCTACTTCATATTTGCCCATTTAAACGTTTTTGTTGGACCAATATTTAACGAGATAGCTATTGAGTAAAATATAAACAATCACCCTGTACAAGATAGATCCTTCAATTTCTGTTTCTGTCTTACTATATATTACGTTTTCCCAATCCATTCACTTGGCCACACGCTTCAAAGTATCAAAAAGTTTTTTCTGTTTGTCTCACAAGTTTTGGCACCACAGATAAATTTAAGTTGAATTCAATTAATTATACCACTTGAATCCTGACTTAGAATGGTACTCTTGTTATATGGTTAGAATTTTCGAAAATTTCCAATACCCATTATGATTCGGCTTCGGTGAAAAGAATATGTATTTTAATGATCTCCAAATGAATGATATCTCAACATTTGCCTTCCTTGAAAATTTGAATAATTCCATGCGAAAGCATTCCAGGATGTTTTTGCGTTACCAAAACCGAATTTCCATGTTTTTTGAGCGCTCGTACTACTCACACGAGGGCTATATAATTTCGTCACGATGTCTGTATTTTTCGAATTTTGAGTTGAAAATGGTCTCAATCGACTTTCGGCCGTAAGCACGATAACTCTCGAACGGAACAACCTAGAGACTTGAAATTTTCAGTGTGGGTTCAGTTCTCGAATGCCTCGGTTGAGTTCGTTAATGGGCGAAATTCCACCAAGGGTTCCGTAAATATGGCCGTTCAAAGTTTTGTTCCCCTGATTACTTGAAAACAACAGATTTGATTGAGATGAAATTTTGCACTCAAATGGAGAATGAGGTGTTCAAGCTACATGTGAAATTTTGTCGAGATCGCATGATCAGAACCATAGAAACCATAGAAAATTGTAACTTTTGAACTTGAAATTTTCATGATAGGTGTGGATCTCGATTGTCGTGATCACGTTCATCTATGATCAAAATTATACTAGGGGTTCCGTAAATATGGTCGTTTGAAATTTAGTTTTCTTGATAATTTCAAAACTACAGATTCGATCGTGACGAAATTTTGTATACTAATGGAGAATGATATATTCAAGCTATATTTATCCAGATCACATGACCAGAACCATAGAAACCATAGAAAATCATAACTTTCGAACGGAAAGGCCTAGTGACTTGAAATTTTCAGGATAGGTGTGGATATATTATAAATTAGATTATATATTAAAACAATATTTTGTCCAGATAGCATGACCAGAACCATAGAAACCATAGAATATTGTAACTTTTGAACGGAAAGGCCTAGGAACTTGAAATTTTCAGGGTGGGTTTGGATCGCGAATATCACGGCCACGTTCATCAATGAGCGAAATTAGACTAGGGGTTCCGTAAATATGGCTGTTCAAAATTTTTTTTCCTGATAATTTCGAAACTACTGATTGGATCGGGATGAAATTTTGCACCTAGCTTAGGAATAATGTATTCAAACTACGTGCCAAATTTTGTCCAGATCGCACCACCAAGACCATAGATACCGTAGAAAATTCTAGCGAATTATCGAAAAAAAATTGGTCAGCTGAAGCACTGACATGAAGTCTGGAGTTTCGCCTAAGTTTGAGAATTTTTTTGACAGCTGTCGAAAATTCCTTCAATTGATTTCTAAAACTGGAAAATGCGAATCTACCTACAAGGTGGATGTACGAGCGCTCAAAAGCTCCTGACTTCACGGCAGTGCTTCTCGTAATTTTTTTTTACTATTTCGACAGTTGCCTCTCTACAATTGATCGATAACTCGTCAATACAACAATGATTAAATCAAAATGCTGTTATTATACAGGTTTATACCATCGTAATCGTATGTAAGATTCAAAAACATTTCATGCAAGCTCGAAAACTTTCAAGAAATTTGCTTCGAAACTTTTCTAGGATATAAGTATTTATGTTTCATTTCTATGATGAAATTGAACAGTTACTTTTTCTAACAAGAAATTCTGGACTTTCATGGCCTGGACTGGACTTTCATGGCCTGCTTGAATGGAGAAAATGAGGTTTTGATAACCCTGATCTTGTCTTGAAATTCGTTAGGGGGTTTCTTTATATCTTCTTCATTGAAAAGAATAATCCAAAATGTACGAGTCACGTTTACTCCCGTTCAATACTCCTTCTGCATCATGTTAAGGGAGAGTCACTGCCCTATACCATTGAACTTTCCGAACGCAGTCAATCATGAATGGGGGTTTCTTGTACTTGAGTCAGGTATTCAGATGAATCAATCTAGACTTTCCCCGACTACTACCACTCCGATTTAGATAGAAGCTATCCGCCTTTCGGACCGGTCCTTTTTTAATTTGTCCCCCAAGTCTCATTAGGCGTCCGGTAGCTTCATTTCTTAATTAACATCTCTTGCGTGTTATCTGGCGGGGAACGATGTCCGGCGGTCCGTCTTTCTGTACCACTTTGATAGCCCCTTTTAGGGCCCGGTCTGTGTAGGCTACCTGTTTTATATCTTCCAATAGACACGCACAACTCTTATATATCTGTTAGTCGACGCCCGAATCGAGACGTATGACCTCTCCGATGCCGATTTTATGGGGCGAATTTAGAGCCTTGCCATTTACATATACAGCGTAAGCCGTTTAAGATTTCAGAGATTTATGGGGCTTGCGGTGGCGCTTGGCGGAACGGCATGAACCGTCTGCGAAAGTCTCGGCTATGTTTAAATTGGTAGTTGATGAGGGGAGAGCCGGTATCACACATGGTACTATAAAGCTGCGTACACACTGGAGCAACGTCTCGGAATCTGTGGTTGTGGTGGAGGATTATATAGTCCATTTAAGAATTATTGACATCGAAGCAGGCCATGAACGTCCAGTCGAGGCTTTATTTCTGGTTACAAAAAGTAATAAAACATAAATATAACCTAGAAAAGTGTTGAGTATACGAATTATCGAATAATAAAGCCGGAATATTTCGATTGCAGTTTCTACATGGGAGTTCAGGTTTGAAAGCGCAAAAATATCGTGGAATGCTTTCATATGAAATTATCTCATATAAAAATCAACCATGGAAAATTGAAGATCATTCAAATAAATATTTATTTTCACTCAGGACCATGCAATATTTATTGGTATTGGAAATCTTGCAAAATTCTAACCATATAACTATAAGAGTACCATTTTATGTCAGGATTCAAGAGGGATTATTAATGGAATTCTAGCAGGTAGCTAGTGGAGCAACAGAAAAAAAATTTTGGATACTTCGCAAGCACAGGGCCAAAAGAATGGATTGGAAAAAACGTTATAATGTATTAAGAAATAAGAGAGAAACAAATATTTAGAATCTATGTAGTACATTAAGAATTTTGACATGAAATTTGTACCGAACTATCAATATATGAACCAATTTGTGAATTATTTATTGCTCGGTGTTGAATACTTCAAGAAAGTCAATTTTTATATTCATTCATTAAACCTGTCCATGAATTATTGAAAATATTATAATTGATGAGCAATTTTACAATTATTCAGTATACTTTTGAATTGGAAACAATATAGCATGTGTATTAGCAGAGGGAATGTGAACAGGGTACTATACAGTATAATAATAATAAATAAACTTAAAATATCTATGAATGATACGAGAGCAAAGATAAAAATATTGAAAACTTTGTTCCCACGTAGTGTAGTGATTTGGATGTGTTTATTGAATAAGCTGACATAATCCTATTGATGGGCATCCTTCTGCATCCTTCAATATTTCAATAACCCTTTTATGAAATAATTCACCATTCATAGTAATCCTTATCATTAATACCACTGTCAAGAATCGGATCACATCCAGGTAAAAATCCATCAATTGTGCCAGCATTCAAAATAGTGCACCTTCTGCCTTTACCCTTGAATATACTCGGCATACCTTTTGGATTATTTTCTAGTGTCCACTGACAAATTTGAATACCGTTTTCGAATATCCAAATTTCATCTAGATAATTGAATTTTACGTTTTGTTCCATGTATTCTCGGTATTCATCACAATATCGTACTATTTTTATTATATTTTTCTGTTTATCAGTAAGAATTTTCCTTCGATCAACTTTTTTGTATTTGTATCCAATTTTTTTCATGATATAATATAATGTGGACTTCGATCAATTGAAATCTAGGTGCTCTTTGGCCAGTTCGAAAAGGATCGTTTTTAATTCTAGCAAAAACAAAGTCATTCAATGTCTCTTTGAAGGAATAATCGTATCGCACAGTTTTTCTTCCACTGCTAATTCCAGGCTATAATAACATGCTAATATTCTACGGACAGGGCTTGGTGAAATCAGAAAATTTAAGAGACATTGATCAATCAGAATACACTATGAGTCGGTGAATAACAGTTTACCTGAAACACTAGCGGAAATATATGCCAAATCTTTGAAAAACTCGAAGTAACACCGACAAACTGGCTGGCGTTCTCTTGTTAGGCGCGATGTATCCTGGTCAATTCCAGCCATTTTAATAGCATAAGACAAAAAGACAAAAAATACTCAAATTCAGAGCAAATTTTTATAATTACATATTCATCAATATCTTCGATAAAATCATCAAAGCAAGATTTTTATAGGTAATGTTAGTGTTATTCCTATACCGACCTGAATTCAGCAACCCAAAATATTACTGAATTATTACCAACTTAAATTCGATTTTTCACAGCCAA
The DNA here is from genome assembly GCA_963966015.1 of Aphidecta obliterata. Taxonomy (NCBI): domain Eukaryota; kingdom Metazoa; phylum Arthropoda; class Insecta; order Coleoptera; family Coccinellidae; genus Aphidecta; species Aphidecta obliterata. The sequence goes on along the minus strand of OZ014433.1, from coordinate 12,300,735 downwards.
CCGAGATGTCAATAATTCTGAAACGGAGTATACATGGTTCTGTCTTGGTATCTGGAAAGTCAAACGTCAAACACTCATCTTGATCTCAGTAGGAATATGCTTCTTCTCTTTAAAAGTGTGTCCTACGGGAAACTGTCGCCTAAGTTAGCATCTAATGGAATTTGTTTTAGCAGAAATTGTGGATTCTGTGAGGGGGGAGAAGAAACTCCTCAAAGAACGCTTGGGCCGCGAAATCATTAATAATTGAGACATATTCTCCTGGAAGCCCACTAGCTTGGAATAACAATAGGTAATTGTAAATTTTAAATATTTCAGAATAACTTTCATTGGTCTTAATCAACTCTTACACAGATTTGATGATGTTGATCAATCTGAATTTTTTCCTAACAGACTAATGTTGCCCTTATAAATAATTCCCCTGAAACTCAATAGAAAACTTCATAAACAGCTAAACAAAATAATACAACAGCGAAGCATTCAAAATAACCAATAGCTCATTAATATGTTCCCACATTACCATTAACCTGTACCTGGGATATGAATACAAGACTGTTTTTTAAGGCCAATATTAAAACATAATGTAGCTGTCGGCTGGCAGCCTTGTTTATGCGTGAAATATTATCTCAAATTGAATCTGTAGATCGCGGTAACCGCAGCATTTGCTGAAGAATTATACTCACTTGGTCCGTGTTGTGTAGTCTTCGATAAAAACAAACGCTTCGAATTATCTCCGATGCTGAATTCGTTTGTTTTTGTTACTTTACCGACCATTGAGATCGCTTGGTGATAGTGATCTTTCCTTTTTTCGATATCGGGTCTTTTTTCGCTGTATCTGAATGGTGCAATAAACTGTTTTCAGAAAGCAATCATTCAAAGTAACTAATTTTATTTGCAATTCCAAATACTTTTTCAAGATCAAAAATGTATTTATATCTTCATTGTTATGGTCAAATTGAAGTATGTATTGATTTTCCAGTAATGAAATCATATCAAAGATTTCAAGAAGATATTTAAAACTAAAAATGTTATCGAATTTCTAATTCAAGCATCTAAATTTCTTCAAAATTATGTCAATAAAATCAAAAGATGAACTTCATAAGGAAGGGGGACGAAAATAATCACGAAATTAATGATGAATATTATAAGAAAAACAAAAAAAAAATTATGAAAAGCACTGCCGTGATGTTAGGAGCTTTTGAGCGCTCGTTCATTCACCTTGTAGGAAGATTCGCATTTTCCAGTTTTAGAAACAAATTGAGGAAATTTTTGACGGCTGTCAAAAAAATTTTCAAACTCAGGCGAAACTCCAAACTTCACGTTAGGCTTTAGGTGATTTTCTTTCGATAATTCGCTAGGCTAGAATTTTCTACGCTATATATGGTCTTGCTAATGCGATCTGGACAAAATTTTCCACGTAGTTTGGATACATTATTCTTCATCTCTGTGCAAAATTTCATTCCAATTCAATGAGTAGTTTTGAAATTATCAGTGAAAAATATTTTGAACGGCCATATTTACGGAACCCCTAGTCTAAATTTGCTCATTGATGAACGTGACCGCGAAATTCGCAATACATACCTATGCTGAAAATTTCAAGTCCCTAGGCCTTTCCGTTCGGAAGTTATAATTTTCTATGGTTCTGGTCATGCGATCTGGAAAAAATGTAGCTCGAATATATCATTCTCCATTAAAATACAAAATTTCGTCACGATCACATCCGCAGTTTTGAAATTATCAAGAAAACTAAATTTCAAACGACCATATTTACGGAACCCCTGTTCTAATTTTGCTCATTTATGAAGGTGTCTGCGACATTCGAAATCCACACCTTTCTTGAAAATTTCGAGTCCCTAGGCCTTTCCATTACAAAGTTATGGTTTTCTATAGTTTCTATGGTTCTGGTTATGCAATCTGGACAAAATTTTGCATGTATCTTGAACACTTCATTCTCCATCTGAGTGCTTCCACCTTAATCGAATCTGTAGTTTCGAAGTACTCAGGAGAACAGAATTTCGAAAGGCCATATTTACGGAACCCCTAGTCGAATTTTGCTCAATAACGAACTCAACCGCGGCATTCGAGATTCGAACCTACCCTGAAAATTTCAAGTTTTAGGACGTTCCGTTCGAAATTATAGTGTATATGGACGGCCGGACGGACAGACTCGAATTTTTCGACGGATTCGACATTTCGTAACACATCGTGACGAAATGATAGAAATCAAGAGATTTGATAATATAATAAAAACTAAAGTCAAAACAAACATTTTGGACTGAAAAGGAAAGAGCATGTTTATATGAACAAATCATTATATTACATGAAGACTTCAATTACACAAAGAAGAGGTAGGAAATAGAGTTGGGTTTAATAAATACCTTCTAAGAGGACAAATTGGAAAAGAGAAGAACGAATTATTAGAAATCAATAAAATGAGAACACCTGACAAGAATTTTAGACAATCTTGCAAGCAACGCAGAATAATTTTATCGGAATAAAGAGACACAATGGAAGTGAGTTTCAAAATTGAATATATTTTCGGGTAAGTATTTACAGTGATTTTCAGAAAAGACTGAGAAAATATAAGTTTCATTTGCATGAAGCTTTTCAAAATTCATTGAGGGGGATTGAAATAACAATTATTAATCAAAGAAATCATATAATAAGAAAAAGAAAATTCAACATTAAAATTGGTTTCGAGTTGCTAATTTAACAGAAAGTATGATGATAATGATAATAATGGGATACAAACAAAAAAAACGAAACGAAGGTTTATGTGAAATTTAGTGGGGATCGTATCACTAGAAGGATAAGGAATTCCTCATCAACAACTTCGTAATCTCCTAATAAAAATAAGGAAAAAACGAAAAAAAAACATTTCTCACATTAGAGCCTTCTACTTCTACATTTTATTCTTTCTCGTGTTACATAGGTATATTTTCTTCTGCACCTCCCTTGGCAAAATTCTGGATCTGCCCTTGGAGTGAGATGTTTGTTGAATCTCCACGTGTTTTAATTTTTTTTTCAAGATTAACGAATGTGTATCTCAATAAAGCTCATAAATGCCAATTTTTCGAGTCTGCACACGAACTTTGTTCAGGCAGAATCCCTAAAATCTTGTGAAACCAAAATTGCAGTGAGTAATGAGTAAAGATTTATCATAATTATTATTATCTAGTTGAACGTTGATTTAACGATGCATATGGAACGATATACATAAAAATAAGTCATTATACCAAAAATCGTTTATATAAAATATTCACCAGGGCCGAGTATTTCGAAATCAAAGTTAACTGCTGATGAGTTCTAGCACCTGTCAAAAAAAACCTCGACAGTGTCCCATTCGAACCCTTCGAGAAGGAAGCAAAAAAAAAAAATTCTTTTACGTAAATGAAGTCATTTCTTTTTTGCACTATACCTGAATAACAAAATGCGAAATGATGTGCCTATCGAAAGTTGTATCTCTAGTTGGGGTTGCCCCGGATTCTTCTGCGGCCAGCAAACATGAAAACAATAAAAAATGTACGATTTCAAAATTGCGGTCACATCATCTTAACACATGACGTGACGCTAGGATGCACGAATAAACAAATTTCTTCTTCACTTACTCATACCAACAGTCTTGAATTACATACGCTACGAAGATAGTTCACATATCGGTCCATATCAGTGACGGTATTGAATTTTATCCGAGGGTATCGGATGTCAACCGCACAGATCTGCTCGAATGTGATCTGGAGGAATGAAGATCCTGAGAAGAACCTTCAGGTTCAGGCTTGTGACAATCTTTGCTATTCGAGTTCAAATCATAATGTTTTTTGAGGTTTTTTATGAACTTCCACCCTTTCCCTTTCAAATAACTAGAATAATAATAATTTGCACTCGAATATTCATTGAGTAATTCTATTTAGAAAACCGTCAAACCATGTCCAGTAAAACGATAATCGACCATATCGTTCATCGCAATACATAATTTCACGTCCGCTTATTCCGTTTCTTTTCAAAAACAACATCAGGAAACTTTCAATGATAAAAGGTGATATGAGAAATAATGTCTTGTAGTGTACAGTGTATATGAAAAGTTAGGCTTATCCGAAAACACGCAGCAGCACAATGCCGAAGACGACCGGGAGCAGAATGGAAGCATAATCACAATTCCTCCACAACTTTTCAGTCGGGCTCGCCAAAGACATTCCCTGGTGTCATTTCTGATAGCGTCCAGATGAATCGCTCTATCCGACTATCGTTTTAATTTGTTAAATTTGTTATTATCCTCGCCAAGCTATTAACCGCCATATACCCTATTTATTTATCTCGCATATTTGTAATTTCTCAGGATGGAAAAAGTTCCTCGCATTTCTGCCTTTTAAAAAATTTCCTTTCATTAAAAGATATTCAATGTGGAATGGAATGAAGCGCTTATTCGGCTGTGAATTATGCCGGTTATCCAGTATCATAATTCACATCATGCATTTCTTTTGAAAGAATTCGGAGTATGGCATTATTTGTTGGTGAGAACTTGATTGTTCGGTTTCTTTTCTGCTAAATATCGCAACAATCTGAAATTTTGATCTTTTATGAAGAAATATATTAATTCAACATCTACCGGGTGTCCCAACCGTGCGTATTTTCTCGATTCATCGCTTATAGTATAATATACGTTTATTGAATAAACGAGCGCTCAAAAATGAACATTCGATATCCACATCTATTGGCATTCAGGAACTGAACCCACACTGAGATTGAATACAAAGAAATAACAACCAATGGGCCTCGGATTCAGATTTCCAGAGAAGGATAGGTTAGGTTAGGTTCGATGGTTAGATAGGTTAGGTTGGATTCAGATTTTTAGAGAAGGTTCTGGATTCTGTAGGAGAAAAAGAATTCAAAAATTAAGTGTTCACTAAAAATTAAAAAATAAACACTATAAACATCAGAAAAAAAAGTAAGAAGCACACACTAAAAAGGAAGGAAAGGAATGGGTTGTATTTTTGTATTTCTTTTGAAAGTTTTTACGGGGACAGTAACCAGAGTTAGACAAAGAAAACTTCTCAAATGGTGAAAGAACATGTTGATGTTTTCAGACATGAAAAACCAAAGGGAGATCTGAATATATTCCATTATGAACATCGTACTGAATATATCAAATAAGGAATACCAAGTTAATTATATTTAGATACAGAGGAATACTGAACAAACTCCATACACTGAAAAAAGGGAACCCGGGGAATTTCCGAAAATTCCTGTTGTTTTAACGCAACTATTGTTATCACAACAACAAAAAACCGTTCTGAGAACAATCTCTACAATATTTGTACGACTAAAAGTATGGGCACATTAAATTCAACAGGAATGTTTGGTATTTCTCACAGAAATTCAGATTATTCTACCGAAATAATTCTTGTTGAGCTAACAGTATTTCAATCCATGTTGTACCATATGGTTGTTTGGAATAGAATATCGTTTTCCGACGAAGGAACAAACATGATGAAACAGCGATCTCGATGATATCGAACATACTGTTGCCGATTTGGCATTTTCAATGCTAAATCTGGCATATTTTCGTCTCAGTCAGCATGTAAAGTTCGTGTTTGAAGCATTTTTTTGGCCTCCTACCTAGAATTGAATATTTTCGATCTACGATTGATACTAACTCTTGAATAACTTTTCCTAGGAAATACATAGTGTAGGAAGAAACAGGGAAATGGGGTATAAACAGGAAAACAGAGGTTAATGTCAGGTTAGATCAGATCATAGAAAGGAAGAGAGATTAGATCTGTAGCGATCCGCACCGACGGCCCAACATTTACCGTACCGCTCAACAGAGGGCGCCACCAAATAGACGAAACTCAAAAGATACTACATAAAGGAGTGAAAACTGACAGAAAAGGTGTGAGCATTTGTAGACAGTAATGCTGTAATCAAATTCGCCAATATGATTCCGGAATCAGGGAAAAAAATTTCCTTATATTTATTATGGAGTCTCTCATTACTAGTTTTCATAAAGAATGTCTATCTAAATCGTTAGAAAATGTAAAGATACTCTATAATGAATATAATATAAATTCTCCTCATTCCAGACATTTAATCGCGAAGTCACTCTTCATCTTTAGATGAAATGCATTAATACAGAAAATTCTTGTTAAATCTCAGGTTATAAGATTCGAATACTACTAACTAGTACTGTAATATATGAACGATAGTTCTTCAATTCAACGGAAAATTCCTGTTAAATCGATACTACAGTTCCTGTTTTAGTTTTTTTTTTAATGAAATTATATAACTACAGAAAAAATGAACATTCATAATCTTCTAAACAGTACTCTAAACTGGTATCGAGGATAAAATTTTACAAAAGTATACAGTATATAAATTCAATAAGACTTGACATTTTGTGGAATAACCATTCCACATCAAGAAAAAACCCCACAGACGTGTAGAACTGAGCAAGACCCCAAAAAAAAAACTATACCAAAAAAAACATTCCATTGAACAACTGGATAAATAACATTGAACTAACTCTAAGTATTCTCTTATTTGATTGGAAAATTTACTGATAGAATTCACAGACTTTATGGAAGCAGGTAATTGATTAAATACCTTTGAAGCTTGTACGATTGGGTTATTCAACCCTTTCTGGTTTTTCACTTTTGCATAAATTCTGATGTGTTCTTGTTTCATAAGTGTGAACATCTTCCGTAAATTTATATTCCGTATTACATTTCTGCATTTTATTTGTTATTTACATTGTTCTAATTTTAATACTTTCTTCAAGTTAGGTATGTTCAGATCAGAGTAAAGCTGTGTAGTATTTGTTAATCGATCATAATTGAACAAGACTTTAACACATTTATTTTGCAGCGTTTGGACTTTTTTGAATTGTGTTTTTCCACAGGTTCCCCAAATTTCCTATAGAAGTCACCGAATTCCTGTTGTATATCCTGGAAAATTTCTCTGAAAGTACAGAATCTCTAGTTTCAAGAAACTCAATAATTGAACGCGAACTAAATTCATGACTTTTTTTTTTCTCATATTCAACTTTTTCCTATTCCGTTTCTTTCTTTTTTTTTTTCAATTTCCTCTTTTTTCCATTATACTTTTTTTATAGTTACTTTACTCTCAGAACTGAAGCTTCTGGTTCAAACATGCTGATATATATGAAGAAAGTCTTACTTATAATGAAGTTACAGTGCACCAGAATGGCCACCCGACCTTTTTACTACACTATGTATAATCCGAGGAAACCAGTATTTCCAGATTTCAATAAGAATAATGAAGCAGTTCAACGTTATTTAGTCGATATTTGATTATTAATATATATTTCTATAATATACAATTTCTGAAAATATTCTCATTGATCATAGGCGTACAGCACATAAGAAAGCAGTGACATTATTCAAATATATTCATAATTAGAAAATTAATGCTAAGAATAAATCAGGTAAGTTTCAACATACCATTGTGTTGGCGCAATTGTAATTATATCTAATTATATCCTTCCAATGAGAGCGATCAACTGGTGTATGAGTTTTTTTCCGAATATCAAATATGCGTAACTTCCAATAAAATTCTGTCATATTTACTACCACTAGATATTATTCAAAGGAGTGCTCATTTGCCTACATCGATGTTGTTTATTTCCTGAAAGTTGACAAAAAATGATTGAAACTTGCATTTTGTTATATTATTTCCAATAATAAACCTTTGCAATCTTTCGAGGAAAGAAGATTTTAACTCCTCTTAAATTAGTTTTAGATAATGATTTACGGAATTTTATTAACATTATTTGACAACGATCCCCCGTGTCTAAAAAATATTAATCCCAAGTGTGCACAAGGATACACTTCCTAAATGAAACAAAGTCAAGAATGATAACCGATCAAACCGTAATAAAAATAAATACATCCAAACTCGTTAGTAACCGTGAGTAACGCATATATTTTTTGTAGTCCATAAACAACAACTACTTAATTTCGCAATGACATTATGGCACTGATCTGAACGAAAAATATGGCTCGCCACTAAATTATGGAGAATAAACAGTTGAATTCTCGATACTCGTTCCCCTCCTCCCGGCCCCATAACATATTTCAACACCTTTATTCTTGTTCCTCCTTTTGCTCGAACGAAGAGTGCTAGACGGTAGGTAACCCTGCAGATTGCGATTTATCTTTATATCTAAATAAGTCACTTTATACGGTTAAAACTGTTATTTATGGATGAATGCTGTTACAGTTTTTTTTTTAAATAGGTCGTACATTGAGGACCGTTTTGGACCCGTCAACGCGGTAATTTTTCTATCCCCATTGGGGATAATTCGAGAGATATGGGTCCAAGAATGGGTCACAGCATCTAAATTAATTAAAGAGGATCTATGGTTTACCTATGTTCGGGCGTCACGTTCAAACGACTGCACCAAATTCGATAATTCTTTTTTATTTGTGTTCTTTATTATCAGGACAAGGTTTATACAACGAAATATTTCCGAGAAACCGTACGGAAAAGAAAAAAAGGCTTTCCTTTTTCCTCCGACCAAGCGAACAATCATAGATTACTTATATATACTTAAACTTTATATAGACAGGACAGGAGGCAAATCTCCGCTGAACATGTCAAAATACACCTCACATACGTACGTGGAAAAAATCAATAACAATAAAAACTATAACATTATGAGTGTTTTTATAGAAGAATATTAAGAACCGATTTTTTGAGTCATTTATCCTTTATGCACCCACTGAATTCTTCTGCCAATCAAATAGATTTGATGTTATCATCCAATTCAAATGATCTACCTCAATGTGGAATCAATTATTACATGCTCAATTCAGTTGTGAATATTCTGCACTAAAATGTCTCGAATAAATTATTCAGGCAATAAATGTATCCATCTCCGGAATGAAGCTGATCTCGCCTTAATTAATCGAATGCAAGTTCGAACCATATCAAACATACCTGTCGACTCAACTTTACTTCTCGTTCAAGAATAAGATGTAAACTTTATTACAGCAAGTTGCATATCAAATACCGACGACCACTGCTTTATTTCAGATGTCAATGTCTAACTTGTCTAAGGTTTAACTAGTTTATGAAGCCAGATTGTGTATAATCTGTAGAACGTTCTCAGGAGCTGTCTGATGGGCCTTAGTCGCGATAAATATAACCAGACTTGGCCTTCTTTCTGCAGACGCTGAATATAAAGAGAATTGGAAAATATAAAGATCGATATTTAATATTCAAGACGGGATGTATATCGCAGGTGAACTACATCCTGTGCCAGTACTTCTTGGTATTTGTGTAGGCCAGCTCCCATGCCATATTCAATGAGAAGACAACATCTCTCTCAATGTTTATTCTGAGGCAGAAAAATTCGCTTGTGGTTTTCGAAATGATGCAATGATGGTTGTAGAACCTAAAACCTTACTAATTGTTTTCAGATAAATGCGACTTTTAAAGCCGTGCATAATTCACTCTACGAAGTTTGTAAGTTTTTTTTTTTGAAAAAAGCAAACAGGTTTAGAGGACCAAAATTGCATTGACACTGATTTTTATTCGAATATCTTTGTGTTGACAGTGGAAGATCAAAATATGTATCTCAAATTCTAACATCTATTGATGTTATCGACTATCATAAGAAACGATCAACAAAATATTTATTGCTCAGAGAAAATCTTCGCTGCATCAGTCGTTTACCTAAAAAAATCGATAATGAAAGTGTTACAAGAATCTATATAAAGTCGTAATCAGATCTTCTCCCATCTAAGATAATCAGAGTTTACACCAAACAATAATACCCTCATATTTCTCGCATTCCAATAAAACTTCTCGTTAGTGATTTATTTTAAGGAGCTTCGGAATTTGTACCATTAATAAAAGTCCATCACGCAAGCTTAATTAAGTCCTTAATGTTTGTTCTATGCAAATTGAACTCGCACGAACCCAGATTTATGAACACTGTTTCAGTCAGTCCTTTTTTGTCACGTTTTACTATTAGTGTTTCCCCTTTTGATGTTCAAGCTCGAAATTTTTTATAACAACCAAGTTCTGCACTCCGAAAATAGCGCTAGTTCCATTCGAAACTCATGGAAAATCTTATTGCTATTTATTATAATGATGTGCGAAAACTCTGAAAACTCTATAAGTGCAGTGATTGGTTTTGAATTTGTTCACAGAATAAGCTGACGTATTGTTACGTTACGTGTTTACTTTATGTTAACTTCGTTTTACCGAAAGGTATCAAACTTCAATGAGCAATGAAATCTTAATCTCAGGGTTCCTGACAGAATTAATAACTCCCTTCAGGTTATACAGTTATGATAAAAATTCAAATGTACAATTGTTTACAATCAGTTGAGATCGACCTCTGAAAAGATGAATTTATACAAAATTGTTATTTATCTTCGGGGGTATTTCCTCCAAAAATGTTGTCTTTCAATACTCAAAATATGTCCAGCTCCAAGGGTGTGAAACAACCAGAACCAGTGATTTGCAGATACGGTACAATTTTCCAACAATCTAATTCCAGGGAAATATTCAATGATTGGAAGTCTTAAGGAAGCGGTGCTAAATATACCAATCTCAGGGGAACAAAATTTTTGAATCCAAGGGGAACAAATTCTCGGTTCCCAGGGGAAAAAAATTCTCCGATCTCAGGGGAGAAACTTCACTAATCCCAGGGAAAGAGCTGTGAATTGATTAAAATTCGTTAGAAAAAGTTAGTTTTCCGAGCTTTCCTTCAGGTCTAAATATGTCATCAAAGAAACCAAAATTTACAGAAAAAATAAATTGCAACCTGAAGGAAGCTTTGAAATAACAAAAAAAATTGAGAAAACCACTGCTGTGAAGGCAGGAGCTTTTGAGCGCTCGTACATGCACCTTGTAGGTAGATTCGCATTTTCCAGATTTAGAAATCAATTGAAGGAATTTTCGACAGCTGTCACAAAAATTCTGAAACTTAGGCGAAACTCCAAACTTCATGTCAGTGCTTTAGGTGACCAATTTTTTTTCGATAATTCGCTAGAATTTTCTACGGTATATATGGTCTTGGTGGTGCGATCTGGACAAAATTTGGCAAGTAGTTCGAATTCATTATTCCTAAGCTAGGTGCAAAATTTCATCCCAATCCAATTAGTAGTTTCGAAATAATGGGGAAAAAAATATTTTGTACAGCCATATTTACGGAACCCCTTGTCTAATTTTGCTCATTGATGAACGTGGCCGCGATATTCGCGATCCAAACCCACCCTGAAAATTTCAAGTTCCTAGGCCTTTCCGTTCAAAAGTTACAATTTTCTATGGTTTCTATGGTTCTGGTCATGCGATCTGGACAAAATATTGTCTTGATATATCATTCTCGATTAAAATACAAAATTTCATCTCGATCGAATGCGTAGTTTCAAATTATCGAGAAATCAAAATTTCAAACGACCGTATTTACGGAACCCCTAGTATAATTCTGCTCATTGATAAACGTGAACGCGACATTTCAGATCCACACCTATCCTGAAAATTTCAAGTCCCTAGGCCTTTCCGTTCGAAAGTTATGATTTTCTATGGTTTCTATGGTTCTGGTCATGTGATCTGGAGAAATATAGCTTGAATATATCATTCTCCATTAGTATACAAAATTTCGTCACGATCGAATCTGTAGTTTTGAAATTATCAAGAAAACTGAATTTCAAACGACCATATTTACGGAACCCCTAGTATAATTTTGCTCATAGATGAACGTGATCACGACATTCGAGATCCACAACTATCCTGAAAATTTCAAGTCCCTAGGCGTTTCCGTTCAAAAGTTACAATTTTCTATGGTTTCTATGGTTCTGGTCATGCGATCTGGACAAAATTTTACTTGTAGCTTGAACACCTCAATCTCCATTTGAGTGCAGAATTTCATCTCGATCAAATCTGTAGTTTTCGAGTAATCAGTAGAACAAAACTTTGAACGGCCATATTTACGGAACCCCTGGTGGAATTTGGCCCATTAACGAACTCAATCGAGGCATTCGGGAACTGAACCCACACTCAAAATTTCAAGTCTCTAGGTTGTTCAGTTCGGGAGTTATCGTGCTTACGGCCGGACGGCTGGACGGACAGACTCGAATTTTCCGACGGATTCGTCATCAGTGAGTCAAACATAGTCGATTGAGACCATTTTCAGCTCAAAATTCGAAAAATACAGACATCGTGACGAAATGATATAGCCCTCGTGTAAGTAGTACGAGCGCTCAAAAATACAATTTTCAGCCAAAGGAAATGAAAAATATAAGATAGATACTTGAAATCGGATCCAGCATTAACCTGAGAAACGTGCACAAAAATTTCCACTCTATCTGTGAATTCATTTCAGAAAATATCTCAGTGGATAATAGGAAAGACTTACCGTGAAAGAATTTCATGCCGAGAAGTTTGATTATAATTTTGGATTATTTTCATCAAAAAAGGATATAATATGTATGAAAAAAGCGAAAATATGCTGTAATAATTAGATATTGAAAAAGAATTCGTATGATTCGAAAGTTGGTAAATGAAGAAAAGAATAGTCAATTTCTAATATCAATTCGCCTGCAACTTTCGAACTCCACAATTCATGTATGACAAAATTATTTTAAAAACTTGCCAAATTCCTTCTTTATTTCCTAAAAAAGTTTTCGTTGGAATGCAGGCACTAGTTTCCTTACAGCAAAATATAACCGAGGAACACTTCACTGTCCGAAGTCACTTTTTTTGAATTCATGTAAACTGTTGCAAATAAATGATATTATTATAATTATTGATTCATCCCAGGCCCATATGAAAAATGTTCCATTCGTAAAAAACATCAAGCACTCATTGCATAAACAATTTTCAACGTGAATTATGCACCTACGATCATGTCAGATACTGTATTAATTTACCTCTGCAAGAGTAACTCAAATTCTTCATGGTTTCAAGTAGGGAAAATGAGCACCTTCCACTTCAGAGGAAATCAATTAGTCCTGAAATTACTATAGATAAAGTTATGTGATAGCTCGCTATAATAAACTTGTTAATTGCCATCAGACCAATCGGGAGTCCTATTGGTTCCTCATAATAAAGAGTGCATCGGCCAAGACCTGTTATTTGTTTGGCTCGCATTTTCAACGGAGGCATATGTCTCATACACTACACCTACTAAGTCGTGGTCGCATTTAGAAATTTCCAGGATGAACTGTATCTAATAATATTGAAATAAATAGATATTAAAAAAATGAAATAAAAGTGTTGAGCGTCACATTTTATTTGAAAAGAAGTGGATGGGTGGAAAACGATCATAATGTATAAAGTATAAAGTTTTGAAAATTGCACTCTGCTCAAACGGTGAATATAATTATATTTTTGAAATCGACAGCAATGTTATAAAAAAAACAGTCCTTATTTACAACGGACGATTATCCGACCTTTCTAGCATACAGTAAGAAAGAAACTACTTTCAATTATTGACGATTGATCGTCTTCAGAGGTATTTAAAACATCATCTTATCTGAAACTTCTAGAAGGAAAACGACAAACAATGAACACCTGCATTTGTGCGTCATTGGTAAATCGAAAGCTCATCAAAATTATACATAGTAATATAGATATCAAATTAATAATAGATAAACAAAGATACACCGCTTTTCAGGATCAAAACTAAGAATTATTTCAATAATTTCGAACAAAAACTTGTTTCAATGATGATTTCGTATAATCCGATACGGTACAGATAATCCACGGATACAATCCGAGAGAAGAGCAGTGTATGCTTGGAGCTCTGCTGTTAATGCAACAGATAGATAAGACCGGTAAAATATAGCCCTGAGGTCCTGCGAGATGATTACACTGAAACAATCGGGTTCGGTAGCCTGTTGAATTGAAGGGGCATAGTGAAAAATCGGCATGAGATAGAGACGGATAGACTACCTACCGGTAATCGACTAACGGACCAGTTTCTTTCCTTCGGAATAAGCGATAGCAATAGTGAGGTGGAGGCTTAAATTTTATGGTTGGACGAATGGGTGGTTTTCACACCTGTACCTTGATTATTCATAAGAACTATTCTCATCAACTTTTTAACGCTTATACAATGCCTACAATTTGTATATTCTTCGATTACCACAGATATGTTGATGAGATGAGTGCCAAATTGATCGGAATACAAACGTGTCGTTTCATGAGAGCAAAAACAGAAGTTATTGAAAGCATGTTGAATCAAGAAATGAATTTCAAATATGGAGGACCCAATAGAAAGTTTATTTTGCGATTGCTTGAACATGTTGAAGTGGACACTTTTCAATGAACTGTGTTGGTATCAATCTATTCAATGAAATGAATACCATATATTATTCCTCAACTCTTCCACCTCAAAATTTTCTGTGTGGTCTTCGGCCCGAGACGCCCCTGTATTCAGAGCTCCTCTTCCGAAAAGCCTCCGCTTCTGTTCTTAGATTTATCTTCCCAGATTCTTATTAGCATGTCAAAAGTCCATCAAGGGAATATAATTAATTACACCCATAGTGGACTTGTAATTATTTCGATGTATCTTGAATGGGCTTCACTTAATAAGTTCAAGCATTCATTAAATACTTTTTGCTACACTTTAGATCGGTAGATCAGCTCCGAGTGAATGGACTCATCAGCTGCTAGAATGCAATTTTCCTTTCAAAGAATTATAACATATTGTTCTTGTTTCATTCTTCTGATCATTGATAACGAGGTTTTCCTTGAAGACTGTTTTAAGTGCTGAAAAAAATTGGTTGGAGATGACGCAGACACCTGTTTGAATTTTTTTATTTGGTGCAGAATTTTTAATGGAAGCCAACGAGTTGAGTTCATATCATGAGAATATTCATTATTTACTATGAATTGAAGTTTTTTGTTCTCTCACGTGGAAGTGTAAAATAAATAATTCCATCCCTTGTGATATATGGGGGGAGTTGAAAACCCAACAAACAATCTTCTCCTCTAATGTCAACGGGGCATATCCTCAAACCTCGGATATACGGAAAAAAAAACTCGCTTATTTGAATAAGATAGAATAAGATTCTTACGTTTTCAAGAGATTTTACAATAAAGTCAGATTATCGTTCTTATTATACCTTCGACGTTTGCACGTTTACGTTCGAAATATATAAAGTACCTGCCCATTTTGTTTCGATTTATAACGTGCATCGTTAATTTGAATTGAGAGGCGATATATCGCGAATCATGGGAATCGCGTCATTTCCCACTTCAATGGTTTTTTATCTTTGTTGGATCTATCTTTTCTGTAGATCTACCTTCTGAAAATTTCTCCATTGGATTTTTGATGGTGAGTTGAGAAGAGTACATACGGATGGTTTCATCCTTCGAGAAGAAGAACGGAAACGAATAAAAACAGACTAGTCAAAATGATGAGAGGCTGTTAGCTGAATATTTATAATATTTTTCCATATCGGGATTGCGGACGATTATTCTCAATGAACCCATCTGCGTATACGTGATAAGTGTTTCATAATTAGGCATAAAATGATAATGACGATTATTAATCGGGACATGAATATTCATTATTACTATGCGCCATCAAACAAAAGCCCGAGCTTGTATAATAATCCCATAACATAACAATTATATGAAATTCCCACCATTTTCAATATAATTACATAGTTATATTTGAATCGATTCCTTACGAGAAGAATGATTTGGCGGAAAATGTGGAGGAATAATAATTGTTGGGTTTTTTGTAATGTCGATTTAAAGTGTTTATTACATTGTAGTACTCATTTCTTTTATATCTTTTTTTGAGAAACACTGGAAACGCTCAATTAGGTATTTATAAATTGGGCAATTTTGTTTAGTATCGAATAATAAAACTTTGGAATTTTTCAGAATTTTATTATCATTATCATTCCAGAATTGTCGTAGAAGCTTCGAACCCGGTTTTGAAAATAGCTAAAAAAAAATTCGATTCATTGAAATTTTTCATTAAATGTGAAACTAATAAACCTTCGTGAAAATTTGAGAGGTGGGTTATCTCAAAAATGCGGAATTCGTCAACATGTCCTTCCAGGGCCGTATCTAGGTACTATTGCGCCTGTGGAAATATATCAGACAGCGCCCCACATTTGCGTAGATTTTTTTTCATCCATCATATTTTCTTATAGTATTTTTTTTCATAATGCTAGTCATATATTTCCGTAAGAGTTTCAAAATAATACACATTCTTATGGACAATTTTTTACATTAAAAACATTGAAATACACATTTTGAATGAAATGCATAAAAATAAAACAAATTATGAAAAAACAAAATAAAATATTCATATCTATGTAATAAATACGAACATTTATCTTAAAAAATATAAATTCTTCAACCTAAAATTTAAAAATACATACTGCAAACGTAAAATAAAAATTTTTTGGTGAGTTGACTAGAAAACAATAATCGATAATCACAATCTCTGCAAAAAAAACCGCAAACTTAGCATACAAATACTTTTTTTTAACCCTTTGAAACACGAACTTATAGTTTCGTACAGGACCCGATGTTACAATATTCAAGAAGTCCATACGTTGAGTATAAAAAAATCACTAGAATAATCTTTGCCAGATGAGATTGAAGATTCATTCATAACCATGAAAAGTAACACTAAAATTTGAATTTTATTAGATTTCAAAAAAAGACGCTCTGAGAAGTGAGAACTCAAGTTTGAAAATCCATATTTTCCGCAATGAACCGAACATATTTCTTCTTGAATTGAAAGGAACAATATTATTATGTTAAAATACGAATAATTGAATATATCCGATGCCAGAATAATGTCATAAAAAATAACAAATACTTAGTACAACTCACCTTCAATAGCAAAATTTATAATGGTCGAATCCAAAAGCACAATGGCATAAAAAAGAATATAAAAAAAACTCAAAACTTATAACACTTCAAATCTGGATACACACTAAACGAACATTGAAATTTAAATTTTTTGTTCTTCCCTTCACAATTGATAGAAATCAATATTTATGTGAAATAGAATAAGATTCCCCAATTTTTCTCCCACTTCTTGAGTTCGAAACTCTGATTGGTGAATTTTTGTCAATACAAATCGTTTTTAAAATACCACAGATATGTCCTTAAAATCGAAACAAATCGATCATTATGAACCATCATCATCAAAGAAGCCGCCCTTCAAAACAAGCTGGATGCGATAAGGGATGTAGTGTAAGCAACTCATAAAAGGGCTGTGCTTGGAATCGCATGACGATATTGCCGATTGTAATATTTATGATCAGAGTGCGGCATCTTTGAACATTTTTTATAACAATTGGACCATATTTCTCGTATTTCTCACCTCATTGCATTCTCATTCTGTTTTTTGAATGTCAATATTTCGAAAAGTTGTGATCGAATTACTTACTAACGTAACCGTGTTGTCATCTTTCGAATTAATTTTTGTTTGCTTGGCGCTTCTATTTTTTTTATTTTCGATATTTTTTGGCGCCCCTTCGGACCTGGCGCCCGTGGCAAGTGCCACCATTGCCACGCCCTAGATACGGCCCTGTGTCCTTCGAATTTGCTATGATATTATTCAGTTTCAGTAGATCAAAGATGAGGATAAAGATAAGAAGCGAAATGAAAGATACATTCATTTTTTCTGATAGAAAAAAGCTTATGAGAGACCTAGGAGAGTCGGGATATAAAACATAAACGTAGAAACAGTGTTATCCTGTAAAAATAAGAAACAATCTGGGAGTGATGATTACAGTCCTTTTATGGCCGATTCGTCCCTGTGAAACCGTCCAGTTCCATAGAGAATGGCTATACAAATGTTCAATCTCAACCAACATAAGATAGATAGTCGTTTTGTTTCAGATGGTTATCTAAATTAATTTAGCTATGGAATGTGAACCGTAGTGAACACTTGTTAACTTCCTGGTTACGCTGTTGTGCATTTTTAATGGTGTAATTAAATGGCTTCTGTAAAGTATCAAGGTATGCATTTATTGGAACGGTTTGTAGGATAAATATCCGTTGAAACAGAATTGGTGCTCGAAAATTGTTCACGAAAGATCCACGTTGACAATTTATAAAGAATAGTTTGAGAAATTCGAATATGTTTGTGTATCGAAATTTCTCTCATAACAATTTTCAATATCACTATCACTATCTTGATTTATTATTTGATTACCAGCCAGTTAGTGGTAGTACCGAAAATTATTATTGATTACTTATTATTAAATGCATTTTTTGTTGGTGAACTTCCTAATTTTGTTGGAGATATTGATGCTCAAGATTTTTTGCACTTTTTTCAAATTGAATATTTTATATGATCAACTTCCGGCGAAATGACCTATTTTGATGAGTTCTAGCACCTGTGAAAAAAACCCTGTACATCAACTGAAAGGAAATCCTGATGAAATAATAAATTTCTTCAAGAAAATAAGTAATGGACCAGAATTGTTCCTGAGACGTCAAATGACAATTGAACGGTCGAATATTTTTGAAAATATTCCCATACTAATCGCCGACAACATCCCATACTGTGTTGAGTTTATTGGTCCCAACTCATTCATGATATCTTAACGATGATCCTCGTTAAAATATCATATCTGATATCTCACAGAAAAATCCCAATCTGCGATAATTGTTCGATTCCACAATTTCACCTGCTGCTTTATAATCAGTAATTAATTCACGATAGAGATGTCCACGAGGTAATAGCCAATTTCAATACCATCAAAATAAAATGAGCACGCAGCCAATGGAGCATTAAGGAATCCAAGGCCTCATCGACTGCAAAAAACCATGAAACTGAAGTCGCGTCTTTATTGCAATGTATATCTGGGACCTCACTGCAACTTAATAATTTCATTGACATGTTTTATATGTGGAATCGAATAAAAATAACAATTTATGGATGGCAGTGGTATAAAAACAGATGGGTTAATATGTACCTCTTTTCGGTATGTCTTAATCAATGAATTGTATAAGTTAGGTACCCAAAATTATTAAGGTTCATTATTTACAAGAAACTACATTGCCCTTTCTATTATTATATCGAGCCAAAATAATCGAATATTGAAAAATTAACTTTATTCGAGGAAAAGAACGAAAATTAATTTTTTTCTTGGTGGAATATTTGTCCCCTCTTATCATCGTTTCCTTATTTGTTCGATTTTACAACCACCTAGAAGACTCCACGAAGTCAAGGTGTCGTAGAATAACAGGAATCAAGGTGGACAATATCCACTCGAAGATATTAGTCCGGTATCCTTAGAGCCATGCCCGATTGGATTAGGGTGATGTAGCAGGTGGGTTTACACCTGTCCGAGAGGGTCGCTTTGGACACACATGCTCCACCTGAATAGCGATGGGGCTGATTCAGATACACTGCCCGATTGTTGGGATGTTCCAATTGAAGAATAACGTTCATTTTCGATTTGAATTCGAATTCGTGATCCAATTTTGAACTCAGAGTATGAATTTTCTCTTATAATCGATAACTATAAACTTCATTAAGATTTAAAAAAAAAATGCGAAAAGCACTGCCGTGATGTCAGGAGCTTTGAGCGCTCGTACATCCACCTTGTAGGTAGATTCGCATTTTCCAGTTTTAGAAATCAATTGAAGGAATTTTCGACAGCTGTCAGAAAAATTCTGAAACTTAGGCGAAACTCCAGACTTCATGTCAGTGCTTCAGCTGACCAATTTTTTTTCGATAATTTGCTAGAATTTTCTAGGGTATCTATGGTCTTGGTGATGCGATCTGGACAAAATTTCGCACGTAGTTTGAATACATTATTCTTAAGCTAGGTGTAAAATTTCATTTAAATACAATCAGTAGTTTCGAAATTATCAGGAAAAAAATATTTTGAACAGCCATATTCACGGAACCCCTAGTCTAATTTGGCTCATTGATGAACGTGACCGCGACATTCGCGATAAAAACCTACCCTGAAAATTTTCGAGTTCCTAGGCCTTTGCCTTCGGAAATTATCATTTTCTATGGTTTCTATGATTCTGGTCATGCGATCTGGACAAAATTTTACATGTAGCTTGAACACCTCATTTTCCATTTGAGTGCAAAATTTCATCTCGATCAACCCTGTAGTGTCCAAGTTATCAGGAGAACAAAACTTTGAAGGCCATATTTACGGAACCCCTGGTGGAATTTGGCCCATTAACGAACTCAACCACACTGAAAATTTCAAGTCTCTAGGTTGTTCCGTTCGAGAATTATCGTGCTTACGGACGGACAGACTCGAATTTTCCGACGGATTCGTCATCAGTGAGTCGAACATACTCGTTTGAGACCATTTTCGGCTCAAAATTCGAGAAATACAGACATCGTGACGAAATGATATAGCCCTCTAGACCAGGCAATAGAGCAGAAAAAGGGTCATTCTGTGACAAAAATAGTAGAAGAAAACCGCGAGTGGGGAGGTACGTGGGGTGGTCCGTGGATGTTCAGTGATATGTTTTCGACTCGCAAATATCATTACTTTTCTTGTAATTGCGAAGAAACACCAAAAAAAACGATGTTTTTTTAGTTTTTTGCTTGTAAAATCTGAACGAATGGAGCGGTGCTAATACTTTCAACAGACGAATTGTAGAGAATGAAAAGATGAAGAAAATGAGTGCTAGTGCAACTCAATCGGGTCATCATTACGGGAGGAAAGCCGGAAAAACCGTGAAAATCAGCGTTTTTTCAAATCCTCATAACTCGGCCAATTTCGAAGTTTTAGCGCTGGCTTTCCATATGAAAGTAGTGTTTAATAGATACTTCAAGTGTGCATAACTCGGACGTTGTCCGATAAATAGTTTTTGCGTAATTGCGATTTGAATTATTTGAGGCACTATTTTCCGGAAGAGCTGGATGCGTCGGAAGTAGTCCGATTTCAATTTACAAAACGGATTTTGAAAGAAGAAGTATAGTACTACAAAACTGCAAACTTGATTTTTCGTTAAAATGTTGCAAAATAGGTGAGAAATACGTGGAAACATGACCAAAACCGGCTCAGTGCCCCATCTGGGTCGGATAGTGGGGGTAGCCGGCAGACGCGGGGAACCAAAATCGCGCTGAGGCCGGGCGCGAATATTTACGTATATACCCCCACTACTTGACTGCAATCGAGCATTCGGCTTATTTTGGTCATGATTGCATGCTTTTTTCACCTATTTTGAAGCATTTAAACGAAAAATCAAGATTGCCTTTTTGTAGTACTATACTTCTTCTTTCAAAATCCGTTTTGCAAATTGAAATCGGACTACTTCCGACGCATCCAGCTCTTCCGGAAAATAGTGCCTTAAATAATTCAAATCGTAATTACGCGAAAACTATTTCTCGGACAACGTCCGGGTTATGCACACTCAAAGTATCTATTGACCACTACTTTCATTTGGAAATCCAGCGCTACAACTTCGAAATTGGCCGAGTTATGAGGATTTGAAAAAACGCTGATTTTCACGGTTTTTCCGGCTTTCCTCCGGTAATGATGACCCGATTGAGTTGCACTAGCACTCATTTTTTTCATCTTTTCATTCTCTACAATTCGTCTGTTGAGAGTATTAGCACCGCTCCATTGGTTCAGATTTTACAAGCAAAAAACTAAAAAAACATCGTTTTTTTTGGTGTTTCTTCGCAATTACAAGAAAAGTAATGATATTTGCGAGTCGAAAACATATCACTGAACATCCACGGACCACCCCACGTAACTCCCCACTCGCCGTTTTCTTCTACTATTTTTGTCACGAAAAAATCTCTATTGCCTGGTCTACTCGTGTAAATAGTACGAGCGCTCAAAAATGAATCTGACAGAAGTATGAATTTTTAAAAATATAGTTCATTTTCCTTGAAGATATAATCATCCATGGAAAAATGTAAATGATGTTAGGTACATAGTTATTTCTTATGAATGATCCACTCCTAATCATCTACAATATTTCCCATAAAAATTTCAAGTTGAAGTTATGAGGTTAAATTTTGTTGGAATGACACCAAAAACCTGTGTTTATATTTCGAGGTATAGAATAGGTTTTTTTCTGAATGCCTTACCATTTTAACGTTTTTAGTTGTTGAGTTATTAAAAGGAGAATTTTTACAGTTGAACTACTAATTAATGTAAATCTGGAAAAGTTCACATTATTGAAGCTATAAATTATATTAGAACTATGATTTTATATTGTAGTTAATAGTTAATTTTTTATTCAGACTCTTCTATTCTATATACAGGTACCCCATTCGACTTTTTTTGTACCTATCTCCTGAAATATGCACAATAAATAACCATAAAACTTCTTTGTCGAGAATTTTCAATAATATGGACAAAAACTTTTACAATTTGTAGACATACTTTTATTGGCAATTGAAAATGATGAATCAAAGTGAATATTGCCATCAACTCGTACCGATTTCAGACTACCATTATATTTTTCGATATGTTTCCGAAAATTTCAAAGGAGCGTCCATTCCATGTCATTTGGTGAGTAGTATAAGTGAGATGGAATCTCCCATAAGAACGTTACACTAAAAGCAGCCGATGAGACAGGCGGAAATCGTTTGTATCCGATTAGGGATGATCGGTTGAAAATTTGGCGGGTAGTTTGATTGGCCACGTGACTTTGGGTGGTTAATAAAAATTGCAAATTACTCTCAATATGTTGTTTGTTGAACTATTTTGTTGAAGATAGTAGACGATCTGATAATATTTTCGTGTTACCGAAAAAGTTTTAAAAATGAGAGTCTTAAAAATATTAGAAAAAAATATTTCATTTTTTAACAGAACTTTTCAACAAAACAAGGCAATTGAAGAATGTGTATCGTTAAGAACTATTTTTCCAAACCTTTTTTTGTGTTGTTTTAGTCTAAGAAATAGTTTTTAAATGAAAAAATCAAATACAACCTCAAACATTAATGGATTTTCCGTGAATGGAATCGAAAAAATTTAGTAGATACCTGTATATTCCCGGTTTTGAAAAGTAAGTGTTAATAAATAAAAGTTCTTTATTTCCATAAATGAACTCAGGCTTTTTGAACCTTTGTCGTTTTTTTTTCGACACAAACATGACTGCTCGTTCTGAAAATTGAATCAGGATGGAACTGCTTGAAGACAGTAGATATTTCACCGATTGAAGAAATTTCTTATTTCCGACACATTTCAACTATGGGAGTCGGAAAACAAGCTGAAAATCATACTGCAATCTTCGAATTAATAGAGAACTATTAATGAGCTCAAAGAGCTTTTTTCTAACGAAATTAGAGGTTGGCATCTATCAAGGTTTCAAAAAAAATCTAATCAAATAAATAATTTTCATTCCCTATAATATGTGACTGCTCTTATACCAAAATTATATCCCGCAAAGTAAATCACCGAGTAGTTCACGCATTAACGCCTCCCAAGTTATACAGTGTGAAAACACAAATTAATCGCTCTGTTGACCTGATTCGCCCTGTAAACAAGGGGCTACCCACGAAGCTTTTAGCAGTTCAAGCTTGGCTGAATTTGAAGGGGATTTATATTGTTCTTCCGTAAAACGGAATGCATCTGATAATTTGTGTGATATATGGCAAACAATTGAATATTTCGAACTCAATCTGTCACACAAACGCTCTGTACCTACATTTCATGGGTAGAATTACAAAATCACAATTCCTTCTCAGAATTTGGAGGTCAGCATTGTCGAAGGGCTTTATTCACATTCTTCAAAATTTCAGATTGTAACGATATATGTACTATAACTTGGCCGAACAAAAGTCATCCTGTCTCGAAACTAAGACTAACGCACTAAAAAAATTACAAAACATGTGAGGTCATAGTTTGCTTGCTTCATTATTGTGAATGTAAATGCTTTGTAGTCAATTAGCAGTAATAATACAGGTGTCGACTACAGGCAATTAGGCTGCACGAACAAACAAAAAAGAGACCATATCCTCAGGAAACTGACTGTTACGTTCTTTCTGCGCTGTTTATGGTTGCCTCCTCACGCTATTGCAAGAGCACACGAATATTGAGGAAGACGTATAATTTCGGTTCGTTACGAGCACATGTCCATTTTTGAATGAAAGAACGGTTATGTGGAATTCAGCAGTTTTAAGTTTTTCTACCAATGAATGTACATACCCGTATAACGCTCCAATGCATGGATAACAATTGTACAAGGCTATTGAAATGAATAATTTGAACAGATAAATATAGAAATTCATTGGTTATATGTGATTTCTATTCAATTTTTCAACGGACTTCAGGTGTACAATTCAAATAATTCTTTTATGAATTCCGAACATGAATGCTTGTGTTATTTTGGGCATTCTGATGAGTGATGTGGATATTTCGAATGAAGGGTCATCCAAATGTAATGCCTAGATGTCCGCACTGTAAGAAGTTAACACTTGGCATCAGCCACTTTGTTCTAGTAGAAGGTATAAATGACAAAAACACATTCGCAAGTGCAACCAGAAGTGAGATGATTCTGCGAAAATGATCAAATGTTGGCAGAAAGGCTCCTATGAGGACAATCTAATCTGAAACTGAATCTAGATATTGCTTACGTTTCAACCGAGGTTTCAACACTTTGATTTCGAAACTTTCGGTGATGGCGCCAGTTCCACACTAAAACATGTTACATTGATTTTCCGATAAGAAAACATTTGGTTGAGAAGGGTGAACATCTGTGAAATGGGAAGCATCAATATAAAACACTCAAGGTGAATTATGAGAGATTTTCTGATAAGGATTAGAATAAAATGGCTGGCTTTCTTTTGAAATATCAGAATGTTCTTGGCAGAATACCGAAATAATTTGATTTAAATCTGATGAAAATCTTCGATTATAAAATGGTACTATTTCTATTGTGCCTCTAGAAAAAAGTATTGTTCTAGATGTTTAATTCAATAGCTAGATAGATATAAGATATTTATGGTTAAAAAATTTCTTCTTTTACACTTTTTTTTGCGTGAAATGACTTCCAAAAAAAGATTATTTCCTGGAATGTTCAGATATTTTTGCGTTGAAATTTCTTTTTGCAATCGAACATTATTCAGTTCATTTGTTGAAATATGTCGTTTTTTTTTCCATAACATGTCATGGCTTCATCAGTTTTTATGTTTTTTATATAGTTTTTGCAAAATATCATTTTGGATGAAGTTATAAATATATTTCCAGAAATATTCTCTTCACTTCCACACTAATTTCTGATGATTAATTATTTACTTGCAGTTAAATCTATTCTATAGAAAAAACCTTATTGAAAATTCGATTATTGCAATTTTAATATATTCACTATCGATTATTCGAATAAGACAGATCATTAAAAATAAAAAGGATGTCCCAAGTTGTACCGTTACTCACATAATCAACATTATTATTTATTGATGAAAAAATTTACAGGTTACAGGTTTGGGGAAATATCGACCAAAATGGTGAATTCACCATTGAAATGAACAAACAGGGCCGTATCTAGGGCGTTGCAATGGTGGCACTTGCCACGGGCGCCAGGTCCGAAGGGGCGCCAAAAAATATCAGAAATAAAAAAAATAGAATCACCAAGCAAAAAAAATGAATTCGAAAGATGACAACACGGTTATATAAGTGAGTAATTCGATCACAACATTTCGAAACATTGATATTCAAAGTACAGTAGGAGAATGCAATAAGGTCAGAAATACGAGAAATATGGTCCAATTGTTGTAAAAAATTTTCAAAGATGCCGTACTCTGATCATAAATATTACAGTCGGCAATATCGTCATGCGATTCCAAGCACAGCTCTTTTATGAGTTGTTTACACTACATCCCTTATCGCATCCAGCTTGTTTTGAAGGGCGGCTTCTTTGATGATGATGGTTCATAATGATCGATTTGTTTAGATTTTTAGGCCACATCTGTGGTATTTTAAATACGATTTGTATTGCCAAAAATTCATCAATCAGAGTTTTGAGCTCAAGAAGTGGGAGAAAAATTAGGGAATCTTATTCTGTTCTACATAAATATTAATTTCTTTCAAATGTGAAGATAAGATTAGAAATTTAAATTTTAATATTCGTTTAGTATGTATCTAGATTTGAAGTGTTATAAATTTTGAGTTTTTTTTATATTCTCACTTTTTTGTGCCATTGTGCTTTTGCATTCGAGCATTATAAATTGTACTATTGAAGGGGAGTTGTACTAAGTATTTGTTATTTTTTTTGACATTATTCTGGCATCGGATATATTCAATTATTCGTATTTTAACATAATAATATGTATTGTTCCTTTCAATTCAAGAAGAAATATGTTTGGTTCATTGCGGAAAATATGGATTTTCAAACTTGAGTTCTCACTTCTCAGAGCGTCTTTTTTTGAATGAAATCTAATAAAACACTAATTTTAGTGTTACTTTTCATAGTTTTCATTGAATCTTCAATCCCATCTGGCAAAGATTATTTTTTAATACTTAACGTATCGACTTCTTGAATATTGTAACATCGGGCCCTGTACGAAACTATTAGTACGTGTTTCAAAGGGTTATAAAAATAGTATTTGTATGCTAAGTTTGCGGTTTTTTTTTGCAGAGATTGTGATTATCGACTTTGTTTTCTAGTCAACTTACCAAAAAATTTTTATTTTACGTTCGTAGTATGTATTATTAAATTTTAAGTTGAAGAATTTATATTTTTTAAGATAAATGTTCGTATTTATTACAAAAATATGAATATTGCATACTGTTTTTTCAGAATTTGTTTTATTTTTATTCATTTCATTTAAAATGTGTATTTCAATGTTTTTAATGAAAAAATTTTTCCATAAAAATGTGTATTATTTTGAAAATCTTACGGAAATATATGACTAGCATTATAAAAAAAATACTATAAGAAAATATGATGGATGAAAAAAAATCTACGCAAATGGGGGGGCGCTGTCTAATATATTGCCACAGGCGCAATAGTACCTAGATACGGCCCTGTGAACAAATAGATCTCCGATCTAACTAACTGTTAACGTAAGTTCTGCTGGCCCAGTGTGGCAATGGCAACCTCGCAATTGGACAACTGCGCACCTATGCGCAAAGGTGACGTTAACATCTATGGTTGATGCGTACAGTACAGTTCTGTTTAAGACAAAGAGCAGATAAGTCGACTCACCAGGCCATTTCCATATTTTCCATATTTATATATTTGTTTTATAGTGTTTGATACTTAGTTGTATAAAATTACAGTTCCTTCTTGTAATCTGTGTAAAGACGGAAGTACGAGTGTGTTATTCCGTAGACTTCAACTTGGTAACAGAGCTTTTAAGTGAAACGACCTCTTAGTCCGCCATCTTGGTTTATTCCACGTTTTTTTTTTGTTTTGCAAAACCAACCGACAATCAACAAAAATGGATCAAGTAAACAACACTGGAGAACTTTTCATGAGCACTGAAGTCGTCGTGAAAAGCGTTGTACTTAACCTGACAACGCTGCTTGGCTTCAAGGCTAATCAAACTCAACCTCGGATTCTGCGAGACTGATCAAACCGTAGTCCAACATTGGATATCGAATAAATTTGGGTTTCTGATATGTTTCTTGGTGAAAAATGAACTAACTTGTGATTATTTTGCTCTGACACGAGGTGATCAGCGGGACTATCGAACCAACGATTATAAAAAAATCCACAACATCTGTGAACCAGACCAGGCGCCAGTGTGACGAATATTGTCATTTTATCGACACTTCCAAAGGTGGAATCACAGAATTATATGGACTACTTATATCAATGGTCTCATCTCAAATGTCATTTTTTGAAAATAATTTTATTACCATCCTCAAGAAATTTGACATGAACGTTCGTGTTTTTAATTTATAACCATTCACGAAAATTCGATCGGATTAGTATTTTTCAAAATATTTAGCAGAAAGGTATTTACGAACTGTACTGGCGCATTCACACCTCGAAAGTACCCTGAAAATTTCATAACTGTACCTCATTTTTTTCGAAAGTGTAATGTTTACGGACAGCCGGTCGGACGGACAAAATTGAATTTGACCACGAATTCTTCACTGTGAGTCCAACCTAAGTTTTAAAATTATTCTCGCCTCAAAATTCAAAAATTGCAGTCGTTTGGCAAAATGATAACGCTCGTTCTAGAAACAAGCGCGCAAAATTTGAGAAATAATCTATATTATTTTTATATTATTAGATATCGGAATAGCATGAAATATCTTTCGGTTATCAAATTATAGTCGAAGTGATTTTATTTATCTGATATCGTTTGTTGCCGACTTCGAAGTAATTCTATTTAATATTTGTGGATATGGGTGAGATAATCAAAAAAGAACAAGCATTCAGCAATAATCACTAGCAACTTTAGTGCGAGGAAATAATAAAGAATGAAAAAACTTTTATAATTCTACTAGAAGACTCAGCCACGCGTTGCTGTGGCTAAAGTATTCAAACCAGTAAAATTATTAATATCATTGACCCTGACCTAACCCAACCCAACCCTTCCCTAACCCTAACCCAATCCTTGATTTTTCAAAAGTTTCAACCCAGTTTTCAAACAGTTCCAAATTTCTTCAGTTTTGGGAAAGACCCAGAAACTTGGCATCACCCCTCGCACGTTATCGCTCTTTCGAGTGATCGGCTGTAGTGGGGACGCGATGAACTGCCGTCGATTTGAGACCTACGTTGTCGCGTAGATAATTATCACGCTTTGTCATACATAATAAACAATTAATTTGCAAATGTAAATTGAGATATAAACTATCCTATCTTTCAAGTTGGATCAAACTGCACACAGTGTGCAAAATTCGATTGAAATCGGTTCAGTATTCTAGGAGTTCATTCCGGACAAACAAGGTGACACGTAATTTTTATATATAAAGATAAACAAGGCTTCAATATCAATAGCGAAGATATAAAAATATTTGTCTCATATTCATTAGAAAACACTTCTCGAGATCTGGGGGCCTCAAAAACCTGCCGCCCCCTCCTTCAGTCCATCACTGGAAATTGAATCTCCTCCTTTCTTGGTTGAAAACAAGCCACACGATTCCTTCATTTAACCGATAAATCCTAGAAGTTAAAAACATAACATCATTCCTTAGTCCGATATGTATTTATGTAATAATGTGCCTATAATTTTCAGCCACTGAATTATGCCAAAAGTGTAGGCATACCAGACGTAACTTGGCTACTGGTCATGCGGTATCCCAATATTAGAGATAGGTAACGTAGAAATATCCGTGTTTATCCCCCGAAATTTCATGGTGCCTTCCCCGTGACTTGGCCGATTTAGAATTCAGCCCAAGTTATCTTTCGAATAACGAAAATCATTCTGTATAAAGTAGTTTATAATGGCGCTGAATTATAAAGGAGTGTATATGAAAACACCTAAGGCCTTTGTATCAATCACGCAAGGATACTATTGTTAGAAAGAATTCGGCCCCGAGGTAGCTTCTTCGTGAATTGACCACTGTGTTGGTAGCATGAATTTCCAGTGTCATGATAATATGCTGGTTTTTGTATGGGCTATTACTGTTTGGCTTGAGGATAATGTAGATCGATTTTTGTGGAAAATTGTTTTGTTATTCGCTTTGTTGGAATCGGCATCATCATTGCCATGCATATAGGATCTCATGAATTTTAAATAATCGTCTGATTATATGGCGATGCGGAGAAGAATGGAAATATGCAAATACTGAGAGGGTGAGCTTAATTTCGATGGCGGATTAAAAAACGATTAAAATTTATACTGAACATAAAAAGAATAAAAAAAAATAATACATTGAGCTCAAAGATTTGACTGAATTGTGTTAACACGAGTTTTTATATTGTTGATCTTGCAAGTGACTAAAAAGGTTTTAAAAACACATAATTTCTTCTTCGCCTTGTTCCGTTTCTATCAAGTGTTGTCGCTGAAGTTATAATATCCTAATGTTGTATTGTGGTGTTTGAGTTCTAACCACATCGATTGGAATAAAAAGAGATTGGTTATTCCGGATTGAATATGGCATTAATGTGAAGGTGATTGCATCGAGGATGCTGCCGTTTGATAATGATTTGGTTATTGGTTATAACGTTTTGCGGTGATCGTAGTTCAATATATTCCAAGCTATCTTTGCCGATATTATGGGTTTGGTAAGATTTTACTTATGGAGAAGGATATTTTGAAATTTGGATGCATTGAGAGAAATGTAGGTAGTGTGATTCAAATACACCTATGAAATTTTTGTAGTGAAACTACATTAAAAACCTTCAACTTATAATAGTTATATACTTGTTTGTTATTCATTATATTATATCTTATACTTGAATTCTATATCTTCGGAGAGTTGACTTTTTCAACTGAACTTCAATTTATTCATTGCTAACAAGAAAACGAAATGTTGAATATAAAATAAGGATATCTTTGGAATAAGCTAACCTGCATTTTGAAACTTTCCTAAATTCATAATCATCAGTGACACTCAAAAAGTACTGAAAATCACACATAATCAAACAATTCATAAGGTATATAAGGAGGTATTTTACGACTTTAACGATAAAAAAAATTATAAAAAGCACTGCCTACTCTTAGGTAGGTTCGCATTTTCAAGTTTCAGAAACCAATTGAAAATTTTTTTGGCAGCTGTCAAACAAATTCTATTTCGATAATTCGATAGAATTTTTTATGGCACCTATTGTTATGGCTCTTCTGTTAAAATTTAAAGAAATTAGTTCAATTTTGAAGAATTGAAACCAAATAACAATTTCAAAGAATTTTGTTCAATTTTCCAACTAATTTGCCCAAGACTCTATTTCAAAGAGGGTTCAAGGTGAACAATCAAGTTATAATTTTCTATGGTTTCTATGGTTCTGGTGATGTGATCCGGACAAATTGTAGCTTAAACATATCATTTTTGTTTGATTGACGGTTTCCGAAAAAAAAATAGATCGATCTACAAAAATTACTTACTCCGTAGTTTTTGAATTGTAAATTGAGCTTTCGGAGGTATTTCATGTCAAAAAACATTCGCTGATTTAAGATTTCGAACAGACGAACATTCACATCTGTAATTATATAGAATAAAAAAAAACAACCAAATTCAGAAGATAGGTATGTAATATTTCGACAATACTCTCAATATACTCTAATAAGTTACACTTATTGAATGAATATATAAGTACTAGGAAAATTCAAGAAAATTGATATGATTCCATTATTCCAAATGAATTCATTCAAGCACGCTCCCTGTAACGCATTTCCATCAATGACTCACACTTTATACAGAAGATTTTTACGTAACACATTAATTACCCCATTGAATATTAATAAGAAGTTCGTTATTAATAACTAATAAATAACACAATTTTTAAAGATCAACTTGTAGAGATTTCGTCCTTGTATTGTAATCAACCATGAGTAAAGTTCCTTCTTTTTTCTTCGTGTCATTACGTATTCAAATTTCGCATAAACTCAGGAAAAGACTGGATGAATGACAAAGGTAAATTGATAATGAACTGGATAATAACGCTTTATTAGTCATTGCAACTTCTAGACTCACATGACTAATCAAGGAGAAATGATTTTTTTTCCATTTTAATTGAACGAATGTTCGGAAATTGCTTAAGTTGATTAATGAGTATGAAAAAAACGCATTATCTGACTATCGAATCGTCTGAATTAAACACTATCGGAACATACACGATGACATTACAAAATGGTGAATGCACAGAGAGTAATAATCAATAATCATTTAACTTTTCAGAGTTTGCAGTGATAATTGTTTCAAAAATTTCTACCAGTGGCGAAGATTATTAAGGGGACTTTCCTGATTTCTGTGTTCTTAAAAATTCTCAGTAAATATTTGAAATAAAAGATCTTAAAAGTATCAATGAGACATTTCTAAGGAAGAAATAGATCAATTCCATATAATAAATTGGAAAAATTAGTGTTCCACCTAAATCTTAAGCCAAACCATGCAGATTTGTAGGGTACTTATATTTCATAACCAATTTCCTCTTCAAATCAGGAGTTTTCATGCTCGACATCACTCATCGGTTCTTGTTCTCATTGTGATAATCCTAGATCTATTGAAGACCGAAAGCTTGATAGAGATGGATTCGTTTCTGCTCAATGAGACAGCTGATGAGATCCTGATCGGAGATAAGACTATGGGAACTACGATCTCATTAATGCAAAGCTCGACCGCACCGCTTTGCCCTGGAAGACTTAAACCAAGAACGAAAGATAAATCTTGATTGAGCCTTAGATAATTTTTGGTCCAACAAATTTCATCCATTACCGCATAAGCGACATATTCGGATCATATGTGACAAGTGGTTCGAATTTTCTGAATTAGCGATGGTCACTCAGAATATCGAGATGTTGTGAAATTTACAGGAATTAATTATTGTGTAATCCATACACTATGAATTCAATAGGTTAAGATATACACTTTATTGGAGTAGATTGGAAAATTGAAGAAATGCTTGGCAAAAAAATTGATTAAAATTTTATTTCGAGTGCATTCTAAGAAATTTTCTAGGATATACAACAGGAATACGGATACTTCTACAGGAAATTCCCTCTTTATAAGGGACAGCACAAATATTTGTTCATTTCACGTGACAATTCCGGTCGTTTAATTCCTCTAAAAATAACAAGTTTTACGTTAGTTGATGCAACCAAACTGCAATTTGCTATTTTAACAGGAAAATAATACTGTGACGAAAACCGGAATATGCGTGACTATTTACTGGAATTTTCTGTTGAATGAAAAACTAGATAGTTGTATTCTAAGCTTCAAACTTCAGTTTCTACAAGATTTTCAGTTTTGAACACTCAACTAAAACAGGAATTGAGGAATTACTTTACTTTTAACGAAACTGTAGTATCGATCTAAGAGGAATTTTCTGTTGAATTAAAGAACTATCGTTCATATATAACAGTACCCACTAGTTAGTTGTATTCGCAGCTTATAACCTGGGATTTCACAGGAATTTTCTGTAGTAATGCATTCTGCCTAAAGATAAAGATTGACTTCGCGAATAAATGTCCCGAATAGGGAGAATTTATATTTATTCATTATAGAGTATTGTTATGGAAATTGAAACATGGTAATATTTCTCAACGTTTCAAGAAATTTAAATAAAATAAATTCAAATAATATCACCAAAAATTCAAGAACCTTCGAACATCTTAGTCAATTCAGTAAATTGGATCAATTTATAAATTATTGTAATACAATTTTTTCAGAGAGGGTTCAGATTATTTGAAAATAAGAAAAATATGAATTTGTAAGAATTATTGATTTTAAATACCTAGTTAAGTTTAGTTATGTTTATGAAGTATATCAAAATAAAGATGTGCATGTGAAGATGGAAAATGTATCAAGAATGTTGGCATACCAAGGGGTGCCGATATGAAATAATTTGGAAGGAAAGAAGGAGGCGAGTTGACAATTGAGAGAAACGTCAGGGTCGAAATTGATCTATCAGAAGGGTTGTTTAAATTGAGATTGGAAAACGAAAAAACATCGAAATATTGTTTTAAAATCTGGTCGAATAGAATTACATGGGACCTGAAAGAATGAGGATTTAAATTAACGAATAAAAACATGAATATTAACGTACCTATCGTATTATCATAAACCCACAAGAGAGCAACATTATATTTGGAGAATTTTTTCGAAGAAAATGTGTATTTGGAAACATCGTAGGATGTAAAATCATCATAACATTCAAGAATTTGTTCAATTCAGGGAAAATTGAAGGAACTTTATTTGGACTGTTCTCTGTGAATGTGTACATTTATAAATACATAGTTCGAAAGGATTTATTAATTAGGAAGTTTGCATTTTGTTAGAATTAGTTTATTTTAGTTTGAATTTTTTCTAAAAAAAACTACGAAAAGCACTGCCGTGAAGGCAGGAGCTTTTGAGCGCTCGTACATGCACCTTGTAGGTAGATTCGCATTTTCCAGTTTTAGAAATCAATTGAAGGAATTTTTGACTGCTGTCAAAAAAATTCTGAAACTTAGGCAAAACTCCAGACTTCATGTCGGTGCTTCAGCTGATCAATTTTTTTCCGATAATTCGCTAGAATTTTCCACGGTATCTATGGTCTTGGTGATGCGATCTGGACAAAATTTTGCACGTAGTTTGAATACATTATTCCTGAGCTAGGTGCATAATTTCATTCCAATCCGATCAGTAGTTTCGAAACTATCAGGAAAAAAATATTTTGAACGGCCATATTTACGGAACCCCTGGTCTAATTTTGCTCATTGATGAACGTGACCGTGAAATTTGCGATCCAAATCCACCCTGAAAATTTCAAGTTCCTAGGCCTTTCCGTTCAAAAGTTAGAATTTTCTATGGTTTCTATGGTTCTGGTCATGCGATCTAGACAAAATATTGCTTCAATATATCATTCTCGATTAAAATACAAAATTACATCTCGATCGAATCCGTAGTTTCGAATTTATCGAGAAAACTAAATTTCAAACGACCGTATTTACGGAACCCCTTGTATAATGTTGCTCATAGATGACCGTGATCACGACATTCAAGATCCACACCTATCCTGAAAATTTCAAGTCCCTAGGCGTTTCCGTTCAAAAGTTACAATTTTCTATGGTTTCTATGGTTCTGGTCATGCGATCTGGACAAAATTTCACATGTAGCTTGAACACCTCATTTTCCATTTAAGTGCAAAATTTCATCTCGATCAAATCTGTAGTTTTTAAGTAATCAGGGAAACAAAACTTTGAACGGCCATATTTACGGAACCCCTGGTGGAATTTGGCCCATTAACGAACTTAACCGAGTCATTCGGGATCTGAACCTACACTGAAAATTTCAAGTCTCTAGGTTGATCCGTTCGAGAGTTATCGTGCTGACGGCCGGACGGACAGACTCGAATTTTCCGACGGATTCGTCATCAGTGAGTCGAACATAGTCGATTGAGACCATTTTCGGCTCAAAATTCGAAAAATACAGACATCGTGACGAAATGATATAGCCCTCGTGTAAGTAGTACGAGCGCTCAATGAATGAATTGTATTGAAATGATTGCTTTTTCACCTTAAGAACCCTCTTTGAAATAGAGTCTCGGGAAAAATAGAAATATATAATTGGAAACAAAATTCTTCGAATATTGTTAGTGGTTTTAATAAATTTCAAAATTTTACATTATTATCTTCAATGAAACATAACAGTATCTCTACATTATTCTTACGAATAAGAGAGACATTCGTTAAAAACTAGTAATGAGAGACTCCATAATAAATATAATGACATTTTTTTCCTCTGATTCCGGACTCATATTAGCGAATTTGATTACAGAATAACTGTCCACAAATGCTCACACCTTTTCTGCCGCTTTTCAATCCTTTGGGTAGTATCTTTTGAGTTTGTCTATTCGGTGGCGCCCTCTGTTTAGCGGTATGGCAAATGCTGGGCCGTCGGTGTAGATCGCTACAGATCTTATCTTTCTTCTTTTCTCTGATCTGATCTAACCTGACCCTAACCTCTGTTTCTTTGTTGAACCCCCTTGTTACTTCCTAAACTATGTTTCTTAACCATATACTAACCCTCTTTTCTTTTTTCGTATTTACTAGGGAAAGTTATTTAAGAATAAGTATCAATCGTAGATCGAAAATATTCAATTCTAGGTAGAAGGCCAAAAAATGATAAAAACATGCAATACGCTGAACACGAATATACATGCTGACTGAGACGAAAATATGCCAGAGTTAGCATCAAAAATGCCAAATCGGCAACAGTGGGTTCGATATCATCGAGATAATTATTGAATCGCAGTTTCATCATGTTCGTTCTTTCGTCGAAAACCGATATTTTATTCCAAACAACTTCTACCATAAGGTACGACATGGATTAAAATACTGTTAGCTAAACAAGATTAATCCTGTTAGGCGTACAAGTATTGTTGAGTTATACTTAAAAAAATTGTATTTTACTAGATATTTCTGTAACAATCACGATATTTCATTCCGACTTGTAAATATAGCAAAATATTATTGTATATACACAGAAAACATCAAAATAAAAGTACCTGATCACTGCTATACTTACCGTTTTTCCTGTTCATAGGACTCAAGTCACTTAAACAGGAATCGGCATGTTAGATTGCAGGTACAGATTGTTCTCAGAACGGTATTTTCTTGTTCTAATAAAAATAGCTGCGTTTAAACAACAGGAATGTATTTAACCGGAAATTCCCGGGATTCATGTTTTTCAGTGTGATGATGGCTCCCAAAAAGTTTAGCAGGTGTATTCTTTGCGCGATTATTTCCGCAATGGGCAGTTCTTCAAATTGTTATTGTACTGCAATATAAAAAAGAAATAGAATAATAAAGAAAACGTTGTGGAAAAATTCGTAAAGTTTCTGAATTGATTTCTATAAAAGGCTCGAGATATGATCAAATACTGCAAGGAATCGCGAGTTATCGGCTCCACCCAGTGCAGCAATATTTGTGCGTCTGCTTTTGTATCATGCAACGACATCAATCGAAATAAAAATGCTATATCCTCCAGTTTGTCACAGTGCCAATTTGCGCGAGGCCGAAAGCCGTGAATTTTCCATCATCTAGCGTGAATATGTCATATCCATAGAAATCTCCGCCGATGGCATTAAATTTAAGGTGCAATAAAAATGTCATTCCGTATAGAGACGTCTCGAATCGAGGATTTTACTGCGCCATCATGCAAATTCAGGGCAAAGATGTTGACAAGTCGCCGCTGCTCGCGTGTTTTTGCGTTATGGCCAGAGCACGCTAAGATCAGAATTCAGGACGTCAATGTGCAAAATAAAAATAACATCTCAGGTTTATTAAGTCATATTCAGTTCCATCGGGTCATTTTATGGTCAACCGCTTATATTAAGACTATTAGTTGCTTGTAAAAATCCGAAATTTCTACATTTATTAATATTATACTAGGGAATTATATTGCGGCAAAATTTAAATACAGTAAAATATGATCACTTCACGGTAGTGCACTCGTAGGAAGATGGCTGTTATTTGAATTTTTAATGACGGTTTGGTCCCTCAAGAGCCGTCTCGTTTCTTTCGTACTTTAAGGTTAATTTAGTACATATGGAACTCCGTTTGCCGGCATTGAAATTCCATTTTATTGGACGTTCCTCCTCAATATCGGAAGATATGAGACGTGAAATTGTCCGTATCCACTGCGTTTTTATTCTTCTCCCGCTGAAGAGCATACGCGACTTCTCGTAAACTTAGAAACAAATTGAACAACTTTTGATTAAATTGCTGAACACTACATCGGAATATGTAGATTATTATAAGCGGAATGAGCCGGTTCGATATCGGAATGGCAGTTGACACATGCTCGAGGAATTCTTCGCGGATCATCTGAATCCAGATTGTTTCGAGTGGGAATCGCTATTTCCATCCGTACCTCGATAATAGTGGAACAATTTTTTCCTCTTCTGGAATTTGAATGTCAGCTCTTCTACAAGTGTCCAGATTGCACAGTGATTATATTCTTTTTTGAACATATAAGAGAGAGCTGTTTGTTCATACCTTCCGAATTGATGCCAACATTCTCTGGTCGTTCCACAGTTGCTGGTGGGCTGCTCCAGCAACTGTTGCCCTGGTGACCTCCACAAGGTGCGTCAAGTGAACCTTAGGAAGAGTTGTCTCTCGCGGTGTGGCGTAGCCGACAACGACATCTACCGGACGTGCGTAGAGCCGCCACATGCTATAGCTTAATATTAATTTTTGCGCGCTTGTTTCTATACAAAGGTACAACGGTATTGACTTACAGATGAAGAATTCTTGGTCAGATTCTATTATTGTAATAAACCGAGGGTTTCTACTCTTATTAATAGTACTCCGCTGTCACCAATTTACCGTAACCTGAGTTGTTTAGCTAGAAAATGCCTTGTACACTTATCAATAGTACAAGTTATTAAAATGAAATTTTTATTATCACTCTAAATTATCCCGCTGTCACCATATTTCATTTATTTTCCGAAAAGGTCTGGGTTCGTGCTCTCTGCATGAAGAGGGAGTCTTTTGTCTTATATTTTCTGAGGAACAGGTATTCAGGAAAGAAAACCTCGAAATTTTAAGAGAACATATTATATTTACGAAAAATGATGGTCAAATGTGTACATAAACCGAAATTTTCACAGACATCGAAAAGAACATCTCAATTAAACATATATCAATCACCTAATTTCTCATAGTCATAATTAAATCAAACAATTAAACTGTTACTTCTTATAAACATACTAATCTGAATGTACGAGGGGCCAAATAATCAAATGCAACTAATATACAAATTCCGTACGTGAAATCGAAAATACATCAAATCAACTTCGGATCGTGATATCAATAATATTGGGGATTACAATAACACCATTCACATTCATAGGGGTTAAAACTTTGAACTGAATTTTCCTACCTTGGCCTGCAAACCACCTAATTCCTTTTTGTACCTCCAGAAATCGAAATACGGCTTTCAACTCTACTCAAAATAAAACTTCTTAAACACTTATTTCCACGATCTAACACAATTACTTCCTTAATCTGAACTCCTTACGATTTTACCCTTCTTGGTTCCCTCTCCGCGAGCAACTCCTTCCAAATCGAAAAGTGAACCTCAATTCTGTACCTATCGTGGCACCTTTCCGACTTTCAACTACCCCTAATGCGAGTAAATTAACTCTCCCGAGTTCTCCTCTTCCACACAATTCACCCCCGGTCCCTGACCGGTAACCGACTCTTCCCGAGCCACCCCCAACCGAAACTACCCCGGACTCTAACCGGCTTTTTTTCTCTCTTCCGAACAACGGACTTAACCCAATTCCCGACTAACTCCCGAGTTTCACCTCGCGACAACCGCCGGTGGTCTGCGACAGGTCACAACTGCCCCTCGCACTCTCAGGGTTCCTCATTTCCACTTTCTTGAGTGGACATCGAAACGCCCACACTGTAAAATTCTCCGAAATTTTCCCACAAATCGATCGTAGTTTCAATTTTCTCCAGTAGTCATAACAAATCCATCGACTACAATGTTGTCAATGAATGGCTCAACTTGAAACTTCCTTATCGGAATCTGCAGGTGGTCTGAATTATCACTCCGCTCGAAATTAACGACATCTGCTGATTGAATACAATGTATATACGAAGATCTGGATTTTTTTCATTCGAGAAATGCATTTGAATTTAAATACATATTCCCATTTAATTTTGAATTTCATTATTCCCAAATATTACATTATGTCCATTGCACTCAAACACAGCTTAGTAAATGATTCAACTATTTACGTTGTGGCTCTCCGCACGTCCGGAAGATGGCGTTGCTAGCTGCGCCACACAGCGTTGTACGCCGCTGTTCTCTGCTCGAAGTTCAGGACTGTAAGTTATCATTTTGAGTTTTGGAATGTGTAATTTTTTCGAATTGCCAGTTTTATATACCATAATTTTCATTTGGAATTCGTGGATGCAAAGATCCTTCACAGGCTTAAGAAAGGAGAAGAGGCTGAATCATATTGTCTCTTTGGTTTAGCCGGGCCATAAGTCATTGTCCTCATTTCAATGTTTTTCCATCGAAATATACTCAGAATGTGTACCTTATTCCACGAAATGTTGATTTCAATTGGCCTCATGTGCAGATTCATTTCAAGAACTATTTTCAACAACATCCTAACTTGCTAACCTAACCTACCCTAAATATTGATTCATTTTATTTTCAACACTGTCCTAACTTGAGCTAACCTAACCAAATCTGAATAAAGAACTATTTCGAGAATGGTTTTCAACACAACCCATACTAAACCTAAATATAGATCTATTTCGAGTATGATTTTCTACAGTTACCCAAACCTAACCCAACCTATATTATGTTAAAACCCTTTAATGCATGGTGAAGATGGGCTAGATTTCTCAGAAATTGAGAGTATTGTCCATCAAAATTTTGTATCGAGTGTTGATGATATGGAAGAGGGGATTGAAATTTCTGAAGTTCATGAAGAAATTTAAGATAAATGATAAAAGGATTGATGAAGAAGGACCTTATACGGATAAAAGAATTGACGATTATAATGAACATAATGAAGAGATTATCAAACAAAGCCCTTGCACTTCTCTGTGTAAAGAAAGAGAAGAGAAACCATCTAGAAGGGGAAAATCTGAAAAGAAAAATGAACACATGCTCAGGCATAACCGACAACAAATGTGAAGAATGTGGAGTTATATTTGAAAAAAAAAAGGTATTTCACCAATGAAATTGATAGACCTAGAAATGCATAGTGTAGCATTTTTGGAACATGCCGAATTTGAAAAAAAAAATTTTGTTTTCCACGATCGTTTTTTTTTGTATATTTTTCCCGTGTTTCTGATTGAATTTCATAACGTTGAATAATTTTTGAATAAAAAAATAGAGAAACATGCATTAAAGGGTTAATTCATTTAAATAATTATTTTCAACACTTTCCCAACCTAACCTAACCTAAATATTAATTCATTTTAAGAATTGTTTCAACACTGTCCTCACTCAACGTTAACGTGGACGTTCGATTGATGGTGTTTTATTGAGAAGACAAAGACATAGATTCTTCAGCATTCACTCTGTTCAAAACCATTATCCAAAATTTCCATTTACCAGGAAAGCTCAAGAATGGTTCATTTTCCATAATTGGGAATCCCAACTGCTGCAACTTGTCGTAAATGTGAGTTTCCGTCAAAAATCTCAATAGCCACGTTTAATAGTAGGTAATATACCTTTTTGATTATCCACGAGCAGTAGTCAAAAGATGCGACAGTGGATGGACGCATGCACAGTCGCTCTGCGCGCCTGTACACTATCTCGAGAAGAGATGGGACCACCGTGGCGTCGATGCCCAGAGATAGCCGCTAATAACGTGTACAACTGCATGTTCAGCAGTTGATCCGGGAACTATCAATCAGTCCAAGAGATGCAGTCATTACTTTCCACAGATGGACGTCGATTCTTCGGTCTTTGTTGTCCGACTGCTGAATCTATGCACGTGTGTTGCAGCCTATTGCGGAAATTGGGAAAAGCTGAGAAGGTTCTGTGTGAATATCGTCCAGAATGTGCCTCGAGGCAAAATTGGTCTGGAGAAGATGAGATGTTTTCATTGTTAAGACAATAACCACGTGTTTATTGAAGACTACCTATAAGTTATTAAATTAGAGTTTCTATCTGGTTGATTTTGTACTGCCTTCGTTCCATTACCCTCAACTTATAATTCCAATATTTCATCAGTATTAATGAAATGATGAATCTATACATCATTTCAATGAAGATTCAAAATTGTTTCAATCTCAACTCTAAACTGAAGGGTACGTCATTGTGAATTCCATTTTATCTGTGTGTTTTACTGCCAGGATGGTCCCATGCCCTGTGTTATTGTTCCGAGCTGGCACGAAGAGGCTTAGATCGATAAATTACCTATTTTGGTTTAATTGGCGCACGTTAGATATGTTGATGATATTCTTTCGAAATGGATTTCCAGTATCTGAACAAAATATCTTTTTCACTGCAAAAAAGAACCCCGGGAATTTCCGGTTGAATTCACGTTGTTTAAACCCAACTATTGTTATCACAACAAAAAAATAACGTTCTGAGAACAATCGGTATTTGCAATATATCATGCCGATTCTGGTTTAAGTGACTTGAGTCCTAAAAACAGGAAAAACGGTAAGTATAGCAGTGATCAGATCCTTTTATTTTGCAAGGAATATTTCCGTAAATGTTACAGGAATATCTAGTGAAATATAATAATTTTGTAAGTATATCTCAACAATATTTGTACGACTAACAGTATGGACACATTAAATTCAACAGGAATGTTTGGTATTTCTCGCAGTAATTCTGATTATTCTACCGGAATGAATCTTGTTTAGCTAACAGTATTTTAATCTATGTTGTACCATATAGTCGAACTTGTTTGGAATGAAATATCGGTTACCGACGAAGGAACGAACATGATGAAACAGCGATTCGATAACATTTAGAGATTAGAATTGAATATTTTCGATCTACGATTGATACTAACTCTCGAATAACTTTTCCTAGGAAATACAAAAAAAAGTTACGAAAAGCACTGCCGTGAAGGCAGGAGCTTTTGAGCGCTCGTACATGCACCTTGTAGGTGGATTCGCATTTTCCAGTTTTAGAAATCAATTGAAGGAATTTTCGACAGCTGTCAAAAATATTCTGAAACTTAGGCGAAACACCAGACTTTATGTCAGTGCTTCAGCTGATCAATTTTTTTTCGATAATTCGCTAGAATTTTTTACGGTATCTATGGTCTTGGTGATGCGATCTGGACAAAATTTTGGACGTAGTATGAATACATTATTCCTCAGCTAGGTGCAAAATTTTTTTCTAATCCGATCAGTAGTTTCGAAACTATCAGTAAAAAATATTTTGAATGGCCATATTTACGGAACCCCTAGTCTAATTTTGCTCATTGATGAACGTGACTGCGATATTCGCGATCCAAATCTACCCTGAAAATTTCAAGTTCCTAGGCCTTTCCCTTAGGAAGTTATAATTTTCTATGGTTTCTATGGTTCTGGTCATGCGATCTGGCCAAAATATTGCTTTAATATATCATTCTCGATTAAAATACAGAATTTTATCTCGATCGAATCCGTAGTTTCGAAATTATCGAGAAAACAAAATTTCAAACGACCGTATTTACGGAACCCCTATTATAATTTTGCTCATAGATGAACGTAATCACGACATTCGAGATCCACACCTATCCTGAAAATTTCAAATCCCCAGATGTTTCCGTTCAAAATTTACAATTTTCTATGGTTTCTATGGTTCTGGTCATGCGATCTGGACAAAATTTTGGATGTAGTTTGAATACATTATTCCTCAGCTAGGTGCAAAACTTTATTCCAATCCGATCAGTAGTTTCGAAACTATCAGGAAAAAAATATTTTGAATGGCCATATTTACGGAAACCCTAGTCTAATTTTGCTCATCGATGAACGTGACTGCGATATTCGCGATCCAAATCTACCCAGAAAATTTCAAGTTCCTAGGCCTTTCCCTTCGGAAGTTATAATTTTCTTTGGTTTCTATGGTTCTTGTCATGCGATCTGGCCAAAATATTGCTTTAATATATCATTCTCGATTAAAATACAGAATTTTATCTCGATCGAATCCGTAGTTTCGAAATTATCGAGAAAACAAAATTTCAAACGACCGTATTTACGGAACCCCTATTATAATTTTGCTCATAGATGAACGTAATCACGACATTCGAGATCCACACCTATCCTGAAAATTTCAAATCCCTAGATGTTTCCGTTCAAAAGTTACAATTTTCTATGGTTTCTATGGTTCTGGTCATGCGATCTGGACAAAATTTTGGACGTAGTTTGAATACATTATTCCTCAGCT
The DNA here is from genome assembly GCA_963966015.1 of Aphidecta obliterata. Classification (NCBI taxonomy): domain Eukaryota; kingdom Metazoa; phylum Arthropoda; class Insecta; order Coleoptera; family Coccinellidae; genus Aphidecta; species Aphidecta obliterata. The sequence goes on along the minus strand of OZ014433.1, from coordinate 12,257,386 downwards.
AGGTGCAAAATTTTATTCCAATCCGATCAGTAGTTTCGAAACTATCAGGAAAAAAATATTTTGAATGGCCATATTTACGGAACCCCTAGTCTAATTTTGCTCATTGATGAACGTGACTGCGATATTCGCGATCCAAATCTACCCTGAAAATTTCAAGTTCCTAGGCCTTTCCCTTCGGAAGTTATAATTTTCTTTGGTTTCTATGGTTCTGGTCATGCGATCTGGCCAAAATATTGCTTTAATATATCATTCTCGATTAAAATACAGAATTTTATCTCGATCGAATCCGTAGTTTCGAAATTATCGAGAAAACAAAATTTCAAACGACCGTATTTACGGAACCCCTATTATAATTTTGCTCATAGATGAACTTAATCACGACATTCGAGATCCACACCTATCCTGAAAATTTCAAATCCCTAGATGTTTCCGTTCAAAAGTTACAATTTTCTATGGTTTCTATGGTTCTGGTCATGCGATCTGGACAAAATTTCACATGTTGCTCGAACACCTCATTCTCCATTTGAGTGCAAAATTTCATCTCGATCAAATCTGTAGTTTTCAAGTAATCAGGAGAACAAAACTTTGAACGGCCATATTTACTGGAGGAATTTGGCCCATTCACGAACTTAACCGAGGCATTCGGGAACTGAACCCACACTGAAAATTTCAAGTCTTTAGGTTGTTCCGTTCGAGAGTTATCGTGCTCCCGGAAGGCCGGACGGACAGACTCGAATTTTCCTGTTATAGCTATTTCCAAGTTAATTACGTCAATTTACGACAATGTTCAAATAATTGGGAGCAAAACTCTTGAAAACACGAAAGAGGTTGAAAGCACCAAAAACCCAACGTTGATGTCTCATAGAAAAAGTCCCAATCGGGGTTTCAAATGTGATAATTACGATGAAATATATCTTGTTTTAGCTTTTCTAAGTTACTCCAGTCAGATGTATCCGAAAAGACGAACGTGAATTCGATCATCATCGGTTTGTTTACATTCCAAAAGTAATGAAATAAAAGGTACATGAATAAGATGGATTCAAAAGATGAATAGAGATTCTTTGATTCAACGGAAAATTCCTTTTAAATCGACACGACAGTTCCGTTAAAGTAGAGTAATTCCTGTTTAAGTTTAGTGTTCATTACTGGAAATTCTTGTAGAAACTGGAGTTTGAAGCTTGGAATACAACTTTCTAGTTCGTAAATTTCTGTAAGTAGTCTCGCATATTCCGGTTTTCGTCGTAGTATGATTTTCCTGTTGAAATGACAAACTGCAGTTTGGTTGCATCAACTGTAGAACTTGTTATTTCTAGAGGAATTAAACGACCTGCTGTTGCTTGTATAGGGGGAATTTCTTGTAGAAGTAACCGAATTCCTGTTAACTTAGTATTCACTAATTTACTTAGTCTAAGACTTTTCCTACTTAAGAGTCAACAAAACCACTACACGTGTTTCGCCATACCATGGCTTCATCAGGTGACGAGATAAGCTGGCGAAATCCATTTCTATATGCTGGAAAATTTCTTTGAGTGTACCAAGTAATTTTCCAGCTATTCTATGTGGACACTTAGAACAATGGATCGATCAATGTTGATCGTTCCTACTTGTTCATATTCGATTAATGATTTTATCTGGGAGTTTCAGGGCAGAATAAAATATTGCTGTAGCTTTCTGTTGATTCGTTTTATCCTCGACTATTTAATTAGTAACTTTGGCGTATGAAGAGATGAACGATACGGTTCTGGTTTCTACCCCGCTGCTGGCATCTGCAGGTGAGCTACCCGAACACGACGCGCGTTCTTCAGTCAGTGGCCACTTGCCTCTGCATGCTGAGAGCACCTGACATAATTCTTGTTGAGAAGCAATATGCTGCCCCACTCGTAAAAAAGGAGGAACGATAATGAACAGTAATTTTTCTCATTAGAATTCATAAGTAATTTGAATATGTTATCGCTTTTAATTTATTCTCTCGTAGCATTCGCGGTTAGATAAGCATTGATCACAGGGTAGGTTGATTGGATTTTTCAAATTGGGGGAAATTGGCTGTTTGATGGATGATGGAGCTTGTTAATCGCTCGGTCGGGCGGAGTGGTAGCTACTTACTAGCTGATGAAAATTTGATTGACATATCAGTGTGTCGTATCTTGATTCGCAATTGCGTTGAACCTTCCAGTTTCCATTCTCTTCTATTAACTAGTCGAACATGTTCGGTTCGATGGTCCATCGAGTAAGGTAAGGTATGAAATAATTCTTAGGTTAGGTTGGCTTGAGTAAGTACAGTGTTGAAACAAATTCTTAAAATGAATCGACATTTAGGTTAGGTTATGTTGGCTTAAGTTAGGACAGTGTTGAAACAATTCTCAAAATGAATAAATATTTAGGTTAGGTCAGCTTGAATTAGGATAGTGTTGAAATATTTCTTGAAATGAATCAATATTTAGGTAAGGTAAGGTTGGCTCAAGTTAGGGCAGTGTTGAAAGAATTTTTAAAATGAGTCAATATTTAGGTTATGTTAGCTTGAGTTAGGACAGTGTTGAAATAGTTCTGGAAATGAATCAATATTTAGGTAAGGTTAACTTAATTAGGGACAGTGTCGAAACAATTCTGAAAATGAATTGTTATTTAGGTTATCTCAAGTTAGGACAGTGTTGAAACAATTCTTAAAATAAATTAATTTAGGTTATGTTAAGTAAGGTCAGCTGAAGTTAGAAGAGTGTTGAAACAATTCTCAAAATAAATTGATATTTAGGTTAGATTGGCGTAAGATCTGACAGTGTTGAAACAATTCTTGAAACTAATTATCATTTAGGTAAGGATAGCTTAAGTTATGGCAGTGTTGAAATTAATTCTTGAAATGAATTAATAATTAGGTTGGGTTAAGTAGGATTGAGTTAGGATAGTGTTGAATACAATTTCATATTGAATTCATGAACACACACTATTTTATTTGAAAATGAATATAATTTCCCCATGTTTATTTTCATTGTTTTCGTTAGCAAAATATATTTATTTTTGCCAAGAAATGAGTGTATCTGTATCAACATCACAAAATGAAAGTTAACCTATTTCAATTTTCCTCATTATGCCATTATGCCTCTACTCATTATGTGGATCTACCTGTTTGTGGATCTATTTATCATGTGGATCTACCTACTATGTTGATCTACTGGTTTACTAGTTATATTTATTTTGTCATAACATAACATTGCAAATCTGTCATATTTATTAACTGATCCCCCTGGTCTCTTAAATTTGAGGAAATTATACCAGGATCTCCCGCCTCATTCGTTTCATGATATCAACGCATCCATTATGCTCAAAGAACGCAAACTGCCGAAGAAACTGTCTGATTAATGAACTCTAGACGTATAAAGAATGGGTACACGTTGCGCCACCTCCGTCGTATACAAAGGCGTAGACCATAAGCAACAGAAAGGAAGACCGTTCGTTATCAATCAAACAGTTCAATCAAAAACCTGCCGTTACACCTCATACGGTCCTGAATTGATTAATTCTGACTTGAAAGTCGGACATGATTAGATGAATTTATTAAAATCCTTTTCAGCTTGCGGTTTTCCTGGGCAGAAGGCACAAGGATCCTCAGCGGGTCGCCATTAAAGGAGGTTCGGAAATCGATTTAGCACATTTTAGAATGGGGTGAAACGTATAGAAGAATTATTGAAATTTGAGTGGACATTGACGTTGAGAAATAAAGACTGAAGTAGGTAGAAATTCGTTCGCTTTCATTCAGTTCAATGATCAATCAAATGAATCGGTCTCAGCGGTTTATGAAAGATTATGGTGCTGAGTTGGTTCTAAATTTCGGATACCCAACTTTTATTTCACAACAATTCAACCATCCGAAAGGCAACTGAATTTGGCATTCAAAGAAATTTTCCAAGATATACAACAGGAATTCGGTTAATTCTACGGGTAACTCCCCTATAAAAGCAACAGCAGGAATATTTTTTGATTTTACGTGACAATTCCGGTCGTTCAATTCCTCTAAAGATAACAAATTTTACATTAGTTGATGCAATCAAACTGCAGTTTGTCATTTCAACAGGAAAATAATACTGTCACAGAAATTGGAATATGCGTGACTATTTACAGGAATTTTCTGTTTAATAAACAAACCAGATAGTTGTATGTTAAGCTTGGAACTTCAGTTTCTACAAGGATTTCCAGTAATGAACATTAAACTATAACAGGAATTACTTTACTGTCGTTCAAATATTACAGTACTAGTTAGTTGTGTTCGAAGCTGATAACCTGAGATTTTACAGGAATTTTCTGTAGTAATGCATTATATCTAAAGATTAAGACTGACTTCACGAATAAATGTCTGGAATAGGGAGAATAGAGAACTTTTATAATTCTACTAGCAGACTCGGCCACGTGTTGCTTTGGCTAAGGTATACGTCTGAATATATTGCAGTAAAGTATTCAAACCAGTGGAACCCTAACCTAACCTTACCCTATCCTTGTTTTTTGAAAGTTATAACCCAGTTCCAAATTTTGTTTTGGGAAAGACCCAGAAACTTGGCATCACTCCTTGCACGTTATCGCTCTTTCGAGTGATCGGCTGTAGTGGGGACGCAATGAACTTCCGTCAATTTGAGACCTACGTTATCACTCTTTGTCATTCATAATAAACAGATAATTTACAATAAAAAAATATTGCAAATGTAAAATGCGTGACACGTAATTTTTATATATAAAGATTATATTATATTATTCATTATAGATTATCTTTACATTATTTTAATATTTAGGGGGTGGATTTTTTTTCTATTCCTACATTCTTTTGGAATAGTATTCTGTTTATTTGGATTCAGTTAGGAAGATCAAAATTTGTAGAAATCCCCAATTGTGTTGAGTAGTTTATAATATAATATATCCATATGAAAATGGTGAGCAGCAGTCGTGTTTCTTCAATTACGCGACGTTGTCAAAATCGTAACATTGCTGTTCGTGAATTTGAATAAAGAACAACCATTAGGTTCCCTGATAAATACACATTTCTTTATGTTTATTTTTTTCCAGTGCAACAAGAAAAAAAATAATTGTTCTAATATCGTCCTTTCTTTATCGAAAGTTTCGAAGAGGAATATCCGAAATTAACCTAAATTTTTGGCTTTTCAGATCCATTTTCCTGCTGGATTATTAAGATGGGTTCTTCTTACTATTCTTGGAAATCAAGATGAAGATGAAAGTGAAGAGTTTTGGAAAGTGATACTAGAGTAATCATTGAATCGGACCAATGAACATATTTTTGTCCCATATCAAAATTGCTGGACGTAAAATGAATTGAGTAAATCGTTTGATTTCAAGAATTGGGCCTATAATTATCTGTTTGAAATATTCATTCGAAAGTATTTTCATCTATATGGATAGTGATTTATATTATTTGTTGGTTATTCTTCTTTCGTATTTTATGTTGATATTTTAAGGTAACTTTATTTGAAACATTACTAATGCCGTTTGCCATTTGGCTTGGTACAAATAACTTTCAACTTTTTTCAGGAAAATTACCTTTTTTTCATGCTCGTTAATTTGGACTGTAGAAAAAGTAATATTTCGAATGGAGATGAATACAGTTTTCGACAATATCGGAAGTTAACAACAAAAAACTAGAAGACTTCCATAATATTACGGTTTTTTTATCATAACATTGGAACATTGATATATTTGAGGGAATAGCCAGTTTTCATTTTGACATATGTCTTTTTATGATACACTGCTCTCACAAAAAAGATGGTCATATTGAGAATTTGAAACTATTCAGTTACTAGAAATTCAAATTGTTATTTTTCAATGGCCGTTTTGATTAAAATACAGGGTGAGTCTCTGACTAGTACACATATTTCGATTGGAGATTTCTGAGAAGAAATGATCTTCTGCTTCAAAAGATATTTTCAATCATTAAGGATGATCAATTGGACAAATATTGTTATTTTCGGTTTTGTTATGGAATAACATGAAAAATGATATTTCTCGTTTGAAAATTAGTTAAAATTTGCATCCTTGCACTTCATACAAGCTTAAATTATACCCTTTTTCTTGAATAATCGAGAGCTATATTATTTCAATTCATTTTGTCCAATTTTCAACTATATTTGAGTAATGCACTACCAAAATTGAATTTTTTTTATATTTCGCCATAGACTTTTTTTTTACTTGTCATGAGACAATTGGGGGGAAAACTATGAATACCAAGGTGCGGAATGGTTTTAATCCAATTTCGTCAATTAACATCTCAAACAACTCGTTTTGAGAAATGATATTTTTCGAAAATGTTCGGTTCTTTCAGAATTTTCGAATGATTATCTCAAAACATTCGTCCCGTGTGGATTTATAGATCAGTATGGGCACCATGTGAAAAATTTTCCACTTGTTGATTGAAAAAGATAAATGAGGTAAACTTTAGTTCAAGATATGAAAAAGGGTCAACATCGAGAGAAACGTTTCGTTCAGTTCAAACTACAATTCAAAGACTCACCCTGTATATATTAGTGAAAATTCACTGCCATACAATTAATGACCATATTTCTTTCAGCAAGCCGAAGAAAATATTTTTTTCCTCTCTCAAGGTGTTTAACGAGTTATTTATTTTAGTTTGATTTATTATTTTTGATATCAAACTTTTGATATCATTCGAGGAAAAAATGCAAGCTCAATGAAGTTTTCAAATTCCGAGTTTTGGGTAGTGTAGAATAAAAAAAATCGAATGAAACATACTGAAAATGTTACACAAGGGTACATTATTTCTATATAGCCTCTGTCTATATTCGAAGAATTTCCAAAAAAATTTGGTTCTCATTGCAATGTTTTATAATTCACAAAGTGTGGGGGATAAAGCTTTTCAATTTCATCATTGTATGCTGTATTTTCGAAATTTGATATCTAACTTTTTAGCCATTCAAAGTGATGAATCGGTTTCTCACTCCACAAGGATCAATTTTTCAGACTCAATACGTTAAGTGTAGAAATTTCAGTGGGATTTGAAAAATAGTTCTCCTCGAACGATTCCACATGATTATTATTAGGAATATCAGTCACTATTCAAGGATTCAAATCAAAATTGAAAAAAAAATTATACAACTCAAAATCATGAAGTTTGAAATATGTTTATGGTGTGTTTACCAATTGATTTTTTGTTACCACACAAAGCTGTAATTTTGAATAACTGAATACATTTTTTGGATACGAGTTCAAATATTCTGCAACATTTTTATAGATCAAGAGTGGCTTCATGAATATTTTTGTTATAGGTCCGTGAAGAACAAGTGACACCTCTAGGAAATAATGCCCTGCACTCCAAGACTCTTCTTTGGGGAAATCTAACACAGAATGATAAGGTTTGGAGGCTATTGGAAAGAGGTTTCAGTCCAAACACACCAAATTTGAATGGTTTGACGCCTGTACACTTCGCTGTGATGTCAGAGAATTGGGAAGCTTTGAATATGCTTATGGCATTTGGTGGTGATATCAACGCCAAAGACAAACAGGATTTAGCACCAATGTTTCATATGCGTTTCTGCATCGACATGATCTACATCCATAAGTATAATCCCGACATGAATTTGAAAGACAGACTAGGAAATAATATTCTCCAATATTTTTTAAAAATTGATCCAAATCACGTAGCGCCGTTCGTGATGTTGATGAAATCTCGAGTGAGCTGCAGGAACGTGAACAAAGGAAGAGACAATTGTCTCCACTATTTAGCTCAGTACAATAGAATGCCTGTTTGTTTTTGCCACTGCATACGTTCGAAATATGGATTAGCAAGAAAGATGATAGACAAGGGAGTGAATGTGAATAAGAAAAATTCACAACATGAAACTCCACTACACAAGGCAGTTTCACATCATCCTGATTTAGTGAGGGTTTTTCTACAAGCGGGGGGGAATATTGATATCTTAAACAAAAATAATTTATCTCCACTGGATATAGCAATTCAGAAGAATAATCGCGGTGTCAGAGAAATCATTAGATTTTTGGTGTTCAAAAAGCACAGACATTCACGCATTGACCAGAGACATATTGATTGGATTAATTCAAATGAAGACTTTAAAAAAGTTTTCGATATATTCGAGGGTCTCATGAATGGTCTCAAGGATAAAAGAATAATTTCTTCGTCTCCAATAACTTATTACAACTTAATAACCAGCAACAGGCTTGAATTGATCAAAATTGTTAGTAACGATGAAATTGCGAGAAATATTGGCAAACTTAAAAGATCCGTGCCACTACAATATTTAGAAGAAATTTTGATGCTTGCACAAAAGGGAAAAGATTGGAAGGATGAAGATGAAGCAATAGATATTTTGACAGGAATTTTGAAATATGTAATACCTTATATGTGTATAAAGAGGATTGTTAGCTTTATGTCATCAAACGACATCGACAATTTAATTGGTAAGAACAAGCAAAATCCTTGAACACCAATTTAATTTCGAATACTTGAATATTTACAACAAAATGTTTCTCCACATGTTATCTTCTTGCGAATAATCAGTGGTATAAATCTTATGTCAATTGGGGTTTGTTCCATGAATTTATATTTGTTTTTTCCTTCCACAAACTTGAGACCAGAATCAAACAGATTTCTTTGACGCTCATCAATGAATTTATTGAAAATAAATCACAACTTGCTATTATCGACTCATCGATATTCGGTTTACTCATAAAACAATATTTTTATTATACCTATTACTTGTTAGTTCGTAACTGATGTAATTATTATTCAATAGTGTGTAGGTATTATCTTTATACTTAATCATATGTGCATAAATAAATGTTGTATTAAGATGTCAATTGTGTTTTCTCTTACTTTCAAAAACCTTATTAGGGATCCTTTTCGAAGCATTAGGCTTTTATTTCTAACTTTGCCATATACTTGTCTACTTTTGAAAAGGCCAAACTTCAGTGGGAGATCATACATGAGATTTACAACAGATAATTTCATATAAATGGTCGAAATGTTTACGATTGTTCTTCAATTCAACATTTCTTGATTTCAAGGAATATTTCAAGTTTTTCCATGAAATCAATTATACTTCAGGTATCTTTGTAGCCTCATCAAAGTTGACCACATATCTGGAAACAGCAATAAATTTGCTACAAGATAAACATTTCTGTATGCCAAAAAATTTATATTGCGGGCGTGGTAAGGAGATGAATGAGGCAATTCTGAAGTGAACAAAACCAGTCATATTTTTCCAATAGTTTTATCGATGGAAAATCATCAGTTGATGGGTGAAGGAAAAAACAAAGAATGTCACTTTAGTTCCGTTCTGAGATAATTGGATTCTCAACATTTTCAGCTGAATATTTCAAAACCAAGTCAAACAATGTTCATTTTTAGTTGCAAAGGTAAATGTTTATTCTATTGAATACATGGAGACATGTCAATATCAATAGAGAACAGATAAAAATTAAAAAAACTAACCAAAATATATAAACTTTGGGAAAAAAACAGGAAATGTCCAAACTTTTATCGTACGATATTCACCAAAATCATTTCAATCATTGATGTCTTAGATCAAGAATATGTTATTATTTTTTTTTGTGAAGCTTTCGAAGAATATTATCTTCATCTCCAATAACTTATTATGACTTAATAACCAGCAATAGCCTTGAATTGATTAAAATTGTTAGTAACGATGAAATTACCAGAAATATCGGCAAACTTAAGAGATCAGTGCCACTACAATAATTAGAAGAGATTTTGATGCTAGCACGAAAGGGAAAAAATTGAAAGGATGAAGATGAAGCAATAGGTATTTTGACAGGAATTTTGGAATATTATGTAATACCTTATAATAATAGGAAATGTCCAAACTTTTTTCGTACGATATTCACCAAAATCAATCAAAATTTCAATCATTGATGTCTTAGATCAAGAATATGTTATTAATTTTTTTTGTGAAGCTTTCGAAAAATATTTTCTTCTTCTCCAATAACTTATTACAACTTAATAACCAGCAATAGCCTTGAATTGATTAAAATTGTTAGTAACGATGAAATTGCGAGAAATATCGGCAAACTTAAGAGATCAGTGCAACTACAATATTTGGAAGAGATTTTGATGCTAGCACGAAAGGGAAAATATTGGAAGGATGAAGATGAAGCAATAGATATTTTGACAGGAATTTTTTAATATGTAATACCTTATAATAATAGGAAATGTCCAAACTTTTTCCGTACGATATTCACCAAAATCATTTCAATTGATGTCTTAGATCAAGAATATGTTATTAATTTTTTTTGTGAAGCTTTCGAAGAATATTTTCTTCTTCTCCAATAATTTATTACAACTTAATAACCAGCAATAGCCTTGAATTTATTAAAATTGTTAGTAACGATGAAATTGCGAGAATTATCGGCAAACTTAAGAGATCAGTACCACTACAATATTTGGAAGAAATTTTGATGATAGACGAAAGGGAAAAGATTGGAAGGATGAAGATGAAGCAATAGATATTTTGACAGGAATTTTGGAATATGTAATACCTTATAACAATAGGAAATGTCCAAACTTTTTTCGTACGATATTCACCAAAATCAATTCAATTGATGTCTTCGCTGATCCTTCGCTAATGCAAAAATGTAAATTTGAACGAAGTACATAAAACAGTGAGGAAATAAGAAATTTTTTCGCGGGAGCTTGATTTTCGAGTTTTTCATATGCCAGCATTCGGAAAGTAAAGTAAAAAAAACTAATTACATATTCCTAATCTACGCCTTCGAATTAGTCGAGACCGTAAGTTTGGTGAAGATAGAATAAAAAATTACGAGAAGCACTGCCGTGAAGGCAGGAGCTTTTGAGCGCTCGTACATGCACCTTGTAGGTAGATTCGCATTTTCCAGTTTTAGGAATCAATTGAAGGAATTTTCGACAGCTGTCAAAAAAATTCTGAAACTTGGGCGAAACTCCAGACTTCATGTCAGTGCTTCAGCTGACCAATTTTTTTTCGATAATCTGCTAGAATTTTCTACTTCAGGATCTATGGTGTTGGTGATGCGATCTAGACAAAATTTCCCACGTAGTTTGAATACATTATTCCTCAGCTAGGTGCATGATTTCAATCCGATCAGTAATTTCGAAACTATCAGGAAAATAATATTTTGAACCGCCATATTTACGGAACCCCTAGTCTAATTTTGCTCATTGATGAACGTGACCGCAATATTCTCGATCCAAACCCACCCTGAAAATTTCAAGTTCCTAGGCCTTTCCGTTCAAAAGTTACGATTTTCTATGGTTCTGGTCATGCGATCTGGACAAAATATTGCTTTAATATATCATTCTCGATTAAAATAAAAAATTTCATCTCGATCGAATCCGTAGTTTCGAAATAATCGAGAAAACAAAATTTCAAACGACCGTATTTACGGAACCCCTAGCATAATTCTGCTCATTGATAAACGTGAACGCGACATTTCAGATCCACACCTATCCTGAAAATTTCAAGTCCCTAGGCCTTTCCGTTCGAAAGTTATGATTTTCTATGGTTCTGGTCATGTGATCTGGATGAATGTAGCTTTAATATAAATTTCTCCATTAGTATACAAAATTTCGTCACGATCGAATCTGTAGTTTTGAAATTATCAAGAAAACTAAATTTCAAACGACCATATTTACGGAACCCCTAGAATAATGTTGCTCATAGATGAACGTGATCACGACATTCGAGATCCACACCTATCCTGAAAATTTGAAGTCCCTAGGCGTTTCCTTTCAAAAGTTACAATTTTCTATGGTTCTGGACAAAATTCCACATGTAGCTTGAACACCTCATTTTACATTTGAGTGCAAAATTTCATCGCGATCAAATCTGTAGTTTTCAAGTAATCAGGGAAACAAAACTTTGAACGGCCATATTTACGGAACCCCTGGTGGAATTTGGCCCATTAACGAACTTGACCGAGGCATTCGGGAACTGAACCCACACTGAAAATTTCAAGTCGCTAGGTTGTTCCGTTCGAGAATTGTGCTTCCGGCTGGACGGACAGACTCAAATTTTCCGACGGCTTCGTCATCAGTGAATCGAACATAGTCGATTGAGACCATTCTCGGCTCAAAATTCGAAAAATACAGACATCGTGACGAAATGATATAGCCCTCGTGTAAGTAGTACGAGCGCTCAAAAATAATTTTCGCGAATATCGCGGATATCGTTTCCTGAAATCCTTCGAAAATCATTCCAAATCCATCGATCAAGAATATGTGATTATGAGAACATGTGAAGAAAACAGGCTAGAACTACTTGTAACAATTGTTCAAAATGTCCACCGCCTTGTTCAATACCTTTCACACAACGTTTTCGCACTGAATCTTATGAATACGAAAAATTACATTAAGATTATATAAAAATATATGCAGCAAGATCTACTTTACATACCTTTTCCACTCCTTCCATTCTTTTGTCGATTTCTTCACAACTTCTATTCACAACTAACTATGTTTGATTGAGATATAACCAAAGCTGCTTCGACGTATATTCAAATTCAGAATTACCAGAAGCATAGACCGATTAATATCATAGTTCTTATTCTTCCCTTCCATTCATGTGCCTGGTTACTGATACTGAGACCATCCACACATGCCCATTCCGCATAGTTACATTATTATTAATAGGTCTATGACAGTGATATACAGGGTGTTTTTCAAGGTGAGGCTTTTTTTTTTGACAGGTGCTAGAACTCATCAAAAGAGATCATTCCGTATAGGACTAAATAGCGTGTAGATAGATTATTGAGTGGTGTAAATGAATTATTTCAAGAAGAATTTGGACTATATTCATTACAATATCTTTATCCCACTCTGGATGAATCTCTCTGTTAGGAGCCATATGCATGCGATGTTTGTTTCCATTCTTCTTTTATCGCGAATTCATATTCTCTTTCAATCTTTATTAGGAGGTATTATTCTTTAAGTTCTAACTGAGGAGATGAAACATAACTGTTTGAAAAGGTTCACAAACTCAACCATAAAATTGATCCAAATTGTTTACAGAAATGTACACAAAGTCTTGCCTGGCGTAATTTCGATTGGTCACTTATACACTAATGTGTTCAAATGACCCCAAAGAAAAAAAATCACTGAAGTTAAAATCGGAAAATTTAGTCATCCCATCATATGAATGAATTCCCGTATACTTACCTCACACAGCTGTTAATATCTGAACATTCAAATATCAATACGAATCTTATACAGATCCGTGCTAGGCAATTTTCATATTTGCGTGTAACTTTGATTTCGAAATACTCGGCCCTGGTGAATATTTTATATGAACGATTTTTGGTATATCGACTTATTGTGATGAGTTCTATGGCTGGTCAAAAAAAAAGCCTCACCATTGAAACACCCTGAAGGAATGAAAAAGTCGATACACCTCGACTAAATGAAGTTATTTAATGAATGCATGAAATCAGCCGTTTTTCCAGAAATGGAGTTACCTTTTTTTCAACTTCCAAAATCTTCCATTTGCCTGAATCGATCGATTATGACTGACATCTGCCAAAATGTTTATCCCAGTTCGATTGCAATCAACTGACAGCTGAAGTTGCTGTATCCTCTCTGATTTAAGCCGACAATTAACGCTCCCGTTGGTGGTTTCTCGAGTTTTCAATGAAATTAATAAATAAATATCCACATGTAAGGTGGAAAAATTAAATGAGGACCAACACCAAAATGGAGCATTAAATGCCTCCGAAATGATCTTGGAAATTGATGGTGGACAGGCGATCATATTATGATCAGTAGTCGGGTTCCTCAGATGACGTGCTACCGGTAATGAAAAGGCATCTGCATTCCCAAGACGTGACGTCCGCTTTCCAATCAAATAAATTCGCATTTAATTTCAACTCGGCAATTTCAGCTTGATTGCAAGCGATAGAAACAAGAACCAGCAGCAGCACCAAACGCAGTAGTACACCGCCCCAGGACATGCCTGCAAATAATAACCTATCCCCGCAGAAAAGATTGGATCTTGCGTATCGGTCTGCAATCTAGAAAACACTAAACACATATCGTAGTTGTCCTGTTCGTGATGGACTCCTAATTAGACACTGCTCCTGTCACGTGTCCGCTCTGCACTCTAATCAGGAATATGTGCTCGAGTTCGTCCATTGTTTTTTCTTCTTTACAGCCGCCGGCGAAATGTTATGCGCGTCTTGAATGATGGTCGGGTGTTCGTGGAAAGCAGATTTCTTCATTAGGTTTGATATTTTTTCTCAAGGTTCAAACAGGGTTATTCCTTTGCTACAAGAGTTGGCAAAACCAGAAAAGTCTTTTCCTCAAATTTCAAGGGTTTACCCTACAACTTCAACTTGCAGGATCGAGTCCTTTCAAGTATCTCAGCCTGCTTGGTGTAGTGGAGCTGATGTTGAACCCTATGCGGTTAGAGTTCAAGATTACCTTATTTTGTCCAGATGAGAAATTTTATTCCAAAAGATATGAATATATTGGAACTAATCGTACTCGTATGCAAATGGTGAAGTACCAACGTTAGATATTCGTGCACCATTGTGCACGCTCATGTGAAATACTCATTATGCTAACCCGCCGATGATTTGAATAAAATTAAGTCTAGTACATCAGCGAGTGCCTCGAAGTGGGATTTTATTTATAAGCTAATATTGTAAACGTCGAACTCATGCGATAATTTTCGATCCGGTAGCATCTTTTCAAATTAGACTTTCAGAAAATAATGATATATTAATACCCGTGAGTGCTACTAGTATGTAAAATAGCTTTATAATCTATATGGAGCGATGTATATTATTTAGCCGGCAGCTATAATTTCTGCCCACCATCTACACGGAGCGTTGTTACCGTGAACTGAACGGATTGTTCGGGAATTGACCGGTGCACATTCAGCTTTCTGAAGGAACTAGTTGAACATACATGAGAAGTTTTAAGTTAATTCAGCTGAAGAGAAAGATAAACGATACAGTGAAACGAATGAAAATACATCTAATCCATTCGTTCTTGAAAACAGGGCGCGAAAATTTCAAATATCTGTAGATCATGAATCGCTTTATCAACTCCCCAATAACAAAGACACATGTTTGACGCGCCGTAAACATTACGAGCATATATGGTCACACATGGAAATTACGGGTTCAAGCTTCAACTTTATTCGTCTGAATAATTGACTAGAATAGTGTCTTTGTTTCGGGGGAGTTGATGAAGCGATTCATGATCTACATATATTTGAGACGGTTGCTTTTGGAACGGACAGGTGGCGTGGTTTGGGAAATTTTCTCAGATCCACGCAGGTTTTTGTTTCTCACATCGAATTTGTCATTTTGCTAACTGTACTGATGAGATCTGATATGGATCGAAACCGGTCTACAGGTGCGAATGATAAATTTGTTGGTCTCTGGGATACATGAATTGTTTTGTTGTTATTAGTTCATCTAGAATAATTTTTCTAATTTCTTTCCTGAATTTGATAATTCCTGTCGAATCAATGTAACGATTCTGTTCCGGTTTTCGCCACATTATTATTTTACTCTTGAAATTACAAACTGCAGTTTGATTGCTTCAACTAAAACTAAAATTGTTATTAGAATTGTAACGTACAATCAGCAAATATTCCTGCTGTCGCTTATATAGGGGGAATTTCCTGTAGAAGTGACCGAATTCCTGTTGTATAACTTAGTAAATTTCTTTGGGTGGCCGAGATTTTATATACGCGATATGGATCCTTCGTGTCGAGGCGAGTTCGGAAGAGGGTTGATCCGTATTGCAGATAAATCTGCTGCCATCAGGAAATTGTTTTTGCCGATTTCAGAAATAAAGGCACTACGGTAAGTTTTTTTGTTACCAATTGATATTTTCGGACTGGAGCAATTTAGAGTTTTCCTTGTATTTTTTGTAGTTTCCTCTGTCAAGCTTCTCTGAGAATTATTTTCATGAATTTTTTTATTGAGCGCTCGTTCTACTTACACGAGGGCTATATTATTTCGTCACGATGTCTGCATTTTTCGAATTTCGAGCCAAAAATGATCTCAATCGACAAGGTTCGACTCACTGATGACAAATCCGTCGAAAAATTCGAGTCTGTCGTATACACGATAACTCTCGAACGGAACGACCTAGAAACTTGAAATTTTCAGGGTAGGTTCGAATCTCGAATGCCGCAGTCAAGTTCGTTATTGGGAAAAATACGACCAGGGGTTCCGTAAATATGGCCGTTCGAAATTTTGTTCTCCTGATAATTTCGAAACTACTGATTTGATTAAGGGAAATGACGTGTTCAAGCTAAATGCAAAATTTTGTCTAGATCGCATGACCAGAACCATAGAAAATTATAACGAAAAGTCCTAGGTACTTGAAATTTTCAGGGTTGGTTAAGATCTCGGATGTCGCGGTCACGTTCATCAGTGAGCAAAATAAGACTAGGGGTTCCGTAAATATGGTCGTTTGAAATTTAGTTTTCTCGATAATTTCAAATCTACGGATTCGATCGTGACGAAATTTTGTAATTTAATGGAGAATGATATATCCAAGCTAAATTTTGTCTAGATCGCATGACCAGAACCATAGAAACCATAGAAAATTATAACGTTCGAAGGGAAAGGCCTAGGGACTTGAAATTTTCAGGGTAGGTTTAGATCTCGCATGTCGTGGTCACGTTCATCAATGAGCAAAATAAGACTAGGGGTTCCGTAAATATGCTTGTTGGAAATTTAGCTTTCTTGGTAATTTCAAAAATACGGATTCGATCGTGACGAAATTTTGTATTTAAATGGAAATTGATATATTCAAGCTTATTTTATCCAGATCGCATGACCAGAACCATAGAAACCAAATTTTTCCCTGATAATCTCGAATCTACTGATTGAATTGGAGTGAAACTTTGCACATAGATGAAGAATAATGTATTCAAGCAACGTGCGAAATTATGCCCATATCGCATCTCCAAAATTCTAGCGGATTATCGAAAACAAAATTGTCACATTGTTCGTCGATCCAATGGTTATGATTTTCTGCATTTATCAAGGAAACTTTGATCCTTACGAAAAATTTTCGATACATTTTTCATAGGAAATTTCACTTTCTATAATTCTTTTCTAGATAATTATATCGTGATGACAGTAATTAGGAAGTTGTTAACCCAAAACTGTGGAGAAATATTTGAGATTACTTTTTTTGTCGAAAAATACTTTTCTTCATTACTTATGGAGTATTCGATGATGAATTATTTTCAATACGTATTTTTTCAGTAATGGGTTTGATAGGCCTTCAAAAAATAAAAAGTAAGTTCATTTCGAATATGTTCTTATTTTACAGTCGACATTTCGTTTCCTGTAATTGAGTGATGAAATAATTCTGAAAACCCTATGAAATTTTCTCAGTCAGTTGGAAATATGGAATATGGAAGTTTTATTTTGGAAGCATCCTGAACTTCGAGTTTTCGTGACAAGATAGGACAATAGTGACCTTCAACCTTCTATTTGAAGGGAGGCTTCTGGACAAGAAGCCGCTTCTTCTAAGGGCAAATATTCAAAATTCATTCAAATATATCCTTCGAAATCAAAAAAACAACGTCGTTGCATCGTATATTTCCCTGAAATCGTGAAGAATAAATAAATTACAACGAAAAAACTTCGAGAAAACTCCATGACGCACGCAGGCTTACCTTATTCCAGTTACAGGACGATTAAAACAGCTCTTCAGACTTCAAATAGTGGCATGTTCTGAAGAAGAAAGCTAACGTGAAGTGTGTCTTTAATAATATAGCTCGAGTTTCGAGAATAAACCTACGCAGAGGTGGTAGCAGACAAAATGGCGTATCGCTGAGGGCAAATACTCACATGTTCAACGAATGCGGTCATTATGAGCATGCCATGCAGTCATCTCCTCCATATCCTCACCCATGGAATGAGTTTTACACGCACCTTGCAAATTTTCATTAATAAGGATGCAGTAGACGTCGATTTGGGAATGATGCAGAATTACAGAATTAAGGCTTCCTTTGCCCCAAGGAAATCGCAGGTTACTATTTTCATATATTATTTAGTTCAGAACACCTACATATGTGATGAAGAAGGCCGGATTGAAAGCATTTGCATTTGCAGGTTTTGGCATGTTTCGCTCAAAATGTGGTGATAATCCAGGTTTTCACAAATTTTCGATTTTTTGAGTAATGCACCTAGTTAGAGAATAAAATCTCACGTAGTGTCAGGGCCATATCTAGGGCGTCGCAATGGTGGCACTTGCCACGGGCGCAAGGTCCGAAGGGGCGCCAAAAAATATCAAAAATAAAAAAATAGAAGCACCAAGAAAAAAAAATAATTCAAAGATGACAACACGGTTATGTAAGTAAGTAATTCGAACACAACATTTCGAAACATTGATATTCAAGGTAACTACAGAATAAAAATGCAATAAGGTCAGAAATACGAGAAATATGGTCCAATTATTATAACAAATTTTCAAAGATGCCGCACTCTGATCATAAATATTACAACCGGCAATATCGTCATTCCAAGCACAGCCTTCATAAGAGTTGTTTACACTACATCCCATATCTCCTCCAGCTTGTTTTGAAGGGCGGCTTCTTTGATGATGATGGTTCATAATGATCGATTTGTTTAGATTTTTAAGCCACATCTGTGGTATTTCAAAAACAATTTGTATTGCCAAAAATTCATTAATCGGAGTTTTGAGCTCAAGAAGTGGGAGAAAAATTGGGGAATCTTATTCTATTCTACATAAATATTGATTTCTTTCGATTGTGAAGAGAAGAGCAAAAAATTTAAATTTTAATGTTCGTTTAGTGTGTATCCAGATTTGAAGTGTTATAAGTTTTGAGTTTTTTTTTATATTCTGACTTTTTTGTGCCTCAAAAGCAAACGCTGTACATTCGTTGAAGTCGCAATTAGGTGAAATTATCGAAGATCTTCGCTAGCTCAAAAAATCGTCCCTGGTAAATTCGATAACAAATTATGAATTTATCATATATCTTCTGGGAAATTCTGTTAAGTAAAAAAAACCGAATTAATCAATATTTGCAAGAAAAACAATGAGATACCTATATCTAAAGGCTCACGAATGATAATTGGACTATTGAACGAACTGAAAGCTAACAGAGAAATCTTTTTTATGCCATTGATGGAACTTTCGAAAAATGAAGTTGATAAAATTAGAATCGAAGCAAAGTTACATCAATCGAGAAAACGAAAAAAACCCAAAATGCCAGGGGAACACGCCAGTGATGAAGCTCATCTTTTTGATGCAAACGCAAAACTGAGGAATTGGACTATAATTATTCAAATTGAAGAAAGATTTGTTGCTTTGAACGAAGTGGCAAACGACTTCAGTTTTTTGAATGGTAGTGTCATTCAAACTATGAATATTGACGATTTGAAGAAAAGTGCTGCATATCTTAAGATGAATGTTCGTATTTATTACATAAATATGAATATTTCATTTTGTTTTTTCAGAATTTGTTTTATTTTTATGCATTTCATTTAAAATGTGTATTTCAATGTTTTCAATGAAAAAATTTTTCCATAAAAATGTGTATTATTTTGAAACTCTTTCGTAAATATATGACTAGCATTATGAAAAAAAAATACTATAAGAAAATATGATGGATAAAAAAAAATCAACGCAAATGGGGGGGCGCTGTCTAATATATTGCCACAGGTGCAATAGTACATACCTAGATACGGCCCTGCGTAGTGTATTTTATTATTTGATGTTGCATATTTTGAGTATTTTTCGAGCTTATGTTGCATGTAATCTGGTCCCTAATGATTCAGAATGGAAGACATCCAAAGATAAAAGATTATGAGAGGTCTTGGGTTTTCTAACAGAATTAATACTGTGTTCAATAAAAGACTTTTATTTACAATTTTTACATATATGCATGTGAAATACATATAAATATTATTTCAATAATATATAATTTATAAAATTCAAATAACAATAAAATAAGATATAAATTAAACTTAACTAAGATCACTTACATCTTTTGTAAAAGAAATTTTGTGGAGAATATTCTTCCTCATCCCTTACGAGTACCGGACGGTTTACCTGAAACAAAAATCGATATTGAGTCGAGCGAATTACACAAGTTTTGGAAAAAAAGACATTTTATGTGAAATATCCATACTCTACTAGCAAGGCTTCAACGAAGCCTCACAAATGAAGGTTGAATGCGGAACCCTGAAAATATGGGGTATAATTTCGGTGAATTATCGAAGATCGTCAAAACATGTGAGATTGGATATGGACCCATCTGATCGAGATCGTTACCAATTTATTCACGTAATATCTATTAACTTAGTAATTTCAGCTCTTCGACTGAGTGGTCGCATAATATAGTGGCAGTGATTTGGGCATTCACTCAGCGTACACATCGTTGAGCCTTCTGGGGGTACCTTGTAATTTGTATTCGGTTGGAAATTAAAATTCTGGAGTAGCCAAAATACTGTAAGAGTAAATTCAGGCAGAGACGGAGTCAGGAAAAATTGATACTAATAATATTGAGATAGTTATTTAATCAACTAGTTTATTAATGACAGCGAAATATTTTTAATGTTTGGGACCATTAATCGCTGAATTAATAAATGAGTTGATTACAAGATTTTTCCGTCGATCTCATCAGGAATTGAATATAAATTCTGGATCGAAACCAATTTTTATTTTGCATGATATACAAATTTGACGTAATACAAATTTCTATGTTCATTTCGATATATTAATATTTATGCTTCCTATAGAACAATTCGAAAAATTCATAGAGGGAATATTGGACATGTTGCGATATTCTGAATAGTTTACATTTATTTCATTTCCTATAATGTCCGATAAGGAACGTGTGGATGGAGTGGAGGTTGAAGCATTATTTACTTTGGAACTATTATGACATAAAATTTTTTCTGCAGTTTCTATTTTATTCTGAATGGAGTTTTCAATATACCCTTCTGCAACAGAAGTTGATTTTCAACCACCAAGTCTTTTGATGGCTGAAAAATCTGCACCACTGTCAGAAAGAATAGACGCAGAAGAACGCCGAAAACAGTTACCTGTATACAAATGTGGTTGCTCTAATTTACGAAAGTTTTTATAGTTTAGCATTTATAGTTCTTATAAAAAACGAAAAATCTTTCGTGTGGAGTGTGAGCTGGCTTCAAGGATATATATCTCTTATGTTTAAAAGTGTATGCTCATCATTATCCACCACAGTAAATATCCTGTTCGAATGTGTTTTCGATTAATTCACTGTCACCAAAAATTTCGATCCCATATCTTGTACATCCTTTCTCTGCAACCTTAACAATTCATCTTTTCTCAATGCACCCGCTACTCCGAATATCAAAGCGACCTACAAATCAAACAATGATAGTTATTTCACTATAACGAGATAATGAGAATAAGTTGGAATAACGATTCAATTGAGTTTTATTTTTACCTTCGACATCAAGAAAACACTATCAGGAGCATTCGCTATGAACTCTCTCACATGTTCTTCTTCGAGAACTTTTGATTTTTTTGGGATATATCCCTCTCTTTTCCGTTTGATAAACATCACCAGTTTGTGGTATCTGATTATATCAGTATTGTCTTTCACACTTAGTGTTGATTTCAGCATCGAATATTTTGGCCATAAACTTGCTAGATGCCCCTTTTCTGCAATACCCGTAAAGTATGCCAACAAAACCGTTTCCGTAAAGTTCCGAACCCTCTTGTCCTTGCACCAAGATCTGAATTCAGCTAGGTTTTCTCATATAAATGGCGGCTCTTTTCAGGAAGCAGACTCAAAGTTGCTGCTTCAGCAGTTTTTGTCACATCTGGCGGTGTCAAAGGGATATTTCCTTCGTTATTCATTATGTAGTAGTGTAACGGATAAAATCAGATTCTGATCGAAAGTGAATAAATAAATTTGACAGCTCGATCGTGCTCCGACATAGATGCATTAATAGGGGTCATTAATGGATGATTTCGAGTGCGTTAAAATGAGCTTTTATTCTATGGTCGACGGAAAAACAAATTTCAGACAATTCTGTTCTGTTTTGGGATCCAAATTTCGTGCTGAAGTTCTGAAATTTTGCTGACTTCGACTTCTGTATTAGACTTGCAATTCAATACGAATGATGGAGAACAACATATGATTAGCATGTGTGGCGAAGTGCCACTCGGTCAGCGAATTGATGACGAGTGCACCTTTATGCTTGTCATAACATGTCATGTTACTTCACTGTATATATGATTACATCATTTCAGTACCTATAGGTGAATTTTTTAGGGGTACTTGTTTTCATACCCTTATAAAATGGGTACAATCAAATTGTGTGAAAAAAAGGAGTGTCGTTCGAACAAATTCCATTCATTCATTGAGAACCTTCAATTCAGATTTCTGCTGGATCTTCTCGTTCCTACCCTGTCCATTTCAATGAGCCCATAGTGCGACGGCAAGGCCAGATAATATCCCGTCCAGGGAAAAGCGGGTAGGGTATAATTACCCGCGGACAGTAGTTCGATAGCGAGGCATAATCACAGGCCTGGGCCCCGCTGGCTGTACCCGCTCTTTGCTACCGTTCTCGAGATACTGGAAAGACGTTCGGATTACGAGGAGCCGATTAATAGCCTTAAGGCTCAGGGCACTTTCTGCGCCGACCGAACTTGTCAAGAAAATATTGGATGATAAAGGTGAATAGTCACCAGGGGGAAAGAACTCGATGAAAGGGGGAAGAACTGAAAAATCATCTCTCTAAATGCACAGATGCAAAAAATTCAAGAACAAAGTAATTTATAAAATATAAGGGTAGAATTTTTTTCCACGGTTGTTTCTTAACATCCTGTACGTTGCTGAAGGAATTTTAGTTTGATTGGTGATAACACTCTGTTTGGCAACAAACAACTGTATAAAAGATCCAACAACCGTCCCAATTATAATATAATGAGATCGAAGTTTGATAGTTTAATTTTACGACCCCGGGATCCCCTCACCACAGGCTGAAAGACCGACGAATTTCGTTTCACTTTGAACGTGTCCGATCGCGGCAAAATGCAAGATGTTCTTACAGGAAGATAGGGGAAATATTCGAGAAGAGTGTTCGTGCTAGGGCTGGGAATATCAACCGATTCCTCTCGAACCGCGTGTCAATTCAATCTCGAATATTGGCTTGTGAAGCAGCCGCTTTTCCTCGAATTTGGCCGTGGTTCGAGGCGATCCGAAATTCGTCAGTTTTCGAAAGCGCGGCAAAAGGATTCCAGAGTCATAAAAATAAACTTATTGACGGTTGTTTGATCATTTTAGCCAGATTTTTGTTGTCGAAAACACTGACGGATTTCAGGAGGAGGGATGGTTCTGAATGCCCGCACTTTATTTCCAAAATTTTTATTATTATTCATTATTGTTTGTATCTATATTAATTTTTCTGTGCTCTAATTCGATGTTTCTTCATTGTCATGGATTTAAATTTAATCATTGAATTTCGTTAATAATTCAATCGTATTTTTGTCTATATTAGTGTTTGTATATCATGTTCATATTTACATAATTCATATTTTTGAGCGCTGGTACTACTTACACGAGGGCTATATCATTTCGTCACGATGTCTGTATTTTTCGAATTTTGAGACGAAAATGGTCTCAATCGATTAGGTTCGACTCACTGATGACGAATCCGTCGGAAAATTCGAGTCTGTCCGTCCGGCCGTATACACGATAACTCTCGAACGGAACGACTTAGAAACTTGAAATTTTCGAGGGGTTCCTTGAATATGGCCGTTCGAAATTTTGTTCTCCTGATTACTTCGAAAGTACTGATTCGATGGATGTTGAATTTTGCACTCAGATGGAAAATGACGTGTTCAAGCTACATGCAGAATTTTATTCAGATCGCATGACCAGAACCATTGAAACCATAGCATTATAACTTTGTTATGGAAAGGCCTAGAGACTTGAAATTTTCAGAATAGGTGTGGATCTCGAATGTCGCGGTCACGTTCATCAATGAGCAAAACTGGACTAGGGGTTCCGATAATATGGACGTTTGAAATTTAGTTTTCTTGATCATTTCAAAACTACGGATTTGATCGTGACGAAATTTCGCATTTTAATGGAGTATATTCAAGCTACATTTTCTCCAGATCGCATTACCAAAACCATAGAAACCATAGAAAATTATAACATTCGAACGGAAAGGCCTAGGGACTTGAAATTTTCAGGGTAGGTTTGGATCGCGAATTTCGCGGTCACGTTCATCAATGATCAAGGTTCCGTAAATATGTCCGTTCAAAATATTTTTTCCTGATAATTTCGCAATTACTCATTGGATTGAAATGAAATTCTGCACATGGATGAAGAATAATGAATTCAAACTACGAAAATTTTGTCCATATCGCATCACCAAGACCATAGAAACCGTAAAAAAGCGAATTATCGAAAAAAAATCACATAACCTGACGTGAAGTCTTGAGTTTCGCCTTAGTTTGAAAATTTTTTTGAGAGCTGTCGAAGTTTTTCGAATTTGTTGTCTAAAACTGGAAAATGAGAATCTACCTACAAGGTGGATGAACGAGCGCTCAAAAGCTCCTGACTTCACGGCAGTGCTTCTCAAATATTTTTTTTGTAAACTCTAGAAGGAAATAAAATTCCAGAAACGTCACCGACAGAATAAATGTTTTAATGCTGATTCGTTTTTTGAACGATGTTTATTTCAACTAATGTAACGAAAGCAATCCCAATGCACACAGAGCGAAATAATAGATAGGTATTCACTAAAAATTCCAACATGCGTGAAAATCCTCCGGGGAAAGCGCGTTATAGGCCGAAAAAAAAACAAGAATCCAAATTTTTACTGAACTGAATGAAGATTATGAACATATTTTTATTTTGGGAAAACGCGAAGTTTTCCAAAAATATTTAATTCACATCCTATACGGAAGTCACTGATTGTTGAAACATTGAATATCTTCTACATCGGGAAATGGATATTGCTGCTTAGAGGGCTTGTGTCGAATTTCATAAAAATAACTAGGAAAGTATTGAAATTATGATGAAAATTCGATTTTCCCTAAAAACTTCAACAGCCTCTCAAAAGCTTGAAACATATGTTCAATTGAACATTTTTCTTGAAATCTTATGATGTTTCATTATTTGGGCAAGGATATGATACAGTCGCGAACGCTTCAGAAAGTTGAACCGCTTTAAAGTTTGCCCATCCCTAGCATGAACAGTATTAGATTTGATGTCATTTTCTCTGATTGGCGTTCTACAGAAGATGATTAATTGTTCTATTTTGTATTTTTAATTCAATTATAAATTAAGGAATTCTTGCTATCCTAATAAAGTAGGTTTTCTCTCATTTATTCAATACAAAATTACCCTTATCTCGACTACTGTTTTCCGACACAACGAATTAATGGATTCAGATCATAGAAGCAATCTCAATTAACTAAACCAATAAATTGTAGCACATATATATCATAAACGATAAATTCCAGGGAATACCGAACAAATACTTCGTTTTTAATGATGTGAATTTTAATTAAAAGAGAAACAAAGGGGTGGGGCTAGTTCTGACATCAAAGGGGCCGCTCTGATAATGCTCGTTGCAGTGGCAGACTCGTGGATTCCGCTTCATTTGGGCCCCCAGTCAATGAGAATTTATATTCGATAGATTACACACTAATGCAAGATCGCATACATCGTCTGGGTTCTTTATGAGAGCCGAACTGCACATGAAGAACGTATCAGGGATATGTTATTTCGAATTTTTTTTTTCGAGAATAACTGAGTGATAAATTGGAAACTAACTACTTCAATGAGTTACCTGAAAGGAATGACATTTGTGCAATTTATATCACTTATTTCACGCAAGCAGGGTATATATCTAATGAAGAGCTGTTCTTTTCTCATTTTCACCCTCAATGATGATTGAATATAACAAGTGATATTAATCTTTCATTATAAAAATTTGATTCATGAATCCTTACCAGTATGAAGGAAGAGATGATTTTTCAGATTTGTGTGTTTGGAGAATCCTCTCGAACAGATGTGACATTTGAAGGGCCATGATCCAGAATGTACATACATATGAGATCTGAGATCACCAGGAGTTGGGAACGATTTGCTGCATAAGTTACATTTGTGTGGTTTATCCTGAAAAAAAGATTATTTTAACATTGAATTATGAAAGTTTTTTTTGATGATGTTACTCAATCGAACAATCAATGTATTTTGTTTATATATTTCTATGTATTGTATGATTTTAATTCCAAAAAACCGAAAAATGTACATATATTCCCTAGGAGATGAAAAAGTTTTTTTCTTGACCGATTCGACCTATATTTAGGTAAAGGAATAAACCCACATCGGATTACAGTATGTACCTATATAGTTTTCGACTAATCAGATTCAATTCTAAATATCATTCTCGATCACGTTAACATGAGAACTGGATGGGATAAGAAAGATCAAAGCACTCAAGCCTCGCATCCATCCATCTCGGAAACCTTAGTACTCGAACGAAATTAATGAGCCCGATAAAATCATATCTCATTTTTAGTTTTGACGTTAATACAAATAGAAATTCGTTCGGCCTTCCTTTTTTTTTTATTACATTTCTTTTCTTGAATGGCGGCAGGGTAGCCAAGAGTCAAACACCTGCCCGATGCGTTGTGGAGATGAGCGGTCGGATTTAATAAGCGTCACGAAAGAATACCAGTGGCGTAGGAAAGAGTTTGGAATGGACCATATTGGATAACAAACAATTTTGTGGCATGTTCATATTCTGCGAGTTGGAATCCGCCAAACCAATTTGAACCAAACGGCAATCAGGGATGCCAACGCAATATAAATTTATTGATTCGAAAAACCCCCTAAACCAAATAAGAGATTTCACAAAAATAAAAAATAGTCAAATACCTTCTTCTAGCCTTAAAATGTCGAAGTTATAACGAGTCGTCACGTGCGTGCATGAAAGAAGAAGACTATTGTATTTCTCACATCAAATCACAAATGTTCTGTAACAAATTTAATTGAAGAAGGAAAGAGTCCATCTTTTTCGAAACGATGTGCTATATTAAATTTCATGCTGGTTTTTATTCATCCAATGATTGAAAATTATCCAATTATTTCGGAAATGAGGATGGCTGCGATTCTGGACAAATTAGGTGTGAAATTCGACTGGAATTGTGTTGGTCCAACAGAAGGCCTCAAAATTAGTTCTGGTTTATTGATGTTGAAGAAATAATTCCATGATTAATCTACGGAGGAATCGAAATAATCCTATGTGCCATTTATTTTCAAGAGGTATTCATACATTTTCAAAATTGCAAAAAGGATCATAAATTTCTCCAAATTTAGCAGAATACCTTCTGAACTCTTTTAAGAACAAGGAAACATCTTGGATTTCGATGATTCAAAATGGAATCTTCTTCTTGATATGAAATTGTGTAGGCGGTCACAAAATATTTTGGCTTATAATGTTGAGGAAAACATGAAAGAAATATTACAAATGGAGATAAACCCATGGGTAAAAGTTCGAAGCATTTGGACGAAGCGTTAACTTCAAATATGGAAGGATTTCGAAGGACGAAAGCGATTATGTTCAAAAATTAGCAAAAGATCATGTTGTAAAAGTTATTCGCCATTTGATTCATTTTCAGTAGCTATGGGTAGCCAATTTTAAATCGATTCAACATATTGAAAAAATAATTTTCATAGTTTCGTTAATTTTTTCTGCTCGGGCCTTTTTCTTCTTCGAATTTGTTTTTCGGTTTTCTCGGAAAAGTCTCTGCTTAATGAAATTGAAGTTTGTTTTTGATGAAAAAGAAGCCCTTCAATATGAACATGTCAACTTATTCAATTTTTCACATAAATTTGGCTGTATTTCATCAATGTTGATTTTTAATTGCTCAGTTGTTTTTGGATTATCAGCATCAATTTTGTGACTTAACATGCCCCCAAAGAAATAAATCACCATGATCTGGGATATAATTAACTGGATAATTTCATCACCAAATTTTGTTTCCAATGAATCGATTGTTGGGGCGGCTGTATGGCAGGTGGCACCATCCTGTTGAACCCCACATTTCCCCAAGATTATTCTCAACAATAATAGCAGGAAAAAAATTCATTTTACATAGTTCTGTATTGTTAGCCATGGATTGTTACTCTTCGGCCATTTCCTTCAAAGGAATATGGACCAATCACTCCGCCAGCATGAATTGCACACGACACAGTGATCTGGATGTAATTAAGTCTGAACAGTTTCTTGTAGATTTTCATTACTCCAAATTCTACATTTCTGTTTGTTAACATTGCCATTTAAACAAAAATGAGCTTCATAACCGAATAAAATTTTTCGATAAAAATGTTCATCATTTTCAAGTTGTTCAAGACAAAAATTAGATAATACACGACGTTCATGGTGAATGGCTCCAGTTTTATATAAGGATGTAAAACCAAATGTTTCCCTAAAAATCTCCATGTTGTTGTCTGACAAAGATTTAGTTGTTGAGAACCGCTAAATTTGAATTTTGTCTCACACTTGCTGCCACCAAATTAATATTATCTTGAGTGCGTGCAGTGCTTTGTCGTACTGTTACTCCTGTATCGTATGAAGAAAATTCACTTTCAAATTTGTCCACAATACGACGAAAAGTGAGTCGTCCATGAATTCTTCCTAAATTTCTCTTAGTATTCAGAAATGAGCACTGATTTTGACAGAATAATTCAACAATTTCTAAACGTTGGTGTTGCGTGTATCTTTCCATGATCAAATGGCATCACTTACTGAACACAAATGACATAAGAAATATGTGTGTACATCTATATTCCGTTTTCCTAACAGGTTCAATACAGGTCCCTTACTGCTTCTTCCAATGGGGATCTATGAGAATAACAAAGAGATCCCTATCTCCTCGTTTTAGCCAGTCATTTGCCTCCTACAGCTCCTGACGAACGGGTTGACAGTTATTCAGGCCACTGTATTCATTAACATTGACATATCGAATGGCTCATAGGCAGTACAACTACTTTATCTGATGTTTTCTATTCAGCTAAGCCGAAACCTATACATCTCACGAAGCTGTATCGGCTCCATAATATATACACGTCAGTCAGTGGAGCTACAGCGTTTCGGAACTGCAAAGAACGTACCAGATCTTATCTTGATCGAGTAGGTAATGCATTAAAGTCATATAGCAATTAAGTGGATCGAATAACCTGGAGGAGGATAGACCACTATAAGGAAAAATAGCGTTGGACACAATGTCGCAATTTTTTAATTTTACTAACCGATTTTCAGCCAAAAAACTCAATAAGGCTATAAAAGCATATCCTTTGACGTCTTTGATTCGAATTTCCTCCGGATAATCAGAGCATATCGAATGGCCTTGAGTTGTTGAATGCTTTTCATCTTAGTAAGTCATAACAACAAAACCTATGAATAATGTTTTCTCCAGTAAATAATTCAAATCAAAAATATTTACTAGCATAAATCTTAGTCACTCATAACCCTCAATAAATCAATAAACACGTATGTTATGCATAATTGAAAGTCAGTCGCAGGTGTTACACAAGTATTCTTTACCTGTTCAACTAAAAAAAGTTCGGACTGATTGACATTGGCAACGAATAAATAACTTCCGTTTTATTAAAATCGATTAATCTGTCACAATGGAATTAGTTTATAATAAATATTCGAATTGCATCGTACCGACCGTATTTCTCAATATTACAGGTTGATTTTTCCGATGCAACAGGTTGAAAGTTTTTATCCAATTCCAGTAATCACAATTGCGGAAATATTTTCTTTGTGATGACTGAATATTAGATTAAATTGCGTGTCATATTATCCGCAACTCTCAAGGATAAGGCGGTAAAGAGTGCGGACAAAAATTCGAATCGAATTAGCGAAAGATAAAATATAATAATTGTGAAATGCAAATCATAGGATATTATCCAATTGATCTTTCAAACAAGGAAACGAACTCAGTTAATGACTTTCGTAGATTGCTCAACAATGAAACCACATTTCCCTTCAATTTGACTAATTTTTCGGTGAACTCTGCGATTTTTTAATGCCATGTGACATAATTTCTCATTGTATTTTGAATTAATGTTCAGATATTCCATGAAATATGCGGAATTTAATCTCCCTTTTCTCGAGGTGTCAAAAATCGACCCTTTTTCAAATTGAGTTTTTGCGTAAACCGTTCGTTGTATCGGGGCCAATTTACACTCATGGAGACCTCGCGTCCTTTGGGATGAAAAATTCATCGCTTTCGACCCCCGAGACGCCGCGGATCCGGAGCCTATAGAAAATCAAAATGGCAATCTTTTGCGTTTTCGTCGTTTTTTCGACCTTTTCCGAACTTTATTTCCGTACGTTTGGAATACAAATTAGGGACCTTTTCGGGTACTGTCGGAAAGAAAACTATGAATAGATGAAATCCACAAGGTGTAAAAATTACTCTGTAACGAAGATGTAAACACTGAGATAGTGAATGAATCCATAAGACAACGCAGAGAACCATGAATACCCCTCACATTTTTCCCACACACCACTGTACGTCGAAGATTCCCTGATAGATGTTTAACATGCCAGAACTTTACCGTGCGGTAAATTAATTCATTTGAATTACATCTCAGTTAATTTGGGCCACTGAGTCAGTAACGCTCAGCTAACATCCGTGAGAATTTCTTCAAGACGTTGTGGTTCGCTGCTTCCAGACCTTATTGTTGGGGCATATATGTCATTAGGATGACCTTGCGGGAACACCCTTTAACCTTTGAGACTCGGTGGTCATGGTCGAACTGTTCGAAATTGTTGGGAAATATGGGATGTATACGTGTGGGAGATCTTATCGGGTTTACAGTCGAAGTAAAGTTGTAGATATATATTGGTACCAACTTAATTACATTTGAATCAAATTGAGGATTTTGGAGGAAACGTGACAATGTCGCATCGAAAAACCGGAATGGACAGAATATATCTGAATTTGGAAGAATTTCTTACGTTTGCTGGAGGTTTCATAATAAAGTTGGGTTATCGTTTCTATTATGCATTTTGCGTTTGCACGTTTACGTTCGAAATATCTAGGGCGTGGCAAGGGTGGCACTTGTCACGGGCGCCAGATCCGAAGGGCCGCCAAAAAATATCACAAATAAAAAAATAGTAGCGCCAAACAGAAAAAATCAATTCGAAAGATGACAACACGGTAACGTAAGTAAGTAATTCGATCTCAACATTTCGAAACATTGATATTCAAAGAACAGAATGAGAATGCAATAAGGTCAGAAATACGAGAAATATGGTCCAATTGTTATAAAAAATTTTCAAAGATGCCGCACTCTGGACCATAAATATTACAATCGGCAATATGGTCATGCGATTCCAAGCACTTTTATGAGCCTTTTTATGAGTTATTTTCACTACATCCCTTATCGCATCCAGATTGTTTTGAAGGGCGGCTTCTTTGATGATGATGGTTCATAATGATCGATTTGTTTAGATTTTTAGGCCACATCTGTGGTATTTTAAAAAAGATTTGTATTGCCAAAATTTCACCAATCAGAGTTTTGAGCTCAAGAAGTGGGAGAAAAATTTGGGAATCTAATTCTATTCTACATAAATATTGATTTCTTTCAATTGTGAAGAGATGAGCAAAAAATTTAAATTTTAATGTTCGTTTAGTGTGTATCCAGATTTGAAGTGATATAAGTTTTGAGTTTTTTTTCATATTCTGACTTTTTTGCCATTGTGCTTTTGGATTCGAGCATTATAAATTGTGCTATTGAAGGTGAGTTGTACTGAGTATTTGTTATTTTTTATGACATTATTCTGGCATCGGATATATTCAATTATTCGTATTTTAACATAATAATATTGTTACTTTCAATTCAAGAAGAAATATGTTTGGTTCATTGCGGAAAATATGTATTTTCAAACTTGAGTTCTCACTTCTCAGAGCGTCATTTTTTGAATGAAATCTGATAAAACACAAATTTTAGTGTTACTTTTCATAGTTTTCATTGAATCTCCAATCTCATCTGGCAAAGATTTTTCTAGTGATTTTTTTATACTCTTGAATATTGTAACATCGGGCCCTGTACGAAACTATTAGTACGTGTTTCAAAGGGTTATAAAATAGTATTTGTATGCTAAGTTTGCGGTTTTTTCTGCAGAGATTGTGATTATCGATTATTGTTTTCTAGTCAACTTACCAAAAAATTTTCATTTTACATTTGTAGTATGTATTTTTGAATTTTAAGTTGAAGAATTTATATTTGTTAAGATAAATGTTTGTATTTATTACATAAATATGAATATTTCATTTCGTTTTTTCAGAATTTGTTTTATTTTTATGCATTTCATTTAAAATGTGTATTTCGATGTTTCTAATGAAAACAAATTTTGAATCTTTTACGGAAATATATGACTAGCATCATGAAAAAAAATTTAGAAAAGCACTGCCGTGAAGGCAGGAGCTTTTGAGCGCTCGTACATGCACCTTGTAGGTAGATTCGCATTCTCCAGTTTTACAAACCAATTGGAAAGATTTTGACAGCTGTCAAAGAAAATTTCAAACCAACACGAAAATCCAGACTTCACGTCAGTGCTTTGGGTCCATTTTTTCGATAATTCGCTAGAATTTTCTACGGTATCTATGGTCTTGGTAATGCAATCTGGACAAAATTATACATTATTCTTCATATATGTGCGAAATTTCATTTCAATCCAATAAGTATTTTCGAAATTATCAGAAAAAATATAGTTTGAACGGCAATATTAACGGAACCCCTAGTCTAATTTGGCTCATTGATAAAAAGGATCGCGAAATTCGCGATCCGAACCTATCCTGAAAATTTCAAGTCACTAGGCCTTTTTGTTCGAAAGTTATGATTTTCTATGGTTTCTATGATTCTGATCATACGATCTGGAAGAAATGTAGCTCGAATATATAATTCTCAATTTAAATTCAAAATTTCGTCGAGATCGAATCCATAATTTTGAAATGATCAAGAAAACTGAATTTCAAACGGTCATATTTACGGAACCCCTAGTCTTATTTTGCTCATTGATACACGTGAACGCTACATTCACGATCCACACCTATCCTGAAAATTTCAAGTCTCTAGGCCTTTCCATTACAAAGTTATAATTTTCTATGGTTTCTATGGTTCTGGTCATGCGAGCTGGACAAAATTCTGCATGTAGCTTGAGTACGTAATTATCCATCTGAGTGCAAAATTTCACCTCGATCGAATCAGTAGTTTCGGAGTAATCAGAAAAACAAAAGTTCGAGCGGCCATATTAACGGAACCCCTTGGCGAATTTTGCCCAATAACGAACTTAACCGCGGCATTCGAGATTCGAACCTACCCTGAAATTTTCAAGTTTCTAGGACATTCCGTTCGAGAGTTATCGTGTATACGGCCGGCCGGACGGACAGACTCGAATTTTTCGACGGATTCGTCATCAGTGAGTCGAACATAGTCGATTGAGACCATTTTCGGCTCAAAATTCGAAAAATACAGACATCGTGACGAAATGATATAGCCCTCGTGTAAGTTGTACGAGCGCTCAAAAATACTATAAGAAAATATGATGGATGAAAAAATCTACGCAAATGGGGGGGGCGCTGTCAAATATATTGCCACAGGCGCAATAGTACCTAGATACGGCCCTGAAAGTACCTACTGGATTACCAGTATTTCAATCTGTGAAGTGCATGGAGTGCATTGCTGATTTGTTAATCTGGCATTTGTGAGGCGTTCAGCAAAGGAACCTGAATTCGTTCCAGAATTATAGTTCACTATTAAAAAAAATTCCAAATGAAACCCCCTTCATATACCTCCACCTCTACCTCACCAGATGAAAAGAATCAAATGATGTAATGTGACAACAAACTCAGTGTTGAAAGTGACCTCTTCGCCTCAGTACTGAAACTGATGATCTCTAAGCCGCCGTATTATTCAACGTAAGGAATCTTACGCAATTCACCGCCAATAGTTACCATCGACGATAAATTGATGCTATCATCAATGTAATTTAGAATAGGAAGCCTGGATGGCTTTAAATTACGACTAATCACATTATATATAGCATGGTCTAACATATGGTTCAGTTCTACGTAGATCAAGATCGCGAGTTCCACAGATGATTGCTTCTCGAGTTATTTACCTAAGGGGGTCTTTGGGAAGTTGCTCGGAGCATTTCGTTATTTCGTGAAATGACCGCCTCCCAACCGGTAGTTTCAAAGATAAGGTTCATCTAACGCGAGATCGTTCTGCTTCGACTATCCAGAGTAATTCCTATCGGACAATGTCTCTAGAGATTACCACCATGCGTTATTACCAACGCAACCATTAGCACTAGTCCGCAGAGAAATCACACATAGTCGAATATTCATTTTGTTGGACGGCGATCAATTTTTTTTGAAGAAAATCACTGGCAAATTCTAAACTAGCTTAGAGTAAGACTTCTTGAAATCATGTTTATTTTTTTAAGCTTCCGAATGGTCCCATATTAACGCGCTGTCATCCTGAAAAATGATTTCGAACATTCCCATATTTATCTATATACAATTTCGAGTTGGATTTTTTCGGACATCATAACGATCATTGTGTTCAATCAATGAAACACCTTGCAAACGGCCGTTCGATTGCAGGTTCATAACGAATCAGGCAAAATCGTTAAGTCAAGTGGGGTAGAGCAGGAGACTCCCCTGTCTCGAGTCCAGTCGAATGTATTGTGGGAACGTAAGAAACACAACGCTCTCTGGCCATCTGCCATCTCAAGCGAAGAGCTAAGACATCCGGTTCCTGCCCTGCCATCGCGAAAGATAGTGATCGATTGTGGCTCATGGCTTGAATAAATCACTAGCCCTCGGAGGGTGGACGAAGAGAATAAATTCACGAGAAAATTCGGAAGAAGTTCAAAAAGGCTTATATAATATCGGTATGTATGTATAGGGTGTTTTTTGAGTTGAGGCTTTTTTTTTGACAGGTGCTAAAACTCATCAAAAGAGATCATTTTGCCAGAAGTCAAAATATGCAATTTTAAAAAATTGCAGAAAATCTTGGGCATCAATATCTTGATACGACTCTGGGATCGAGTTATTATCTCACTATGCCATGTACATTCCCTCATGATGTAAATAAAGCGCTCGATTTCCTTCGCGATCTTTTCTAGGCACTACAATTTATTCCAAATTCTTTTATTCTCTTTCAACTTTTATTAGGAGATTTTCACTGAACGGTGTTATTCTTAATGTTCAAACTAAGGAGGGGATAAAGCTCCTATAAAAAAATTACGAAAAGCACTGCCGTGAAGGCAGAAGCTTTTGAGCGCTCGTACATGCACCTTGTAGGTAGATTCGCATTTTCCAGTTTTGGAAACCAATTGAGGAAATTTTTGACAGCTGTCAAACAACTTTTCAAACTAAGGCGATAATCCAGACTTCAAGTCAGTGCTTTAGGTGACCAATTCTTTTTTCGATAATTCGCCAAAATTTTCTACGGTATCTATGATCTTGATGATGCGATCTGGACAAAATTTCGCTCGTAGTTTGAATACATTATTCCTCAGCTATGTGCAAAATTTCCTTCCAATCAAATCGGTAGTTTCGAAATTATCAGGAACAGAATATTTTGAACGGCCATATTCACGGAACCCCTAGTCTAATTTTGCTCATTGATGAACGTGACCGTGAAATTCGCGATCCAAACCCACCCTGAAAATTTCAAGTTCCTAGGCCTTTTCCTTCGGAAGTTATAATTTTCTATGGTTTCTATGGTTCTGGTAATGCGATCTGGACAAAATGTTGCTCTAATATGTCATTCTCGTTTGAAATACAAAATTTTATCTCGATCAAATCCGTAGTTTCAAAATTATCGAGAAGACAAATTTCAAACGACCGTTTTCACGGAACCCCTGTATAATGCTGCTCATTGATGAACGTGAACGCCACATTTCAGATCTACACCTATCCTGAGAATTTCAAGTCCCTAGGCCTTTCCGTTCGAAGGTTATGATTTTCTATGGTTCTGGTCATGCGATCTAGAGAAATGTAGCTTGAATATATCATTCTCCATAAGTATACAAAATTTCGTCACGATCGAATCTGTAGTTTGGAAATTATCAAGAAAACTAAATTTCAAACGACCATATTTACGGAACCCCTAGTATAATTTTGCTCACAGATGAAAGTGATCACGACAATCGAGATCCACACCTATCCTGAAAATTTCAAGTCCCTAGGCGTTTCCGTTCAAAAGTTACAATTTTCTATGGTTTCTATGGTTCTGGTGATGCGAGCTGAACAAAATTTTGCATGTAGCTTGAACACCTCATTTTCCATTAGAGAGCAAAATTTTATCTCGATCAAATCTGTAGTTTTCAAGTAATCAGGGGAACGAAACTTGGAACGGCCATATTTACGGAACCCCTGGTGGAATTTGGCCCATTAACGAACTCAACCGAGGCATTCGGGAACTGAACCCACACTGAAAATTTCAAGTCTCTAGGTTGTCCGTTATCGTGCTTACGGACGGATGGACAGACTCGAATTTTCCGACGGATTCGTCATCAGTGAGTTGAACTCTATCGTTTGAGACCATTTTCGGCTCAAAATTCGAAAAATACAGACATCGTGACGAAATGATATAGCCCTCGTGTAAGTAGTACGAGCGCTCAAAAAATTAGGGAGTTTAAAAATTCACCGATAAAATTGATACAAATTGTTTACAGAAATTGTTCGAAATGGTAACCACTGTTTTGATGTGCACAAAGTCTCGTCCGGCGTAATAACGAATGCTATATGCAGCAACTATCACATCAGTTTTCTTACGGAGTAATGTCACAAGCCCTTTCAGTGCTTAGTTCATTCGCACTGTTCACCCCACCGTACTTGAAAACTAATGTTTTCAAATGACCCCAAAGGTAGAAATCACAGGGGTTGAGATCGGAAAACTTACTAAAATTATATGCATCATAGATGTTTTTCCGTATACTGACCTCAGACAGCTGCTAATATCTACACATTCAGATATCAATACGAACCAAAGGCAGATCCAGGCTGGAAATTCCTCAGATTCGCGGGTAACTTTGATTTCGAAATACACGGCCCTGGTGAATATTCTTTATTCATTTAACTTTCTATGGTCTTCTATGCTTAAGTTATTTTATTTCCAAGTGAAAATGTACCACCTCTATCTCCACCTTGTCGACAAAGATAAAAATTCCGAAACCCACGCAACTGCCATCTGATATTTATATCTATTTGTCCAGAGAAAGCGCAAACCGTGTTCCTTGATGTATCCCTATTTGTTCCATAGAAAGCTAAACGCTGCAACAGTGTCTAAATATCTATCAACAGTCAATCCTCCTTCACTGACTTGTATGCAATCTGTTACTCATCAAAAGCGCCCTGTAAGGATCAAAGAGCGTGATACCCCTTGCTGTCAATCACCTAGTCAATAGTCACTTCAGATCACAGAACACGACAAATGTCTGAGGAGTCTTCTTATTTTTCCCATCGGATGGCTTTACGAGTTTGCTGCCGCTCCAAATGATTCCGCTTGTACGTTTTGATGAGCATCTTTCGACTTTTATGGAAGGGAACACAGCTTGAATTGAGCGTACTGGGAGACAATGATATTTATGGATCTCCCAGGAGGCGAGCACCGCCTTAAATAGACACTATGCCATATAGTCCACTCGGTATTCCGTGGCCGACATTATTTAGCCTATACACCGCCTTTTGCGCGATTCGAACCGATCATTATAAAACACAATAAATTACTAGAAGATGTGGTCGAAAAAAATTTGTCGAAATCTCTGAAACAAAGAAAGGAGAAAGCAAAATATTTTCTCGATGTTATTGACGATGGTGTATTCAATGAAAAGTTGTTGGGGCTATTTCTCTCGAATTTTTGCGTTCTAACATTTCGGTTAGTTCACTCAGACCGGCGTCTTTAGGGCTGGTTTTCCTTTAAACTTTAAATGGTTCATAATAATCAAAAAGATTGAAGATTGGGTAGACATAAATATCGAAGAATGTTAATTTATAGCAGAGCTTATCAACTTCGCAATTAGGCTGTAAAGTGGACAACTAAATCCGTTTATTTCTCAATCCCGAAAGTGAACAGTCTTTAATAATCTATAAAACGAGAAGCGGTAATTTAAAAATCGTTAAACTCAAAGAGCCTGCAGTTTCCCCAGATTGCCCATGCAAATATTAAGCGGGCAACAAACGATAAAAAAGATCGTTTAAAGTTTGGATTCCTTGACAAACTATATCGATTGAGAATGAAGAAGAAAAATTACAAAAAGCATTGCCGTGGAGTCAGGAGCTTTTGAGCGCTCGTACATCCACCTTGTAGGTAGATTCGCATTTTCCAGTTTCAGAAATCAATTGAAAGAAATTTCGACATCTGTCAAAAAAATTTCGAACTCAGGCGAAAATCCAGACTTCATGTCAGTGCTTCAGCTGACCAATTTTTTTTTGATAATTCGCTAGAATTTTCTACGGTATCTATGGTTTTGGTGATGCGATCTGGACAAAATTCGCACGTAGTTTGAATACATTATTCCTCAGCTAGGTGCAAAATTTCATTCCAATCCAACCAGAAGTTTCGAAATTATCAGGAAAATATTTTGAATGGTCATATTTACGGAACCCCTAGTCTAATTTTGCTCATTGATGAGCGTGACTGCGACATTCGCGATCCAAATCTACCCTGAAAATTCCAAGTTCCTAGGCCTTTCCGTTCAAAAGTTACAATTTTCTAGGGTCTCTATGGTTCTGGTCATGCGATCTGGACAAAATATTGCTTAAATATATCATTCTCGATTGAAATAATAAATTTCATCTCGATCGAATCCGTAGTTTCGAAATTATCGAGAAAACAAAATTTTAAACGACTGTATTTACGGAACCCCTAGTATAATTCTGCTGATTGATAAACGTGAACGCGACATTTCAGATCCACACCTATCCTGAAAATTTCAAGTCCCTAGGCCTTTCCGTTCGAAAGTTATGATTCTTTTATGGTTTCTATGGTTCAGGTCATGTGATCTGGAGAAATGTAGCTTGAATATATCATTCTCCATTAAAATTTCGTCACGATCGAATCTGTAGTTTTGAAATTTTCAAGAAAACTGAATTTCAAACGACCATATTTACGGAACCCCTAGTATAATTTTGCTCATAGATGAACGTGATCACGACATTCGAGATCCACACCTATCCTGAAAATTTCAAGTCCCTAGGCGTTTCCGTTCAAAAGTTACAATTTTCTATGGTTTCTATGGTTCTGGTCAGGCGATCTGGACAAAATTTCACATGTAGCTTGAACACCTCATAATCCATTTGAGTGCAAAGTTTCATCTCGATCAAATCTGTAGTTTTCAAGTAATCAGGGAAACAAAACTTTGAACGGCCATATTTACGGAACCCCTCGTGGAATTCCGCCCATCAACGAACTTAACCGAGGCATTTGGAATCTGAACCTACACTGAAAATTTCAAGTCTCTAGGTTGTTCCGTTCGAGAGTTATCGTGCTCACGGACGGCCGGACGGACAGACTCGAATTTTTCGACGGATTCCTCATCAGTGTGTCGAACATAGTCGATTGAGACCATTTTCGGCTCAAAATTCGAAAAATACAGACATCGTGACGAAATGATATAGCCCTCGTGTAAGTAGTACGAGCGTTCAAAAATTACCTAAAACTCCTTCAATTGGGTCACTAATTTTGTAACAAAATCATTGGGGATCATTTAAGAAAAAAATTTCCTGTGAAAAGAAGAGTTTTTTCCCGTGAGCAAACTGATGTGATCGTTGCTGCTTGTAACATTCGTTATTACGCAGGACGAGACTTTGTGCACATCAAAAAAATGGTTACCATTTCGAACAATTTGGATAAATTAGTGGTAAGTTTGTAACCTTTCCAATTTGTTTTATAGAAACTTCATGCTCACCCTAGTTTGAACCTTAAGAATCAAACCATTCAGGAAAAATCTCCTAATAAAAGTAGAAAGAGGATAAACAAGTTTGGGATGAATTGTAGTGCCTAGAAAAGATCTCGAAGGAAGTCGAGCACTTTATATACGTTATGAGGTAATGCACATGGCATAGTGAGATAACACTATCCACAATCGTATCAAGATACAGATGCATTTTGCACTTTTTTCAAATTGAATATTATTTTATATGATCAACTTCCGGCGAAATGATCTCTTTTGATGAGTTCTAACACCTGTCAAAAAAAAGCTTCACCTTGAAGAACACCCTGTATTATATAACAGAAATTTTCTGGTTGTTCTTTCATTCCTTATTCCTCTGTATAAAACCAGTAACTGATGTTATTTTGATGCTACTTTATTCTCGAGTTATGTTATTCTGGTAAATAAATTCGAACGAACACTAGGGAAATTGCATATTTTTTCGATCCTCACACTGTTTGATGCATATACAGAAAAAATCGAAATCTTATAATTCTCATTGTCCTCTCACTTCGAATGGATCGGGCCCTTATTTCTTACGAAATGTTACCGTCGAATTGTGGATATCATTCTTCATCCGAAGTCCCAGTTAACACTAATCTCTCCTTTATTATCCAAAAAAAACATAAAACCCACATCTCCAAGATTTGACATCTACATCGATGCCCCATATTTATATAATCTATCAGCTACCTGCCCATCTTCTTGACAAATTCCATCCTCTATAACTCGACTCTGATTGTTTTTTTTTAATCCGCTGACGGATTCACCCTTTTCAACAGTCCACTTACGACGTTGTTACATTCTCGAAATCCCATATGTTTCTTGGCCTCTTTTCATAAAAAATGAATTATTGTAATTATAGAAGGGTCGCATCGCATATGTTGATTGCCGCTGAAATTTCCAACCTTGGCTCTCTGGTATTGTTTGGTGGATGGCTGGTGGTATCGTTGGTTCAAGCACCTGCTACTTTTATATGGGATACTTTTAACGATCCTCGACGAACAAAGAGATGTGTACTGTGACTTATTACTCCAGTAAAACATATTTTCGACTCAAAACTGAAATTGTCTGGTATTTCCAACTGAAGAAGAATGGACTTCTTGTCGGAGATTATGAATGAACCAACCCCCAGAGAAAGAGTTCTATTTCCTCCTATATGTATTTGAAATTGGTTTGAAACTCGATGATATGGACATCACAATCAATTAAACATTTTGATGAATTAATCATGGGAAGTTTTTCCTCCAGTCATTTCATTTAATTGAAGGTTCTAGATGCACAATTAGCATAATGTATAAAAGTGTGTTCAAGAATATGTGTGAAAACCTGGAAAATTTAATTCCACTTAGACGTTAAATATAGAAAATGATCCTCTCGATCTCCCAACGAAACACGCATCCTGAATAATTGAGCAGGGTAATTAGAACTAAGCTAATGAAGTTGGAAAAATGTGATCAGCATAAACAATTATTCCACATTCTTGTTTGAGTGAATAGTGTCTATCATCAGTATAAGAACTTACATATTCCACAAAAAATGAAATGATTCGTTCGTTGAATTAAATATAGATTGATAATAATTGTCTCAGTTTCCACTTCATTTTGTTTCAATGTTTGTTTCTGTTGGTTTTAAAGATATTGTCTTTTAATCAATGAAAAATATATTTTTGGGATATTTCTTGCTTAAATTATTTTGTTAGTTTATCAGTCTTAGAGTTATCCCCTAAGTCTCCATAAATGATGCACACCACATATTAATATTTTGCAGGGCCGTATCTAGGGCCTGGCAAGGGTGGCAAGGCCCGAAGGGGCGCCAAAAAATATTAAAAATAAAAAAATAGAAGCGCCAAGCAAAAAAAAATTAATTCGAAAGATGACAACACGGTAACGTTAGTAAGTATTTCGATCTCAACATTTCGAAACATTGTTATTCAAAGTCCAGAATGAGAATGCAATAAGGTCAGAAATACCCGAAATATGGTCCAATTGTTATGAAACTTTTCAAAGCTGCCGCACTCTGATCATAAATATTACAATCGGCAATATCGTCATGCGATTCCAAGCACAGCCCTTTTATGAGTTGTTTTCACTACATCCCTTATCGCATCCAGCTTGTTTTGAAGGGCGGCTTCTTTGATGATGATGGTTCATAATGATCGATTTGTTTAGATTAGAATACCACATCTGTGGCATTTTAAAAACGATTTGTATTGACAAAAATTCACCAATAAGAGTTTTGAGCTCAAGAAGTGGGAGAAAAATTGGTATCTTATTCTATTCTAGATAAATATCGATTTCTTTCAATTGTGAAGAGAAGAGCAAAAAATTTAAATTTTAATGTTCGTTTAGTGTGTTGAAGATTTGAAGTGTTATAAGTTTTGAGTTTTTTTTATATTCTGACTTTTTTGGGACATTGTGCTTTTGGATTCGAGCATTATAAATTGTGCTATTGAAGGTGAGTTGTACTAAATATTTGTTATTTTTTATTTATGAAATTATTCTGGCATCGGATATATTCAATTATTTACATTTTAACATAATAATATTGTTCCTTTCAATTCAAGAAGAAATATGTTTGGTTCATTGAGGAAAATATGGATTTTCAAACTTGAATTCTCACTTCTCAG
This sequence comes from Aphidecta obliterata, assembly GCA_963966015.1. Classification (NCBI taxonomy): domain Eukaryota; kingdom Metazoa; phylum Arthropoda; class Insecta; order Coleoptera; family Coccinellidae; genus Aphidecta; species Aphidecta obliterata. The sequence goes on along the minus strand of OZ014433.1, from coordinate 12,214,755 downwards.
AGAGTCTTTTTTTCAATGAAATCTAATAAAACTCAAATTTTAGTGTTACTTTCCATAGCTTATCTTCAATCTCATCTGGCAAAGATTTTTCTAGTGGTTTTTTTATACTTAATGTATGGACTTCTTGAATATTGTAACATCGGGCCCTGTACAAAACTATCAGTACGTTTTTCAAAGGGTTGTAAAATAGTATTTGTATGCTTAGTTTGCGATTTTTTTTGCAGAGATTGTGTTTATCGATTATTGTTTTCTAGTCAACTATCAAAAAATTTTTGTTTTACGTTTGCAGTATGTATTTTTAAATTTTAAGTTGAAGAATTCATATTTTTTAAGGTAAATGTTCGTATTTATTACATAAATATGAATATTTCATTTTATTTTTTCAGAATTTGTTTCATTTTTATGCATTTCATTTAAAATGTGTATTTCAATGTTTTGAATGAAAGAATTTTTCCATAAAAATGTGTATTATTCTGAAACTCTTACGGAAATATATGACTAGCATTATGAAAAAAAATTACTATAAGAAAATATGATGGATGAAAAAAAATCTACGCAAATGGGGGGGCGCTGTCTCATATTTTGCCACAGGCGCAATAGTATCTAGATACGGCCCTGATATTTTGTAGTGAATTGTTGTGTTTAGTTATTTGAATTTTTACGTGATAAAATATTTCAATTTCGAACGCTGGTATTTTTATGAACCCTCTTGGAAATTCTTGAGAACATTAATTTTATGTTTCATGTGGATTTTGGCTCACCTTGATATGTGTCATACGATGGTAATAAAGGTTTGATGAAGCTGTGAACCTCTTCAAACAAACAGGACACTGATGTGGCTTCTCCCCGCTGTGAATCCTTCGATGTGTATTCAAAGATGACGACGTGCTGAATCCTTTACCGCAGACCATACATACATGTGGTTTTTCACCTGGAATATTTCGATGAAACTTAATATTCACCCTCCTGGATTTTCAAGGGTATTTACCTGTGTGCGTTCTCATATGTCTTTTCAGCAATGAAGGCCTGTCGAAAGCTTTACTGCAAACTCCACAAGGAAGTAACGTCCTCTCTCTGGGTCTCGCTCTGGGTGTTGTGATCATCTTTTCGGGTAAATCACCTTGTGAACTAGCTGCCGAACTATCTCCGGACACTGACTTTCTTTCATCTTCATTTGAGGGTGGTGAGTTACTCAGAGCCCTCGATAAGAGCGACATTGAGAGATCTAGTGGTGAATCTGGAAAAGGAATATTCAGTTATGTTTTTGATTATGAATAACGAAGACGTAAGGATTCATTGCAAATTGGAATATACAGGGTGGCTAATTTAGATAAAATGAAAAATAAAGAGAAAATTCAACTTATTTGTTTTCAAGCTGAGTTTAATTCTTGCAAAACCCTTTTGGAAGACTGAAAATATGATATTATTTCAGGTTTGATTCAACACATATTCTGTATAAAAATTTCATTCAAATTGTATAACTCTGACTGGGCGTCCAGATTTTGAAGAAAGCCAGTAGATTCCGTTTACTTAAATTTGATCAACATGCAAATTTTCGAAAGACGATCAGTTCGTCTCTGATCCTCCGACTGTTGAGTTGATGGTTTTCTCGTATCAATGTAGACGGTGTATCGAATTGGCGGAACGAGACTGGCGCACATCGACGGTATTTAGAAGACTGGACGGCGTTTTTTCGGGCTACGGATTTACTGCAGTACCGCAACCATCGATATAGTCGTTTTTAATTATATTTCCAGCCTACCACCGTGGTATTTGTACCTATACGAAAAAAAAATAATTAATTTCGCCGGCATAACACATTGTCAGAATTGTAAATAAACGCGGTGGAAAAAAAGTTCGCTATTATTTTTAGGCAGGCAGCTGATTGATGCGTGTAATGAAGGAGCAGGTATTGTCTTTCATTCGGGCTTCACTCTGATGTATGATTAAAAACAGTTATTCGATTCGTGTTTTTTTTTCTTCCATAAGCTGTACAGTGGTATAGTTCGTGAACAAATCAGTGGTTTCGATTCGAATTAAAGCTAGGCGATCAGAACGATATTGTTCTTCCGAACTCAAATCAAAATCATAAATAATTTGAGAAGACATTTGATAACAATGTACATTTTTTTTTGGTTTCAATTCTACCCGCCAACATTCATTTCTCATCCCATTTATTCGATTACATCTCTAAATGTTCGTGTTTCGAGAATTTTCGACGATGTGTCAAAAAACGAATAATTTAATTCCGGGAAAAACGTCACGAAATATCTATGATCTACGTAATTTATTTCGAATATTCTCGAGGTGTCAAAAATGGACCTTTTTTGAATCGAGTTCTTCCGTAAACTGGCGGTGGGATCGGGCTGGATTTACTTCAAGGAGACCTCGCGTCCTTTGGGATGAAAATTCAATTGCTTTCGATTCCCGAGACGCCGCGGATCCAGAGCCTATAGAGAAGGAAAAAGGTAATTTTTTGCGTTTTGGTCGTTTTTTAACCTTTTTCGAACGATTTTTTCGTACGTTTGGAAGTCGAAATAGGAAACTTTTCGGGTACCGTCAGAAAGCCCGTTCCTTCTCCTCGAAAACGCGGGGGCGCGAAGCGCCCCCGATATCTTTCTTTTTTTGCGGTTTGATATCCTTTTCGAGAAGAAGAAACGGGCTTTCCGACGATGCCCGAAAAGTTAACTATTTCGAATTCCAAAAGTACGAAAAATGCGCTCGGAAACGGTCGAAAAACGACGAAAACGCAGAAAGTGACCTTTTTCCTTTTCTAGAGGCTTTTGAACCGCGTTTTCGAGGGGAAGAAACGGGCTTTCCGACGTTACACGAGAAGTTTCCTATTTCGAATTCCAAACGTAAAAAAAATTATTCTACTCAAAAAGTAGCTGTATTCAAATTTTGTTTTTTTTGAGGAAATTTGCGAAAAATTGAGTAACTTTTGGAATCGTTAAAAAAATTGAACGACCATTTGAAAGGAGGTACTTCTGAGAGTTCTGGATGAGTTATGAGACATGATAATAGACGTTAGAATAATAAACCGCTATACAGGATGTTTTTCAAGGTGAGGCTTTTTTTTGATAGTGATAGAGTGCTAGAATTCATCGGAAGAGATCATTTCGCCGGACGTTGATCATATAAAATATCCAATATGAAAAAAGTGCAGAAAATCTCGGGCATCAGTATCTTAATACGACTCTGGATCGTGATATCTCTCTGTAGCAATTGCATTCCCTCATAATGTGAACAGACCAGGCAATAGAGATTTTTTCGTGACAAAAATCGTAGAAGAAAACCGCTAGTGATATGTTTTCGGTTTTGGTAATGTTTCCACGTATTTTTTACCTATTTTGCAACATTTTAACGAAAAATCAAGTTTGACGTTTTGTAGTACTGAACTTCTTCATTCAAAATCCGTTTTGTAAATCGAAATCGGACAACTTCTGACGCATCCAGCCCTTCCCGAAAATAGAGCCTATAATAATTCAGATCGCAATTACGCGAAAACTATTTATTTTGGGTTGAACTAGCACTTATTTTTTTGCCTTTTCATTATTTATAATTCTGTTGTTGAAAGTGTCAGCATCGCTTTTATTGGTTCAGATTTTACAAGCAAAAAACTAAAGAACCACCGTTCGTTTGATGTGCACAAAGTCTTGGCCGGCGTAATGACGAATGGTTAAATGCAGCATCAGTTTGCAATAATGTCACTAGCGTTTTCAATACGTTGTCTTTGTTTTTTCGAACTATTCACCTCACCGTCACTATACTGATGATTTCAAATTTCCTCAAAGGGGTTGAGATCGATAAAAACACAAAAAACATACGCATCATAGATGATTCGGTAAACTGACCTTTCAGCCGCAATTATAAACACACATGAAACACATTTAGATCTCAATACAAAACCTGAGTCAGATCCGGGATGGGAATTTCTCAGATTCGCGGGTAACTTTGATCTCGAAATACTCGGCCCTGGTGAATATTTAATATGAACGATTTTTGGTAAATTGACTAATTTTGATTGAGAATTCGCAGCGTTTTTTGATTCAGCAAAGCAGATCTGCGATCATTGTGAAATGGTTTTATTTCAATGAGACGAACCCGAAACTAAATAATGAATGCTCTCATCTCTTAAAATATAACCCCAGCATCCACTAATGACGGATAGATATGGAATCTTGAAAGCTCTAAATTCAAATCCCACGAGACTCCGAGTCCCTTGGTCCGCAGCATCCACCTTGATAATTCAATAGTCCGCATCGCAATAGGCTCTCAAATCGCCAAACAAAAACCTGTCCATTAATACGTGATTGGCGTTCTTGCCATCGAACAATGGCTAATTCAGAGAGAATAAGAAAAGGAGTCCAAAGCCAGAGTGACGGATTTATAGCCCCCTTTGCACAATTTAACATTTTGATTGTGGTTAATTTTCGATCTACCTAAAACGGATGCCCCTAGGAACTGCGAAGGGAACTTTGCTCATCCGCAGGAGACAAAAACAATCCAAACAGTTACGTTATAACTGTGCTAACTTGCATTTGTTGAATGTTAAAGTGGTGGTTTTTGCTTGTTCGTGGAGGGCCATTGCAGTAATCAGGTTTAATTGGATTCCTCCAGACGGGCTAGGTGGCAATCGACAAAACACAGAGGTTCGCCGATTCCAAAAACGAGACCGATGTTTTCCGGGCATTAGTGAGCTTTTCATCGTTGTGGGAACACTCATTAAAGGTGAATTCATTCGCTGGAATAACATAATACAACCATTATTTGTAGAGTGGAATAACATAAGCTGAGCGCCTTGGAGTTCGCTTGCGCCAAATTTTATGCCTGTATCTTATGTCAAAGTACAAAACATTACATTCTTCGTTCGTATTGTTTCATATCTAACTTCAAAGTTAAAGTTTATCGAACGTTTACCTTCACGAGCTACCAGGGCCGTATCTAGGGCGTGGCAAGGGTGGCACTTGCCACGGGCGCAAGGTCCGAAGGGGCGCCAAAAAATATCAAAAATAAAAAAATAGAAGCGTCAAGCAAAAAAGAATAATTCGAAAGATGATAACACGGTAACGTTAGTAAGTAATTCGATCACAACATTTCGAAACATTGATATTGAAATAAACAGAATGAGAATGCAATAAGGCCAGAAATACGAGAAATATGGGCCAATTGTTATAAAAATGTTTCAAAGATGCCGTACTCTGATCAATTATATTACAATCGGCAATATCGTCATGCGATTCCAAGCACAGCCCTTTTATGAGTTGTTTACACTACTAACATCCCTTATCGCATCCAGCTTGTTTTGATGATGATGGTTCATAATGATCGATTTGTTTAGATTTTTAGGCCACATCTGTGGTGATTCAGAAACGATTTGTATTGCCAAAAATTCACCAATCAGAGTTTGAGCTCAAGAAGTGGGAGAAAAATTGGGGAATCTTATTCTATTCTACATAAATATTGATTTCCTTCAATTGTGAAGGGAAGAGCAAAACATTTAAATTTTAGTGTTCGGTTAGTGTGTATCCAGATTTGAAGTGTTATGAGTTTTTTTATATTCTGACTTTTTTGTGCCATTGTGCTTTTGGATTCGAGCATTATAAATTGTGCTATCGAAGGTGAGTTGTACTAAATTTTTGTTATTTTTTATGAGATTATCCTGTCATCGGATATATTCAATTATTCGTATTTCAACATAATAATATTGTTCCTTTCAATTCAAGAAGAAATATGTTCGGTTCATTGCGGAAAATATGGATTTTCGAACTTGTGTTCTCACTTCTCAGAGCTTCTTCTTTTGAAATCTAATAAAACTCAAATTTTAGTGTTACTTTTCATAGTTTTCATTGAATCTCCAATCTCATCTGGCAAAGATTATTCTAGTGATTTTTTTATACTAAACGTATGGACTTCTTGAATATTGTAACATCGGGCCATGTACGAAACTATTAGTACGTGTTTCAAATGGTTATAAAATAGTATCTGTATGCTAAGTTTGCGGTTTTTTTTGCAGAGATTGTGATTATCGACTATTGTTTTCTAGTCAACTCATCAAAAAATTTTTATTTTACGTTTGCAGTATGTATTTTCAAATTTTAAGTTGAAGAATTTATAGTTTTCAAGATAAATGTTCATATTTATTACATAAATATGGATATTCCATTTTTTTTTCAGAATTTGTTTTATTTTTATGCATTTCATTCAAAATGTGTATTTCAATGTTTTTAATGAAAAAAAGTTATTTTGAAACTCTTACGGAAATATATGACTTGCATTATGAAAAAAAAAAATACGATAAGAAAATATGATGGGTGAAAAAAAATCTACGCAAATCTATGTCTAATCTATTGCCACAGGCGCAATAGTACCTAGATCCGGCCCTGCGAGCTACAAAACTGAAATTTCATTGGTTGTTTTCTTATTTCTTATTTATGTTATTCCTCTTTATGAAACATCAAAATACAACCTTATGCCATGTTATGTTATTCTTATGATATGTGATTATGGTGTTCAAATCCACCTTAAGATGAAAGGTTGAGGCTTCATGAAAGTTGATAAGGACCTGGAGGAAGAATAAACATTTTCTTCTCCATATTAACATGAATTAAATGTTTTTGTATTCGTAGAGATCAAATGCTAGACTTCTCAATTCACTTAGCAAACCGTGGTATACTCGAACGCGACATACTCGGAATATGCGCCCACATTTCTGCGGTGCATATAAAGGACCAAGGGGTAAGCGGAAGATTTCCATTAGTCCATCGGCTTGTAAACAAATAGAGCCTCAAAACAATCCCGACTCGCGCAAAAAAGTGGCGTTATTTATGGTCGTATCGACGGCTGGAGGTTTGAAATTGCTTCACGTAGCCGCTAAGCTGGAGCGTTCTAGCGCTTCAGAACTATCGGTTGACACCAACGTCTTCAACAGTTGAGGAGATTTCACCATCGACTTAATTTTGATTCATTATTTTCAATAATTTTTCGAAGAAGAAAATTGAATTAAAATTATAATAAACTCACCCTCTAAAATAGAATCCATGGTCTGTCTGAAGAGCGACGCCCTCATCCTGACGAAAAATAGTTCTTCAGGCCTCTCAGGAAGGTAATATACAAGAAGTTCAGTGTCTGGTGCTATTGGTTTGACAGCCTCATAAACTGGTTCACCCTTCATTTTCGTCGCCACGAAATTGACGGAAGGGTTGAATGAATTCGAGATCCTCACGAACCTGACCCAGTTGCAGTGTCTGATTTTCCTCGATCCGTCGAAGGAGATCTCGTCGTAGCAGCCGAATCTGTGTCGTATCTGGAAATAAGAGATCAATTAGAATGGTTTAGTTTGATATGTCAGTTCAGAATAAGCATAAAATGAATCGACTGATTTTTTTCTTTATTTTCGAGAAACAAATGAAGGTAAATCACTGGTACAAGTGGAAGATTCATCCTGAGTTTTGTAAGAATGTAAATCGCACCTCTTCAGCTCACCTCAACTGAGAGCCTGTTCATTTTGTATTGTGTTCACTTCGCCCAGAGGTTGTTCACTACCAATGAACGTTTGATGAATCGTGTCACCACCCACAACACACTTTCATTGTTATTGTTCCGACAATTCTTGAGCATTGGTTGTTCAAATATTACTCGGTGTAGGTACCTACCTGGTTTTACAACCAGCGAATGACGGATTGTCACCAAATTTGGGTAGGAGTTTGGGAGGAGTATGAGCGCTATTGTTAGGTAAAGAGGGAAATATCGATGAAGGGAGTGATGGTAAATTGCTACGAGCATTGCAGCTTGTCGTTAAATGGTTTGCATTAAGAGTATTATCCTGCATGTGAGCTCTAGCTGGAATATTCAACACTACGAGGTTTTCATGTACTAACTTTTTTTATTATGTTGCAGGATATTCGACCTTCACTTCCTTCACTTTTCCAACATTTTCATCTTCCTTAGTCTAGAAAATTGTTGATGAGGGAAATTCCTTTTATTTTACCCTAGGCCAAAGAACATTTAGATTTGGACTAGGGCATCAAATATTCTCCAACTTGAAATCATTATATATTAAAATAAGGCCATTTTAACTAATGGCATATATTCATCTGCAGAGTTGCAAATACAGAAAGTAGTGAGTTTTTGATAAACCGAAGTGTGTATAGCCCAAAGAAATGAACGAATATAGTACCTAGCGTAACAAATGCCGAATCAATCACAAATTTAGATCATGGCTTCGGGCTTATTGGCACAACTTCAGTACTGCGTAGCGTTTTAATCTGAAACTTGGAGCCATATTGGTGAAACATTCGGATTGTCTAATTTTGGCCATTGTCATTGATTCATTCTTGAATGAATAGTGGTTAGAATCATCAATTGGTTTAATCCTGCCCATAAGATGTTTAATTTTCGCAGTATAGATTAATCAACGCATCTTTTTGTTGACAAAATTTTACATTTCTCAATTTGGAGGTGGATTTGTTATTTTATAGAAACTGATCTTCATAAGAGATCTATTAATGAATGAAAACCCTTTATTATTTCATTTTTGTATGGGACACTGAAGGAAAGCTTATACAATGAAAAAAAATATATAGCTAAACCAGATATACAAAATATAATATATGTAGATTCACAACACGAAATAGATACCTAACTATTAGGAATTAAATTTTATTCATTTGCTATTTTCCTCCATTCAAATCTCTAGCCTTGAAATTTCGAATTTTGTTTCAATTTTATTAACCATAAAACAAAATTTCAAACGACCGTATTTACGGAACCCTTAGTATAATTCTGCTCATTGATAAACGTGAACGCCACATTTCAGATCAACACCTATCCTGAAAATTTCAAGTCCCTAGGCCTTTCCGTTCGAAAGTTACGATTTTCTATGGTTTCTATGGTTCTGGTCATGCGATCCAGAAAAATGTAGCTCGAATATATCATTCTCCATAAGTATATAAAATTTCGTCACGATCGAATCTGTAGTTTGGAAATTATTAAGAAAACTAAATTTCAAACGACCATATTTACGGAACCCCTAGTATAATTTTGCTCATAGATGAAAGTGATCACGACAATCGAGATCCACACCTATCCTGAAAATTTCAAGTCCCTAGGCGTTTCCGTTCAAAAGTTACAATTTTTAAGGTTTCTATGGTTCTGGTGATGCGAGCTGAACAAAATTTTGCATGTAGCTTGAACACCTCATTTTCCATTAGAGTGCAAAATTTCATCTCGATCGAATCTGTAGTTTCCAAGTAATCGGAAAAACAAAATTTCGAGCGGCCATATTTACGCAACCCCTTGGCGAATTTTGCCCAATAACGAACTCAACTGCGGCATTTGAAATTCGAATCTACCCTGAAAATTTCAAGTTTCTAGGACATTTCGTTCGAGAGTTATCGTGTATATGGCCGGCCGGACGGACCGACTCGAATTTTCCGACGGATTCGTCATCAGTGAGTCGAACATAGTCGTTTGAGACCATTTTCAGCTCAAAATTCGAAAAATACAGACATCGTGACGAAATGATATAGCCCTCGTGTAAGTAGTACGAGCGCTCAAAAACGAATTGTCAATGTCAAATAAGAAGATGCTGCCAACTGCAGAACACGAAGTTGCTTTTTAAACGAGGTCTACTTAATCATTGATTTCGTGTTTCATGGTTTAAAACTACGATGTATCTTTGGCCCTGCGTACAAGAAGAATTCCTTTCAATTAACCAAAAAAATTTCCATACATGATGGAACTGAAAAATAGTATTCACATATTCCTCAAGATCATAAATCATTTTTTCATTATGTCTTTTGAGGTCATAACCAATAACCTCAAAATATTTTCGCGGATAATTAATCATACATATTCCACTAGGGAATTGATTTGAATTCCTCAATGAAATATGAAGTAGCAATAAAATTAGCATAGAGATGAGAAAAACAAAATATCCATTAACATTCACGATTGTCGATAGATAACAATGTTTTGAATAGTATGTTCGTGATAAAACATTAGAAATTTTCGCAATTTTCACCTCGACTCATAGATGGTTTTCGTCAATTTTCCAATATTTGGTTTTATAGGCCACGTGGTATTCTGAGAAAAGCAAAACGACACGAAGCTGTAAAGAATATATAGTCCATTTAAGAATTATTGACATCGAAGCAGGCCATGAACGTCCAATCGAGGCTTTATTTCTGGTCACAAAAAGTTACTAAATTTCATCATAGAAAAAAAACATAAATATAACCTAGAAAAGTGTTGAGTATACGAATTATCGAATAATTAAGCCGGAATATTTCTATTGCAGTTTTTACATGGGAGTTCAGGTTTGAAAGCGCAAAAATATCGTGGAATGCTTTCATATGAAATTATCTCATATAAAAGTCAACCATGGAAAATTGAAGATCATTCAAATAAATATTTATTTTCACTCAGGACCATGCAATATTTATTGGTATTGGAAATCTTGCAAAATTCTAACCATATAACTATAAGAGTACCATTTTATGTCAGGATTCAAGAAGGATAATTAATGGAATTCTAGCAGGTAGCTAGTGGTGCAACAGAAAACATTTTTTGGATACTTCGCAAGCACAGGGCCAAAAGAATGGATTGGAAAAAACGTTATAATGTATTGAGAAATAAGAGAGAAACAAAAATTAAGAATCTATGTAGTACATGAAGAATTTTGACATGAAATTTGTACCGAACTATCAATATATGAACCAATTTGTGAATTATTTATTGCTCGGTGTTGAATACTTCAAGAAAGTCAATTTTTATTTTCATTCATTAAAACTGTCCATGAATTATTGAAAATATTATAATTGATGAGCAATTATTCAGTATACTTTTGAATTGGGAACAATATAGCATGTATATTAGCAGAGGGAATGTGAACAGGGTACTATACAGTATAAGTATAATAAATAAACTTAAAATATCTATGAATGATACAAGAGCAAAGATAAAAATATTGAAAACTTTGTTTCCACGTAGTGTAATGATTGGGATGTGTTTATTGAATAAGCTGACATAATCCTATTGATGGGCATCCTTTTGCAGGGAAGGTTTCAATAACCCATTTATGAAATAATTCACCATTCATAGTAATCCTTATCATTAATACCACTGTCAAGAATCAGATCACATCCAGGTAAAAATCCATCCATTGTTCCAGCATTCAAAATAGTGCACCTTCTGCCTTTACCCTCGAATATACTCGGCATACCTTTTGGATTATTTTATAGTGTCCACTGACAAATTTGAATACCGTTTTTGAATATCCAAATTTCATCTAGATAAATGAATTTTACGTTTTGTTCCATGTATTCTCGGTATTTATCACAATATCGTACTATTTTTATTATATTTTTCTGTTTATCAGTAAGAATTTTCCTTCGATCAACTTTTTTGTATTTGTATCCAATTTTTTTTATGATATAATATAATGTTGACTTCGATCAATAGAAATCTAGGTGCTCTTTGGCCAGTCCGAAAAGGTTATCTTAACTGATATATTCATTGTTTTTAATTCTAGCAAAAACAAAGTCATTCAATGTCTCTTTGAAGGAATAATCGTATCGTACAGGTTTTCTTCCACTGCTAATTCCAGGCTATAATAACATGCTAATATTCTACGGACAGGGCTTGGTGAAATCTGAAAATTTAAGAGACATTGATCAATCAGTTTACACTTTGAGTCTGTGAACAACAGTTTACCTGAAACACTAGCGGAAATATATGCCAAATCTTTGAAAAACTCGAAGTAACACCGACAAACTGCCTGGCGTTCTCTTGTTAGGCGCGATGTATCCTGGTCAATTCCAGCCATTTTAATAGCATAAGCCAAAAAATACTCAAATTCAGAGCAAATTTTTATAATTACATATTCACCAATATCTTCGATAAAATCATCAAAGCAAGATATCTATGGGTAATGTTAGTGTTATTCATATACCAACCTGAATTCAGCAACCCAAAATATTACTGAATAGTCTATTACCAACTTAAATTCGATTTTTCACAGCCAACCGAGATGTCAATAATTCTTAAACGGAGTATATTTTCGTCTTAGTAGTTCAGAATTGAAGTAGAATTACCAGACACCTATTCTAGTCTCAAATGAAAATGGTAATTCCTTCTTGACTATAGTTCACTTCAACTTCAAGGCGGTTCCTTTTTCGAAAATAAAATTATAATGGTCTCTCGGAAATTTTCGGAATTCCCTTTCTGTTTCCCCCGCCCTGAGAACATCCTTGTACGCCTATGGGGCACGGTCCCATTGTCTCCGATCCAGAAGCGACGCCGAGGCCGCGTCTAATACATGCTTGCATCCGTTTATGCCTCACCACCGTGGTCCTCCGCGGCTTCTTTCATCTCACCGATGTCGTTACTTATCTGCAATTGCTACCGTTTGCGTTCCTCCGCTCTTTTTCGCATTATCTCCAATCAGGCCGCTATCGTGGGACCATCGTAATTGTCTGTAATCGCGGACGATCCATCGACGATACTGTTTTCAGATAAAAAGTGGTAGGGTGGTCTTCACCTTGTCCAGGGATCATCTGCATGCCGTCGATCGGTGGATTATGTCAAGTCATTGAAATATCTATACAAAGTAAATGCTTATAGTAGTAGAAAAAACCCATTGACTCTTAAAAAATAAGGCATAGTTGGCATAGCAGCCTGTCTTCGGCTGTTTCAAAAGTTCAATCAATCTAATAACCCAAACGACCTCTATTCAATCAGACATGGCATATGTCACGTTATACAAATTTGAGCTTGTTTCTCCCCTTCCCAATCCCAGCTTTTGATATCTTTGTTTCCTAATTACTTCCTCTCCCTTATGTCCGGAGCACGATAGATCCTCCACCCTCATTATGAGTGAAAGAAATCTCAATTATCCTAATTTTCGGAACGTAGATCGCCAGGTGCCATCGTTGAGAAAAAAAGTCGGTAATCGCTGTAACACTAAAAACGGTCCGCGCCATTCGTCCAGATTCCAGACTGTTTTTAATGATCGAGCAAGGTGAATTTCAGGTAATATCCTGTCCTTTGATAATGATTTCCTTGTCACGTCATAAATATAAGTCATTCTTCTCACGGGAGCACCTTGATTCATAAAATCCAAATATCACCTGTTTCATGGAACTTCGACGTTCGAGGGTTGTGGGTGGAAGTTTCGAAGTTTTAATTAAGGGGTAGGTGTGGTATGGCGATGAATTATTGGTGAATGAAAATTGTGGGGCAAACTGTTTATTCATTGACAAAAAATATCCCAGTTAGAGGTGATACGAGATACTTAATATTTGGGGAACAGATTGTGTTCCACCATCATAAGTGACAGATCTTTGATAATACCAAAAAATACATTAATGATGATTTTCTATGGATTCTCATACCTCTTGAAACTTTGCTGATTGCTTGTTAACAATGCTTTTACCATATACCCATAATTTCTTCAGGTTTCATGTCAGGACTTAGGTATATATGATTATAATAGGGAAACACCTGTGTAATAGGAGGTATCATAACATTTTCTTAAATATCTCTGTAATGTTCTCCTGTTAAAAACCCATCTATTCTCTAGAAGACATATGCTTATCCAAGCCCGCTGTCTCACTGAGAAGCGACAATTATTTTTCACAGACTGATGGGCTTATTCCTTGTTATACCGTTGGTTTATAGGTTCAGAAATTCTGAGTTGTCCAGTGCTGAATGGTTTTTCATCAAATCCAACTACCATGCTCCAAAAATTGCCATCCATATGCAAGTCTTGATTTACAACGAACCAGTCATTTATGATCTTCTGTTAAAAATATTTTCTTTGCTGCTGAATAGTAAACTGGCAAACTTCAACAGCTCTGAATGGAATTTGTTCAGAATAATAGATAAGTGATTTTCAGGGCCGTATCTAGGTACTATTGCGCCAGTGGAGATATATTAGACAGCGCCCCCCCATTTGCGTAGATTTTTTTTCATTCATCATATTTTCTTATAGTTTTTTTTTATATTGCTAGTCATATATTTCAAGGGGTTTCAAAATAATAGAATAAAATAATACGATAATAGAAAATTTTTTTCATTAAAAACATTCCAATACACATTTAAAATGAAATGCATAAAAATAAAACAAATTCTGAAAAAACAAAATGAATTATTCATATTTATGTAATAAATACGAACATTCATCTTGAAAAATATAAATTCTTCAACTTAAAATTTGAAAATACATATTGCAAACGTGAAATAAAAATTTTTTGGTTGGTTGACTAGAAAACAATAATCGATAATCACAATCTCTGCAAAAAAAACCGCAAACTTAGCATACAAATACTATTTTATAACCATTTGAAACACGTACTAATAGTTTCGTACAGGGTCCGATGTTACAATATTCAAGAAGTCCATACGTTAAGTATAAAAAAATCACTAGAATAATCTTTGCCTGATGAGATTGAAGATTCAATGAAAGCTATGAAAAGTAACACTAAAATTTGAGTTTTATTAGATTTAAAAAAAAAACGCTCCGAGAAGTGAGAACTCAAGTTTGAAAATCCATATTTTCCGCAATGAACCCAACATATTTCTTCTTGAATTGAAAGGAACAATATTATTATGTTAAAATACGAATAATTGAATATATCCGATGCCAGAATAATGTCATTAAAAATAACAAATACTTGGTACAACTCACCTTCAATAGCACAATTTATTATGCTCGAATCCAAAAGCACAATGGCACAAAACAGTCAGAATATAAAAAAAACTCAAAACTTATAACACTTCAAATCTGGATACACACTAAACGAATATTGAAATTTAAATTTTTTGCTCTTCCCTTCACAATTGATAGAAATCAATATTTATGTGGAATAGAATAAGATTCCCCAAATTTTTCTCCCACTTCTTGAGTTCAAAACTCTGATTGGTGAATTTTTGGCAATACAAATCGTTTTTAAAATACCACAGATGTGGCTTAAAAATCTAAAGAAATCGATCATTCAATCGCATGACGATATTGCCGATTGTAATATTTATGATCAGAGTACGGCATCTTTGAAAATTGTTTATAACTGCTTGTGGGATTATTCCGTGAGCAAACTGATGTGGTGAAAATGGTGAACAAATCTAACAATTTCTATAAACAATTTGGATCAATTTTATCGGTGATTTTGTAAACTTGTTTTGTTGAAGTTGAAAGAGAATACGAAGTTGCGATAAATGCCGAGAAAAGATCGCACGTATATGGCTCCTAACAGAGAGAGAGAGAGAGATAACACGATCCAGAGTTGTATTCAGATATTACATCAAATATCTCAATACGGCTCTGGATCGTGTTATCACTCTGTTAGGAGATCTGTGATGAATCACTATGTCATATGCATTCCCTCATAATGTAAATAAAATGCTGGACTTCCTTCGCGATCTTTTCTCGGCACTAGAATAAATCGCAAATTTGTATATTCTCTTTCAACTTTTATTAGGAGATTTTTCCTGAACGGTATAATTCTCAAAGTTCGAACTGAGGAGAGAAAAAACTACTGAAGAAAAATTTAGAAAAGCACTGCCGTGAAGGCAGGAGCTTTTGAGCGCTCGTACATGCACCTTGTAGGTAGATTCGCATTCTCCAGTTTTACAAACCAATTGGAAAGATTTTGACAGCTGTCAAAGAAAATTTCAAACCAACACGAAAATCCAGACTTCACGTCAGTGCTTTGGGTCCATTTTTTCGATAATTCCCTAGAATTTTCTACGGTATCTATGGTCTTGGTAATGCAATCTGGACAAAATTATACATTATTCTTCATATATGTGCGAAATTTCATTTCAATCCAATAAGTATTTTCGAAATTATCAGAAAAAATATAGTTTGTACGGCAATATTTACGGAACCCCTAGTCTAATTTGGCTCATTGATAAAAAGGATCGCGAAATTCGCGATCCGAACCTATCCTGAAAATTTAAAGTCACTAGGCCTTTTTGTTCGAAAGTTATGATTTTCTATGGTTTCTATGATTCTGATCATACGATCTGGAAGAAATGTAGCTCGAATATATAATTCTCAATTTAAATTCAAAATTTCGTCGAGATCGAATCCATAATTTTTAAATGATCAAGAAAACTGAATTTCAAACGGTCATATTTACGAAACCCCTAGTCTTATTTTGCTCATTGATACACGTGAACGCTATATTCACGATCCAAACATATCCTGAAAATTTCAAGTCTCTAGGCCTTTCCATTACAAAGTTATAATTTTCTATGGTTTCTATGGTTCTGGTCATGCGAGCTGGACAAAATTCTGCATGTAGCTTGAGTACGTAATTATCCATCTGGGTGCAAAATTTCACCTCGATCGAATGTGTAGTTTCGGAGTAATCAGAAAAACAAAATTTCGAGCGGCCATATTTACGGAACCCCTTGGCGAATTTTGCCCAATAACGAACTTAACCGCGGCATTCGAGATTCGTACCTACCCTGAAAATTTCAAGTTTCTAGGACATTCCGTTCGAGAGTTATCGTGTATACGGCCGGACGGACGGCCGGACGGCCGGACGGACAGACTCGAATTTTTCGACGGATTCGTCATCAGTGAGTCGAACATAGTCGATTGAGACCATTTTCGGCTCAAAATTCGAAAAATACAGACATCGTGACGAAATGATATAGCCCTCGTGTAAGTTGTACGAGCGCTCAAAAATTACAGAAGTTCACAAACCCACCGATAAAATTGATCCAAATGGTTTACAGAAATTGTTCGAAATGGTCACTATTCGTTTGACGTGCACTGAGTCTTGCCTGGCGTAATAACGAATGGTTACATGCAGCAACTATCACATAAGTTAGCTCTCGAATGATGTCACAAGCATTTTCAATGCGTTGTCTTAGTTCTTAGGTGTGCCTATTTCTGTCAGGGGGTAGAACGAATCGAAATATAACATTCTACATGAAAGTTACCAGATAGACGAAATATTTAACAATCTTAACGAAACCATATGGCTCATTTGTGTATCGCGAGATGCAGTAAACTTCAACACGCGATCTAGGGTGGAGCTTGGATGTATTTCACCATTGAATATTCTCAATTTTTCATCTTGAAAGTATTATTCCGTCGGTTTTTGGTGAAATGATTCTGAAAAAAAAGATAACCTATTCAATACAATTGACAATTTCACCAGACCAAGGCGTAAATTATGAATCAAAACCGGGTTCGTTAGTTTTAATCGGCGGATTGATCCGAGGATCCTGCCGACCAGATGGCGATTTTCAATCACCGGATGTCAGTTTTCACGCCGATCTGCCTTAAAATCCGGCGGGAACGTCTAGAAAAACCAGTAGCGTAAGATACGGAGAATCCGAATCCAGCATGAATGACACATCAGTATATATACCCCGATTGTCCTTTGGTTTGCCGCCAAGCAGCCCCACTGATACAATTTAAGGCCCTTATTCCATTATTCAGCGCATTATGCTGTCCGGAGCCAGACCCATCACCCGTGTCCGATTCAGTTCGTCCTGTTAGCCTTGATTTATACGAATTCGGGAACGCAGTTTCGTTCGCGAAGTTGCATTGTCTGCCCTCTCGCGGTGTTTTACATGCTTATAATGGACCAAGACGCTCTTAAGCCGTGCCGCCGCCTAAGATCCGACTGTTTCCATCTTGTGCCGATATCTAGATATCGGCTAATATCTCCCCGCATCTCTACGGTTTGAATGAATTATGATAAACAGGCTGTATATACCGGATTTTATGTATTATTAATGGATTCCGAGGTATGTCAGATTCGACTCTGCCAATTATTTTCTAGTTTTCGATGGAAATAAATCCAAGGGGACATGAACAAGAAATTTATAGCAGTAGCGAATGATTGGACCGAGCTTTTATACGAGAGCGCACGTATGGTATTCATGAAACTATCGGACGTACCAGCGGATATTCATAACTGTTCCTTCCTTCTCTATTCTTTATATTTGATGCTAGATGGAGAAATAGTTATTTAATCAACTAGTTTATTAATGACAGCGATTAATGGTCGAAATATTTTAACGCGTGAGCGGAGCGAGCGCGTTAATGTTTGAGACCATCAATCGCTGAATTAATGAACGCGTTGATTACAAGATTTTTCCATCGACCTCATCAGGACTTGAATATAAATTCTGGATCGAAACCAATTTTTATTTTGCATGATATACAAATTTGAAGCAATACAAATTTCTATGTTCATTTCGATATATTAATATTTATGCTTCCTATAGAACAATTCGAAAAATTCATAGAGGGAATATTGGACATTCTGAATAGTTTACATTTATTCCATTTCCTATAATGTCCGATAAGGAACGTGTGGATGAAGTGGAGGTTGAAGCATTATTTACTTTGGAACTCTTATATAAAATTTTTTCTGCAGTTCCTATTTTATTCTGAATGGAGTTTTCAATATACCCTTCTGCAACAGAAGTTGATTTCCAACCACCAAGTCTTTTGATGGCTAAAAAATCTGCACCAATGTCAGAAAGAATAGACGCAGAAGAACGCCGAAAACAGTGACCTGTATACAAATGTGGTTGCTCTAATTTAAGAAAGTTTGCAATCATTGACGGTAATTTAGAAAATGTATTAATTCCAACTGGTTGTGTTGAGCATTCATAGTTCTTATAAAAAACGAAAAATCTTTCGTGTGGAGTGTGAGCTGGCCTCAACGATATATATCTCTCTATTATGTTCAAAAGTGTATGCTCATCATTATCCACCACAGTGAATATCCTGTTCGAATGTGTTTTCGATGAATTCACTGTCACCAAAAATTTCGATCCCATATCTTGTACATCCTTTCTCTGCAACCTTAACAATTCATCTTTTCTCAATGCATCCGCTACTCCGAATATCAAAGCGACCTACAAATCAAACAATGATAGTTATTTCACTATAACGAGATAATGAGAATAAGTTGGAATAACGATTCAATTGAGTTTTATTTTTACCTTCGACATCAAGAAAACACTATCAGGAGCATTCGCTATGAACTCTCTCACATGTTCTTTCTCGAGAACTTTTGATTTTTTTGGGATATATCCCTCTCTTTTCCATTTAATGAACATCACAAGTTTGTGGTATCTGCTTATATCAGTAATGTCTTTCACATTTAGTGTTGATTTCAGCATCGAATATTTTGGCCATAAACTTGCTTGATGCCCCTTTTCTGCAATACCCGTAAAGTATGCCAAAAAAACCGTTTCCGTAAAGTTCCGAACCTTCTTGTCCTTGCACCAAGATCTGAATTCAGCATAGGTTTTCTCATATAAATGGCGGCTCTTTTCAGGAAGCAGACTCAAAGTTGCTGCTTCAGCAGTTTTTGTCACATCTGGCGGTGTCAAAGGGATATTTTCTTCGTTATTCATTATGTAGTAGTGTAACGGATAAAATCAGATTCTGATCGAAAGCGAATAAATAAATTTGACAGCTCGATCATGCTCCGACATAGATGCATCTATGCTCCGACTGAATATTTTATGTTCGGTTGCCATAATAATCATGCATTAATACAAGAAATCATGCATCAATAGGGGTCATTAATGGATGATTTCGAGTGCGTCAAAATGAGCTTTTATTCTTTGGTCGACGGAAATAATATTTTTTTTTGGGTAACTTTTTGTTTTCGTTTGACGTTTGTCAAAAAATGGTCGATTTTTTGGTTCGTATTCCTATTCTTTCGTTAAAAAAGGACTTAAAATTAATTCGAAACTCAGTATCGATTCGATGCAAATTTTCCCATTATCAATTCTTGAATACCTTCTGCGGATGTGCCGTGGGCCGGAGAAATGTAAGAATCCCCTGGTAAAATATTGACGAGGAATGGAAGTGAGCTACCGATAAGATGTAAATTCCAAAGGATATACAGTCACAATAAAATATACCATATCTTGGTGAATATTACGCAATATATCATTCGCCTTTTTGGTCAACGCTCCTTGCGTATGCTCTCAGTGTGTACAGTTACCCAGCAGGAAGTTTGTCGAGTACAAGAAAAGGAAATAATTGCTTAAGGCTGACTTCAAACACGTGAAAATATTTTTCGTTGAATGGATGAGTTATAATGGTTCTTATAGGGATAATATATCAGGTTGGATCTTTACAAAGGGGGAATAAAAGTGCGAGTGTTAATGTTGATAATTAATTCTGACTCGATGCATTGAACGGATTTCTTTTCGAAATACAAAAGAAATTTTTGCATTTGATTGTATAAATAAGAACCTTGGAAATTTCCACAGGATTAATTCCAGTTAATAATTCTTGAAAATAAGTTTTCAAACCTACAAATCAAATTGAAAATATAAATATTTTCTTCTTAAAGTGAATACGGCTAGATTTGAACGACGTTGGCAGAAATCATTGTCTCTTATATGAAAATGAGGAAAATGCTCTTATCCATTATTACTGCTAAGAATGTTTGTTACTGTATTTTAGTTTTCAACCTCACCAGCTGGCGATGCTATTGTTTAGCGAAACACGCCTCGTGGTTTAGTGAACGCTTAGTGAGTGAAAATCGTAGTGTAATGTATCGTTGTATACTAAGTAATTATGGATTTTTATCAAGCATCGTGTTCTTAAGGTGAGGCTTTTTTTTGACAGGTGCTTGAACTCATCAAACGAGATTATTTTGCTGGAAGTTGATTATATGAAATATTCTATTTGAAAAAAGTGAAAAAAATCTTATATATTTGATATGATCAACTTCCGGCAAAATGATCACTTTTGACGAGTTCTAGCAACTCT
This sequence comes from Aphidecta obliterata, assembly GCA_963966015.1. NCBI lineage: Eukaryota > Metazoa > Arthropoda > Insecta > Coleoptera > Coccinellidae > Aphidecta > Aphidecta obliterata. The sequence continues at coordinate 12,193,985 of OZ014433.1, read as the reverse complement.
TAAAAAAAGCCTGAACCTAAAAAACACCCTCACCTTTAAAAACACCCTGTATAATGAATCGGAAGTACAATAAAAAACAAGCAGGACTTTTTTTATACGAGCTAAGACATACGTTTCGAATTTCAAGGCTTGCTTTGAGCTAGTTCATTTTGGAACTCACGTTATTTCTGAGATTCGGATAAAGATCTCTCTTAGGAAAGCTGCGATCCGCCTCTGTAATACCAGTGTGGTCCAGAATAAGTACTCTGCAATGGGCATCCAGCATAGCGGTAGCTGAACGTAACATACCAAGAGGAACGCGCCTTTCTCTATTATGAGCAAAGGCCAAGAATGACCAAAAATGTCTTGGAATCATAGAGATAATCTGAATTCATTTTATATTATTATTCGTCAAAAAAGGTGCGTTCCGCATGATATTTTAAAATGAAATGGTGATTGAATTCCAGACAGGAATTTCGGCATATTATTAGTGCAGGGGGTGAATTACTGAAATTCATGACGCAGTTTACTTATAGGATGTAGAGTTCAACATTTTTTCTCGGTAGTCTTTTTTCTTTGAAGCTTAGTACTTTAACAGATTAAACGCATTCATTAATTTCTATCATTTAATCTGTTCGTCCTCTTTTACTGTTACGTATTCTGTTTATGTAGTCGTTAAACCAATGATCTTATGACACAGTTCCTTATTTCTTCTTCAGTTGGATATTTAGAATGGGCATGGGCACAAGTACTGACTGTAATTTCTTTTTATGGTTCCTCCACTCATTGACTTCTTACCATAAAAAAATTTTTTCTACGTTTTTTGTTGAAAATTTTCATGATACTTATGTAGTAGTAGGTAGTCCGGTTTTAAATATTCTTTGGACCATCTGCCCTTTTTTGCGATTCGATGTGTATTAAGCCAATGATGTTTAACTGCCTTACCAGTTCATATGAACCTCGTTGATATACGGCTGGTTCATAATATATGCTCCAGAATGGTTTTCAATGGAAATATCGATGAATTCCCGATTAAAATTCAATGCGAAAGAAATATGCCTCAAATGCCTTATTGACTTGGAGGAATCCAGACTGTATGGTATATCGTACTGACCTGGAATATTCTACGTAATTGACGCTATTCATCCTTCGGTATTAGTTATTCGAAATGCGAGGTAGCGTTATTGATCGACTGAAAACAAGTATTTCTCGCTTTGAAGACCATAAAAGCAAATCGAGACAACTAGAGCTTCATCGCGAATCATATGTATCTAACTGCCTTTTTTTGTCGAAAGAAATCCATATTTAGTCAAATTTTCAAACGAGTTGATTTAATTGCTTGATCAATGTCTCAGTGAGGATGTCGAAGATTCCATCATAAATATTTCAACTTCTTATGATATAACTTGAATCGATCTTCGTATCTGCACGAAACCCCCCAGAAGAAGTACAATGCTTCACCACAACCCCAATAGCGCGTAATTTATCAGATTTCAAATCCTTTCAGAATTACCGGACAAAGTCATAAATATTTTCTTGTATTTTCGAGATAATTCCCTGAGAATTCTCATCGAAAAAAATATTGAACAAAAACAAAATACCTATCAAAATAGTTATAACGAACGGTCAACCAGACCATTGTTCAGTAAAAAATATCCGTGATGTTTTCACCTGAAGGAATTAAGCATCATGTCAGACCTAAATTCAACAACAATACAATTCATTATTCTAGATCCCAAAGAGCTAAACATACCCGGCAAGCTGCTTTAACATATTAGAATGTAAAGTAATGATACGTTTCGAATCACGCGATATCGACATTATCGACTATACGATTAAATTCTTTATGATGATTGAGATATATCTCTAATAAAGATCCAGCAGTTTCATCAGTGTAGAAAAATAAAGCTATTATTCCTGGTCGAAAATCTGGTAGCAATTAAGAAGCCAGTTGATGAACTGGAAACAATCGATTTTAGACGATCCAGGATGTAACCTCCCATGAATCATTTTGTGACTCTAGCTCACATTGAATTTCGTATAACCGTTATTTGTAGAGATGGGTTTTGCCCTTCGATAAAACATTGGGAGTTCTTATGAAGATTTATAGCCTGTACTCCGGCAATTTAGTTTTTCCACCAAACCTTTCACTAATATCCTACATCAATATATTAATGTTATGACTGAATTCTAAGTGCAACTATAAAGCTTCGAATCGTTTTGTCCATTTACGTAAAGGAAACTAATTATCATCTGTTCCTCCTGCTTCAGAATCCGCATTCAAGACTTTATGCTCAAAAAATGAGAACCGACTGAAATGTTGAACATTCCTGCTTCAAGATTTACTATTGTTAATTACTGCCAGGATGACATAAATTAATCTGTGTGGGTACAGGTGCATGTTTTTTTATACAAATATGCAGGTTTATTCACGAATCTTTGTCTATGTGTCTTTAGGAATTAGTACTTTGGCTTTGTTTGATTTTTCTCGAACCATCCATACCCTTATATTTCATCCACACTGAAAAAACGAGTCCCGGGAATTTCCGTTTAAATGAATTCCTGTTGTTTGAATGCAACTATTGTTGTTACGCACCTGTTTTAGTTTAATGTTCATTTCTGGAAATTCTTGTAGAAACTGAAAGTTGAAGCTTCGACTACAACATTTAGTTTTTTATTAAACAGGAAATTCCTGTAAATAGTCAGGCATTATTCCCGGTTTCGTCACAGTATTATTTTCCTGTCGAAATGACAAAATGCAGTTTGGTTGCACAGCGGAATTGTCAACACTCTCTCGTTGATCAAAAAGCGAGCGTTTTAGATGTTATGTTTTTCTTGTCATTTTTTTAGAACCGCCACTTGAAGTTTGTCGATTTTTTGGAACACTCCGAATTTTTCTTCCGAAAACAACTCGATCATTTGTCTTTGATCATCTGATCTGGAATCAGACCGTTACCATGTAAAATTCCGTATACCAACAAACAATCCATCACTGGTAACTTAGACTCAAGTCGCCTCAAGGAACATTCTTGAGGTAGTAAGCCGATCATCCAAGTCCAAGCAATAATTTCACTTTGGTATTTACTTCAAATCATTCTGAATTTTTTCTACCGGCTATTAATCAGTCTTCTGCGGGCAAGGCGAGTTTAATATCGTTTCTTTATGCATGATGACTTTGTCTTTTTATGGCACGGGTTGCATTTGATATCAAGGAAGTCAGTGCATGATTCTGTCGCTGATGGTTTTAATTTTATGCTTGGATAGGTTCTGACACCGATTCGCTGAGGTAAATCCGTAGGATGTACTGGGATATTCCGTTCGAGGTTTTCATTCGAAAGGTCTGTTATTTATCTATTTATATGCCCACGTTGGTCCTGTTCTAGTGGAACATAAGATCATCTAGTCAAAACTTTTTATCTACTCCTATTGAATAATATAGTCATTATTCAACTACTTTTGAGCAATTTATAGTATCTGTAAACGAACACCGTGCTCACTGCTATAACTCCCTGTCTATGTGCTTCTGAACAAGCCGATTGACCGAAAGAGAACAGTCCATTATTAATATTGAGGGGAGGTCACTTGAATAATTTTGACGTTTGCCCAAATTAAGTTGATACCTAATTATTATTGTGAATGTTTTGCTGAAAAAGATGAATTCAGATAGTGAAGATGAAGTATTATATACACCTCCAGAAATAAGACAATCAGCCAATGTTACCACACAGAATTTATTGCCCGAAAAGACCCAAAACAAATATAAAGGTGTAGACAACAATTTTCAAGATTGGTGTAGTAGTGAGAATATTGAGTAATCGTTTACAGAGAATGGTCTATAATAGATCGGTCCTAGATTATCATCCAGCGAATGCGAAAGTTTCCTATAATACCGATTTCAGAGTGGATTGCTTTGAGTTTATGTACTGACTAGAAGCACACAAGAAGAACAGAGATTGTACTCTGTGAATTATTATTATTCGATGGCTTTTTTTTGGAGTTTAATAGGTTAGGCGGAATTATGAAACTTTACTGATATATACAAAGTCAAGAACACTGGTAAAGTTTTAAGAGTTAGTCGTAGAATTCAGAAAATTAACGAAACCAAGGCTTTCCAATATCCCTAGTATATTATAGTGAGTCCTGTTGATTTCTTTTATAATGAAACGTTAGTGTGAGATTATTGTGAGAATATTTTGGATTCTTGATACTTTGTAAGAATGGTAATTGCCAGCTAGACATAATAACTAGGTATGGAAGCTCCCCATAGGATTAAAAGGAATTGTGTACCTTTGTTTTGGGGTAGTAGTAGTTTAGTACCTTCCTCCCTGCAGAGCCAGTTATTTCCGTTTAATTGCAGGATATTCCGGATTTATTCCACTGGGATTACAGAATTGGTATGAGATGGTCCCGGTCCCTTTTAGTTGCCACATGTCCACATGCTTAGTTTAAGGGGATATGGGAAACAATTGCGCCACTTTATTCTGGGACGCATTCCATACCATCAAAGTTGTGAATGTTGACGTTGTAGCACCTATCATTCTGAACGGAGTTCCCTTTTGAATCTAACTCTTTTTCTGCATAAACTGTTACTTCTTCACCATATACTATGCCTACTGATAACCTATGCATTTACTGTTTTTCCATTTAATATGTATGACTTTCGTATTCTACCATTTTAGTATTTACCTCTGCTTATGATATAATATTTTCCTCTTATTGATATTCATCGTAGAGAACAGGTTTTCTCGCAGGTCTTTTCTGATTCTTATTCTCCGATTAGACCTGAAGTTGGGGAACCGCCCCAACAGAACCAATAAACTCCCCCACGATTTTCCCTAGTACGACGAGAGAATTCTGTGGTTTCTACGAAACGTAGAGTTCTTTCCACTAGATCGATCATTGCGCTGGCCAAAAATAGTTGAGATTAGTTTGCGATCCCGCGTATTCGTATATTGTAAATGTTCTGAGCTCTCGTTCAGATAATATAGTCGGTATCTAAAACTGCAAAACATTATGGGTCTTTTGGCATATTTTAGTGAACTTAGCACTTAGTATAAAGTATCGCCCCTATGGACTTTCTACTCCATGCTAAGAAGCCCAATCAACATAAATGATGCATTGTTATATTAAGATATTGAGATTTGTAAATAAAGTTCTTTCTCTGTACTTGTATCTTGGTATTTGTTGTTATAGTCGTAGATCAAGTATGGTATTAAACTTGCGGAATGGTCATAGCTCACTTGATGAATTACAGCACTCGCCTTCGGCTCGTGCTGCAAACTTCATCTGCGTGAGTTATGACCTATATTACCGCTCGTTGAATAAGATACTATTTCCGTCGACCATAGAATAAAAGCTCATTTTAACGCACTCGTAATCATCCATTAATGACCCCTATTAATGCATGATTTCTTGTATTAATGCATGATTATCATGGCACTAATTATAAAATATTCAGTCGGAGTATAGATGCATCTATGTCGGAGCACGATCAAGCTGTCAAATTTATTTATTCACTTTCGATCAGAATCTGATTTTATCCGTTACGCTACTACATAATGAATAACGAAGAAAATATCCCTTTGACACCGCCAGATGTGACAAAAACTGCTGAAGCAGCAACTTTGAGTCTGCTTCCTGAAAAGAGCCGCCATTTATATGAGGAAACCTATGCTGAATTCAGATCTTGGTGCAAGGACAAGAAGGTTCGGAACTTTACGGAAACGGTTTTGTTGGCATACTTTACGGGTATTGCAGAAAAGGGGCATCAAGCAAGTTTATGGCCAAAATATTCGATGCTGAAATCAACACTAAATGTGAAAGAAATTACTGATATAAGCAGATACCATAAACTGGTGATGTTCATTAAACGGAAAAGAGAGGGATATATCCCAAAAAAATCAAAAGTTCTCGAAAAAGAACATGTGAGAAGTTCATAGCGAATGCTCCTGATAGTGTTTTCTTGATGTCGAAGGTAAAAATAAAACTCAATTGGATCGTTATTCCAACTTATTCTCATTATCTCGTTATAGTGAAATAACTATCATTGTTTGATTTGTAGGTCGCTTTGATATTCGGAGTAGCGGGTGCATTGAGAAAAGATGAATTGTTAAGGTTGCAGAGAGAGGATGTACAAGATATGGGATCGAAATTTTTGGTGACAGTGAATTCATCGAAAACACATTCGAACAGGTTATTCACTGTGGTGGATAATGATGAGCATACACTCTTAAACATAATAAAGAGATATATATCCTTGAAGCCAGCTCACAATCAACACGAAAGATTTTTCGTTTTTTATAAGAACTATAAATGCTCAACACAACCAGTTGGAATTAATACATTTTCTAAATTACCGTCAATGATTGCAAACTTTCTTAAATTAGAGCAACCACATTTGTATACAGGTCACTGTTTTCGCGCTCCGCTCACGCGTTGAAATATTTCGACCATTAATCGCTGTCATTAATAAACTAGTTGATTAAATAACTACATATTTAGCTACAGCAAATTTCACATTTTTGGTTATGTTCCGTTCTGGTGTAGATTTCAAACATCGTCTCGCTGTTCATTCCTCAGCTCAATAAAACTGGGTATGAAAGAGATAAACCCTGTCAATATCGCACTAAAAAATTCCTAAATAAATTATTATTGATTTATATGTACCTACATCTTGAGGAATCGATGAAGCGATAGTAAAAACGATTTTAAGAAAATACATAGTCAATTCCACAGGCCATATATCCTTCACTGAAGAAGAATAATGTTCATGGTCTCGTCTAGCCACGAAACAGTTACGCCTCTGCCTATTCCCTACTGAGGTAGCTCATATTGCCGGCTCCTTGCGGCACTAAGCAGGAACCACACCCAGGCCGTGATTACTATAAAATAAAACAGAGCGAAAACCGCTAGAGAGAAGAGAAGCAACGGCCGAGGCCAGAGGCGACACTCCACATCGCTCTGTGGTCGCTCTCCGGCTCGAAGGACGGGTGCGTGAGCGATCTGGATTCGGTGCTTCGGGCGCAAAGCTACCGATTACCTACACTTACACGCATATCTGGAACATCACAATCGGCCGGCGTTCGTCCGGACTTTTTCTCCGAAATCACGGGCGTAGGTACCTATTTCCTTCAGATTAGAACATTAAAATTCCTCCTTTACCAATTTCAATAATGTCCTGCATTTTATTCTCCCATAAGAGCAACACATTGTAAGATTTCGTGGGGATACGGTAATTTTGTTATGTCTAGGGCCGTAAGATCAATCGTTGAACTATGGAACAAGAAATTTCAGATCAGATTTGATCCACGGTATAATCTATATGATAATTATTGAAATTTCTAGATTTAAAAGATAGATCGCTATTATTTTGCAAGAATAACTGTGTTATACCGAAATTAGTTTTGAATACTTGAAGAGAAAAAAAGCCGACAGGGCCGTATCTATGTACTATTGCGCCTGTGGCAATAAATTAGACAGCACCCCCCCCCCATTTGCGTAGATTTTTTTTCATCCATCATATTTTCTTATATTTTTGTATTTTTTTTTCATAATGCTAGTCATATATTTCCGTTATACGTCACCACCGAAATAGAAAATTACTCAAGAAAATACCACCAGAGGCTGGAAGGGCACGCTAACCAATTGATTGAACAACTGACAGAAAATCCATTCAACTTTCGAAGATTACAACGAATCTGGCCAAACGACTTGTTTTAAAGTAATATAATGAAGTATTAATATGTTTAATATCTTCTCATAGTCTACACATACATAATATTTACTCAATACTTCATAAAAGTAGATTGTAAATTCCAATAAAAGCGATAAAAAAAAAAAAATATATTTCCGTTAGAGTTTCAAAATAATACACATTTTCACGGAAAATTTTTTTCATTGAAAACATTGAAATACACATTTTAAATGAAATGCATGAAAATAAAACAAATTCTGAAAAAAAAAATGAAATATTCATATTTATGTAATGAAAACGAACATTTATCTTGAAAAATATAAATTCTTAAACTTAAAATTTAAAAATACATACTGCAAACGTAGAATAAAATTTGTTTGGTAAGTTGACTAGAAAACAATAATCGATAATCACAATCTCTGCAAAAAAAAACAGCAAACTTAGCATAGAAATACTATTTTATAACCATTTGAAACACTTACTAATAGTTTCGTACAGGGCCCGATGTTACAATATTCAAGAAGTCTATACGTAAAGTATAAAAAAATCTCTAGAATAATCTTTGCCAGATGAGATTGAAGATTCAATGAAAACTATGAAAAGTAACACTAAAATTTGAGTTTTATTAGATTTCGAAAAAAGACGCTCTGAGAAGTGTGAATTCAAGTTTGAAAATCCATATTTTCAGCAATGAACCGAACATATTTCTTCTTGAATTGAAAGGAACAATATTATTATGTTAAAATACGAATAATTGAATATATCCGATGCCAGAATAATGTCATAAAAAATAACAAATACTTGGTACAATTTACCTTCAATAGCACAATTCATAATGCTCGAATCCAAAAGCACAATGGCACAAAAAAGTCAGAATATAAAAAAACTCAAAACTTATAACACTTCAAATCTGGATACACACTAAACGAACATGGAAATTTAAATATTTTGCTCTTCCCTTCACAATTGAAAGAAATCAATATTTATGTAGAATAGAATAAGATTCCCCAATTTTTCTTCCACTTCTTGAGCTCAAATCTCTGATTGGTGAATTTTTGGCAATACAAATCGTTTTTAAAATAATACCTAGATGTGGCCTAAAAATCTTAACAAATCGATCATAATGAACCATCATCATCAAAAAAGCCACCCTTCAAACTAAGCTGGATGTGATAAGGGATGTAGTGTGAGCAACTCATAAAAGGGCTGTGCTTGGAATCGCATGACGATATTGCCGATTGTAATATTTATGACCAGAGTGCGGCATCTTTGAAAATTTTTCATAACAATTGGACCATATTTCTCGTATTTCTGACCTAATTGCATTCTCAGTCGGTTTTTTGAATGTCGATGTTTCGAAATGTTGTGATCGAATTACTTACTCACGTAACCGTGTTGTCATCTTTTGAATTAATTTTTTTGCTTGGCGCTTCTATTTTTTTATTTTTGATATTTTTTGGCTCCCCTTCGGACCTTGCGCCTGTGGCAAGTGCCACCCTTGCGACGCCCTAGATACGGCCCTGAAAGCCGATCTAGGGTTAGTGAACTGTAATGTGGTTGATAATATCAGCATATAAAAAATAATTGATTGCAATATTAAATTCACACTAAAATTATATTATAAAGTTGAATATCATAAAGGGAAGATGAATAAACCTGTGCAGAATTATTTGTGATGATTCAAATACGTAAAATGCTTTACTCGTATGGGTATTTAGGTATATAGAAAAAGGGGTGTTGAAGTCATTCCTAATGTTGTCTCGAAAAAGGAAAGAAATAAACACAAATCAATTTGGAAATTCAACTGCTTGATATTTGTAGGTTTTCTACATCTACTTCGAAAAAAAGGGTGTGTTTGGACTTATCTAGAAAAACTTCATGGAGACTCAATTAAGAGGCGTTGAAGAAAAAGCAAGAGAAATTTCCATTGAGTGTAAAGAAAATAAAATACTGAAAGTAATGTGTCGTCTCGATGAAAAAGGGCGCTTTCATCCTGTCTAAATTTCTGGAATTTTCGAATTGTGAGCCGAAAATTGTCTCAAACGTCTAATTGAATTCTGCCTGTCCCTTCGTCCATAAACATGATGACCCTCGAAAGAAAAGGTCTGAGTTCGGTTATGAACAAAATCCTCCGGAGTGTCCCATATTTTTTCCTCCATAAAACGAAAATTACTCATCTGATGGAATTGAAACTTTCTATTTTGTTGTAGGATAACGACACTAAGGTGCTGCTATTTCGTAAGGATTGCATTACTGAAATGTTTTAAAATTTTTTTTCAGATATTCCATGTGAAATAAAATTGAGTTTTTCTAAAATATTCAAAATTATTCGTAGATTCCATCTATTGAAGTTATACTGAAATTTAATTGGTTATAAGAGGTAGTCGTCGAATTGAGTAATGCCAAATTTTGACAGTTTCATACAAGATGAATGGATGTATCTCTATGTTTAACCCTTTCTTAGGGTTGAACCATCCTATATGAAGTGTTATAAACTAATCTATGGTTCAACAAAAAAAAGAGGTCTGAGTTTGTGAATGGACGAAATACTCCGGAGAGCCATATTTTTCCACAATAAAATGAAAATTACTCATCTGATGGAATTGAAAATTTCTATTTCGTTGTAGGATAACGACACTAAGGTTCATGTGCTAATTCTTAAGGATCGTAATACTGGAATGCTTTTAAATTATTTTTCAGATATTCCACGTGACAAAAAACTTGAGTTTTTTGGAGATTCCTATCGAAGTTATACTGAAATGTGATTGGTTATAAGAGATAGTCTTCAAATTGGGTAATGTCGAATTTGACAGTTTTATAGAAGGTTAATGGATGTATCTCTATGTTTATCGCCTTCTTAGGGTTACACCATTCTATATGAAGTGTTATAAATCAAGCTCCAAGTATATTATGAAAAATATTGAATGAAATAGAAAATTTGCTGAAATTGCATCAACATGGGTTGGCCTGATGGCATATGTTTGAATTTTCTGCAGAAGATTATCGTGCACGCCATTGGAAGTACCTCTCCTTTTGAGCGTGCCTTGATCAATTTCAGCCAAAACCGCATCTAATGCTTATTAGGCGGCAAAAAACGAGAATGGCCTTAGGTTTTATCCTAAGAAATCGTAAAGGTTCGTATAATGGAAGCTAGTCACGGATGGATTCTCTTGGTTTTCCATCGAACAAATCATTCATAGATTAGCGCAAGCAGTACCTCATTCCTGTAATTAAACTGAAATATTTGCATGAATTGAATCACAAAAACTACAGTCTTTATATTCAAAGTTAGGTTAATTATTTTACTTCGCATTGACAGTAGAATTTCACGCTGATTCCTGAAGATTATACAGAAGAGTTCTTTCTAGTTTCTTCATATTCGATCTTTAAATTATGAACAATTTCAATGACACACCCAATAAAGTGGAAAACATTAAATCTCACAATGTGATGACAGATATTCAGCCATTATTCACAAGATAACATCAAATTAATTGGTTACGACGATTTAATCTAAACCAGGCAATTTGTTGGAGTAACAGCTCTTGACCACCCCTTCAACCACGGTCTACCGAGCATGACCCAAAGATTTAGCCTGGTGCTTTATCATACAAATCAAGCCCACCAATCCGTGTAAAGAAGGGGATTGTAAACAAACTGTAAATGTGATATGTAACACCTAAGGTGCTTGACGACCGTGATCTTGAACGAGGTTCTATCCTGTTATTTCATACTACAATTAAAGGATGACTCGCCAATGCTTTTGTTGTTAGATGGGTATCCCTTTACGTGCTTTCTCTTCTACACAAACACGGCCGGATTGAGTCATTAAACAACAATGAGATCCGAGCTATATGAACTCTGAAAGGAATTTATTCCGAGCAACTTGGTCGGATGAATACCGAGATTGAAAAAGTGGTATTCATAGATGGATGCTGACGAAAATTGACTCTTCGTATCGAATGTCCTCCGAATTTTATAAAGTGAGAAGGAAGTCATGTTGAAGAACCTTTTTTTTCATTTAATTCTCATTCTTCTTGATTTGAGTTTCTCGCTTGGTTTAGCTTCGAGATTTTGAATTGTCAGGAGGTTCCTGTTATTGAATTTTTTCTCATTAGATAACTCAATGATTTGTTATTAATTAAAGAAGAAATACAACAATTTTTAACAGCTTGAGGACCGGTGAAACATCAAAAAAGGAACTAAAACATTCATTAAAATTGCCAACGTTTCGAATTCAAAAAATAAATTTTTTTCTCATTATTTTTTTTTTCCTGATGAAGAATCAATAGAGATTAGAAACGTTGGCAATTTTGATGAAGATTTTTGTTCCTTTCACGATGTTTAACCGTTCCTCTAAAAAACAATTCAAATTTTATCGAAAACATCCAGTATTCAATATTCAATATGCATTAGTTGAAATTATTCACCAAAAAGAATTCCACGAATTATATTATAATTCCTTCGTTCAACAAAACCGAGCCTTAATTTCTCAATCAATAAAAACGAACACCGAATTCAACACTATCTCCTTGTTCGAATCGAGCACGTTTTCCATTTTCCATTCACATCTTCTATGATCCATTGGCCTCTTCGAACGCAACACGAAATTGAATAACAGTAGTTGACTAGACAGAGATTTGAAAGTGAATTGCACGTGCCCGTTCAATCTCTTCGAGGCCCTAGAACATGGACCACGACTGTTCGTGATCGGAACGGAACAAGGATCGACTTCAACCCAACCACTTGTTGTGCATCAGTTAATACCAGGAACGTATCATGAATTATTTCTGTTAAACTCATTCATTTTTTTCACAATAATTATATATTCAACTTATCCAGTGATTCAGTTTCGAGGAAGAAGTGTGGGGAATTATAATCACCTTAATTCGCTGGAGATATCGATAAGAGGTTAGGAACGAAACCGAGAGACTCCAACACCCGAATAAGCGCGAGACTTAATTGGTACTGGACCTGTTTTGCTCAGAATTGCGGAATAAAGTACAACCCTGTGCGATCACGGACATTTTAATGTTTTCATGTCAAATATTGTGACGTTCAGTATTATCACTGTGAGTTCAAGACATTATAACTCAAAGACATCTCTTGTTCAGAATCGAGTTTGGAGAGTAAGTAAAAACTAGTACAATATTTTCAGACTATTTGTCGTCAATCATATTTATGAGTTTTGATATATAGACTTCATTTCTTATATTATACCGATCAGTCTTGGAATATTCGATGTTTTTATTCTCATTGTTCATGTGGAACTTTACCCGTTCTTCAATATGCTCATGTTTCAACATAACTGTTCGTCATACGAATGAATTGTTGTAGGAATAATAATTTTCGATTTCATAACAGAAAAATGTGGTGAGGATTCATGATCTTCAATGGTGAACTTTTTTTTCGGGAATTCATTCAATCTGGCTTGGATCGTGCTATTATTTTCAACAGTCTTTTGAACCGTTACAGTTTTGGAGTATATAATCGCTTCAAGAATTATTGACATCTCGGGAGGCTGTGGAAGATCGAAATTAAGTAAATTAAGTTGGAAATAGATTATTCAGTAATATTTTGGGTTGCTGAATTCGAGTTGGTATATGAAAAACAATTATTTGGTTTGGTGATTTTATCAAACAAATTCGGGAACAGTTGTATTGATTTTGAATACTTTTCAATTAGTTCTGAATTCTGAGTATTTCTCCAGTCTTGGGCTAACAGGGGGCAGGGTCTTCATAGATTCAGCAGATATTTCCGCTAGTTTTTTAAACTATTATTCACCTACTAAAAGTGTATTCTGATTGATAATTGGATAATTTTGGTGGAAAAAGAAGGCAAGTCATCACAGTCTGGAATAAGCAGTGGAAGGAAACCTTTAGAATACGATTATTTCTTCAAAGCGACATTGAATGACTTTATATTTTCTACAATTAAGAACAATGGATATAGATTTTCTTTTCAAAGTGGACAAAGAGCACCTGAATTTCAATCAAAGACAACATTATGGAATATCTTAAACATAAAAGTTGATTCTGAATAATTAATAATTGTTATGATCTGCCAAGAAGTTTTCAATTTGTTTTCCCTCCTCATTGATTTCATATTAATAATAATTCAAATCTATGAGACATGATCCCCTCACACCTGAGGTTTCGTAGAATGATCGCCAATCATGAGGTAAATGATCCTCTAGATCAATATAGAATACTATCATTTTGGAAATTTAGATCTTCATTGATAAGAAAAAAAGGAAGAATAACCACCGTTACAATGAAAAAGATTCAATGGGATTATGATGTTATTTCATTCAGTATACAAATTCAAATCACTACACAAAGGTATTCTGAATAATTGTAATATTTCCATTAATTATAATACTTTCCTACATGTATATTATAATTCATGACATGGACAATCAGCTTATATATCGAGGTGTCACATAACAATTGTCATGTCAAAATTCTTCATAGATAGATCTATTAATTTCTGCCTTATTATATATTACGTTTTTCCCAATCCATTCTTTTGGCCATACGCTTCGAGTACCAAAAAAATTTCTCTGTTCGTCCCAAAAGTTTTGCCACCACAGATGAACTTAATATGAATTCAATTGATTATACCACTTAAATTCTGACCTTAAATAGTTCCCTTAGAGTTATATATTGTTAGAATTTGCAAAATTTCCAATACCCACAAAGAATGAATTGGCTTCGGTGAAAGGAATATGTATCCTCATATGAAATGATATCTCAACATTGGCCTTCTTTGAATGTTTGAATAATTTCATGTGAAACCATTCCATGTTGTTCTTGCGTTTTCAAACCCGAATTTCCATGTTTGAAATGCACTCACTACAATTGATCGATAATTCGTGAATACACAATGATTGAATTAAAATACTGTTGGTATACAAGTTTATACTATCGTAATCGTATGTGAGATTTAAAAACATTTTATGCAAGCTCAAAAACTTTCAAGAAATTTGCTTTGAAATATATACATCACACTTTCTAGATTATATTTATGTTTGATTTCTGCGATGAAACTGAACAGGTATTTTTGTAACCAGAAATTAAACCTCGGCTGGACTTTCAAGGCCTACTTCGATGTCGCATGCATTCATATCGATTGTGTATACACTTTGTTTGATATAACACAAAATACTGAAGGAACAGCTTTTTATTCATGAAAAATATCATCTAACTATATCATGTCATGAAGGGACAAAGATCAACATCAGATTATCTGCTAATGAAGATACTAAGTTGATCTGTAATGAGTAATAGAGTCTTGCGGTTATTATAGCGCTATAACTGTCAACAGTAAATCAATCGTCTTGATTCAGAATAAAATATCCACTCCTTGTAATGTGACTCATTGTATATGGACATATTTATGGTTTTATATATTTTCAGTTGGTTAAACTTTCATCTAGCACAAATACTCATAAAATAAAGAGTATTTCAATTATTTCATCCTATAATGGGCGAGCTGTGGAGGATCTTTATTCGAACAAAAATAGCCAGTAAATCATATTTCATCCTAAACTGAGTTTGTAGCTTGAATCATTGGACCCATTAAACCTGAATAATTATTCCACGTTAATCGGGAATAACTTTGATATCCAAGCGAAAAATGTGCTCTTTAATACCATCACCAAGGACTAATGTTATCTTGACGACGGTAACTTAACGAGTCCTGGTACTTGATTTTATGCTCGAATAAATTTACACACTTCTACAAAAAGCCTATTAATGGAAAATCTTCCGAGGCCTTCAAATCTGAAATGCTCATAGATAGAGCCTTAATATATTGACATTTCAATTGGCTGGAAATGAGTTTTCAGTTTGTTCATTGCTGAATATTGGGCCATTAAATTATTTTACTGCCTGTCTTTATAGAGTTGTCGGGGTTTTAACAGGCGGAGGTGCATGCAAGAGTCACTGCGCGTTCGCCGTTGTACAGAGCTATTCAATTTGTCCGGTAATTTTTATTATGCCGCTTAAAAACTGCCTCAATGATAACTTATTTTATCTGCTGATAGAATTCTGAGCAGATCCGACCCTCTAGTTCAATTCATTGCCATGTTTGGTAGATGGAGGCACCTCAAAAATTCGCCCACAAGCCTGAAAATTGTTCGATATTTTTGGTTAACAGAGGATCATAACATCAACCTGAATTGAACTATTCATAACGGCACCAAAAACGACAAAGAAAGCAATTTGTGTTTGTGTTTTTCAACAATCAAATGAATATTCCAGAATCAATATTATAATATGGCTTTTATAGATTATAGAGAAATCGTCAGTCCATATGATTGATTCCCATCTCATTCGGTACACTGTGGTCCGGCAGCTGATCATTATTTATGATCTGTAGGTCGTTTATTGAAGAGTTTGTGCCATGAAGCATTCACCATTATTGCTCTTGAATGTTTCGAAATGAAAGAATGAGTGATGCTACATCTCCTCAAAATCGATTCGTGAAGAAACTCTAATCGAAATAATGGAATGATGAAAAGAAAATCTCGCTCATGATATGTTGAAAACCAAGGAATCAAATAGAAAAAATCATGAAATTTGATGAAGAATGAAAAATGTTTCACTGCAAAACTTTGCTTCTGATCAATTTCATGCATTTCCAACTTCTAGATTGTATAAAACTGAAGCTAATGAAATATCTGAAAAAACTAAACTTCCTCACTCAACTGTGGTCTCGGACAAAATAGGTTTTTCCATTAGTTACCGCTATTCTAATGTCTTCATATTGCTGCTCAAAAATCGTGTGTCAGAAGGTCTAGAACAGTTTCATCGCTCTCTACAGATAGTAATTTAATTTTAATGCACGCTTCTCGCTGTGCTTTTTATAGTGAACCTACACCAAGATCATTATAGAGTAATGCGAATCTCGTAACAAATAAAGTTGAGGAATGCCGACTTATCTGTGAAGAAAGCACTTGCACGTTATCTTCTGTTAATTTAGTTCCTGGAAAGTAAGTCGTACCCATCATTTTCACACCTAGTTAAAGTTTTTATAATGGTATTAATCTTTTTCGCCTTGATCTCAATGACCCGCACATAATCATCTTACGTTCGGGAAAAAGTCGCCTAATTCTGTACACACACACACATTTCATGAAGATCTCTTTTATTTTCTCCTTATGATTGCTGAGTGATACCCGATATTTTGCATGCCCCGGGCCTTCCAGACTCCATCAAAACCGAATTAAATCGAGAATTATTTCCTTTTGGGATTTCGGATTTTTGAACGCGGAAAAATAATATATTTTCTTCGGCCATTATATTCCGCCAGGACGTCTCGAAGATTACAAGTTCGGGATTGAATTAATTTTAATGACGTTGTAATGTGGATTTAATGATTAAATGATCGGGGATGTGTCGGATGATGGCTGGATGTGTTGACATGCAAATGAAGGCATTTCTTATGAAAGTGATTAGCATACTGAGCTTCGAGGATGTGAAAAAAATGGTATGTAATTTGAATAAGGGTTAAAACATGATATGCTGAGAATGCCCAGATATTATAAGTGGATATTCAAGAAAGAGATTTCGTGGCAAAATTTTTTCATTTGTGTTTTTTTATGGTTATATATCAAACCAAAGGAATTCTGCTAGCAGCTAAAAAATGTTGAGTTCAAATCGTAACTGTGTTGATTTCCCAAGTACCTCTAGTCTTATCTCCTCTGAATAAACTCATTACTCTTGAATCATTTTGATTAATACCCAACAGTCCATCTCCTTAATGAACATGCATTTGTAATGTGCCTTTTCTTCAACACAATTTTCCTGGATGATGAGTTTCTCATATTTATCAAGAAAAACATGATGAAGTGCTTGTTAAGATGGCATAAATCAAGATGGATTTGAAGCACGGAGTCGAACCTATTAGTCAAAAATCTGCATCATCAACGTACAACTAACATCATTCTTCATTTGAACGAGATGACTTTGGGAAAGTAGAGAATGGCTCCTTCAAGTAGAATCTCTGATCTCCATGATCTGAATCTGTACTTATATCAAGGAAGAGGTCAAATTTTGTTTGTTAATCAGTTTATCCCTGGAACTACAAAACGTATATTGGAAAATTCTTCAACAAATAGAAAGCAACACTATACTTGAGTGACATATAGGCTATATTTCACTCAATCCTAGAGTTTGTTACAATCTCGATTATTGATGTAATCAAAAAAATATTCATTATTTTAAAATTGAGTTGATTGAAAAATTTCCAAAATATACAAATTCTTCTAATCTTCAATTGACATTATCATCAATGCTCTACTTATAATGTAAAGAAAAAAAATTTATTTATTTTATTGTTTTTATGTTTTATCATAGGGAAGGACTTCCATACCTTCTTTAATTATATTAAATACATCTGAATTGGATGCATTTCTCGAGATCCTGAAAACTTTACGGTATAGTGATTCAAACCGATTAAAAAAAATTTAATGAGAAGAGAAGCAAGTTTTTATTCATCCAGCAACCGTATACAGAAGTTGTTCGATTGCAGATTTCTTCCAGATATTAAATTACTACTTTTTCCGATCATGAAGTGTGAAACTGTTACCTCCGTAATTTCCTCGTATAAGTTCAGATATTCCCCCAAACCTCCGGAGCCAATGCGATAATCATCGTGATATCCGAGACGTATCTTTAAACGCAGGCCAGAAAATGAAATAGTGATCGTTATTCCGTGAACATTTTTCCAAATGAAGGCTCGATGATTATAGACAAATGCAGTACAGTTACATGTAATTATATCACTATTTATTGATCGGCAATAAAGTAGCCCGTAAGGTAGAATTAGGATCAATTTGTTATCAGCTCGGTATTGGTCACTTCAGACCGGATAGTGGGTTATTTTTTATTATTCTATGGTTAAATTACACGCTCCAGTACGGATTTCTACGAGATTGATGATTACTGATTTTAAAATATCTTCCGAATTTCCAATTAACCGTAGTAAACTACTGATTAACACTTGCGCGAGAAGTTCTTGGATTTATGTTGCCAAGAACATTATCGTCCAACTGGTTCGGATTTTTGATCGTGAGGAAATATTTCAAACCCATTGAAGAGTTTAAGTTTAATGAGAGTTTTCATTGAAACTTTCCTTTTTTCTAATGAAATATGAGAAATTCTCAATATTCAATTATACAATATCACTTTCCTGAATTGTAAAAGTGCAAAGCAGTTTACAGACTAATAACGAGAGCTATAACATTAAATTCACACCATTGTTGGAAACATAAATGAAAGAATCTACGACAACATCTTTCAGAACAGTGTGAAGATTGGGTCAACGTTTTGTTTTTATGATAATTTATGAAGCAATTCTCACTGAACACTACTAAAAGCTGATAGCGTGTCAAAAATGTGATAAAATCATGTCTTCTTGGAACCGAGAGCCACTGATCATCTTAACAGTACCGAAACAACACCCAGATTTTTGATTCGACCATCCCACAAATGATGAATAGCCGTTCCATTAATTGCCTTTAAATTGGCTCGAAAATATAGCTTCATTAAATGATTGAGACACTTCTGAAAGTTATTATTGCTTCGAGTTTGAAATATATTGATGGTTGTTAGAATTTTAATTAGCCAGATGGATCGTCTACTGTATTTTAAATTGAATGGGGTTCATTGCTTTCAACTGCAAGGATCAAATCTAAATGTGCTCCTTATTATATAATTCATTTCTTAGTTTTCAATTCTCCTGAGTCTTCGTTAGTTTTTTCAACGCCTCTCAATCAAACCTCTTTCAAGAATTTTTTCTGAACAAGTTCGAACACTTTCTTCTAACAGAATATTCAGAAGTTTTGAAGAAGAAGAAAAATGAGGTACCTTTTTGATTTTATGAGTGATAACTTGAACCAAGTGATCAATCAAAAAATTGTAAAAAAAATCTGAAAAAAACCTACTAAAAATCCTGGAAGGAACTTTAATTTATTTTTCAAACTTACGTGGCATGCATAAAAAAAAAACGTCAAGTTAGTTTAATCTTTGATCAAAAAACCACTTGTCAATTTCAAATGAGGGGTTATTTCCACCACGATTGATCTGTAAATAAGTTCATCACCTCCAAGAGAATTAAATATTCATTGTTCAACTACTTATGAGCAATTAATAGTATCCGTAAACAAACACTATAACTCCCTGTCTCTGTGCTTCAGAACAAGCTGAGTGGCCGAGAGGGAACAGTCCATTATTGGTATTGCGGGGAGGTCACTTGAATAATTTTCACGTTTTCTCATATTAAGTTGATACCTAATTATTATTGTGAATGTTTTGCTGAAAGAAATGAATTCAGAAAGTGAAGATGATAGGAACGCCCAGTAGGCGGCTCCCTCAGAGTCAGCTGTCATCCTTCAGTCTACAGTGTTTATGTTTTCATTAATTTCATTTTCAATAACATTATCATTATCATTCAGATCAATTTCAGATACTTGAATTAAAATAAAAGTCAACGGTAAGAAAAGATTTCAATCGAATTCCCTATTTTCGTGAATACTTATTAATGTTTTTCTGACAGTTCATTGGATTTTTGAGGTGAAATATACGAACTCAAATTAGGAATCTCAATACCCCTATTGGCATTGAGGATGGTTTTTCACCCCCTTATTTTCGAGACCGGGGTGGAGAGGAGTGTTTTGTGGAAAAATTACACATGAAATTGTTATCATTTCGTTATAAATTATTCGTGAATCCAATTATATTTTTATTCTTGTGGGGATTCTCGCCAGTATTATTGAAATTCAAACGACCCTAAGAAAGAAATTAATTCTTGATAATTTGAAGAATGGTTTCCTGAAAATGCATTAAAAGTAAAAAAAAAATTCATATTTTCAGTAAGGTTCGCGCATCCCGTGAAAACTTCTTCGAATAAAATAACGAATAATCCCTACGAAAACGCAGACAAAGATGAACATACAACATACAACCATTTATATCCCGACAAACCATTCATGTATTTCTTGTGAATCGTCGGGCGATTTTTCATTCATAAAATTCGAAAGAATCTTCCAGTTTTAGCACGTGCTTGATTATTCGTCACAAGACCCTTATATTGTGAAACAAACATATAAACAAGCGCGGGATTATGGGTCCGATTTGACAAGCACGTACAGTTGCGATTGCTCAAGAACGCTGGTGGAACAAAGGGGGGCCTGGTACATCGTTATCACGTAACATCGAACACGGGTACTTGCGACTCGAGTTAACACTAGTTGACAATGATGGACAATTGATCGTATGCGGTCGCTGCTTGTTCCTCAGTCAGATCCAAGATGAAATGACAATTAAATCCGCTTCAAGAGTGCTAACTAGATCGATAATTCATCAGGAATGTCAATTGGAGCAAATAACGTAATTATCATCGGTTTGATCTGAAACATCAAGGTATGCGCTATTGAATAATAAATAACTTTGTATCGTTTTTTTTGAGCCCAGACTTGGATTTTTGCCGCGAATCATTTTTTTTTTTCAGTTCGAAAGTATCGCAACTATGAAGTCACCATTCATAAATGCGCATTTCAAGTGGCTTTATTGATTATAATAACGAATTATTGAAGGAAGCGGTGAAAACTCATCAAAATAAGACATTATACCAAAAATCGTTAATATAAAATATTCATCAGGGCCAAGTATTTCGAAATCAAAGTTACTCACGAATCTGAGGAATTCCCAGTCCGGATCTGACGAAAGGTTCGTATCGATATCTGAATGTATAGGTATAACCAGCTGTCTGTGGTCGGTATACCGGAAATCATCAATGATGCATATGATTTTTGATATGAAGTTTTCCGATCTCAACCCCTGTGATTTCTTCCTTTGAGGTCATTTGGAAACATTAGTGTACGGTGAGGTGAATAGTGCGAAAGAACTAAGCATCGAAAATGCTTGTGACATAATTCCGTGAGCAAACTGATGTGATGGTTGCTGCATTTAACATTCTTAATTACGCCGGGCGAGACTTTGTGCACATCAAACGAATGGTAAACATTTCGAAAATTCCTGTAAACAGTTTGGATTAATTTTATCGGTGAGTTTGTGAATTTCTCAATTTTTGTAGGACCTTTTTTCACTCCTCAGTTTGAAGAATTATACCGTTCAGGAAAAATCTCCTAATAAAAGTAGAAAAAGAATACACAAACTTGGTATAAATTGTAGTGCTTAGAAAAGATCGCGCTCTTTATTTACCTTATGAAGGAATAACACAATACAGTGTCGTATTAACATGATGATGCCCACGTTGTTTTGCAGTTTTTTCAAATTGAATATTTCATATAACCAACTTCCGGCAAATTGATCTCTTTTTATGAGATCTAGCACCTGTCAAAAAAAAGCCTCACCTTAAAAAGCCCCCTTTAAATTTTGGAATTAATCGACTCTATCATAAAAGCCTTTTGAAAGTTGCATACACTGAATAAATCTTGTTTAGCTAAAAGTATTTTAATCCATGGTTGAAGTTGTTTGGGATAAAATATCGATTGGAAAGCGACAGAAAAATTTTGTGCATCTCTACACCGTAATTCCGTAATCAAATTCGTTAATATTAGTCCGAAACCAGGAAAAAAATTCTTTATATTTTCACTGGAGTCTCCTTACTGGTATTCAACGAATTTCTCCCTTATTCGGTAGAATAATGTGAAGATACTCTATAATAAATAAATTTTCCCCCGATTGCAGACTTCTATTCGCCTAGTCACTCTTCAGACAGAGTGCATTATAAAGACGCCTCGATAGTCTTCTTGAGTAGGGACCGGACTGGGGTGCCGTAGGCCTGGGTTCGAATACCGGCGTGGATTTTGTGAATGTCTGAAGAATTGTGGGAGTGTCCTAAAAATTGTAATTAATTGATGGCTGAATATTGCAATCAATAAGGTCGAAAAGCTGAAATTAAAACAAATGCATTTCAAAGATGACACACATGGAAATTACCCCCAAAACCACGTGGTTCATTCAATAGGAAATATCTGTATCTAAGATTAGATGATGAGGCAACAATATAATTCTTATTTAAACTTACCTGATGATTTGAACATGTTTTCTTATCAAATTACTGAACTTACCTGAAATTAAAAAAAAAATTAAATTAAAACTTCTAAAAAAATCGGAAATATGAATATATAATGTCAGGAATATAACTCTTTAAAAATGTTTCGGTATGGAAATGAAAGTTTGTATGTATTTTTCATAATAAAAAGAAATGGAATATGATGGGAGACTTTGGATATGGAAAATAGTTTCGAAAATAATTGATTTTGTCGTTCGATGTGAAAAAAAAAGTATTTGCTTCAAATTATATTTTTTTCCAACAAAAAAAATGTTTGGAGGTCCAGGGATTGTTGAAAAAAATTGATTGCATCCTTCGATCTTTTTTTTGTAGAAAAAATATTTAGTTTAAATAATAATTTTCCCCACCTAGAAAATTCTCATCGGTGTACGCCCTTTTCATTTGCCCTATGCATCAAAATAATTGTTTCAATGATTTCTCATAAACGGCATGTCGAATTCTTTTCATTTTTGAGCGCTCGTTCTACTTACACGAGGGCTATATCATTTCGTCACGATGTCTGTATTTTTCGGATTTTGAGCCGAAAATGGTCTCAATCGACTATGTTCGACTCACTGATGACGAATCCTTCGGAAAATTCGAGTCTGTTCGTGCGGCCGGCCGTCCGTAAGCACGATAACTCTTGAACGGAACAACCTAGAGACTTGAAATCTTCAGTGTGGGTTCAGTTCCCGAATGCCTCGGTTGAGTTCGTTAATGGGCCAAATTCCACCAGGGGTTCCGTAAATATGGCCGTTCAAAGTTTTGTTCCCCTGATTACTTGAAAACTACAGATTTGATCGAGATGAAATTGTGCACTCAAATGGAGAATGAGGTGTTCAAGCTACATGTGAAATTTTGTCCAGATCAGATGACCAGAACCATAGAAACCATAGAAAATTGTAACTTTTGAACGGAAACGCCTACGGACTTGAAATTTTCAGGATAGGTGTGGATCTCGAATGTCGTGATCACGTTCATCTATGAGCAAAATTATACTAGGGGTTCCGTAAATATGGTCGTTTGAAATTTAGTTTTCTTGATAATTTCAAAACTACAGATTCGATCGTGACGAAGTTTTGTATACTAATGGAGAATGATATATGCAAGCTACATTTCTCCAGAACACATGACCAGAACCATAGAAACCATAGAAAATTATAACTTCCGAACGGAAAGGCCTAGGGACTTGAAATTTTCAGGATAGGTGTGGATCTGAAATGTCGCGTTCACGTTTTACAATGAGCAGAATTATACTAGGGGTTCCTTAAATACGGTCGTTTGAAATTTTGTTTTCTCGATCATTTCGAAACTACGGATTCGATCGAGATAAAATCTTGTATTTTAAATGAGAATAATATATTAAAGCAACATTTTGTCCAGATCGCATGACCAGAACCATATAAACCATAGAAAATTATAACTTCCGAAGGGAAAGGCCTAGGAACTTGAAATTTTCATGGTGGGTTTGGATCGGTCACGGTAAATATGGCTGTTCAAAATATTCTGTTCCTGATAATTTCGAAACTTCCGATTTGATTGGAATGAAATTTTGCACCTAGATGAGGAATAATGTATTCAAACTACGTGCGATGTCCAGATCGCATCACCAAGACCATAGATAATGTAGAAAATTCTAGCGAATTATCGAAAAAAAATTGGTCAGCTGAAGCACACACAAAGTCTGGAGTTTCGTCTAAGTTTGAGAATTTTTCTGACAGCTGTCAAAATTCCTTCAATTGATTTCCAAAACTGGAAAATGCGAATCTACCCACAAGGTGGATGTACGAGCGCTCAAAAGCTCCTGAATTCGCGGCAGTGCTTTTCGTAATTTTTGAATGTACATTCAGGCGTTAATGCAAAAGATTTTCCTCGAAAGTTTTCGAAGGAAAATTCAATATTTTTGCGTGCAATTCAATCCATCCAAGGCGGATAATTCAAACTTACTTCGACAATCACTGGCGATAAAAAAGAAAAGAATTGAATATTGATATACCTTTCAATATCAGAAAGTTGTTCTCATCGCTTCCTTAATTTAAATTTAATTCATCACTTTTCAAATTGGATATATGTTCATGTATAAATATGTATTCGAAAGGTTATGGATTAAAATCAAATTAACAAATCGATGGCTAATGAGAACAACTTTTCGATATTGAATGAAATTTCAATTTTTTCCTTTTTCATCGCCAGTAATTGTTGGAGTAAGTTTGAAGTATCCGTCTGGGATTACAGGGAAAAATATTGAATTTTTATTCGAGAACGTTCGAGGAAAGTCTTGTGCATACATGCCTGAATGTACATTCGAAAAATCAGAATTAAAAGATATCGTTGAAACAATAATTTTGATGCAATGAAAGTAGTGTACACCCTTGAGTTCAATTTTGGCCATCCTTCATAACCCTAAAATACTTTCAGATCATCAGATAACTACTGCTCTTGACTCCATGGACGGTAAGAAAATAAACTCATACCCAATAAAGGCATATCGGATCAAACTTATCCATACACCAGTCAGAAACGTCTTAGCGCTACTAAAATAAGCATAACTCAATCACCCGACTTATCTCCCACAGGACATTCTCTACCATACGATATGATTAATATTCCACTGATTTAATGCCCCATTGAAACTTAATGCCCCGTGAGAAAATGTATCTCCAGATTCAATTACCTCGCCGAATAACGAATCAACGAATGTGTAAGGCGATTAAGGTGCATAGAAGATTAAAATATAAACTGCCTTAATGCAGCAAATAAAAAGCCCTTTACTGTCAATGCGTCTTGTTACAGCTGTCAATGGACGGAGGCTCACTTTATAAAGCTGTTTATCATGTTCGAGTAAAACGGAGTGGGCGGCGGCGTCTTGGACCCATCACGGGTTTTACTCAATGAGATTCGAGTCTAGCGTTTGCGAGATCTTTAATCGATAAGGCAAGAGCACTATTTTGATTTCTAATAATTAGCATTTCAAAAGAAATCAAAAATGTATGTGATCATCTGCACAGGCTCACAGGATATCTTGGTTCCTCACCGTTATATTAAACTTTAACAGGGGAAACCTCTAAACTCCAAGTGGGTTCAAAGGGCACATCGCCGAGCCATTCACGAAACAAGTGGATAGACAAGTTATTAACCGATATACCACGTTGAGGGTCCATTGAAAATCTGATAAGGTAATTGCTTTCACAACTCAGTACCAATTATAAAAAGCAGCATGGTTTCCATCTCCAATCTTTTGACTAATAGACGAGCTGTCAAATTAACAAGGATATTTGCTAAAAGAAATATCGGGGAGATTATTGACTCCTGAAAAAATTGGTGTTCCTCCTTCTTCCGAAGTCATTATCGAGGAATTCCAGGTGTTACGGATTCCTCATGAATATTCAATAAGCTTACCATTTTGCTTTTCTATAGGCTCCGGATCCGCAGCGTCTCGGGGGTCGAATAATCATCCCAAAGGACGCGAGGTCTCCATGAATGTAAATCCAGCCCGATCCCATCGCCGGTTCACGCAAGAAATCGTTTCGATAAAGGTCGATTTTTGACAACTCGAGAAAGTCCGAAATAAATTACGTCGATCACAGATATTTCGTGACATTTCTTCCGGAATTAAATTATTCGTCTTTTGGCACATCGTCGAAAATTCTCGAAACTAGAACATTGCGAGATGAATTTGAATAAATGGGATGAGAAATTGATGCTGGCGGATAAATGTGAATATTTGAATTTCCGAATGTTTCCGGTAAGATGAACGCTATTTCGGTCAACATCAGTTAATGTGTACATTCCAAACGAATTGAAACGAAAATGAAGGTGCCGAAATCGATGGATTCAGAAGATTGATACAGAGAAATCAAGGTGAGTTCAGATTTTACAAGCAAAAAACGGGTTTTTTCGAAATTACAAGAAAAGTAATCATATTTGCGAGTCGAAAAAAAAATCACTAAACATCCACGGACCACTCAACAGACCCACCCACTCCCGGTTTTCTTCTACGACTTTTGTCACGAGAAAATCTCTATTGCCTGGTCTACAGAGGTTCATTCTTCAAAATTATGACAATGAAGAATTGAGGTTAGGTTAGGTCAAGGAGTTAATTGATAAATTAATTGAGTGAATGATATAGTTATAGTCCATTTGAGAATTATTGACATCGAAGCAGGCCATGAACGTCCAGTCGAGGTTTTATTTCTGGTTACAAAAAAGTTACTGTTTTCATCATAGAAATAAAACATAAATATAACCTAGAAAAGTGTTGAGTATACGAATTATCGAATAATTAAGCCGGAATATTTCGATTGCAGTTTCTACATGGGAGTTCAGGTTTGAAAGCGCAAAAATATCGTGGAATGCTTTCATATGAAATCATCTCATATAAAAGTCAACCATGGAAAATTGAAGATCATTCAAATAAATATTTATTTTCACTCAGGACCATGCAATATTTATTGGTATTGGAAATCTTGCAAAATTCTAACCAAATAACTATAAGAGTACCATTTTATGTCAGGATTCAAGAAGGATAATTAATGGAATTCTAGCAGGTAGCTAGTGGTGCAACAGAAAAAAATTTTTGGATACTTCGCAAGCACAGGGCCAAAAGAATGGATTGGAAAAAACGTTATAATGTATTAAGAAATAAGAGAGAAACAAAAATTAACAATCTATGTAGTACATGAAGAATTTTGACATGAAATTTGTACCGAACTATCAATGTATGAACCAATTTGTGAATTATTTATTGCTCAGTGTTGAATAGTTCAAGAAAGTCAATTTTCATTTTCATTCATTGAAACTGTCCATGAATTATTGAAAATATTATAATTGATGAGAAATTTTACAATTATTCAGTATACTTTTGAATTGAGAACAATATAGCATGTGAATTAGCAGAAGGCATGTGAACAGGGTACCATACAGTATAAGTATAATAAATGAACTCAAAATATCTATGAATGATACAAGAGCAAAGATAAAAATATTGAAAACTTTGTTTCCACGTAGTGTAGTGATTTGGATGTGTTTATTGAATAAGCTGACATAATCCTATTGATAGGCATCCTTTTGCAGGGAAGGTTTCAATATTTCAATAACCCATTTATGAAATAATTCACCATTCATAGTAATCCTTATCATTAATACCACTGTCAAGAATCGGATCACATCCAGGTAAAAATTCATCAATTGTTCCAGCATTCAAAATAGTGCACCTTCTGCCTTTAACCTTGAATATACTCGGCATACCTTTTGGATTATTTTCTAGTGTCCACTGACAAATTTGAATACCGTTTTTGAATATCCAAATTTCATCTAGATAAATGAATTTTACATTTTGTTCCATGTATTCTCGGTATTTATCACAATATCGTACTATTTTATTATATTTTTCTGTTTATCAGTGAATTTTCCTTCGATCAACTTTTTTGTATTTGTATCCAATTTTTTTATGATATAATATGATGTTGACTTCGATCAATTGAAATCTAGGTGCTCTTTGGCCAGTTCGAAAAGGATATCTAAACTGATATATTCATTGTTTTTAATTCTAGCAAAAACAAAGTCATTCAATGTCTCTTTGAAGGAATAATCGTATTGCACAGGTTTTCTTCCACTGCTAATTCTAGGCTATAATACCATGCTAATATTCTACGGACAGGGCTTGGTGAAATCTGAAAATTTAAGAGACATTGATCAATCAGAATACACTTTGAGTCGGTGAATAACAGTTTACTTGAAACACTAGCGGAAATATATGCCAAATCTTTGAAAAACTCGAAGTAACACCGACAAACTGCCTAACGTTCTCTTGTTAAGCACGATGTATCCTGGTCAATTCCAGCCATTTTAATAGCATAAGACAAAAAATACTCGAATTCAGAGCAAATTTTTATAATTACATATTCACCAATATCTTCGATAAAATCATCAAAGCAAGATTTCTATGGGTAATGTTAGTGTTATTCCTATACCAACCTGAATTCAGCAACCCAAAATACTACTGAATAGTCTATTACCAACTAAAATCCAATTTTTCACAGCCAACCGAGATGTCAATAATTCTTAAACGGAGTATAAAAATTATTGACCAGTCAATGACGATTTCGAAAAAAAATTGTTGGAACTCATCATATAAATATCTCTTCTGACTTTCTCACATACAGTACAATTTCAGAAGAAATCTAATCAAGAAACGAATTGAATTAAACGAGGGATCGGACATCTGAAAATGGGGTTTTTAACTAGTCGATACCTCCTTAGGAGAGCCAACATTGTGGATTGAATCTTTTTCTCCGGTGTCTATTCCTGTCTAAATTGGTTCAAAATTCCATCTACAAAAAGCCGAAATGACAGACACTTTTTTATCGTCGAACTTCTCGGAAGATGCCACTAATTGACACTTGAAAAACGACGTCAGATGTTACGCCATTCGATGTAAAAGTGGCAGAGATCAGTGAGGAACACCTATTAAGCTCATCACGAAAAAAGACGTAATGTTCTTTCATGTTCTTAATGCCATAAAGTCGCAATTACAAGATACGAAGTAGGCATTCATTACCTTAGGAGCGACTCTGTATCGTCATTTATTCACTTTGAGTCTTCAAGAAATTGAATAGCTCACTCGACTTCTAATACGATTATATTATTGCGTTGGGTTTTTCTCCTCTTCTTCCAACCGTCGTATATAGAAGACAGTTGGTCCGATGATTGTTGTTAATCTTGTGTGATGTGTTGTTACATTGTCAGTTTACTGCGAGGTTTTTGGTTTCGTTTTCTTTGGAAGTTTGCTCTTCGGAGTCTCGATTTTCCTGCCTCGACGGTCGTATGTCTGCGAGAGTTATGTGATGCGATTTTTCATTTTATTGAATCCGCGAACAGCTATGTTTTTACCACGATTACTATCTTATAGTTTCTGAAGAAAGAATACAGTATCTACAACGGAAATGTTTCAAACATAAATACACACTTTTCTCTCTGAAGAATTCTATTCTTATATTCAGGTACATATGTAGTTTGAAAATTCTTGTGGAATAGACTATGATGTCCTATTATAACATGCTTGTTGTTTTATCATCTGAACCTATTGACGCTCCTGAATGAGCTCATTACCGCAAAGAACACTCGACCCAAGGTCTCCGATGTATCGACCAAAGAAAAATTCGTGGTCAAACCCACATCCATATCGGTATAGAAGTGGAGAGCTTATACCTTTCACGCTCTCCTTAATTTATGGTGTACAGAACCGTAAGTCAGTAGTTGACGTTATTATGATACACTGCAGATTTACCCTTTACAAAGGCCATTATTAAGCATAAAGCTTCTCACTCCAGTGGATATTTCCCGGATACCGGCTACTTTATTATTGCTTGGTAGCGTTTTAAATTCAGAGTTGATTAACTAACATCAGCAGCCGAGGATTTATCTAATAAAAATGAGATGGAGTAGACGTTATGTTATCCTCTTGAAATGAATCGGGCCATATCACGCAAGTAAATCTGGGCGACAGTACTGCGGTTAAAAACACTCCTGTGAAACTGAAGACATTATGGCTATCTCACTCTTCTACTTATGTGCAATATCCACATTGCAGCTTTACCAAGAGAAACGCATTCAAAACATTTTGAATAACATCTGAGTCTACGTAGGTTTTACAACGTTCAGTTGATTTGCGATTGAATCTATACAGCGGAATAACATTAAATGAGAATAACATAACATACGAATAACATAACCTAAGAATGACATAACATAAGAATAACATAACATAAGAATAACATAACATAAGAATAACATAACATAAGAATGACATAACATTAGAATAACATAATATGCTATGAAATTTTACGTTAGACCCAGAGGAATAACGCAGAGTGAAAGAGCAACAATAATTTCAGTTTTGATGCATGTGACGAAAAAGATATGTCATCATCGTTAAATGTGGAATTCGATTATGAAAATACGATCAGAGTAACAATAAATCAGGTGAAGAGAATCCCTACTTTTGACATAAAATTATCAAAAAAAATATTCTCAAGTTAATTTGATCTCAAACAATTTTTGGGCGCTCGTACTACTTACACGAGGGCTATATCATTTCGTCACGATGTCTGTACTTTTCGAATTTTGAGCCGAAAATGGTCTCAATCGACTAGGTTCGACTCACTGATGACGAATCCGTTGAAAAATTCGAGTCTGTCCGTCCGGCCGTATACACGATAACTCTCGAACGGAATGTCCTAGAAACTTGAAATTTTCAGGGTAGGTTCGAATCTCGAATGTCGCGGTTGAGTTCGTTATAGGGCAAAATTCGCTGAGGGGTTCCGTAAATATGGCCGCTCGAAATTTTGTTTTCCTGATTACTTCGAAACTACAGATTCGATCGAAATGAAATTATGCACTCTAATGGAAAATGAGGTGTTCAAGCTACATGCAGAATTTTGTCCAGCTCGCATCACCAGAACCATAGAAACCATAGAAAACTGTAACTTTTGAACGGAAACGCCTAGGGACTTGAAATTTTGAGGATAGGTGTGGATCTTGATTGTCGTGATCACTTTCATCTATGAGCAAAATTATACTAGGGGTTCCGTAAATATGGTCATTTGAAATTTAGTTTTCTTGATAATTTCAAAACTACAGATTCGATCGCGACGAAATTTTGTATACTAATGGAGAATGATATATTCAAGCTACATTTCTCTAGATCGCATGACCAGAACCATAGAAACCATAGAAAATCATAACTTTCGAACGGAAAGGCCTAGGGACTTGAAATTTTCAGGATCGGTGTAGATCTGAAATATGGCGTTCACGTTTATTAATGAGCAGAAATATACTAGGGGTTCCGTAAATACGGTCGTTTGAAATTTTGTTTTCTCGATAATTTCGAAACTACGGATTCGATCGAGAGGAAATTTTTTATTTCAAACGAGAATGATATATTAAAGCAACATTTTGTCCAGATCGCAGGACCAGAACCATAGAAACCATAGAAAAGTATAACTTCCGAAGGGAAAGGCCTAGGAACTTGAAATTTTCAGGGTGGGTTTGGATCGCGAATTTCACGGTCACGTTCATCAATGAGCAAAATTAGACTAGGGGTTCCGTAAATATGGCCATTCAAAATATTTTTTTCCTGATAATTTCGAAACTACTGATTTGATTGAAATGAAATCTCGTCCAGATCGCATCACCAAGACCATAGATACCGTAGAAAATTCTAGCGAATTATCGAAAAAAAATTGGTCAGCTGAAGCACTGACAAAGTCTTGAGTTTCGTCTTAGATTGAGAATTTTTTTGACAGCTGTCGAAAATTCCTTCAATTGATTTCTAAAACTGGAAAATGCGAATCTACCTACAAGGTGGATGTACGAGCGCTCATAAGCTCCTGTCTTCAAGGCAGTGCTTTTCGTAATTTTTTTAATCAACATGAATCAACTACAGTCAACTGTAATATTAGTGTTTTAGACTCTCTGCGCTTCAGCTTATTCTCATTATATGTTATCCGATTGTATAAATATGGACATAAGGCAAATCAGTTCATTTCTACATATCTATACTTATGCTATATGTTATGCTATGTTATTTCAGTGTACCTATACATTTATTATCTTTGCTCTCTTACTAATAGTCAAAACCAACGTTATTGCTCTACCAAGAGAAATGTAGATAATCGAAACATTTTTGTATTAAATCTGAAGTGACTTCATTTCTTTTCGAAGACTGGTATGTATATTTATATAAAAAGATGTGGAGATAGCCCCTCCATTTTTGTTACCGAGCTTCAATTCTTGGGCTTATTCTTTTTATATGTTATTCCATTGTCCACTTTAATATTTATTTAAGTGATTACAGGCGAGTAGGTTCTCTCTCTGATGTCTTTTATGTTATGTGTTATGTTATGTTATTCTTTTACTTATAGTCAATAACTACATTATAGCTCTATCAAGGGAACGGCATTCGAAAAATTTGTAATTAAAACTAACCAGAATGACTTTGCCTCTTTCCGACACCTGTTATATTTATATGAAAAGGGTAGGGGGGTGTAGTTTTCAAGCAGGGCAAAGTGCTCTTGAATTCTTGAATGCTATTGATCTATAGTTATAGTTCAAGAATTTCAGTTTTCTTTCTTCGTAATTTGTTTTGATCAGTTGAGTTCAACAGAGAAAATAATCCAAAAGGAAGATCTCCCTTCTTCTTCCCGAAACAGTCCTCCTAAACCAGCTCACCGTATATTTCAGGACATATGCAATTTACCATACAAGAAAGAGGGGGTATTGATTTCAATGTCACGAAATGGAGTATAAATATTGCCTTACGTAGGTGTAGATTCAATATCTTAATTACAACACGACTGAAAGTTTTAATCATAAACATGTTTCATCCAGCCTCTTTGTCTCTAGCGACTTATCTCAGAATTGGTGGTTGGTCGTTGATTATGATTGAGTGCAACCGCTAGCGATGTATGGATGTGGTTGAGAACGTTTCAATCGTTAATTTTCAACTTTTTTGTCGAGCAAGTTTAGAACCAATCAGGGATGAATGATCAATTCAATTTGGTCCATTTTCTTTGGGATAGTTTTGAAATTTATTCCTGAGACAAAGGCAACTTTGTCTTTTTGTGTTTTGTATGGCAGGTAAATATGATTTTTTATGTGTATCCTTAACTGAGTGGTTTTCTCGATATGCAGAATGCTCTTTTCCTGAAGCAGATCCACCTGTATGTTAATTGATCAATGGCGTCCTCCATAATTACCAATAAATTCCACCAATGGCGCATACACGATCGGGGCAGTTTATTAGCGCGAGACACGTGTGCATCCTTTCAAATCTATATAGATTTATTGAGAAACTCATCCAACTGTAAATATAGAAATGCCCGAGAAGAAACGCTTGATTCGTTATAGATTTTCCAGAAGATCGTTAGTAAGAGATCTGCTTGTCACAGGATGTACGTAAGTGTATTTTGTATGGGTTCAATATATCAATGTTGTTAGTAATTGGAAGAACGACGACCTGGCCATTCGTCAATCCTCCACAATTTTACTTTCAAGAGTGTTTCGTACCGGTAGAACGAAAGTTTAATGATGGAAATATATGACTGGCGTGCGATCGCCAAATGAGCGGAAATGTTTGGATTAGGTACGGCAACTTGGCTGGATAGCGTCAGAAATGGCTTTGGAATTCAATTCATCCATTACCACATCTGCAGATTCCGCATGGGAAGGAGACTTGTCAGTCGACACATCAGGGAAGTAAGGTGAAAATAAATGTTGGGATCCTTCCATTCCAGCTCATTAGGAGTGTCGAATTCTAGTGAAAGGAGAAATCAAAGTGGAATGCAGATTATTTTTCCTCAATCGATTCCAGAAATACAACAAAAATTGCTGTGCTACCTGTGATCAAATGAGCACCAGCAACACTTGGAAATCATTTGATTGAGAGAGAGAGAGAGAAAATGTTGACACAATAAATAACCATGCCCTATAAACTATTCTTTACATGCCAGAAAAAAAAAATAGTGTATAATAACGAACATAAATAGTGAAAATGTCGTGAGCAATAAAATCGCCTCTTAGAGCTTGAGGTTCGAACTAAATGCTACTTTGTCACCTAATGAGGCCATTCCTACGATCTCAATCAGATCAACCGTGATACAATCACCTCGAGGAACCAAAGTGTGCAGCCTTATAAGCTAATCTATGTAAATAGGAACAGCAAATATTGAAATACATTCACCTTGAGATTATGTGGTCAATTCATGTATCAAGTTCAAGTAACATTATATGAAAGATACGGTGTAAGTGCACAGTGGCACGCCACCGTTGATTTCCTTAATTATAATACTCGCAATAATCAGGCAAAAATCATGGGTATATCAGGTGTGTGAAGAGTTTTCAGTTAATCTGCATGTTGCTGAGGTATATCCAGCAAGATCAGGTTAGGAATCGGAAACAGTTAATTTTGAACCAACGGTACTTTCTGAAGTCTCCTTCAGTCAGACATTGGGTTCCAAAAGGTCCTTCAATTTCAAAGGTCTGGTGAACCACAATAAGGGACATCAAATCAACGACATCAAATATCTCGAATTACCTTGGAAATTTCAAAACTCCTTTCGAAAGTGTACAATATTCAATCAATTCTTCATACAGTCCAAGCCAAAAAGCAGAAAAAGTCATAAAAATCTGCCAGAATGACCTTCACCTCATACCCAATCACGTGATGATATTCTCGAGGGAGCATCATTCTCGTATTTCCGATATCCTGGAAGGTTAGCAACCGCCATCAATCTTCGTAGCATCGAACTAGAAAGCCCGATATCTTCGCAATCCGATCCTGATGTGTGAGTTTTTGTCATCCTTGCCTACCAACACAGTCATTAGCGCTTCCTGGGGCTAAATGGAAACGAGGCATAGCGCAGGCACGTGCTGCAGAAAGAGTAAGAAGACTACGAATGGAGCCTCGGGTTATCTCCGTAGTGCATTCCATCTGATTAAAACTAGCGCACACTTCCTTGCACTGCCCCCAGCCGATCATTTATGAAAACGGACTGAATTAGACCAAGGTCATTGTCCTTGCACTTGAACACAGAAATACCTCCCGCAATGTTTCTAATGGTTTTTATGCTTCTATGTTAATGATGCTCGTACTTATGCTAATTAACGTGCCAGGAGGGAGCTTATTGATGATTGCAAAAAATGAGACAGTCATTAATAAACGTAGGAATACTATTTCGTCGGTTTATAATGAAAATCTTTATCAGTACATCGCATCTTTGTATGGTATGTATGCTTGATTGAGAAATCGTGATCAAGTCTCACAATGAACATGAACATGTAATACAATCGTAAAATATACCGGAGAATGACCGGGAGTGTTAGTAAACACGATAACAATATTTCTTTAGGCTCAAGGAACACCGAGGGGCTTCGGATACCGCCCTGGGGTAGTCCAATCTCTACCAACGTCAAAGAGTATCTCTGATAATTTCCATAATGAAACTCGCTGGAACACTAATAATAGACTTGATGGATGTAAAACCTTGTTGTCGCGTGTCTATCAAAGACACAATATAGTTTCTCGAAGGTGTAAAATAGCAACCGCAATAGATATTGTAGTAGACAAGTTACGTAGTGTGAATAAAGCAAAAGCTTTCCAGACTTGGCGCATTTATCTGGTATATGGCTATCTAAATTAGATGTCTCGCTGGACAGTGAGAAAATACTTATCATTAAGACTGAATGCGATTAATTGTAAGAAGCCGTAAGACACCGGCCAAACGGCTACTTTTTCATTATGCTAATAGGGACAATAAAAAGAGGAGTTCTTGTTCAAGGTGTGTTATTCCTCTAATTGGATTGGACCAACCTAGTTTAATACATATGAATTCAATATTCGGTTTTTACGTTCATTTTTCAAGTGTGGAACTTTTTTATCGCATTAATTTCTCGTCGTTTTTGGATTTTAGATGGGGGGAAATTTATCGCTCGATTGGCAAGATGAATTAACGACAAATCATTTCCTTACAGCCACAATTTAACATTTTTTCGTGACCATTATCACTCGAAATCAGCAATTTAGAAGTGGGCTTCTTTTTCATTTATGGCGGTGTGAATTGATTAATTGGCAGTGGAAGTACAGGAAACACTTGTCTTTTAGATGTTGACAAGAAAAAATGTTAAAACTAATATAGCTTCGAGAGAACCCAACATTGCAATTTGCTTGAGCGAAGGCCGAGCACTTTTGTCAAATATAAGTTTTTGAAGCAATATGAGTGAAGAAAAAAAAGCACTGCCGTGAAGTCAGGAGCTTTCGAGCGCTCGTTCATCTACCATGAAGGTATATTCGTATTTTCCAATTTGAGAAACCAATTGAAAAAATTTTCGACAGCTGTCAAAAAAATTTTCAAACTAAGGCCAAACTCCAAATTTCACATCAGAGCTTTAGGTGACCAAATTTTTTTTCGATGCTTCACTAGAATTTTCTACTTTATCAATGGTCTTGGTAATGCGATCTGGACAAAATTTCGAAAGTAGTTCGAGTACATTATTCTTCATCTATGTGCATAATTTAATTCCAATCCAATCAGTAGTTTCGAAAATATCAGAAATATTTTGAACGGCCATATTCACGGAACCCCTAGTCTAATTTTGTTCATTCGTGAAAAAGGCCGCGATATTCGTGATCCAAACCTACCCTGAAAATTTCGAGTCCCTAGGCCTTTCCGTTCGAAAGTTATAATTTCCTATGGTTTCTATTGTTCTGGTCATGCGATCTGGACAAAATTTTGCATGTAGCTTGAACACATCATTCTCCATTTGAGTACCATCTCATCTCGATCGTATCTGTAGTTTCGAAGACATCAGGAGAACAAAATTTTGAACGGCCATATTCACGGAAGCCTTGGTGGAATTCTGCCCATTAACGAACTCAATCGCGGCATTCGCAAACTGAACACACA
Source organism: Aphidecta obliterata (assembly GCA_963966015.1). Taxonomy (NCBI): domain Eukaryota; kingdom Metazoa; phylum Arthropoda; class Insecta; order Coleoptera; family Coccinellidae; genus Aphidecta; species Aphidecta obliterata. Next base: position 12,156,767 of record OZ014433.1, on the reverse strand, counting down.
CTCAAGTCTCTACGTTGTTCCGTTCGAGAGTTATAGTGCTTACGGCCGGACGGACAGACTTGAATTTTCCAACAGATTCGTCATCAGTGAGTCGAACTCTGTCGATTGAGACCATTTTCGGCTCAAAATTCGAAAAATACAGACATCGTGACGAAATGATACAGCCCTCGTGTAAGTACAACGAGCGCTCGAAAAAATGTTGCCAAATTCATCCCCCAATAAGCTAAAGCACTTTTTCTCCCATAAAATAACCACAAAGTACTTTATATGTTGAAAAAATGGAGTCGTCACTTGGACGAATTTTTAAAAAAATCGATCATTCTATTTTAGTTGTGTTCATTATTATCAGGACAAGGTTTGTACAACGAAATATTTCCCAAAACCGTACGGAAAAGAAAAAAAAAGCTTTCCTTTTTCCTCCGACCAAGCGAACAATCATAGATTACTTATAATTCATGAGAATTTTGACAAAAAGTGAAGTTTATCGTGTTTTTAGAAATTGCTCAAAAGTTTATCACTGTGTTTGATTCATATCGTTGTGTTGTGGGATAGTTATTGTGATTGATAAAAATGCCATATGCGAGGTGTCCAAATATTGATCGATCTCAGCGCTCAAAAAAATGTTGCCAAATTCATCCCCCAATAAGCTAGAGCGCTTTTTGTCCCATAAAATAACCTACTTTATATGTTAAAAAAAATGTCACTTGAACGAATTATAAAAAAAAGTTTTATATCACAACCTTCTATTTATTCTATTATATACTTGAATTCGTCCACAAACAATAACGAGAGACCGTGTCTACAACATTATCCTTTATACTATACTCTGAAATACGTTGAAAAACGGGGCCATGTCGAATTTCTCAATTTCAACGAATGCTCATCCACTCGTCCTTTATTGCCCTCATACGTCAGAAAAAGATGTTATCCTTTCGAAAGCAATGCATAATTTCGTATTCCAAGAGAAGAGCGAACAATTTTTTACTCCTCTGTACCGGCGTTACGATTAGTGAATTTTATACGGTAATTCGTCTTAACAGGTGCCTTATGATGAAAGCCAGAAAATAGCCTTGGCAGAAATGAGTACCTTCTCACTGAAATGTCAGTATTATCGGGGTGTATTCATGAATTTAACACGAAAAAATCAACTTTTGAAAACAAACCTACTAGAGATACAACGCGGTTCAACGATCAGAAGCCGAAATAAGTATAGTCCAACTTTTTGGCCAGCTGGCTTCAGGATCACTTATCCTTCGAAATTATTGTTTCCTCATAAGAATCATATTATTTCAAATTCCAGAAATCAACACTTATGCACAGTAATGATTACAGAACACTGCACTTTAGCAGTACTAGCTATAAATAGCTTAGTTTGGATGAATTCCCCGTTACTCCACCATGAAATATTTCAGATTTTACCTTTCATAAAGATTCCGAGAATATTTCAAAGATAATGTGACTTAAGACCATAGGTTATCACCGCCAAGATGTGAAAGTACTCGTGCTTGCAATCTAAATGTTGGACAATACAGCGAATTCTACGGTATAAAAGCGTTCATCTCCTTATGGGTCAAAGGCGACATTCATTATTCCGGAGAAATAACTGGCGATGACAGGCGACTTTCTGAAAAACGTTCTTTCAGTATGATACTACTTCCAACGGAGTGTATCGTAATTGATATGTTAGAGATATGCGTTGAAGAGCAGATGGAAATCAATTTTCCGGATTTTGTTGATGAGGATAATTAACATCTATATTAATAAAAGAGGATCTATGGTTTACCGATGTGCGGGCATCACGTACAAACGACTGCACCAAATTTGATCATTCTTTTTTAGTTGTATTCAATATAATCAGGACAAGGTTTATACAACGAAATATTACCCAAAAACCGTTTTCCTCTGACCAAGCGAACAATCATAGATTACTTATATTTCATGAGAATTTTGACACTAAAGGTAAAGTTTATCGTGTTTTTAGAAATTGCTTAGAAGTTTATCACTGTGTTTGATTTATATCGTTGTGTTGTGGGATAGTAATTGTGATTGATAAAAATGCAATCAGTGAGGTGTCCAAATAGTGGGCGGCGGACGCGTGACTCAAGACGAGTTCGGAATGATCGAGACAATGAGTTTGAAGAAGAGCGTAGGCAGCGAGTGGAAGCAAACAGAATGAGAGGTTCTCAATCAAGATCTGCCCCAGCTCCTGAAGAATCGATATAATCGATCACAGGCGAGATACAACAAAATATAGATTCCAATGAAATGATCAACTTTGAGCGTTTGGCATTCAGATATGATCCCACATTGGATTATTTTAGCAATATATTGGTGTCTTCTGGAAATATGAGCACTATTTGTCAATACTGCAATAGTAATCAATAAAAATGATATTCTTTATCGCAATAAGCGAATTCCCCAAGGTGGAACTTAAACCAATGAACGATCGGACTAAAACAGAGAACATTCATTTTCCAAAATACAACAGTATTTACTTAATAAAACGGAATATTCTTTCTTTGCGATTGTGGGCGTACCATCTACGTTTCTTATAGTTTTTCTACTTTATCGAGCACTCTTTCCTTACCGTTAATGTACTTCGATTCGAGAAACTTCTTCTTATTGCTGGACATTCCACTACCATCTCCTCCGATTCCGGTCATATTGGAAAAGCTCAAGTTCAATTAATGTAAGGCATGGTTGTCTATTAAGCTATCCCAGCGCGAAAATACTTTCCTAATGAACTGAAACTATAACAGAATACCGAAGCCCACTGTAGGTACATTTGCATACCACCATTTCGAAAACTCACCAGCAGCATACGATTATGAACAATTTTCTTTCGAATAACTGAATTTCATTGCAGGAATATCGAATGCAAATCTCCGTTTCTTCCGAGATAATCAGTGCAAATCAGTGTACACAACTTGTTGGTCAGATTTCATATGGAAATGCGGAGATATGTATGTATCTCATACGGTTCTATCACAGAATAGCCCTGGGAAAGTCAATTACTTATTTACGGTCAGTTAAAACATGATCTTGCGTTGGTTTGAATTGATATGTTGATTGAACTACTGGATATACGACGGAAATTGAGGATTTTCTTTGATATTCCGCTATAATCGATTGGACGTAGTGGAAAGGTTCGGTCTGAATGATAACATGATCCTGATTCCGGAAGCTCGGAGGAGTCTACAAAATATTTAAGATACTTATCTCGACTTCAGCAAGCATAAACTTAATATCCACTATTTAACTAAGCCTAATTGAGAGTTTTACAAAACCACTACAAGTATTTCGCCATACCATGGCTTCATCAGGTGACGAGATATACTCAGCATTTGGAGAAATTGATGGAAGTGAACCATTCGGCAGTTATAGAAATCTCAATAAGTTTTTGTGTTGGACCTATCACGTAATGTGTGATTAAATATTCATTTTGAGAATAATAATTCGATTCACAACCTGTGATACCAAAACTACGCAGCTTTTCCGTGAAATTTCTAATCGGGGGAACAAGAAAGCCACTAACACACACGAGAAGAACAAATATACAGGGTGTCCGGGAAAATGTGGGAAATCTCTCGGATTCAGATAAAACATAAAAAAATAAGATAACAAGTTTCCATAATTTTTTTTCCTAGCGGCCCTCTCTACGGAGATACGGCCTCCTAAATGACGTCACTGGAAATTCATTTTACTGGAATAAATTCTAAACTACTTAATATAATTTAATGAAAATTTGATATGATAAACAGTGGTAGGGACCTCTTAGAATAATGCCCTCAAATTCAAATTAGCACGTTTAGTTTACCAGGGGCGGACTAGGTTGTAAATTTTAATTCTTACATTTTCAACACCCTGTATGATAAGGAGTTAAAAATAACAAATTTGGATATCTTGAACATTAGGCTAAAGAAAAGGTACTCTTGTTAATTGTCGATAAAATGAACCGTTTTCGTATAACAAATAATAAAAGAAGTAACTTTTTAATTTCTCTTAAAAAGAAACATGAATTCTAATTTTTTTGTCTCAACAAAGTGTGATACGAAATTTATTCAAAGAACAAAAAAGTTTTAGTTTATGTTATTGAATCCGACAAAATTTTTTGGACCCACTAATGAAGTTTTTAATTGGTTATATCTAATTAGCTTATTTAGATTCAATCGTTGCAAGCTCTAGTGAAAGTACATTTCTGAAAAATTATTTTTGTTGAGGCCTTTTTTTGGGCCAAAACTGCCTTGTTAAGAATCTTTGTAATTTTGTCGGATTCAATAACGTAAACTAAAACTTTTTTGTTCCCTGAATAACTTTCGTATCACACTTTGTTGCAGACAAAAAAAAATTAGAATTCATGGTTCTTTTTAATACAAATAAAAAAATTACTTCTCTTATTAATTTGTTCTTCGAAAACGGTTCATTTTATCGACAATGAACAAGGGTACCTTTTCTTTAGCTTAATTTTCAAGGTATCCAAATTTGTTTTTTTCAACTCCTTATCACACAGGGTGTTGAAAATGTAAACATTAATTCGTACAACCTAGTCCGCCCCTGGTGAACTAAACGAGCTAATTTAAATTCAAGGGCTGTATTTCAAGAGGTCCTTACTATTGTTTATCATATCAAATTTTCATTAAATTATATCAAGTAGTTTGGAATTTATTCCAGCAAAATGAATATCCAGTGGCGTCATTTAGGAGGCCGTATCTCCGTGGGGAGGGCAGCTAGGAAAAAAAATTGTGGGAACTTGTCACCTTATTTTTTTGAGTTTTATCTGAATCCACCCTGTATATTCAACTTTATTTTCAGAACTTGCACGAAATCACTGATCACTCACAATTTCCCCAAAATAATTTCCACTTTACATCGATCATTTATGAGGAAAACTCATCGTTTATGAACAATACTGACGGAATGATCATGGACTCAGTAAGCTTTCCAATTAAGGAGAGAAGAAGAAAACGTGGAACTGCGCAGCTTTTAATTGCTCAATATTGTTCAAGAGTAGTTACAAAAACTGAAGAGATCTTGTACCGGAGTGGTAATTGATATAAATTAATATATTACGTCTCATTCCTTATTGGTCCTAAGATCGATTGTTATTATCTTCTTCAGCTCCTCTACTCTCCTACCCATTATCGTAATAATACTATTGTTTTTCTAAAACCTTCCAGATCCCAAATGAGGAAATGACTTAAGAACCATGCATATGCAAACTATTTATGAAGCAAAACAATATAACTAATGATTACACCTAAATGGTGACTAGTATAAACTTATAAGCAATTTCAGGAGGATACAAAATTAAATTACATGAAGTAAAAGATATCCTATTCGAAATTGAACTACCTATTTGACATATCGGGCACATACATCTATTTTATTGATCAGTTTATAACCCATTCCTCCAGAAGTCACTCCACTATCCGATGAAGCGAGAAAACGAGGTTAGCTGTACTTGTATATTGATGAAGTTATCGATCAATCTGAGGATGGAAAAGAATGAACATAAACCCCATATACATCGAATATAATGAAAAAACCGGCTTGTTATAGATGCGAACGGTGAAAAAACTCGGAATATATTCGAAGACGATTAATTGCAGACTCGGTGAGATATTTTCCCCAGTGCTCATGTCCGTTCTCATCATAATTTGCCTAATGAAAGTTTATTTTTTGCAGGCAAGGTCTGGATTTGCCATTTAAAGAAAGTATGTGCGTCGCAGTGCACTAATTGATGGTAGAGACGTTGTTGGACTTTTTTCTGATATACCAAAAAGGCGTTGTATAAACTGGCAGCATTGAATACATATCTCTCGAAAATAAAGAGGATTTGAAATCTTCGACATAAAAAAAATTCCTTTTTTTAAGTGGACGGTTCCCAACATTAATGGGAATAAAAGTGAGATCATTGATTCTCAGTGTTGCAAAATGACGGATGCGCCTGAAATAAAGAAAAAGCAGAAACACACGGTTCCATCAAAATCGAATGAACCCATAAAAACCATCGAACTCCTGCGATGAAAAAAAACCAATTCGTAAATAGAAGAAAACGACAGCACGTGCATATCCTTCTAGCTGAAATAGATCCACTTGCTCGGCATAATTCAACATACCGTCAGAACCGTAATTTGCGAATTAAATACACGTGATTAGAGCAAAATCGAGTTATAATTATAATAATCGCGAGCTAACAACGCTACGAATGCAGTTAGCTATATATTCTTTCACCGCAATCTGCTGCTGGAGAAGGTGAGAGACCGCGCCCGAGTACCTTTAGCTCTAGGGGGTCTTCAGTAGAGTTTACTACCAGTGTGCTTTCATTTCATTAGACTTTCGAACTTGGTATAAGTTACCAGAAAATTTCACATTCTTGCTGAAGATGAAGGGAGTCTCTCATTTCATTCATTTAAGTTGATGTATATGTTGTTCAGATGATAAATAGTGACAGGGCCGTATCTAGGGCGTGGCAAGGGTGGCACTTGCCACGGGCGCAAGGTCCGAAGGGGCACCAAAAAATATCAAAAATAAAAAAATAGAAGCGCCAAGCAAAAAAAAATATTTCGAAAGATGATACCACGGTTACGTTAGTAAGTAATTCAATCACAACATTTCGAAACATTGATATTCAAAAAACAGAATGAGAATCCAATAAGGCCAGAAATACGAGAAATATGGTCCAATTGTTATAAAAATGTTTCAAAGATGCCGTACTCTGATCATTAATATTACAATCGGAAATATCGTCATGCGATTCCAAGCACAGCCCTTTTATGAGTTGTTTACACTACTTACATCCCTTATCGCATCCAGCTTGTTTTGAAGGGCGGCTTCTTTGATGATGATGGTTCATAATGATCGATTTGTTTTTAGGCCACATCTGTGGTGATTTAGAAACGATTTGTATTGCCAAACATTCACCAATCAGAGTTTGAGCTCAAGAAGTGGGAGAAAAATTGGGGAATCTTATTCTATTCTACATAAATATTGATTTCCTTCAATTGTGAAGGGAAGAGCAAAAAATTTGAATTTTAATGTTCGGTTAGTGTGTATCCAGATTTGAAGTGTTATAAGTTCTGAGTTTTTTTTATATTCTGACTTTTTTGTGCCATTGTGCTTCTGGATTCGAGCATTATAAATTGTGCTATTGAAGGTTAGTTGTACCAAGTATTTGTTATTTTTAATGACATTATTCTGGCATCGGATATATTCAATTATTCGTATTTTAACATAATAATATTGTTCCTTTCAATTCAAGAAGAAATATGTTCGGTTCATTGCGGAAAATATGGATTTTCGAACTTGAATTCTCACTTCTCAGAGCGTCTTTTTTTGAAATCTAATAAAACTCAAATTTTAGTGTTACTTTTCATAGTTTTCATTGAATCTCCAATCTCATCTGGCAAAGATTATTCTAGTGATTTTTTTATACTTAACGTATGGACTTCTTGAATATTGTAACATCTGGCCATGTACGAAACTATTAGTACGTGTTTCAAACGGTTATAAAATTAGTATTTGTATGCTAAGTTTGCGGTTTTTTTTTGCAGAGATTGTGATTATGGATTTTTGTTTTCTATTCAACTTACCAAAAAATTTTTATTTTACGTTTGCAGTGTGTATTTTTAAATTTTGAGTTGAAGAATTTATATTTTTCAAGATAAATGTTCATATTTATTAAAAATTTTCCATAAAAATTTGTGTCATTTTGAAACTCTTACGGAAATATATGACTAGCATTATGAAAAAAAAAATACGATAAGAAAATATGATGGATGAAAAAAAATCTACGCAAATGGGGGGGCGCTGTCTAATATATTGCCACAGGCGCAATAGTACCTAGATACGGCCCTGAATAGTGAGGTAGAGAAGAAAATAATATAAAAAAAAGAAGAATCATACTAATGATTGAATTTCAGAAGGAGATGAAAGATTATATAGCTAGGTCCAAAAGACTAAGCCAGGAACAGTTCATTAAGATTCATATTTTGCAACTGAATCCTGAACTGCAACTATTTAGCAGGAAATAATATGCATGATTTCAAAGATTTTTTTGACCAAAAAAAATTTCTTTAAAAATAGTGAGCAAAGATTGACTTTCATATGATTAATTTTTTTTTCATTGCTTCTTTGTTCTCTAAGTGAGTACAGTAAGTCAATGTTAGGAAATATGAAGGATTTGTTTGGAAATTATTCTTGATCTCAAATTGCTGCAGCCAAAAATGAGCAGCCACTATGAGAAATTTGCAGTCCTATAGTGATCCATGTCTGATTGGAAAATTATAACAAATTCTAATCTTGACTGGTAAGTTGTCACATTGGGCGCCTCTTTATAGCCAATTATTTCGGTATAATTTAACGATATCCAAGTCCAATTTAGAATGCTCCAACAAATTAATGAAGTACTATAATATAGTGGCTGCTACCGTATAGCGTTCCGATAAGCATTTTATTGATTTTTGTGATTTAAATATACGTTTTCGAGAGACGAAATTTGAATAAATGCTGGGAGACTGGTTTTTTGGTTGTTATATTCCAGGAGATAAGCATTTCGTCGTGGCATATGATTATAATGGTTCACCTTTAATTTTCAGTAAAACAACACAGTTTTTCGATTATTCTCTGAAAAATTGATTATTGAAGACCATAGTTTTTGAAGTATTGTAATGTTATTTTATTCAATAATTTTTTTTTGAATGAAGCATGTAAATCAGTATATAACTTCCTTTGAATGATTGATTGCAAAAATTTGGGGTTGTAATTCTTGAATATGGGGATAGTTTTTCCTTTAAGATTCTTTACGAGGGTCTCAATAACCCAATGAACCCCTCAAAATCATCCTTTTTCTGTATAAATGGGAATTCATTTCGCCGAACCATTTTATATTATGTATTCAGTTTTATTTCACAGTTTTAAGTACCTTTCTTTTTTTTTGTCAAACTCATACATCAAAGTAGTTCATCTTTCAATTCTTTTTTTCAATAAAAATCGAGTAATCGATCCCTGGGCTTTCATTACGATTACAATTTTTCGAACAGTCCTATGGTAAAAAGGATACAACACTCCAAATATGTATATCTGAATGTTCGAGACCACTTTTTTATAATGACTCATGCCAAAGTTTTGAACACGGACGGAATTACTTATTATTAAGGTTTTTGTTAACGTGTAAGCCTCAAGCTACGTAATATTATTCTTGTTGTTCTTCACGAGCGATTTCGACTTGATGGCTAAATAATTGTTTGAGCCAAAAAGTTCTAGGTGGTACTGTTTCGAAGAATGAGGACGTTATTCGAGAATTCCTCACCTATATTTCTTCGCCTCAAAGAGTGACTCTATTATAATGAAAAGAATAATAATAAATACTACCAATCTAATCTCATAATTGTTCCTTACCGTTTGAAGCAAGGAATTTCACCGAGACAATGCAGCTCGAAGAAATATTTTCTCGTTTTTCTGAATTATAATTGTTCTCCTCTCACTCGATCCAGGTTGTAAAAAGTTCGAAAAATCCAATATCGATTCCGTAATAAAATCTGAATCACGTATTTCTGCGTCACAAAGAAGAAAGAGTCGAGACACAGTTGAGTTGCTTTCTCGATGATCAAGTGGACAGCTAAAAATATTTCCTCTATACTTCGTTGAATCATTTAATTGACTGGGCATCTTTCTTTATTGCTTTTATTTCAGTACTTCGGTGAATGTTTTCATTCGATTTAACGGTGATTGGGTATATATTCACTTCAATTCTATTGGTCCACAGATGTTCAGTTAAAAGTTGATTTTTCCGAAATAATCTGGGTTTCTCGCTTGGTCGCTTGTTGGGATCTCCAAATTACTGTGTCCCAAATAACAAATAATTTCAAAATTTGGGCATTTATTGATTTACTTGAATATTATCTAATCGAATGAGAGTACTTTTTGTATTTGACACATAAAAAAAAATTTTAAAAAAATGTTTATTCATTGAGAAAGTGTTCACAAATGATATTACTTTCATATGTTGTTAAGATATGAATATTTCGGATGCTTAAACCCAGTTATTCTCACTTTCTTTCCATGTCATAAGAGTTTATTGGTATCAATTACTTCAAGGCGATAGGAATGTGTATGATTTATAATTACTCTAGACCGACAGATTTTTTTTTCGTGAAAATGAATCCCCTTTTGGATAGAAATAGGTACACGAGGAAAGTTGTTACCAATTAACTTGGCAATTTCTCTTCAGGACTGTTTCCATTTCTGTTATTTTGCATTTATTCATATCCAATAATTGTAATTACAATCTGTTAAAATTTAAAAACTTATCTTTTTCGCAAATATTACAAATTTAATTAAATAAAAATATAAAATTATCAGATTTTTTTTCTCACCTTGAAGAAAGTATATGAGAATTACCATATTAAAACTGGCATATTATTAATTCCTCCTTTGAGAAGAATATATTGAACTATTTCTTCCAAAAAAGTTCCTCACCTCAGTTCTGCGAAATCTGTAATTAAATAAAGAGTGTACCGAGTGTTCCAAGTTTTACCCTTAACCCTAAAAATAATCTTATTTTTCAAGAAAAAGAAGTTCGAATTTTATTGAAACATCCAGTAAAACGCACGGTAGAGACTGAATACAAAATAATATGAAAAGATTTTTGTATACCATGTCGAAAGTTGAAAACCCTAAATTTAAAATCATTTTTCCAACAGAATTTTTTCAGATTATTTTGATGGTTATATCTCTTCGAAGACGACTTGTTATCAGTTAGTGAATATGGAGAGGGATTACGTCTTATTATTACAGCAGTTACTATTTTAAGAAAGATCAAACATCAACATTGTTGCATCGAACAGTTTCTATTCACAAAACAATGTTTCCATAAATTTCCCATCATTCCATTACGGTAGTTGATTCCGTAAAGCTACCAGAAACATTTGACTTCTTTTTCAGGGTAGGTTATCAGCACTGGTTCGAAAAAGTTGTGGTCTAACGCACTCGAGCGTTTAGTGTTAATGTTCCACCTATTAAATGAGGAATCATCGCCCCAAGGAACTAATTAACCAGTTAAGACAGGATGTTGTTAGTTATCTATTACCTATTATTGCAGGCACCAAAAGTTATTACTAACTACGCACAAATCGCTGGCGCGTTTCAGATAGTTCATCAATTAATTCTTCCGCCAATACAAAATAAAAACGAACTTATGATTTTTAAGGGGCAAAACCACCAGTCCCATCTAGATTCCAACGGGATAATCTATCAATATGGTTTGGACGGGAAATCAAATTTCATTACTATGGATGAGAAGAAGAAATTTTCAATTATAAAACAGGTATTCTATAAACTCAAAATTGTGGAAAAACTAAACTTAATTTCTTAATTGAAATCAAAATAATATAAACAATAATAGTTATTTAATCAACTAGTTTATTAATGACGGAGCGAGCGCGATAATGTTTGAGACCATTAATCGCTGTCATTAATAAACGAGTTGATTACAAGATTTTTCCGTCGACCTCATCAGGAATTGAATATAAATTCTGGATCGAAACCAATTTTTATTTTGCAAGATATAAAAATTGGACGTAATACAAATTTCTATGTTCATTTCGATATATTAATATTTATGCTTCCTATAGAACAATTCGAAAAATTCATAGAGGGAATATTGGACATGTTGTGACATTTGAATAGTTCACATTCATTTCATTTCCCATAATGTCCGATAAGGAACGTGTGGATGAAGTGGAGGTTGAAGCATTATTTACTTTGGAACTATTATGACATAAAATTTTTTCTGCAGTTTCTATTTTATTCTGAATGGAGTTTTCAATATACCCTTCTGCAACAGAAGTTGATTTCCAACCACCAAGTCGTTTGATGGCTGAAAAATCTGCACCACTGTCAGAAAGAATAGACGCAGAAGAACGCCGAAAACAGTGACCTGTATACAAATGTGGTTGCTCTAATTTAAGAAAGTTTGCAATCATTGACGGTAATTTAGAAAATGTATTAATTCCAACTGGTTGTGTTGAGCATTTATAGTCCTTATAAAAAACGAAAAATCTTTCGTGTGGATTGTGAGCTGGCTTCAAGGATATATATCTCTTCATTATGTTTAAAAGTGTATGCTCATCATTATCCACCATAGTGAATATCCTGTTCGAATGTGTTTTCGATGAATTCACTGTCACCAAAAATTTCGATCCCATATCTTGTACATCCTTTCTCTGCAACCTTAACAAGTCATCTTTTCTCAATGCACCCGCTACTCCGAATATCAAAGCGACCTACAAATCAAAAAATGATAGTTATTTCACTTTAACGAGATAATGAGAATAAGTTGGAATAACGATTCAATTGAGTTTTATTTTTACCTTCGACATCAAGAAATCACTATCAGGAGCATTCGCTATGAACTCTCTCACATGTTCTTTTTCGAGAACTTTTGATTTTTTTGGGATATATCCCTCTCTTTTCCGTTTAATAAACATCACCAGTTTGTGGTATCTGCTTATATCAGTATTGTCTTTCACATTTAGTGTTGATTTCAGCAACGAATATTTTGGACAGGAACTTGCTAGATGCCCCTTTTCTGCAATACCCGTAAAGTATGCCAACAAAACCGTTTCCGAACCTTCTTGTCCTTGCACCAAGATCTGAATTCAGCATAGGTTTCCTCATATAAATGGCGGCTCTTTTCAGGAAGCAGACTCAAAGTTGCTGCTTCAGCAGTTTTTGTCACATCTGGCGGTGTCAAAGGGATATTTTCTTCGTTATTCATTATGTAGTAGCGTAACGGATAAAATGCAGATGCGAATAAATAAATTTGACAGCTCGATCGTGCTTCGACATAGATGCATCTATGCTCCGACTGAATATTTTATAATCGGTTGCAATGATAATCATGCATTAATACAAGAAAAAATCATGCATTAATAGGGGTCATTAATGGATGATTTCGAGTGCGTTAAAATGAGCTTTTATTCTATGGTCGACGGAAAAGGAGAATTAGAACATTCCTTTTAAAAAAAATCAAAAACTGTTTTACATTCAGGGGTCTGAACTACGAAATATATATCTACTGAAAACGTCGTATTTAGTCTCTATCTCACTAAATGTTTCAACAAAATTAAACTTTTTCTTCTAACAGAATATTGGATGTTTGATTCCGAACTATCGAATGCCCCTCTGCTAGAAAGTCCACAAATACTTCCTTTGGCGTGTTCTGATGCATTCCTTGGCGTTCACCCGTCAAAGAACTTCTGGAACTTCAATATCTCAACCCTTTCCTAACAGTTTCGCCGTTCTGCAGTTTGGCGCTCAATCAACCTTGCACAACAGTGTCAGCGGCGCAACCCAGTTCCGCTTCCACATGAAAAATCTCTTGGCCGTTCACCGTCCACTTGCTCATTTTCAATCGCGGTCTTTCTCCCTGCAGCGCCCGGAGAACAATGGCAATGTTAATCATTTGTGTGCAGGACTTACACTTGTGACTCGCGAATAATTCACACCAGATCGTGATGGTTACTGTTGTTATTATTGGTATTGAAATGTATACCTAATAGAAATTTGTTACAGTCGGATGCATATTATCATTACTGACCATCTAGACCTAGAGAGAGGTAACTTGGGTTGGTACGTGTCTTACGATATACTGATAAATAATGGGTTTTTGATTCATCGATTTGGGTCAGGTTTTGTTCACAATTCGCTGTTTTCTGGGAAGTCCTATTTCCCAAGACGATATGTTGAGTGATACTTCTTCCTCGCTCACAATACACTCATTTTCATTGGTCACTCCAATACTGTTTATATCCTGTGTGAATGACCACAGTATCAAATAGATAATATCCAATTAGATAGGTTCTCTAACAAGGCGTTGAAGATGAATTCAAGCGACTAAAATCTGAATATCTTCAAAGACACGATCGAATGTTAAGTGTTGGTCTTTAATAGGCCAATAAAATACTCCTTCATTTTCCTTTCTTTGGGAAGTCGACAACATCGAGCTTAAGGTTATTTGCTATGAAAATAATCACGACTGTTGAAGTGCTAAAACTGTTCGTAAAAAGTTTGGCTTCTGGGTATTTGATCAGGATGATTGTCTGTGAATAGTGGTAGCTTATTCAATTTGACTCATTCTTATTTTATTATATGCAAACATGGTAACCTTTATTCTCAATTTCGGTAGTCAAACCCCCTCAGAAATTGTAATGGTAATGTGAGGTATATTGCTCGCCGCCTACTCATATCGTTCACAATAATTGTTCTGAACAATAAACTTTAACTTTGCAATGTTATCTTCGGAGGAGTAACCAAATGCAGTCCATACAATTCATCCGCAAACACACGAGAAATGGAGAAACCAATACATCGATAAAATTCGAAATGTCCAATTGAAATATCAAAGAGTTTTGTTTATAAGGCACGAGTTTTCGAGGTGAGAAGTTTCTTACACTAGGTCTGAAATTATTCCATTCATTAAGTAGTTTATCAAAAAATCATGTTACTGTGAATGCTTCAGTTACTTTTTCATCGCTCTTCAATGTTTTTTTTTTCATTTCGACAAAAATTACGAAAAGCACCGCCGTGAAGTCAGGAGCTTTTGAGCGCTCGTACATCCACCTTGTAGGTAGATTCGCATCTTCCAGTTTTAGAAATCAATTGAAGGAATTCTCGACAGCTGTCAAAAAAATTCTGAAACTTAGGCGAAACTCCAGACTTCATGTCAGTGCTTCAGCTGACCAATTTTTTTTCGATAATTCGCTAGACTTTTCTACGGTATTAATGGTCTTGGTGATGCGATCTGGACAAAATTTCGCACGTAGTTTGAATACATTATTCCTCAGCTAGGTGCAAAATTTCATTCCAATTTAATCAGTAGTTTCGAAACTATCAGGAAAAAAATATTTTGAACGGCCATATTTACGGAACCCCTAGTCAAATTTTGCTCATTGATGAACGTGACCGCGACATTCGCGATCCAAATCTACCCTGAAAATTTCAAGTTCCTAGGCCTTTCCGTTCAAAAGTTTCTATGGTTTCTATGGTTCTGGTCATGCGATCTGGACAAAATATTGCTTTAATATTTCATTCTCGATTAAAATACAGAATTTCATCTCGATCGAATCCGTAGTTTCGAAATTATCGAGAAAACAAAATTTCGAACGACCATATTTACGGAACCCCTACTATAATTCTGCTCATAGATGAACGTGATCACGACATTCGATATCCACACCTATCCTGAAAATTTCAAGTCCCTAGGCGTTTCCGTTCAAAAGTTACAATTTTCTTTGGTGCTGGTAATGCGATCTGGACAAAATTCCACATGTAGTTTGAACACTTCATTTTCCATTTTAGTGCAAAATTTCATCTCGATCAAATCTGTAGTTTTCAAGTTATCAGGGAAACCAAACTTTGAACGGCCATATTTACGGAACGCCTGGTGGAATTTGGCCCATTAACGAACTTAACCGAGGCATTCGGGAACTGAACTCACACTGAAAATTTCAAGTCTCTAGGTTGTTCCGTTCGAGAGTTATCGTGCTTACGGCCGGATGGACGAACAGACTCAAATTTTCCGACGGATTCGTCATCAGTGATTCGAACATAGTCGTTTGAGACCATTTTCGGCTAAAAATTCGAAAAATACTGACATCGTGACGAAATGATATAGCCCTCGTGTAAGTAGTACGAGCGCTCAAAAAGAACTCAATGCCAGCGAAAAATTATCCAGGGTGTTTTCAAAGATGACTGGCTTTTTTTTCGACAGGTGCTAGAACTCATCAAAATAAGGCAAAATTCTAAAAATCCTTCATATAAAATATTAACCCGTGAATCTGAGAAATTCCCATCCCGTATCTAATTTAGGTACAGGGTGTTTCACGTAGGCGGGTCACTGAATTTTGTGCCTTATCCTTTGAGCAAAATTGAAAAGTGACTCATCAATATGATAGTTTTTTTAAGGGCCATCCAAATATGTTATCGGAAAAACTATCGAACCAAAGCATGAAAAGGGATTGGGAAAAAACTGTTTTTCCAAAACAAAAATTTTTGCAAATTCGGTTTTCAATCTTTTGAACTTCGAGTTTTCTAGAAAAGGGAAAATTTTTTCTTTCAAAATATACTTATTTCTAGAAAACGGAAAAACTTTTCTTGCAGAATTCATTTCATAATATTTTCCCATATTTTTCGAATGCTCAATCGATTCTGAATCTGAATATGTAAATATAATGGTGATTTTATCTTCATTTCAAGCAATTCCATTCAAAATAAACCTGAGGATATTCGGATTCAGAATATATCCATGTTGTCTGTAGTTCAATCAATATTTGATTGTTAGAAAGTTTTTATTCCCGATTATAATGGAAGCGATAATATGAAGCCTGGATTTTCATTCAAAGCTCCCCATTTTCTTTACTCTTGAAGAAAGTTGGGATTTTTCGAAATTATTTATTGAAAGTAACAAAAATGCTATTCACAGAAACTGTTGAAAGTGCCTGCCTCTCACTTCTTCGCGCAATACGAACTTTCTTCAAGAGTAAACATATTTAGAGCTTTGAATGAAAATTCAGGCTTCATATTTTCGCTTCCATTATAATCAAGAATGAAAACTTCAAATTTTGACAACAAATATTGATTGAACAATAGACAACATGGATATATTTTACGAATATGGAATCTGAATTTGCTCAGGTAGATTTCGAATGGAATTGCTTGAAATAAATATAAAACTACCATTAAATTTACATATTCAGATTCAGAATCGATTGAGCATTCAGAAAATATTGGAAAATATTATGAAATGAATTTTGCAAGAAAAGTTTTTCCGTTTTCTAGAAATCCGGAAGTTCAAATGAGGAAATATTTGGTGAGAAATTGTCTATAGGCTTTTTCATTTTGGAAACCAGTCAAAATTGCAAAAAATTTTTTTCGGAAAAACGGTGTTTCGTCATAAACTTTTCATGCCATTTCAGATAACACCATCGGGAGTTGTAATAAGATATTGATGCCCAAGATTTTTTGGACTCTTTTCAAATTGAATATTTTATATAATCAACTTCCGTAAAGCGTGAAAGAAGAGTTTTTCGAACAATAAAAATAATTTGAAGAGAAAGAGCCAAATTCCAAATTCGAAATCGGTACCTACTCTTCGAACAACTTAGAAGCAACCTTACTTGTATCACCCAGTAAAGAATTGCCAACCCAATGATCCTATGATCCGAATAGCCAATAAACAATTTCTTTTTTGTTCATATCGAATGATTGAATCGAGTGGTCAACGTCTATACGCGTGTTTTGATCGTTTATAACCATTTATATACACGGCATTGATCTTGCGAAATGTAGAGCAAGTTTATCGACAAGATCGTTGCCCTGTGGAGGATGAGGAACTTTTTTGCTTGTTCGAAATTCGCTGCAGGCGCGCTTATCACACTTGGTCGAAAATGTGTTCGAGTGGAATTAATCTTATTGAACACGAGTAACGTACTGGTTTGTATAACGGCGTTGTGAAATCGACCATAACGACCGAATAATTTACTTGGGTCGATTCGCTCCACCCTACTCGAAGATAGCTGTCTATTCCAACTTTCTGAGGAGATAAGCGAATTTTTTTATTGCTTCAATAGTGATTGACCAGCAATTCGCAATTCAAATATTCAAACCTTGAGCAAGATACAGATGACATGAAGCCAAATAAAGAAAATATATTGTACTAAACACTGAACCTTCGTTTTCTGTAAAAACATCTTTGATTCCGGTAAAAGTAGAACATCGCCCATTCCCGAAACATTAAGTTTGCTTTATTGTCTTGAACGACTTTCAATACTGACATTCACAATTTAAGCGTGGATGCTGGAGCACCAACCATTTCGAATTCGAAACGGTTTTTGCGCCGGCATATCTCTAATTCTAAAAAACAGTCCTTACTGTCTAAAACCATGGGTTGGCTGTATGAAATACAGTAACAATCCGTTGTGCTCGTAAATCGGTACAGCAGGAATGCGCAATTAAATAGCCTTTCCTCGGCCGTGTTTGACCAAGCTATACGGAACTGAATGAATAAAACGATCGACTTGGTCGCTTAGTAGGTTGAAATAGAGTATCGGCACATATCGAGGCCCAAAGATGTATGTCATCTCATTATCCGATGGTTTCTTATTTGGTCGAAGATTGTTCTTGCGGCTGTACACACCCGTTCCAGTAGGCTTCGCTCCTCATTTTCACGACTGACCAATCTGTACCTGGCCGCTAGCTGAAAATGAATTATCGAAAATAATTTATTGACGTCCTTGTTCTGCGCCACAACGGGCGAACTGTGGAAATGATATATATTTTCTCGTAATCTTGATAATGATCTCCATCCGTTCGAATCTTAGGGGCCTTAGAATCCTTAGCATATTTTCACAAGCTTACCCACGTCAAAAGATTACACATGACAACAGATTTTTTTCTCCATTTGGTGCTGGAAAAATTGCAACTGATTCCAAAAATTGGAAGCGTTTCTTTCTACCCGGAAATTTCTGGTTGAATGAATTCAGTGTTTAAACGCAACTGTTTTTTATCACAACAAAAGAAACCGTTCCGAAAACAATCTGTACTTGAAATCTAACATGCCGAATCCGATTTAAGTGACTTGAGTCCTATGGACAGGAAAAACGGTAAGTATAGCAATGATCAGGTACTTTTATTTTAAAAGGAATAATATTTTGCTATATCTACAAGCCACCGTAGATGTTACAGAAATATCTAGTAAAATATAATAATTTTATGAATATAACCCAACAATATTTGTACGACTAACAGTATGGACACATGAAATTCAATAGGAATGTTTGGTATTTCTCCCAGAAATTCAGTGTAATTTACCGGATTAATCTTGTTCAGCTAACAGTATTTTAATCCATCTCCTACAGGATGTTTCACGTAAGCGGGTCACTAAATTTTGTGACTTATCCTTTGGGCAAAATTGAAAAGTGACTCATCAGTATGATAGTTTTTTTTAAGGGCTATCCAAATATGTTATCGGAAAAACTATCGAACCAAAGCATGAAAAGGTATTGGGGAAAAACTGTTTTTCCAAAAAAAAAAATTTTTGCAAATTCGGCTGGTTTTCAATCTTTTGAACTTCGGGTTTTCTAGAAAAGGGAAAATTTTTTCTTGCAAAATATACTTATTTCTAGAAAATGGAGAAACTTTTCTTGCAAAATTCATTTCATAATATTTTCCCATATTTTTTCGAATGCTCAATCGATTATGAATCTGAATATGTAAATATAATGGTGATTTTATATCCATTTCAAGCAATTCCATTCAAAATAAACCTGAGGAAATTCGGATTCGGAATATATCCATGTTGTCTGTAGTTCAATCAATATGTGATTGTTAAAAAGTTTTTATTCTCGATTATAATGGAAGCGATAATATGAAGCCTGAAAGTGCCTGCCTCTCACTTCTTCGCACTTTCTGAGACAATCCGAACTTTCTTCAAGAGTAAACATATTTAGAGCTTTGAATAAAAATTCAGGCTTCATATTTTCGCTTCCATTATAATCGAGAATGAAAACTTCAAATTTTGACAACAAATATTGATTGAATTATAGACAACATGGATATATTTCACGAATATGGAATCTGAATTTAAGAATATTTTTTTAGGGGTATCCAAATATGTTATCGGAAAAACTATCCAACCAAGGCATGAAAAGTTATTGAAAACCAAAAAAATTTTTTTTTGCAAATTTGTCTGGTTTTCAAAATAAGAAGGTCAATAGACCATTTCTCACCATTAGTTTCTTCTGAACTTCCGTTTTCCTATATAACGGAAAATTTTTTCTTGCAAAATATACTTCATAATATTTTCCCATATTTTTTGAATGCACAATCGATTCTGAATCTGAATATGTGATTATAATGGTGATTTTATATTTATTCCAAGCAATTCCATTCAAAATCAACCTGAGGAAATTCAGATTCCATATTCGGAAAATATATCCATATTGTCTGTGGTTCAATCAAGATTTGATTGTCAAAATTTGAAGTTTTTATTCTCGTGTATAATAGAAGCGAAAATATGAAGCCTGAATTTTCATTCATTGCTCTCAATATGTTTACTCCTCCTGAAAGTGCGGATTTTTTGAAATTATTCATTAAAAGCAACCAAAATGCTATTTACAAAAACCGTTGTGCCTGCCTCTCACTTCTCCGCATTTTCTGAGACAATCTCAACTTTATTCGAGGACTAAACATGTTGAGAGCTTTGAATGAAAATTAAGGCTTCATAGTTTCGCTTCTATTATAATCGAGAATGAAAACTTCAAATTTTGACAATCAAATATTGATTGAACCACAGAAAACATGGATATATTTTCCGAATACGGAATCTGAATTTCCTCAGGTTGATTTTGAATGGAATTGCTTGAAATAAATATGAAACAACCATTATATTTACATATTCGGATTCAAAATCGATTGAGTATTCAGAAAATATGGGAAAATATTATGAAGTATATTTTGCAAGAAAAAATTTCCTTTTTACTGGAAAATCCGAAGTTCAAATGAAACAATTAGTGAGGAATTGACTTGCGCCCTTCTTATTTCGAAAACCAGTCAAATTTGCCGAAAATTTTTTTTCGGAAAACGGTTTTTCTTCAATTACTTTTCATCTTTGTTCGATAGTTTTTCCGATAATATATTTGGATAGCCATCAAAAAATACTATCATATTGATGGGTCATTTTTCAATTCTGCTCAGAGGAAAAGTCACAAAATCCAATGATCCGCTTACGTGAAACACCCTTTACCATATGGTTGGAATAAAATATCGGTTTCCAACGAAGAAACGAACATGATGAAACAACGATCTCGATGATATCGAACGCACTGTTGTTGATTCGGCCTCCGAATAGACAAAACTAAAAAGATACTACCCAAAGGATTTGAAGGCGACAGAAAATGTGTGAGCATTTGTAGACAGTAATTCTATAATCTAATTCGCTAATATGAGTCTGGAATTAAGGAAAATTTTTTTTTTTTATTTATCATGGATTCTCTCATTACTAGTTTTCAACGAATGTCTCTCTAATTCGTTAGGATAATGTAAAGATACTCTATAAGGAATATAATATAATATAAATTCGCCCCATTTCAGACACCTATTCGCGGAGTCACTCTTTATCTTCAGACAGAATGCATTACTACAGAAAATTCCTGTAAAAGCTCGATTACAAGTTTCGAATACAACTAACTAGTACTGTTATACATGAACGATAGTTCTTTAAAGAAACTGAAAATTCCTCTTAATTCGATACTACAGTTCCGTTATAAGTAAAGTAATTCCTGTTTTAGTTTAGTGTTAATTACTGTAAATTCTTGTAAAAACTGAAAATTGAAGCCTGGAATACAACTATCAAGTTTGTTTATTGAACAGTTAATTCCTGTAAATAGTCAAGCATATTCCGGTTTTCGTCACAGTATTATTTGCCTGTTGAAATGACAAACTGCAGTTTGGTTGCATCAACTAATATAAAACTTATTATTTCTAGAGGAATTAAACGACCTGAATTGTCACGTAAAATCAACAAATATTCCTGTTGTCGCTTATATAAAGTAAATTTCCTGTAGAAGTTACCGAATTCCTGTTGTATATCCTGGAAAATTTCTTTGAGTGTATCAGCTCTCGTTCTCAAGATACAGTACCTGTGACCTGAATTTAGAAGTTTGAATTCAGTAAAGAAATATTTCCATTTGGTTTAATTAATTATTTTTTATTAATTTATGAGTTACAAGAAACGATCGTTTAATTCCTTCAGAAATAATAAGTTTTACAATAGTTAATGCAACCAAACTTCCGTTTATTATATCAACAGGAAAATAATAATGTGGCGAAAACCGGAATATGCATAACTATTTACAGAACCGTTACATTCATTCATGTGGAATTTTTTAGTTATTTCAATGAACTACCTCACTTTTACCGGAGCTGTAATTTCTAATTTGATATGTAACTGCAGTTACACATCAAATTCGGTTTTGAAATCACCACTTGAAACGATCACTGAAAAGATCAAAAGGCATATTGTAATAATCGCGCCAATTATTCGAGATAAACAACAAAAAGCCATCAAATGGACTGACAAATAGGAAAAGCTGTATTGTTATTTAACGATTAAACCCGTACAAGTATTCATCTGTGTTATACAATATAGTATCTTCGGAATTCTTTATGATCCCATATAAGGAATAAAGCTTGGATCATCAGAAAACTGCATATCTGCCTATCATGCCTCAGAAAAATCCCTCAATAAAGACATTGCACCTGTCGGCACGTTGTCATAAATCACAACCGCAAACGAAGTAATGAAACTCATTGTCCCAAATGAAACGGAAAATTCATGGGCTATATTTTCAAAACAATGATCGAAACTTGCAGTTAAATGAGTTATTAGTAGATGCGCAGTGCTCGCAAACTGAAGGTGAGGATTGCCTTCGAAAGACAAACAAGTAAGCGGACTATGTGTTTCATTTCGATAATTAATCATCTAGGTAGGTATAGTAAGAGTTACTTTCTCTATAAATACTCTCGTTATTTTAATCGGTTTAATTGTAACTAGAACCTGATATTATCTAGAACTCGCACAATGGATCCTGGAGAAGAAGAGGCTGCGTAAACTGCTTTGAGTAATGATTCTATGATATTAGTAAATCTTGGGAATATCGCAAATTGAATGAGTTCCACAAGATTCACTTTCTTTCATTCAGTTTTCAATTTCTATATCAAGAAAACTTGTTCAGCTAGTTTGAATTGAATTCAAAACGTGGGAAATCATTGGATATCTTCTTCTTCAATGATGGCCAAGAAGGAAAATTATAACCCTGAATTGACAAAAACTGAAAATCAAAATCGACCTTATGGATCCTCCGAAATTAACAATGGGTAGCAACAAAATGTCCATGACTTCGGCTTTTTCATATCCAGTCTCCGGTGAACTGGTTGTTGAATATCCTAACAGTTAGTATTCGCTTTAGGCGGATCTGGAAGCCACAGGCTTTCATCCGCTTCTCTCCATGAATTATTTTGATGAACTGGACTTTATGTCAGCCATAAATGTTTGAGCAGGAAGATTGTTAAAATTGCGGTTTATTGGCTTGGATTTGATTGAGATATAAATTGTAATTTCCTGTCGTTGCGTGAATAACATAAAATGCGATATGGAAACGGCGCAACATATGCCGTCTTGGCTTCCTACTGGCACTGGTACTCAACCCGTTGAGATTCTTCATATTTCCGTAATTTCATCGAGTGATTAAGGCGAAAATCCTTTTTGATGATTATTGGACGTAAATCATGGAAAATTCGTGTTATATTACCAATTTAATATAGTTTATTTAATATAGTTTAAGTATCGTTGGGTACACCAACGGTATACCTCAGGGTCGCTCTGTGGGCCACCCTTTTCAGATTTAACGCTGCAAAAGAGTTATATAGACAAATTTAACTGATCAAATTTCAGTCGATTTATGTTCGGATAGTCAAAGTTATTATTGAATTATGCAATTATACCATTGAAGCTTCATTTCTCGATGTGAAAGCAACGATAGGACATCGGAAGATGCGATCTGAGTTAAATGACATAATTATAACGAGTGAATGTTCGCAGGAAGATGGTGAAATCCCATAACGAAAGTCGACCATAAAAAATAATCTCAATTTCGACAAACTTTAGTCCGCTCGAATTCACCCAAATAAACCTATCAATAACATTAGGAACATTAGTTTTTCGAAGCCGAAGGAAGAACGTATTATTCTTCGAATATAGAGACCATAAATTATCCAATTACGATACTTAATTTAATTATGTAGTTGTACAGATTTGTAATTTTTTTGAGTAACTTGCTGTGTAATTCGAAATAATTGGATAGCTATTCGATATTAAATGGAGTTTTTGAGCGTTTAAGATTACTAATGGAGTAATTCGAGTAGCTTTAGAATATAATAATATGTAAAATGACGAGTTTGGAGATAAAAACTACTTTGTGTACATCGCATAATTATAGATGAATAAGATGTTAGAGTTATTACTGTCTATTGCCATTGGAATTATGTACCTTTATATGAGGTGAATGTAGACAGGAAGTTATTGAATGAAGATATTGTTGATTTTTAAACGATGGAAAGGTAATATAAAAACGCAGTAAACACAATTCTTCTTCTTTCACATCTTTCTCTCCAATTAATTCGCCCAAATTTCCTGGATCAGATTTCGATCTAGGAGAATCAATATCTGATTTTTGTAATAAATTTCAATCAAGACCTATGGCATAGTTTTTTTTTCTGTTTTTGGATTCTACACTACTTAATCAAAAGGGAAACTGTTAAACTCTCGTGAGAATAATTTCTGCTAGTCATATTTTCTCAAAAATGAAACTGGCCTCTGATATACCCCATCAATTCGAAATAATTTCGTTGGTATCCGCCCAAGAAGCCGCTCCTACCTCTCAGTGCCTGGAAAAAGGAATCTCGTAGATAGCGTTTCGAATTATTGATCTACTCGTTTTATCTTTTCCGCTTCGAAGCCATGAAATTGAGACAATCAATTCTAAATAGTTCAGGCAGTTAAGTCTAGAAACTTCGAATTCGATCTGGCGGTAAAATTTTTACGATCTACATAAACTGAATAAGTGCAATTTCTGGTTTCCACTTTGGCTTTATTACTGAATTTAACAGCTACTTGATTGGACCGGCCGTCCGGAGATTTTTCAGGTGATATAACATTTTGAAAAGAATTCGAGAAACTGTTATTTTTAAGTACTTATCTGATCGGAGTTCAATACAATTCGATACTTCATTCGACTGTACTGAGTGACGTGGAAAGAAGAACACATGTAGATGCGAGTATATCTCGATTCTTCTGTACATAAATATTCGAAACAAAAAAGTTTTTCAACCATCTTAGTACATTCGTTTTTATTTTAATATTTGGTCAGTAAGACCAATAGGAGTCTCAATATTGTAGTGGTTTATCACGAAGATTAAAACGTACAGGACACCGAACTAGGATCACAGATTTTTAAGATAATTCTGCACTCAAAAAATTGGGGAATTTCCGGTTGAATGAATTCCTGTTTTTTAAACGCAACTATTGTTATCACAACAGAAAAGACCGTCCTGAGAACAATCTGTACTTGCAATCTAACGTCCCGATTCCGGTTTAAGTGACTTGAGTCCTATGAACAGAAAAAACGGTAAGTAAGTTTTTACAGGAATATCTTCTGTGTATATATAATAATATTTCGCTATATTTACAAGCCACCATAAATGTTATAGGAATATCTTGTAAAATATAATAATTTTGTAAGTATAACCCTACAATATTTGTACGACTAACAGTATGGACACATTAAATTCAGCATGTAAGATTCGGGTTTAGCATATTGCATGTTTTTAGAATTTTTTGGCCTCCTACCTAGAATTGAATATTTTCGATCTACGATTGTTACTAACCCTCGAATAATTTTTCCAAGGAAATACAAACAAAAAAGTGGGTTAGGATATGATTAAGAAACATAGTGTAGGAAGAAACAGGGAAATATGGGTTTAACATCAGATCAGAGGAAGGAAGGAAGATTAAATTTGTAGCGATCTGCACCGATTGCCCAACATTTACCGTACCGCTCAACAGAGGGCGCCACCGCATAGACCAAACTCAAAAGATACTACATAAAGGATTGAAAAGCGACAGAAAAGGTGTTAGCATTTGTAGACAGTAATTCTTCGATAGAATTCGCTAATATGAGTCTGGAATCATAAAAAAAATTCCTTTATATTTTACATGGAGTATCTCATTACTAGTTTTCAACGAATGTCTTTCTAATTCGTTAGAATAATGTATAGTGTTATGGACATTGAAACATAATTATATTTCACATTGTTTTAAGAATTTAAAATAAAATAAATTCAAATATACTACCAAAAATTCAAGAACCTTCAAATATCTCATAGGCAATTTAGAAAATTCGATCAATTTATAAATTATTGCACTATTATATTTTCAAAAAGCGTTCACATTATTTAGAACAAAAATTACGAAAAGCACTGCCGTGAAGTCAGGAGCTTTTGAGCGCTCGTACATGCACCTTGTAGGTAGATTCGCATTTTCCAGTTTTGGAAACCAATTGAGGAAATTTTTGACAGCTGTCAAACAAATTTTCAAACTTAGGGAAAAATCCAGACTCACAGTCAGTGCTATAGGTGACGATTTTTTTTTTTTCGATTATTCGCTAGAATTTTCTATGGTATCTATGGTCTTGGTAATGCGATCTGGACAAAATTTCCCACGTAGTTCATCTATGTGCGAAATTTCATTCCAATCCAATAAGTAGTTTCGAAATTAACAGGAAAAAAATTGTTCAAACGGCTATATTTTCCTTTATATTATCCTGAAAATTTCAAGTCCCTAGGCCTTTCCGTTCGAAAGTTATAATTTTCTATGATTTCTATGGTTCTAGTCATGCGATATGGGAAAAATGTAGCTTGAATATATCATTCTCCATCAAAATACAAAATTTCGTCACGATCGAATCCGTAATTTTGAAATTATCAAGAAAACTGAATTTCAAACGACCATATTTACGGAACCCCTACTCTAATTTTGCTAATTTATAAACGCGACCACCACATTCGAGATCCACACCTATCCTAAAAATTACAAGTTCCTAGGCGTTCCCGTTCGAAAGTTATGATTTTCTATGGTTTCTATGGTTCTGGTCATGTGAGCTGAACAAAATTTTGCATGTAGCTTGAACACGTAATTCTCCATCTGAGTGCAAAATTTCAGTGCGATCGAATCTGTATTTTTGAAGTTATCAGGGAAAAAAAATTTCGAGCGGCCATATTTACGGAACCCCTGGGCGAATTTCGCCCAATAACATACTCAACCACGGCATTCGAGATTCAAACCTAACCTGAAAATTTCAAGTTTCTAGGACATTCCGTTCGAAAGTTATCGTGTATACGGAGGGACGGCCGGACGGACAGACCCGAATTTTTCGACGGATTCGTCATCAGTGAGTCGAACATAGTCGATTGAGATCATTTTCGGCTCAAAATTCGAAAAATACAGACATCGTGACGAAATGATATAGCCCTCGTGTAAGTTGTACGAGCGCTCAAAAAGAAGAATATGAATTTGTTAAAATTATTAATTTTAAATAGTTATGTTCAGTTGAGTTATGTTTATGATGTACCTATATGAAATGAAGAAGGTTTTTTTTTTTGTTTTTTTCATATTCCGATTCGAAAAAGAAAAAATGTATCAAGAATATTGGCATACCAAGGAAAATGCGATATAAAAAAAATTGTGAGGTAAAAAAAGGTGGCGAGTGAACAGGGGATAAAGAAACGTCAGAGTGGATATTTATCTTTCAAAAGAAAGTTTGAAGAAATTTGTTTCAGAGGAGAAAAGTATCGTTATTCGTGTTTGGGACTTTGTCAAGAGAAGGTGTGTATGTGAGGAGATTGAATTGCTAGAGTTGAACTGCCGAGACATAGTGAGTGCACTCACCAATTCATCGTTGGTTCAGATATATTAGTTTTAGTTTCTTTTGATAGTTGGAGTTAATTTTTATAGAATTCGATTGTTGATAAGTATGTATTAATAATATAATCTGGTGAACATTTATTTTTGATTGTTCATCTTGAAACCCTCCTTGAGGTAGAGTTTTCGGGAAAAATAATTTGAATCTTAAACAAAATTACTTAAAATTGTTATTGGTTCTTTTTGAATTATTCTCAAAAATTAATAATAGATTTTTTTATCAACGAACCATAACAATAGATTATCTATAATGAATATAATATAAATATAAAAATAAATTCTCCCCATTCCAGACAATTATTCGTTCTTTATCATAAGACATAATGCATTACTACAGAAAATTCCTGTAAAATCTCAGGTTATAAGCATCGAATACAACTAACTAGTACT
Organism: Aphidecta obliterata; assembly: GCA_963966015.1. Classification (NCBI taxonomy): domain Eukaryota; kingdom Metazoa; phylum Arthropoda; class Insecta; order Coleoptera; family Coccinellidae; genus Aphidecta; species Aphidecta obliterata. The sequence continues at coordinate 12,128,782 of OZ014433.1, read as the reverse complement.
GTAATATATGAACGATAGTTCTTTAATTCAACGAAAAATTCCTGTTAAATCGATACTACAGTTCCGTTATAAGTAATGTAATTCCTGTTTTAGTTTAGTGTTCATTACTGGATATTCTTGTAGAAGTTTGAAGCTTGGAATACAACTATCTAGTTCATTTATTAAACAGGAAATTCCTGTAAAAAGTCACGCATATTCCGGTTTTCGTCACAGTTTCCTGTTGAAATGACAAACTGCAGTTTGGTTGCATCAACTAATGTGAAACTTGTTATTTCAAGAGGGATTAAACGACCGGAATTGTCACGTGAAATCAACAAATATTCCTACTGTCGCTTATATAGGGGGAATTTCCGGTAGAAGTAACCGAGTTTCTGTTGTATATCCTGGAAAATTTCTTTGAGAGTGGATCGAGGTACCCCTTCACTTTTACATGGGTAATTTCGAATCAAATTCGTCAGAGACAAGCTATAGTATGCTATAGTCTGCTATAGTACCCTCCCTTAAGACCCCCCAACATCAGGAAAATGCACGACCATAGCGGTAAGTGCTGGTTCATTCTCTTCTATATCTTCAAACGTTATGGTTAAAGTTTATCACTCGAATGGTGGGACACCCTGTATTTACGTAAACCACGAAGGTGAAGAATTCTTGAGTCAGTTATACGCCGAGAACCCCGTTGAGCGTTGCAAGGCGTCTCTCCTCGCTAGTCTATGAAATCGCGAATTGCACAAAATTTCCATAATAATATGATGATGACCCTCGCGTTTTCATTAAACAAATTGAAAATTTACGACCTATAGATTCATCACCACATACCCCAACTTGCAAACACATGTTCGCGTCTTCTAGCGCACAAAAGAACGCTCCTTTTGATTTATCTATAAAGTACCTCGGCGTTACTTCAGACTTGCCACGTTGGGTAGGTCGAAAGGCTATAATTCAAACGAGGCTTACTTCGAATTATGCGTTATTACACAGTATCAAAGGATAAGATGATCTCCAGAAATATGTGCGGAGTGAAATATTTGGTAGGTTAGGTGGAGGTCGACTCCTATATGTTATATGAGGAAATCTGAAGAAAGCATGGGGTCTATTTTTGCCCCAGAAACAGAAATTTCAAGATCTCCATTCAGCTTTAGAAATCCAGTGAGGCATAGCAGAAAATGGGGGGTGAAGGGGAGGAGTAGGAAACTCTTGAACATCCAGTATGATGAAGCCTCGCCATTAGAAGCCAACGATGACGATTTTGGGGAGCTTGGGGCATAGCTAGTGAAATTCTGGAACTGGGTGGCGAGTTGTAGCTTAGTCAGCTACCAGATCTCCAGCTCGTAACGCACTTCGGTAACTCCTAACTCCATGCATGTTAGAATCAAATTATATTCTGGTCGAGCATTGAGTTGAATTTAACCTTGAAAGCCATCAAGTTTACATCTTAATTCGATAGTATAACAAAAACTTGATCGATTGAGGATATAAGAGACCAATTGTATTATTATAGGATCATTTTGTTCCTCGTAAAATAACCTGAGGAATGCAAATGAAGCATTCGCTTCACTTTCTTCTTCACAAGCTGACCATAGTCGGCAGATGCAAACACTCATCACCGACGAATAAATCAAATTGGGTTCACCCATTTTTACGCGAAGCTATTCATAAAGTCATTAACACACTTTCGAGGAGGAAGCTATATATGTATCCCACAAGAGGGAATGGATGGTGAAAATAATTTAATCAGATCGAGAGTCAAGTGCGTGCTATTCAAGTAAGGTGACCGTAGAAGGCCTTGGGTTCTAGGATATCACAATCACAATGGTCAAGTCTGAAGTGTGCCCTAAAGGCCCGGCTAGTGTAGGCTAGTGCACTCTCCGGTGCACTACTTCCTTATATCTGGCCATACCGCGAACAAAACCAGTGGCGGATCGACGGGAATCCGCCAAAATGGAAAGTTGTATCTGCTGTCGAAAGGGTGAGACAGAGGGTTTTCCGAATTTCGCAAAGTTGCTGAAAAATGCCACACGTTTATTCGAATATCGAACTTGTTTTTATGATTTTAAATTATGGTGAATCCAAACAGAAGGCCAGTGCGGCGTGCGGTTGTACTGAAGAAGATTTCCGTTTAGAAATCCAACTTCGCGGATGCTCACAAATTTGGAGAGATGTAGAGATACTGGTTGTTGAAAAGAATCCTATGGGGCACGTGTTAGAAGGCCTGTAACATCTCAAATGACAGAAATCGAGGATCAGATTCTGGAAAGCCAGAGTCGTCCAAGTGAGCCACAGTAAAGTTTGGAAGACATTAAGACAAGAGCAATTCTTCACCTACCATTCCCAGAGATTTCAAGCACTCATCTGTAATATTTGGGAATATGAATATTTAATTTCAAACTCGGTTACACATCTCGAAGGAGAATGTCTGGATATTCGTACATACATTGTGTTACTTTGTATTAATCAACGGATGTCGTTAATTTTAGGCTGCGTGATTATTCGGACCACCTGCTGATTCCGATAACAAAGTTTCAAGTCGAGCCATTCATTGACAAAATTGCAGTCGATGGGATGTTATGACTACTGGAAAAATTTTCAACTACGATTGATTTGGGGGAAAATTTCGGAGAGAGAATTTGAAAGCGTGAGGGGCACTGCGAAAAAAAATCAACTCAGGAATCATGTTTTCGTGGGTGGGAATAAGTTTACCTTCGAGAGACTCTGAAAGGAAGTGAATCGGGGACTTGGGTTAAGTCCGTTGTTCGGAAGTGGAAAAACTCGCGAAGAGCGCGGTCAGAGACCGGGGGTGAGTGGTGCAGAAGTAGAGAACTTAGGAGAGTTGGTTTTTCGGAAGTGGAGAACTCGAGAGAGTTAATTTTTGTCGAGTCGGGGTCTCGCATTAGGGGTAGTTGAAAGTCGGGAAGGAGCCTCGATAGGTACAGAATTTCAGGTTCACTTTCCAATTAAGTAGGAGTTGCTCGCGGGAAGAGAACTCACGAAGAGTTAATTGTACGGGGTAAGTTTGCGGTTAGAGGTCGGTGTAGGAAAACAGTTTTAGCATTCTTTAGTCGAGGATTTTATTAGAGTTCGGATTAAGGTAATTTTGAGTAAATTTGAAAGGCGTAGGCGTTACGGGAGTGCGAATAAAAAATAAAAATAAGGTCAATATCGGTGTGGGTAAATTTGTTTCCGAGTAGGTACAAAAAGGAATTAGGTGGTTTGCAGATCAAGGTAGAAAAATTCAGTTCAAAGTTTCAACCCCTATATATTATGTGAATGGTGTTATTGTAATCCCCAATATTGTTGATTTGATGTAATTTCGGTGTATGGAGTTTTAGCATTTATTTTGTAACGTTTATTACTTGACCCCTCGTACAATTTGGATTAGTATGTTTATAGGAAATAGCAGTCTAATTGTCTGATTTAATTATGATTATGAAAAAACTAGGTGAATGATAGATGTTTCATTTCGATGCTCTTTTTGATGTCTGTCAAAATTTCGATTTTATGAACGCATTTTACCATCATTTTTGAGCGCTCGTACTACTTACACGAGGGCTATATCATTTCGTCACGATGTCTTTATTTTTCGAATTTTGAGCCGAAAATGGTCTCAATCGACAGAGTTCGACTCATTGATGACGAATCCGTCGAAAAATTCGAGTCTGTCCGTCCGGCCGTAAGCACGATAACTCTCGAACGGAACAACCTAGAGACTTAAAATTTTGCACTCAAATGGAGAATGAGGTGTTCCAGCTACATGTGGAATTTTGTCCAGATCGCATCACCACAACCATAGAAACCATAGAAAATTGTAACTTCTGAAGGGAAACGCCTAGGGACTTGAAATTTTCAGGATAGGTGTGGATATCGAATGTCGTGATCACGTTCATCTATGAGCAAAATTATACTAGGGGTTCCGTAAATATGGTCGTTTGAAATTTTGTTTTCCCGATAATTTCGAAACTACGGATTCGATCGAGATGAAATTTTGTATTTTGATCGAGAATGATATATTAAAGCAATATTTCGTCCAGATCGCATGACCAGAACCATAGAAACCACAGAAAATTGTAACTTTTGAACGGAAAGGCCTAGGAACTTGAAATTTTCAGGGTAGATTTGGATCGCGAATGTCGCGGTCACTTTCATCAATGAGCAACATTACTGATTGGATTGGAATGAAATTTTGCACCTAGCTGGGGAATAATGTATTCAAACTACGTGCGAAATTTTGTCCAGATCGCATCACCAAGACGATAGATACCGTAGGAAATTCTAGCGAATTATCGAAAAAAAATTGGTCTGCTGAAGCACTGACATTTAGTCTGGAGTTTCGCCTAAGTTTCAGAATTTTTTTGACAGCTGCCGAAAATTCCTTCAATTGATTTCTAAAACTGGAAAATGCGAATCTACCTACAAGGTGGATGTACGAGCGCTCAAAAGCTCCTGACTTCACGGCAGTGCTTTTCGTAATTTTTCATAAATATACATAATATGTTCCTTCAAAATTTCTGGGTTTTCTTTCCTGAATACCTGTTCCTCAGAAAATATAAAACAAAAGACTTCCTCTTCGTGGAGGAACTCAATTTATCGAACAATCTATATTAATAAAAGAGGATCTATGGTTTATGTTTGTAAAAGCATCACGTTCAAACGACTGCACCAAATTTCATAATTCTTTTTTTGTTGCGTTCATTATTATCACGGAAACCTGTATACAACGAAATATTCCCGAAAAAAACGCACGGAAAAGGAAAAAAGGCATCCTTTTTTCCTCCGACCAAGAGAACAATCATAGATCACTTATATCATAGATTTTGACACTTAGACAAAAAGTGAAGTTTATCGTGTTTCAAGAATTTGCTTAGAAGTTTATCACTGTGTTTGTTATATATCGTTGTGTTGTGGGATAGTTATTGTTGTGATTGATCAAAATGCCATCAGTGAGGCGTCCAAATATTGGTGAGCGGACGCGTAACTCAAGACGAGTTCGCAATGTTCGAGACAATGAGTCAGAAGAAGAGCGTAGGAATTGATTGGAGGCGAATAGAATAAGAATGTCTCAATCCAGATCTGCCCCAGCTCTATTATCGATCTCAGGCGAGATACAAGAAAATATGGAAACTAATGAAATGATCAACTTCGAGCGTTTGGCATTTAGATATGATCCCACAGTCGATTATGCTAGCAATGTATTGGTGTCTTTTGGAAACATGAGCACCAATTGTCAATTCTGCAATGCTCTGAGATATCGATACGAACCCCCAGGATTATGTTGTTCGAATGGAAAAATCAAATTGCCACAACTGACAACGCCACCTGAACCTTTGAATTCGTTGCTTTCAGGACAAGAACCTCTTTCCAAACATTTCCTCCAGAATATTCAGCGTTACAATAGTGTGTTCCAAATGACATCATTTGGTTCAAACATAATTGAGGAACGAGGTTTCAATCCAACCTTCAAGGTAATTTTTTTTCTATATCAAACATCTCACACATTGATCATAACATATACCTACCTACGAATATGAAAATTCTTTTGAGACCCATAAATAAGGCTGAGGATAAGGGTAAGGGTTATGGTAAGGGTAAGGGTTGGGTTAGGTTAAGGTTAGGTTAGGGTTAATAATAATCCAATACTTTAGCCACAGCAACGCGTGGCCGGGTCTGCTAGTAGATGATATATATGGTGACAGCGGGATATAAAAAAATAATAAAATTCCATCTTAATAACTTGTAGGTACTATTGATTCAACTCGTTTATTTATTACACATCCTCTAAGAAAAAAAAATCTGCTTGTAGCTTTTGAATAATCGACATTTAACAACATCTATTCTGTTTAATGACAAAGCAACTTCCACAAGAAATAGAGTTAACAATTTTCACAATACTCATGTAACTCATGTATGGTCAACAGAAAATCCTCACGCTGTCAAAACAACAGGTTTTCAGCAAAGATTTTGGATGTCTGGAACGGTGTGTGGTATACTTATTGGGTCATTTTTTTCTACCACCAAGACAGTGAAGACTTTCTCTATTTTCTCCATAACAATTTGCCAGGTTTATTAGAAGATGTTCCCTTCAATATTCTGCAGAGGATGTGGTTGTTACTGGATGGTGCACATCCTCACTATCGACGAAATGTTCAAAATTTTTTGAATTAAGTTTCAATATAAGTGGATAGGACGTGGTGGGTCAATTTCTTGGCCAGCAAGCTTCCCGGATCTCAACCTCTGTAATTTATTTCTCTGGGGTTATTTAAAAACATAAGTGTATGGTGAGGTGAATATTGCGAAAGATCTAAGACAACGCCTTGAAAATGCTTGTGACATTATTCGTGAGCAAACTGATGTGATCGTTGCTGCATGTCACCATTCTTTATTACGCCAGGCAAGACTTTGTGCACATCAAACGAATGGTGACCATTTTGAATCAGTAAGTTTACCTCTCCTCAGTTTGAACTTTTAGAATTATACCGTTCAGGATAAATCTCCTAATAAAAGTTGAAAAAGAATATACAAATTTGCGATCAATTTTAGTGCCGAGAAAGTATCGCGAAGAAAGTCCAGCACTTTATTAACTTGCTAGAAAACATCTGGAGGAAATGCATATGGTCTCCTAACAGAAAGATAACACGATCCAGAGTCGTATTAAGATATTGATGCCCAAGATTTTTTCAATTTTCTTTGAATATAATATTTAATATGATCAACTACTGGCGAATTGATCGCTTTTGATCAGTTCTAGCACCTGTCAAGAAAAAAGCCTCACCTTGTGTATTATGATATACACACAAATTTTCAGTAGTTTCTGAACAAAATTCTTAGAAAATAATAACAGGAGAATTGAAATCTGGTGACAGATAGTGGACTCAACGCCACTGTCTTTAACTGAGATCGAAGAATGGCCAAGTAGGTACCACTGCTATCGCACATCGTACAATCTCTTTGATCATACTTTCAGGTGTTTCTTCGAGTGTTCAGTCGACCAACGACGCTAATACCATCACCAGGAGGTCAATTCGAGTGGGTACTCATATCTGCATAAATAAATGTAATTACGTTTGATTGAATCAATAATTCATAATGTTGTTTGAATTTATGGGGCGAATTCAATTTGAAAGTGAAAGAACTACCTATGTTCCTTTCTCCCGCAGTGGGAATTCTTGTATAAACAGTGATAGGTATCCATTATCAAAAAAGTTATCAAGTCTGGAAAAAGTTCTGAGTCAGTCGACTACTTTTGAACGAGACTTTCCTCATTCTATCCTGATAAAACACCCAAGCATCAAGCACTAAATTGAGAAATGACAACATTGTGATATTTTCTTGACCTATTCAATGTTCATTCGAGCAAAAACAAATCAACCAGCCGTATACATTCAAATCACATATACGAACCAATAAATATCAACCAGATCGGATATATCACTTCGGTCGACCTTGACTACCATAATGACGTCAGTATTACCATATCCCATTCCAGAGAGGAAGTCTACCTCGAAAATTAACGTAAACAGAACAAGAAATACTCCCAGGCGTCAATAAAATGTTCGTCCATTAAGAATGGATCTTTATGAAATCGAAAATTAATCGTGAGAACCACTTTTTATGTTCCTTCGACTTCGGTCCTTAATATTTGTAAATTGCCGAATTATTTTAATGCTCGAGCGGAAGCTGCATTTATGGTCCTGAAGACGCCAAGCTGGTAATCTCACATCCGTTCGATGGATTACTAGATTCATTTCAAGTTCCCACACTTGACCTCTCGGTTTGAAGTTCAGTCTTCTAATTAGTTGTTTTTGAACTGGAAGTTTTCCATTATTACTCACGAATACCGAACTGCGAAATGTTTCGCGGTAATTCATCGAAGATCCTTATAAGTACAGTATTTAAGGTGTATCTATACTCCGTTTAAGAATTATTGACATCTCGGTTGGCTGTGAAAAATCGAATTTAAGTTGGTAATAGACTATTCAGAAATATTTTGGGTTGCTGAATTCAGGTTGGTATAGGAATATCACTAACATTACCCATAGAAATCTTGCTTTGATGATTTTATCGAAGATATTGGTGAATATGTAATTATAAAAATTTGCTCTGAATTCGAGTATTTTTTGTCTTATGCTATTAAAATGGCTGGAATTGACCAGGATACATCGCAGCTAACAAGAGAACGCCAGGCAGTTTGTCGGTGTTACTTCGAGTTTTTCAAAGATTTGGCATATATTTCCGCTAGTGTTTCAGGTAAACTGTTATTCACCGACTCAAAGTGTATTCTGATTGATTAATGTCTCTTAAATTTTCAGATTTCACCAAGCCCTGTCCGTAGAATATTAGCATGTTATTATAGCCTGGAATTAGCAGTGGAAGAAAACCTGTGCAATACGATTATTCCTTCAAAGAGACATTGAATGACTTTGTTTTTGCTAGAATTAAAAACAATTAATATATCAGTTTAGATATCCTCTTCGAACTGGCCAAAGAGCACCTAGATTTCAATTGATCGAAGTCAACATTATATTATATCATAAAAAAAATTGGATACATATACAAAAAAGTTGATCGAAGGAAAATTCTTACTGATAAACAGAAAAATAGTACGATATTGTGATAAATACCGAGAATACATGGAAAAAAACGTAAAATTCATTTATCTAGATGAAATTTGGATATTCAAAAAAGGTATTCAAATGTGTCAATGGACACTAGAAAATAATCCAAAAGGTATGCCGAGTATACTCAAGGGTAAAGGCAGAAGGTGCACTATTTTGAATGCTGGAACAATTGATGAATTTTTACCTGGATGTGATCCGATTCTTGACAGTAGTGTTAATGATAATGATTACTATGAATGGTGAATTATTTCATAAATGGGTTATTGAAACCTTCCCTGCAAAAGGATGCCCATCAATAGGATTATGTCAGCTCATTCAATAAACTCATCCAAATCATTACACTACGTGGAAACAAAGTTTTCAATATTTTTATCTTTGCTCTTGTATCATTCATAGATATTTTAAGTTCATTAATTATACTTATACTGTATGGTAACCTGTTCACATTCCCTCTGCTAATACACATGTTATATTGTTCCCAATTCAAAAGTATACTGAATAATTGTAAAATTGCTCATCAATTATAATATTTTCGATAATTCATGTACAGTTCTAATGAATGAAAATAAAAATTGACTTTCTTGAAGTATTCAACACCGAGCAATAAATAATTCACATTGGTTCATATATTGATAGTTCGGTACAAATTTCATGTCAAAATTCTTCATGTACTACATAGATTCTTAATTTTTGTTTCTCTCTTATTTCTTAATACATTATAACGTTTTTCCAATCCATTCTTTTGGCCCTGTGCTTGCGAAGTATCCAAAAATTTTTTTCTATTGCACCACTAGCTACCTGCTAGAATTCCATTAGTTATCCTTCTCGAATCCTGACATAAAATGGTACTCTTATAGTTATATGGTTAGAATTTTGCAAGATTTCCAATACCAATAAATATTGCATGGTCCTGAGTGAAAATAAATATTTATTTGAATGATCTTCAATTTTCGATAGTTGACTTTTATATGAGATAATTTCATATGAAAGCATTCCACGATATTTTTGCGCTTTCAAACCTGAACTCCCATGTAGAAACTGCAATCGAAATATTCCGGCTTAATTATTCGATAATTCGTATACTCAACACTTTTGTAGGGTATATTTATGTTTTATTTCTATGATGAAAACAGTAAATTTTTTGTAGCCAGAAATAAAGCCTCGACTGGACGTTCATGGCCTGCTTCGATGTCAATAATTCTTAAATGGACTATATATAAATTGATTGTTTCAGGCCATTTGTCACAAACGGTATTTATAAGTTTAGAAATTGGAGGAAACCGTTCTTTATTGTGCTGAAATCACTTAACCTTCGTGTAATGAAGCGTGGAAAGCAAAAACCGATCCTAACTTTTTTTCTCGTCCTGATTTAGGACAAGACACGACGTTAGAATAGAACCAAAAACACAAGCGCTTTACAGATAATATTCAGTTTGATGCTTTGAGACATTTTTGTTTTAATTCACTGAAAACCCCATAGCGAAGTCAAGACTGAATGTATAATGGACCATTTCTGGTACAAAATATCTAAAGTTGAAGTGAAGAATCTGTAAAGTGAATTGATCATTTTCAAAAAACAGTTGGCAATTCTGATCAAGTTCACAATAAATAGAATAATATCCTTGGGAACAACATAATCAAGAAGATATAAAAAAACTCCGCTCATAAATTAAAATATATCATCGGAAATGGAATTCTTTCAGTGATTGACATAAACAAACTAATGATTATCTTATATTTCTAATTATTCAAGGTTCGTTCCCTACGTAATAATTAGAGTGTATGAAATTGAATCACACAACACCTAGCTGTGTTGGTGGCGTTGTTTTTAATAATTCTATCGTGGGAAATAAATAATAATTCGTTGTTTATCTTTTGAAGATTTTCCATACAATCTGAGGTTTTTTTTCATTTCATTCGAATGAATATTCATCTATGTGGTCGCGGTTTTTATTCCGCATCACTAAATCCAAAGAATAAATTTTGTATCCATTTTCTGAAAAAATATGTTGAACCTCTCATTTTCTTTTTGAATAGTTGCCTCCCTCAGGATCCTAATTATTCGAATCTCCCTGTGTCAAATATTGACAGTATTGTTTCTTAATTGCATTCTTGCTTAAAAAAAATTTAATTGTTTATCTATGTTCAAGAATAAAACTATTTCGTTGGTTTCCTGCCTGATCGGCTGTTGGGGTCTCCAAGAATTCATGCAACTTCGTCTCCCAAATTCAAGAGATATTGCGCATTTGAACATTAGGTACTGTTTACTATTTGAAGTTACTCACATCATCGTCTTCCAGCTGACCATACACGTCCAGCTTGTCAATTCTTATCGTCCCTTGGAAGGGAAAACATTGGGCACCCTGTGCGATCGTCGTGTTCGAGAATACCGAGACTTCTGGCTCGCCTTTGGAACCCAGTGGAGGGCTCCTTACGCAGAGACTAAACTCTTGGGGGATGAGTACACAAGTTTCCATTTCAACTGGTTTTTAGAGTCTTAACAGATATATAAACTCATAATATTAACTTATAACTAGTGCAGAAAACCAGGTGCTATTTCAACAGTCCTTAAAATTTGAGATGAAGAAACCAATCACAGGATTGCTGAGTTTTCTGTTTACTCGAGTGAGTCTTTCTGAAGTTTTTTCGTTCACAGATCACTGAAACTAGTTCATATTCCTCAGTAATATAGTCCACTATCATGAAAATATTCACTGAAAAGGGCGCTTTCCTAAAGTCAATTTTTTTCGAAATTTTATATGGGGTGCAAATTCGACGCACGTGTGCAAATGAGTCCTGGTCTACTATTGGGTGGTGCAAACGGACGCCCGGAGTGTTATTGTTTTCGATATCGCGATGTCGCGGCGCGCTTGATCGATGGGTCGATCGTCTTGATCTAATGACCGCAGCCTTCAAGTATTGGCACTGAACTAACATTGACCCTCACAGGAGTAAAGTCTTGCTTCTACCTTAGTTAAGTCCCCACCCTCATCAGCACGTGGTTGCGGCAGGTAGATCGTCGTTCTATCTCTTGCCGTTAAGGAGCCGGTGCTCGTTGGTAGCAGGTGCCAAGACCAAGAAAGATTCAACCGTCTTCCACTTGAGGGTTTTGTAACTACCGATCTCTTTTCGAATGTTCATAGGAAGTTTATTGTAATCAACTGATGATATAGCGTCCTCGACTATTCCAATGCAATATCAAAAACAAGTAGATTTCTTCATGAGTTTTTGAAGAACGTGACTTTTGTTCCTGAGACTAGGAAATTTTTTTCGGCCAGTCGAGATGCAAGTGGCTTAGAGGAATCTTTAGAGATGCCGAGGTCTCTTATGAGGTCATCAAGTTCGTTTTGGTCAAATTGTTGAGGACTGTCATATTCCTCATCTGCACCACATGTAACGTCATCTTCAGAGATCTCTGGAAGGAGTGGGACTTTCTCTGAATGGGGAACTGGATAGGGCCAAACGTGGCGATTATCGCGATTAATACCTACCGTTGACTGCACAAAAATAGCAATCGTCAGCATGGTTTGATGGTCCTCTCCAAGCCAAAGGTACCCCAAACTGGAGGGATTTTCTATTTCCAACCGTCCATTGGCATTAATGTCCCATACAGTGTTTACAAAGAACATGTGGAGCCCTTGTTCCCCAAGTCTTACCACAAAGAAATCCACCTTTCTTTGTGGTAAGACTTGGGAGGCTAAATAGGCTTTTTTTACGAAGTCGCATATAGGTTTTTTGTAAACTTCTTGAGTGTACTCACCACAAACATAGCAAAACACATCACAATGAATCCAAAGTTATTTTTTAGGAAAACTTGATCGCAGTGAGGACTGAAAAAGAGGAACAAACCGAACTTTGAACTGTGAAACCTCGTGATAACGCCGTCTTCCTCTTCTTTTCTTTTTCTTCTCCTTCTTCTTCCTCTTCAACATGTTCTTTTAGAGGTGGGCATATAGAAAAAATAAAGGCGTGATTGAGGAAGGAAAGTAAACTTGTCAACAAATATGGTAGGTAGGTAGGTACCTACCACCAAAATGTTTTTCGATATTTCACTATTTGAGCAAAACTTCCATGATTCATTGGCAACATTCCTTCCTTAGATCCAATTGGTTTCCTGTTACCATAAATATTTGATTAATTGAAATACCCGATATCAGGTTTCGGTTTACTTCTAACGAGGAGAGCTGATAGAAAAGAACGGTTCCATCTTTTGGAATCAGCAGGTGAAAAACGTACAAACACAGCAATTTTGCCAGCACTGCAAACCTAATTTGTTGATTTTTTGGTGTAAAGAATCTTCAATCAAAAAAATTGAGAAAAGCACTGCCGTGAAGGCAGGAGCTTTTGAGCGCTCGTACATGCACCTTGTAGGTAGATTCGCATTATTCAGTTTTAGAAACCAATTGGAAAGATTTTGACAGCTGTAAAAAAAAATTCAGACTAAGGCGAAAATCCAGACTACACGTCAGTGCTTTAGGTGACCTATTATTTTTCCAATAATTCGCTATAATTTTCTACGGTATCTATCGTCTAGGTAATTCGATCTGGACAAAATTTCTCACGTAGTTTGAATACATTATCCTTCATCTATGTGCGAAATTTTATTCCAATCCAATAAGTAGTTTCGAAATTATCAGAAAAAAAATATTTTGAACGGCTATATTTACGGAACCCCTAGTCTTATTTTGCTCATTGATGAACGTGACCGCACAATTCGCGATCCGAACCTATCCTGAAAATTTCAAGTCCCTAGGCCTTTCCGTTCGGAAGTTATGATTTTCTATGGTTTCTATGGTACTGATCATACGATCTGGACAAAATGTAGCTCGAATATATAATTCTCAATTCAAATACAAATTTTCGTCACGATCGAATACATAGTTTTGAAATCATCAAGAAAACTGAATTTCAAACAACCATATTTACGGAACCCATATTCTAATTTTGCTCATTGATGAACGTGACCGCAACACTCGAGATCTACACCTATCCTGAAAATTTCAAGTCTCTAGGCCTTTCCGTTCGAAAGTTATAATTTTCTATGGTTTCTATGGTTCTGGTCATGCGAGTTGGACAAAATTTTGCAAGTAGCTTGAACTCGTTATTCTCCATCTGAGTACGACATTTCACCTCGATCGGATCTGTAGTTTCGAAATAATCAGGAAAACAAAAATTCGAGCGGCCATATTTACGGAACCCCTAGGCGAATATTGCCCGATAACGAACTTAACCGCGACATTCGAGATTCGAACCTACCCTGAAAATTTCAAGTTTCTAGGATATTCCGTTCGAGAGTTATCGTGTATACGGACGGACGGCCAGACGGACAGACTCGAATTTTCCGACGGATTCGTCATCAGTGAGTCGAACATAGTCGATTGAGACCATTTTCGGCTAAAAATTCGAAAAATACAGACATCGTGACGAAATGATATAGCCCTCGTGTTAGTAGTACGAGCGCTCAAAAACCCAAACAATGAACATTTTGGCTCGTTTTTCGGATGATTTGATAGAATTGCCAAAAAGTTGATAGGCTCCACCTACTGGTGCCAATGGAAGCCAGTGAAACAAAAATTCAATATAAACAACAATAGGGCGTGGAACTATTCCTGGCATAGAAACACAGATTCGAGAAAAAAACTGTCTCAAAATATGTACCTTTGAGGCTATAGCTCAACTGAACGTTTTGTAATTATCTAGGTATAAACTTAAGCTTGATAAGATCTTGGAATGTTTCAGCCAAAAACTCTAACTCAATGAATTCTTGCAATAATTCAGTTACAAACTCTAGCTTAATCATCAATTGAACGATGTAAGATTTATCGCTGATATATGGTCCTTTCCAATGGAAGTTCACGAGGTGCACAGCAAATGACACTGTCTCTGGTGTAAGGTCCCAGAACAGGCAGATGAATATGATCTCCGTGGGATCTAATATCAGATAATTGGGGAAGGGTTTTTCCTGGTTTCAGAAAATCACTTTTTCAGAAAAACACGAAGATTTTCGAGAAAAACCTTGAGAAGCCATGGAACTTGTTGGATATATTGTGAGTTCTATGTGTATCAACGTGAAAATTAGGTTAAGTTCCCGAAGATCAAATACTACGATGATTTTTGAGCGCTCGTTCTACTTACATTTCTTCACGATGTCTGTATTTTTCGAATTTTGAGCCGAAAACAGTCTCAATCGACAAGGTTCGACTTACTGATGACGAAACCGTCGAAAAATTCGAGTCTGTCCGTCCGACCGGCCGTCCGTAAGAAAGATAACTCTCGAACGGAATGGCCCAGAGACTTGAAATTTTCAGTGTGGGTTCAGTTTCCGAATGCCGCGGTTATAAGTTGGGCAGGATTCCACCAGGGGTTTCGTAAATATGGCTATTCGAAATTTTGTTCTCCTGATTACTTCGAAAGTACTGATTTGATCGAAATGAAACTTTGCAATCAAATGGAGAATGACGTGGTCAAGCTAGATGCAGTTTTTTCCAGATCGCAGGACCAGAACCATAGAAACCATAGAAAATTATAACTTTCAAACGGAAAGGCCTAGGGACTCCAAATTTTCTGGATAGGTGTGGATCTCGGATGTCGCATTCACGTTTACCAATGTGCGAAATTGGACTAGGGGTTCAGTAAATATGGTCGTTTGAAATTTAGTTTTCTTGATCATTTCAAAACTACGAATTCGATCGTGACGAAATTTTGTATTTTTATGGAGGATGATATATTCGAGCTACATTTTGTCAAGATCGCATAACCAGAACCATAGAAACCATAGAAAATTATAACTTTCGAACGGAAAGGTCTAGGGACTCGAAATTTTCAGGGTATGCTTGGAGCTCGAATGTTGCGGTCACGTTTATCAATGAGCAGAATTAGACTTGAGGTTCCGTAAATATGGTCGTTCAAAATATTCTTTTCCTGATAATTTCGAAACTACTGATTGGATAAAAAATCTGCACATAGATGAAGAATAATGTATTCAAACTACGTGCGAAATTTTGTCCAGATCGCATAACCAAAACCATAGATAGCGTAGAAAATTCTAGCGAGTTATCGAAAAAAAAACTGGTCACCTAAAGCACTGACGTGAAACCTGGAGTTTCGCAGTTCGTTCTTTTTCAAAACCTGTCAAACATTTCTTCAATTTGTTTTCTAAAACTGGAAAATAGCTGGGGTTCAGGAACTCTGGTTATTGAAAAGAGATTGAGTACAGATCCTGGGAAAAATGATTTTTTTCATTATTATAGTAAACAGTAAACAGTGCAATGCCTCAGGTAAGACATTTATAGAGCCTAGTCACCAGGGCCGTATCTAGGGCGTGGCAAGGGTGGCACTCGCCACGGGCGCAAGGTCCGAAGGGGCGCCAAAAAATATCAAAAATAAAAAAATAGAAGCGCCAAGCAAAAAAAAATTAATTCGAAAGATGACAACACGGTTACGTAAGTAAGTAATTCGATCACAACATTTCGAAACATTGACATACAAAAAACAGAATGAGAATGCAATAAGAAATACGAGAAATATGGTCCAATTGTTATAAAAAATTTTCAAAGATGCCGCACTCTGATCATAAATATTACAATCGGCAATATCGTCATGCGATTCCAAGCACAGCCCTTTTATGAGTTGCTTACACTACATCCCTCATCGCATCCAGCTTGTTTTGAAGGGCGACTTCTTTGATGATGATGGTTCATAATTATCGATTTGTTTAGATCTTTAGGCCACATCTGTGGTATTTTAAAAACGATTTGTATTGCCAAAAATTCACCAATCAGAATTTTGAACTCAAGAAGTGGGAGAAAAATTGGGGAATCTTATTCTATTCTATATAAATATTGATTTCCTTCAATTGTGAAGGGAAGAGCAAAAAATTTAAATTTCAATGTTCGTTTAGTGTGTATCCAGGTTTGAAGTGTTTTAAGTTTTGAGTTTTTTTTATATTCTCACTTTTTTGTGCCATTGTGCTTTTGGATTCGAGCATTATAAATTGTGCTATTGAAGGTGAGTTGTACTTAGTATTTGTTATTTTTTATGACATCATTCTGTCATCGGATATATTCAATTATTCGTATTTTAACATAATAATATTGTTCCTTTCAATTCAAGAAGAAATATGTTTGGTTCATTGCTGAAAATATGGATTTTCAAACTTGAGTTCTCACTTCTCAGAGCGTCTTTTTTTGAAATCTAATAAAACTCAAATTTTAGTGTTACTTTTCATTGTTTTCATTGAATCTTCAATCTCATATGGCAAAGATTATTCTAGTGATTTTTTTATACTTAACGTATGGACTTCTTGAATATTGTAACATCGGGCCCTGTACGAAACTATTAGTACGTGCTTCAAATGGTTATGAAATAGTATTTATATGCTAAGTTTGCGGTTTTTTTTTTGCAGAGATTGTGATTATCGATTATTGTTTTCTAGTCAACTTACCAAAAAAATTTTATTTTACGTTTTCAGTATGTATTTTTTAATTTTAAGTTGAAGAATTTATATTTTTCAAGATAAATGTTCGTATTTATTACATAAATATGAATATTTCATTTTGTTTCTTCAGAATTTGTTTCATTTTTATGCATTTCATTCAAATGTTTTCAATGAAACAAATTCTCCATAAAAATGTGTATTATTTTGAAACTCTTACGGAAATATATGACTAGCATTATGAAAAATAAATACTATAAGAAAATATGATGGATGAAAAGAAATCTACGCAAATGGGGGGCGCTGTCTAATATATTGCGACAGGCGCAATAACACCTAGATACGGCCCTGCTAGTCTTTCCTACAAACCTGCAAATGAGCATGTTCTTACAGAAACCTAGGGAAAACAGGGTTCATATCAATGCCAACATCAAAAATGTGTTTCAAAGAATGGTTCCACACTTCCAAGTCTCAATTAGTTAAAACCTCGAGGGACACTACAATCAAACACTTTACAAAGGTTGGGAAGGAAATCTTTTCCGCACTTGTTTGGGAAATTAATTTCGCGGATTTTTCACTTTTATAAATTTATACATGATTCTAATTCGTATTTTGTTCTGACTTTACAAATGTTTTCAACAACAGTGGAATTATAATACGATTTCTCCATTGTACAAAATGATGTCACCTGCACCAGAAGGTTACAATGTTACACGACTCGAATCAGCGATCACATTGAGTTCTCCAAATCGAAGAAAGATTATGAATGAAAATACAACACCTACAGGAATTCCTTGTTGCAGCACTTCCTTCCGCGCTGGTGCTCCAATATCGTTATAACCGTCGGAAAGTCGCCCGATAACGTTTTTTCTATCCAAGATTGTTATCGGGTTTTTTTAAGGAAGAAGCGGCAAATTCTCATGTCCCTTGGCATTAGTGTCAAATGTTCCACCTGAGGAAATTACCGAATATTGCCCTCGTAATGTGAGAGAACCTCACGAAATTCCCCACAGGCCAAACCATTAAAATGATGATAGCGTAGCTATCATTAAGCTGGGCCAATATTCAAAACCACCGTAAAATATCCAATAACGATTATAATCATTGATCAGGTATCGGTAATATGCCGGTAGAAGGAATTCGAAAGAAAGTGTCATATTTTCATCTATAATTCTCAATTTTTTCTTTTATGTAACTTTTTTGTAATTTTTGATTGGATTTATTAATTATAAACATACATGTTCGACCAAATTTGTTGGTAACTTTATGATTTCTTCAAATTTTTCTTCTTCATTAGTTTGAACACAGCTCTCATTTCAGAAAATTTAGGAAAGAAAATTACAAAAAAAACGAGTGATCTAGGTAACTGATGCTCCTGGAAAAAAGCGGAGCTTAATAATGAGACAAGTTCTATTGAAACTTATTTGATACCTTTTTATTAGAAAATAAGTTGTTGAGCTTCTGAAATCTTCATAAATCAGATAAATCTAAATATATAGCCAGGTAGTCAAAATTCATATATCGAATGAGCCTTAAAAACTCGTTCAACTTGTACTAAATATGTTTTTGATCAATGTTAGAACAAAATAATTTTCGATTAATGTTTGGCATTTCAAACCCAATTTAAAGTAAGTTTCTCGAATATAATATTTGTCATTGCCATTGCAGAAAAAAATTTGACGTTAATTTTACCTTCTTTCTTTCTCAACTCCATTCTAATTCAGGTAAACCTATCTGAATTTTATGCCACGAGCAGAAGAAAAAATGATATAGTGATGAGTGAATCTAAAAAAATCATTATATCAGATCGAATTTTGTGGACCTCAACTGGCTATAGCTGAAAATCCCAGCTCCTCTCGAGCATCTCTTGGAGACATCTGTACCAGCACTGCAAGAATCTTTAATCAGTGTTCTGCACCTGCCACTCTTTCCTCTCTTCTATGGGCGTGTTCTTGAAACTAGTCACCCAATGGTCTGCTCCATCCCATGCTCATGCAGCCAATACCCACACTGATTTACCATCATTCATTCCTTTATTCTTACCATTTCTTACCCTACCTATTTGCATAGGCGTTTCGATGCTAAGTTATCGGGATCTGCAGGAAATGAATTGTAAAAAATCTTATGTAGATCCCATATGGTAATCAAGGTACGTAAACATGAGTTACTCTGTGAATATATGGGCGTCATCTGCTGGTATGGTTGGTTTCGTTTTTCTCTCAAGTGGTGAGCTGTTGAGATAAGTGATTTACTCTAGAATAGAAATTTTGAACTGATGCGAGAATTATTTTGAATTTTTTCAATGTTCTTTCATTTCATGAGTTGGATTTTATCCTACTTTTCCCCATTATTTTCAGGGTAACATAAAACTTAGGTGAGTCTTTGGGATAGCTGGGTGGTTTCGCGCTTCGTCGGCTGTTGGAGTCTCCGGATGAAAGGCGTGTGATTTGAGTATTCAATGCGTTTTTCTTGATGCAATGAATTAAATTTTTAATCTACGTTCAAAAAATAGGGGGGAAATATTTTTTATCTGACTTCTATTCAAAGCGAAATAATTTTCAATCAATTTCGAACTAGGTCCTACTGAAGACTTTACCGTTACGTATTTGGTGAAATATATCGAAGAAAAATATCAAAGAGAAACTCCTATTCAGAAATTACTTAATTAGATAAAGAGGGAAAATTCTCTTTGAGAATTTAGCTGAGATAAATGAGTTTTTTCATCTTTTTATTGCGAATTCACAATTAGTTAGTTCATCAACATACACATCCAATCACACCTGCCTAGTTGTTATAACAATATTTACAATTTGAAGGTTCATAACATTGAAATTTTATTAGTTGACGACTAGTTTTATAGAAATGGTCTATAAACTCACTTAGGTCTATAAACATTACTCAAAATGATATGAGTTCATCATTGTATGACTCACTCCTTTAAGTTATCAGTCATTCAGTTCCTTCGTTGGATTTGCAGGAGTAGAATCTTTCGCTGCTAAATATCTTTTTTTTGTTTTCTTATATCGACATTCTTTCTCTCTCATTTACATACCTATTGATTTTACTTCCACTTTTTCTTTTCGAAAAGTCATTCAGTTTGGGATGGAGATTAGAAGGGTAATTTATGCCATACGATTCCTCCATTCAGTAAAATATTGAACTGGTGTTTTGAAATATAGAGGGTTTTCCAATAGGAATTTAAACATCAAGAAAAACACATAAACACCATTAACAGGACCATTTCTTGAATGTAATGGTGTCAACTGGTGAACAGTTTCTTGTGGATTTTCATCACTCAACATTCTGAAATTATGTTTGTTTACGTTACCATTCAACCAAAAATCAGCTTTATAACTGAATAAAATTTTTTGATAAAAGTGTTCATCATTTTCAAGTTGTGCAAGTCAAAATTCAGAGAATAAACGACGTTTATGGTGGTCTAATGGCTTCAGTTCTTGAACCAGTTCAATTTTGAAAGGATGTTAACCCAAATCTTTTTCAAAAATTCTCGATGTTTTTGTCTGAGAAAGATTTATTTGTTGAGAACGACGTGGAACTGATAAATTTGAATTTTCTCTTACACTTGCTGCTACCAAATCAATATTTTCTTATGTGCGTGCAGTTCTTTGTCATTCTGGTGTTCTTGTATCGTATAAAGAAAATTCACTTTCAAATTTGTCCACAATTCGACGAATAGTGGGTCGGTTAACTGAATAATGTCATCCATGAATTATTCTTAAAGTTCTTTCAGTATTCACAAATGAGCACTAATTTTGATAGAATAATTCAACAATCTCTAAACATTGTTGAAGCGTGTATCTTTCCATAATCAAATGGCATAACCTAATGAACACAAATGACATAAGGAATGTCAAAAAATAATACGCAGTGTGCCATTATAACCATTTTGAATAGAAGACAATTGACATCTTTTTGGATTTGACATCATAGGAATCATTAAGGTAAGAGAAATATAAATAATACAAAAATTAATATAGAATGAACTGATCCAAAAAATATTTCACATCAAATCGTAGTGAAAAACAAATGATGAACGTCTCTCGAACAACATATTTTTCAAGCCATGAAAGTTTCTTTCAGTAAAAATATAAATTTCTGTGTAAGTTTTGTAGTTTCTTATTAATGCAAAATTTATCAAATAAATTAAATGTTCCTATGAAAGATTTCCTGAAAGAACACTTTTCATTATTTTCTTCAGTGCAATGCAAATTTGACTCGTTCATTACTAATACTTGTTGCATTCCCTCCATTCCAACGAGCCTATACAACATTTATTAACGTCAGAGGCGCGAAATAACCACAACAAATATTGATAACACAAAGTAAATTTCAAGATACCAGTTGTCTCAGACCTTGCGATAATTAATAGCGTTGATTGCGGCAAAAAATAAAAGAGCATGTCAATGGTCCTCCATTCAAACCAGCGCGGACTTAATGAATCGCAAAGAACACGCATAAGGGGACAAAAAAGGCACGCTCTGGGCAGGTGGAACATAAATTTCAATAAGTGCCATTGGCTTGACACGATCATTTTCCAATATAGATAAGTCACGACAACAAGGTTAGATCAATTGTGAATGGTTTATATTTGCTGATTGCCTTTGAAAAATTGCCGTATGAAAAACTGAGCGGAGTTGAAATTATTGGTATGATGGAATGAATCAACTTGAGCTGTAATGGGTACAGGAGAATGGCCATACTATTCGACTTTTTTACTGAAGAAATTCTGGTTCTGTTAGGTTTTGTTCATATTTTTTCTCAGGTCATACTGGATGAAAGTTCATTTTATTTTTCATAGTGCCTCAATAAAGTGCAATCAATAATGTAAATTTTTTGGGCTGTCGGTAATAGTTGAGAAACCTGAACACGTCGTTGAACCTCGAAGGTTTAACCATCCGGTACCTACTTGTGAACTTCAATTCAAAAACAAAATCTTCATTATTGTATACAAAATTCAACATATACCTTCTATTCTTGATTTTGAATAATATTCCCCTACAATTTAATTGAATACCCATATATAAAACAAATACATGAAGAGAAATCAAGAATTCATTATTCAAAACTTGCAGAGTTGGTGATAATTGTAAGTATCTCGAGTGGAGAAAAAAAATTTGCAAATAAGTAAAAAGGTCCGAGATGGTATTAAAACATCTCCCTGCTCACTCCAACGCCAGAAATCTGGAAAATGCCCCCCGTAAACACGAAGAAGGAAAAACAAAAACGTCCCAACGTTTAGCATTGGCGGTTAAACTAAATCACCACAGCACAGCAGCCGTAATTTGAGGAATTCTTGCCTAATAACATAAAATTGCTACTGGTAAAGTGTACCTGCTTCTTCTCGATTTAATTATAGGATGCCAGGGTCCGTGGGTTCATGCCATAAATTATACTGAATTAAACTGGATAATATCTGAAAAATATGGAATTTTTCAATCAAAATGTCCGGTTATTTATGGTCAAGCCTGATGGCAGGCAGAAGAAACGAGTTGTCGTTTTTGGAAGAGCAGATGCTCTTTAAATACTTTAGTTTAAAAGTATGAGAAGTATGAGAACAATGGATCCTATGATAGTTTGATTTTTGAGCAAGCTATAATTAAGATTATACAAAAATAATGAAGATATGTAATTAAATATAAATTCAAATAGTTATAGCAAACAGCACAGAAACATAGATGATTTCGTCGAAATCAAAGGCCCATGCACTCTTTCCTATATATTCAATGAGAAAACATGAATGAATGCAAAAGATTGAAGTTGAGGTTTGAAAATAGATGAAATTTTTTTAAGCGCGTTCATTTAAATAAGTTTCAAGTTTCGAACTGTCCTTGAATTCATTTCAGATAAGTGAATTGAATCAGTTGAAAATTCCTCAACTTTTGGTGTAATAATTCATAAATTTCAAAGTCTAATTTCATTGTAGGGTTGTTAATAAATCAATTATTGATTATCGAAAAAAGCTCCTCCGCCATTTTGTACAACCAATTTTTGAATTGTAATTTTAGCTCCTTCGACTTTCGAGGCATGAAAGCAAATACATAATTTTTAAATAATATTAGATTTTCGTATAATCAGCAACCACAATCACATTTCACTCATTTCAGCATATTGAAGAATGTATTTTCATTGTAGTTGAAAAATTGAGCCCCTTCTCTTAGGCTACTAACCATACACATCTGAAATCTATTTTTAGAGGTCGAATTGTCGAAGAGAAACGTCATTTAAATTTCAGTTGTTATGCCTTAATGGAGTTAAATTGATACGGCTATCTGAAAATGTCTTTTATTTTAGAGATGAGGTAGTATTATTGCATCGAGATACCAAACAATACCCAACTGATTTCCAAAATGTGAATTCGGAAATACTTCCTGTTGGAAAAATGTTATCATCTTAAGATTTGTATGCAATTGATAGGTAAGTTCACAACAATGGAATTTAACCTTGAATCCCTGGTTCGGTGAATTCCAGGGCACTCGTTATTTGTTTTCGTTTGTTTTGGCCAATAAATTTACTTCATAGGAACTTAATGTGAGTTTGTCATGTTGTTCAGGATTAAGGAACTACAGGAAACCGAAGTTTCAATACTATGATAAGATAAAATTGGCGATGCACTTCAAATTATCTTGCTTCGAAAAGAAGAAATTTCGTGTTGATTATCTGTAGATTACTTATTTTTGAATAACCTCCATAGTTGAATTTATCAGCCAAAAACTTGATTCAATAATCTATATTTCTATACCGATTCGATCAGATGAACTAATTGTTCTATTTTCCGAAATTTAAGCTTCTTCAGTTCTGAATCAATGTTTATTTTTTAGCTATGGGGTGTGTGAGCAGCAAACAAGATATTAATGATCTACACCCCAACCTATTTCAAGTTACAAATGTGAATGATGATAGGGAGCTTGTAAGTCCTGGACAATTAGAAATTACAGAATCGGAATTGATACTTCACCAAAAGGGAAAGACACCTCTGGTCTGGCCTTTACGCACACTGAGAAAGTATGGATTCGATCAAGAAATATTCACGTTTGAATGCGGAAGACGATGTCCGACTGGCGAAGGAATATATGCTTTCCAATGTAAAAGAGCCGAGCAGTTGTTCAATATTGTGCAACAAAATATCTCTAGAAATGCCGGAGATGATTCGAACACAAATGGTGATTTCTTAAGTGGCGTTGGACCTCCTATAACTCGCCGTATGCCGTCCCAAATTCAACCTGAGGGTTATTTAACTCCGTTATCCGCACCAAATGTACATACACTTCGGACATACCCAGCAGTGAGACCCGGCTCGGTTACAGTATCTGGGCCTATAAGTCCCCCTGCAATTTCGCCTCCACCTAATATCGAAACTCCCCTAGAGCATAATAATAATAAACGTGGCAGCGTCATTTCCAGCAGTTCTTTCACATATACCAATACAAGTGCTCTTGAAAGTAGTGAAACGCAACCAAATTACGCTAATTTAGGTGTAGATCCTGCTTTGAGTAACACTGAATCTTATATGAATATGCAAGAATCTGTGTGCCACGTATATATGAATATAGATACCAAAGAAGTGTTACCTAACCCAACCAAAGAAAACGCAAATCCGCAGTCAAAATCTGACGGCCGTGAAGATGAAAATAAGCACTGTTATGCCAATATAGATGCCAAAGATATGGAGCAGTTACGAACATTTAGATCTAGTCTTAACCATGTACCAAATAGTTTACCTCAACCTACAAATATTTATTCGAATTCAAGGAAAGTCAACTATGCCAAACTTGATTTCGACACCAAAGATGAGACAATTATACCTCAAGTTCCGCCGGAAAGTCCCACAAAGACGAAAGATAGCTATGCAGTGATTGATTTCTACAGAACGAATGCACTCTCCCAATCTACCAATCCCACTATGGATGTCGAGGAAGGGGTGAGGAAAACGAGGCACAACTCTTCAATCAGTGACGTCGTCACACGAACTAGC
The DNA here is from genome assembly GCA_963966015.1 of Aphidecta obliterata. NCBI lineage: Eukaryota > Metazoa > Arthropoda > Insecta > Coleoptera > Coccinellidae > Aphidecta > Aphidecta obliterata. Next base: position 12,103,746 of record OZ014433.1, on the reverse strand, counting down.
AGCTCCTTGAGTGACTGAAAACATCGAAAGTTTAAGGTTCGTGATTTTGTAATCAGTTAAACTTATTTAATTCGGTGACTCATGTTCGATATTGAGGGCCTGTTGTATAAAACCAAATATGTTAAAGCTGGTATCACTGATATTTGGTTACTTTTAGTTTTTCCAAGTTTTGACAGATGAACAAAAGAAAATTTCCACATAATCAGCGAGATTGATCTGTGGTTCAACAAATCGTGGTGCATCTTCGGTGGTTGTAGCGGTATTTTTTTCCTAACAAAAAGCAATGTTTAATCAACATTCGAAATTCTTTTTTCTCCATTTTGAAAATCTCAAAGGTAGCGTCACTTCTAGAGTTTTAACTTGCAAAAAATTATTGGGATGACTTGAAATTTTGACAGTTATCATATGTTGGTACTTTCTAAAAATCATAAGGATTTTGTATCTGTGGTGCCACCTGTGAGTCAGACCGGGAACTTAACAGCCGATGTAAGATGTAATACTTGAATAGAGCTTTATTGAGTCACTGATCTTTTCATCGTGGATAATTGTCCTAATCAGATTAATTAAAGGACTATTTTGAGAGATGTCACATGGATGGTGACAGATGTCGGGTTAATTGGGGTTAACCGAATCAGTATCCGTGAAACCCAAAAAAAAATGACATTTGAACTACAGTTCCATGCATTTATACAACCGGCCCTGATTTAATCTTGACGTTTAAAGCTTCAGAGTTCTCTTTCATATTATCAAGAATGAAACGAAATTTATGATGAAAGGAATTGTAGGCAATATGAGTAAGTTTTTATCGCCAAAACTAATACAGGTTGAGAATTTTAGATGTGAAGATATAGCAGTATCTAGAATCTAGAATATTTTTCAGCGTGGGCTCAAACATACCATAAATTTTTATGAAGTCCAAACGAAACAGTGTACAGGGGTGGGCAAAATTCGATGTTTCAGCACTACAACTTTTAAATCAGAGGAGATAGACAAAATCCGATATCCCATTCTCATTCTCTTTTTCTGAGAAACTAACAAGAGTAGTATTCATTTTTGGCCACCTTCTTTCGTTTTCGAGTTATAAGCGAAAATTGGAAAAATAGCGTGTCCCAAGTTCGAGTGCCTACTAGACGTTTCTTGAAAACCGGATCTATTTGAAATCTGAAAATTGGGATTATGATATTGTTCGACTTTATTTCTGAGCTAAAATACATATTCTTGAAGCCTGAACACTTTCAGTTATAGAGGGAGTTAAAATAAATTTCTCGAAAAATCTTTTTTTGCATTTTCTCGTCTCTTATCTGATCGATTATTCAATTTTGAATATATTTCTATTCGAATCGTTGCATTCGTCGGAAAAGTTTTCAAAATATCGAAAAAAAAAGAAGATATTCGTAGTAAGTTTTATGTTCGTTATTCCTATTCCCAATATTTCAAGCATAAACTGTTTTTACATTTTTGAAGTAGAAGAATCGCGGAATACTGTGCATCTCCTAAATTTTGGAAAACTCGTCACAGGGTGTTTCAAATATTTCGTCAAATTTTGTGATCAGAATTTTCGCTTAACTTTGGTTTTTTAAATTAGAACCCTATTTTTTTATCATTGCGTTGGATTCTGCGAAGAAAAATAATGATAGTGTTCGAAGATGTTTATGCTCCTAAATTAAATAATTTCTGAGTTATAGGATTTTTCTGAATTTATGTCGTTTGTAGGGATGGATGCATAGAAGATAAATCATCCCAATAATTCCCTATGAACACAGATCATTGTCTAGTAGGCACTCGAACTTGGGACACCCTGTATTTCAACAATTAATTTTTTGTTGCATTGTAGGAAAAAGGCCAATGACGATCTCACGACCCATCTTGACAGTTCAACTCTGTTACATTTCGTATATAAATTTATCCTTGTCTTCTTGGACTGTGAGAGATCCCTTGCTTAAGTAAGGAGAAAAATAGAAAATCAGTCATTCAAGATTGAAGCATGACAGATTAGTCTCATTGTTGAATTATCTCTGTAAAATTCTCAACTGAGATATAAAGTTCCATTTTGAACTTATAAAATGTGAAAGAGAAATCTAGTATAAATCAAGATTCACACCAAAGTTGAGTTAACTTTATCGCATACTATTTTAATTTTTTATATAGAATTGGTGTTGTACTTCCAATGAATTCAAAGGATGATGAGAATTCTAAAATACCAGTTATATATAATTTCATATTTTTCAAGATTATTAGGCTATTTTTGATATCCTTCCAACAGAACTTCGGTTTATCCCACAAATTTAATTCAGCATAATACAGCCCAGTTATTGAAACAGAAAAATATGCTTGAATAGAACTAGATTTTCCTAGGAATTTAAATATGTATACACAGAGTATTAAAACTTGAATGTTCCATTATGATCTTAATTTTATCTGTATGAGTCATCAATTTTTTTTCAATGTTTCACATCCAATAAACAGCAAGGAAATATTCCTCAATAGAAAAATGATACATCGAATTATTTGAACAATATTTAAGTCAACCGGATTTTAGAATTGAAAAAAAATTGCAGCCTAATGAGATTGAAAAGTCATGTTGATATTGTTGATTAAATGTAAAAGTTGTTTCTGTCTCAACATATTTTTAAACCTGTGTACCATCCAAGTTGGATATTTTCATTGTTAGAAAATTGGATATATTGTTGCTTCAGTGAAGGGAGTAAAGGTGTTCATTGTGAATATGGATGGGTTTGATATAAAAATGTATCTCAGAATATTGAGTTATGTAAGGATCTTTAATGTTGGTTGTTGGCGAAAGGCCTGAATTTTCTGATGATCTATTGTTGAATTTTTTACTGAGTAAGTCGTGAGAAAATTTCATGTTTATGAAATTTGAAATGTTTGTTTGACAAACACTTTAATCTATTGGCAATCCATGTGCAGGAATGTAGAAGGTGAAAATTATTATGTAAATACCACAGCTTAGAGTTATACTATGTGGATAGTTTGATGTGACCCCAGGTATACGTTTTTTTATACGCTTTCAGAAGAATCTTTCAGGGCAGATTAGAGAGCTTATTTGAATTTTTAGTATCATTCACCATGATAGCTCATAAAATTGAGGATTTTTCGAAAATGTTACCATTCTCGTAATAAGTATTTCAGTTTTCTCTAGGATTTATCGTTAACTAATTGAACCATCCTCAATGAAAGCAATTATTCAGTTAACTAAATTTCTGCATATGGAACATGTGTCTTTATTCTGTGTGATACTTTTATGTATCAGGTCTTTATTTTATTGAACAAATATTTTCATAAATGGAACTCCCTGAGCATATAACGTACAAAAAAAGAGGTTGTAATGTTTATGAAAATAATCCCTCATACATTTGCCTTAGAATAATGTTGAAGTAGCTTGTTAGAAGTTTGAATAATGCTGTCACCTTATTAATTAAGAAATTATTTAAGACCAGAGATTTTTTTAAATATTTACAAAATGCCAAAGATACTATTGTTGAAAATTCTGATTGTATATATACGAAAAGATGTATTATTTAAATATGTTACCCATATCTTGTGCTATTAGTGAAGTGAACTATATTACACATATTTAATTTTTAATAAATATTTTACATACAAATACATTAATGTCTTTGAATAGCTCAACCCACATAGAATAAAAGAAATTTTGTAGTTGAGGGAATACCTCTGGTATATGGCCCTCCGTGTTCATTGTCAGTATGACAAATACCGTCACTTTATTTTTACAAACTTCAGTAGATGGAATTATACTGCGTTTAAGAATTATCGACAACTCGGTTGGCTGTGAAAAATCGAATTTAAGTTGGTAATAGACTATTCAGTAATATTTTGGGTTGCTGAATTCAGGTTGGTATAGGAATAACACTAACATTACCCATAGAAATCTTGCTTTGATGATTTTATGGAAGATATTGGTGAATATGTAATTATAAAAATTTGCTCTGAATTTGAGTATTTTTTGTCTTATGCTATTAAAATGGCTGGAATTGACCAGGATACATCGCGCCTAACAAGAGAACGCCAGGTAGTTTGTCGGTGTTACTTCGAGTTTTTCAAAGATTTGGCATATATTTCTGCTAGTGTTTCAGGTAAACTGTTATTCACCGACTCAAAGTGTATTCTGATTGATCAATGTCTCTTAAATTTTCAGATTTCACCAAGCCCTGTCCGTAGAATATTAGCATGTTATTATAGCCTGGAATTAGCAGTGGAAGAAAACCTGTGCGATACGATTATTCCTTCAAAGAGACATTGAATGACTTTGTTTTTGCTAGAATTAAAAACAATGAATATATCAGTTTAGATATCCTTTTCGAACTGGCCAAAGAGCACCTAGATTTCAATTGATCGAAGTCAACATTATATTTTATCATAAAAAAAATTTGATACAAATACAAAAAAGTTGATCGAAGGAAAATTCTTACTGATAAACAGAAAAATATAATAAAAATAGTACGATATTGTGATAAATACCGAGAATACATGGAACAAAACGTAAAATTCATTTATCTAGATGAAATTTGGATATTCAAATTTGTCAGTGGACACTAGAAAATAATCCAAAAGGTATGCCGAATATATTCAAGGGTAAAGGCAGAAGGTGCACTATTTTGAATGCTGGAACAATTGATGGATTTTTACCTGGATGTGATCCGATTCTTGACAGTGGTATCAATGATAAGGATTACTATGAATGGTGAATTATTTCATAAATGGGTTATTGAAATATTGAAACCTTCCCTGCAAAAGGATGCCCATCAATAGGATTATGTCAGCTTATTCAATAAACACATCCAAATCACTACACTACGTGGAAACAAAGTTTTCAATATTTTTATCTTTGCTCTTGTATCATTCATAGATATTTCAAGTTTATTTATTATACTTATACTGTATAGTACCCTGTTCACATTCCCTCTGCTAATACACATGCTATATTGTTCCCAATTCAACAGTATACTGAATAATTGTAAAATTGCTCATCAATTATAATATTTTCGATAATTCATGGACAGTTTTAATGAATGAAAATAAAAATTGACTTTCTTGAAGTATTCAACACCAAGCAATAAATAATTCACAAATTGGTTCATATATTGATAGTTCGGTACAAATTTCATGTCAAAATTCTTCATATACTACATAGATTCTTAATTTTTGTTTCTCTCTCATTTCTTAATACATTATAACGTTTTTTCCAATCCATTCTTTTGGCCCTGTGCTTGCGAAGTATCCAAAAATTTTTTTCTGTTGCACCACTAGCTACCTGCTAGAATTCCATTAATTATCCTTCTTGAATCCAGACATAAAATGGTACTCTTATATATTATACTTATATGGTTAGAATTTTGCAAGATTTCCAATACCAATAAATATTGCATGGTCCTGAGTAATAAATATTTACTTGAATGATCTTCAATTTTCCATGGTTGACTTTTATATGAGATAATTTCATATGAAAGCATTCCACGATATTTTTGCGCTTTCAAACCTGAACTCCCATGTAGAAACTGCAATCGATATATTCCGGCTTAATTATTCGATAATTCGTATACTCTTCTAGGTCTAGGTCTCTATACTTTTCTAGGTTATATTTATGTTTTATTTCTATGATGAAAACAGTAACTTTTTTGTAACTAGAAATAAAGCCTCGACTGGACGTTCATGGCCTGCTTCGATGTCAATAATTCTTAAATGGACTATACCAAATGATATTGAATATATTAGAATAACTCGGTTCCTTCTTGTAAGCAATTTAATTATAACTGAATCGCACAATGAAATTTTTACGAAATTATATTTTATAATAATATTGTATACTGATAAATAATGGAGTATAAAACATATCAACTAATGATATAGAGAAATTCTCATGAATAATGAAGATAAAACATTAATTGTTACGAATGCCAAGAGCCTGCTCAAGTTCAGCGCGCTTTTGTTGAACTTTAGTGTAAAAGTAGCGGCATACTGCCTCTTGAGCCCAAGGTTGATAAAAGAAGTCTGACCTCCTCTCTTCCTCGGGATTACCTACTACATCAGTCATCGTCTGAAACAAATAACGCATATCAAACACATTTCCGATTCTATTGAATGAAAAGTAAGTAATCGAAATAATCATTCTGTTCAGTGGACATTATAATTATGCCGTTCGAAAAAGTTAGGTAATAATTTGTTGAAAGCCTCAGTATATTTCTACTCATAGCTATGAAGATCGTAAGATTATAGAACTCACCTTCAGATCTCTTGTTTGAGACACTATCCATTTGTGAATAAATTGTTGTGGATCCTTAGCGAAACTCAAGAAGAATTCTCGATTTGTTTTCAATTGATTTATGGTATCGACTGTTTCATGAATTTTCGTGTCCAATCCCTGAATTTCTTGTTGGCTAGCTGTACTTAACAGGAAATTGTTCATTTGTGTTTTTAATGTATCATCGACCTGAAAGAACAACCAACTATGAATTATGATCAGATCACAAGATAACTTCCAATGCACAGGGTGACCCATTTTCGGTGGGAATGAACTAAAGATTGAAAAACAATAAAATATAATCAAAATAACAACTAAATTTTATGATTACTACAAAAAAATCCAATTTTCTTACCTCGACATCAATATCATAACATGCAGTTTGCTTGCTCTCGGCTCCACCTTCCACTGAAATAACATGATTGATAACAATCGGATCTGGAGGATGAAGAAGAGGATTTAGTCGCTGCGGTATTTCAGCAAACTTCATTTTCGGACAACCGAATATCTGCTCCAAATATTTGTCACAGACTATATATTCCCTCTCATGACCGTCCTGTAGTCTGTGGGTCTTTATATACTGCCAAAGAGCCGAAATAATGACCGGACGAGTTTGGGTATGGACTCCAAGAAGTCTAGCTAGACGTGGGTCTAATTTGAATTGTAATGGTTGATAATCAAGTAAAAGTAAGATGGTACATCGTACATTTTTATCACCAGGCCTCTTTACCTGAAATAGATACTTATGAAATTTTCGTAACATTTACGAATCATCAAATAAACAAAAACCTTAACACATAATGAATTATTATATATGAAAGAACAGAACTATTACCTGAAAACCATCAGTTTCTTGTGTCGTTAAAGTTCTATGCCATTCAACCAAGTGGTTATCAGGGCCGTACAAATCTTTATCCAACTCGATTACCAACGATTTAAAGAAAGAGGAGAATTTCCTCTTAACTTTGTTAGGATCATTTTTCGAATCATCCAATAATCTTCCTTCAACTCTCAGTTCCCAAGATGCTACACTCCTGGGATAACAGTAGTATTAGTTTTAATATTCAGAAAAATACTTATAAAAACAAACCCTTCCTGTCCAGAACCTTCTGGAGCATCAGCACAAGGTTCTTTAGCTGGATAGAACGTATTTGAGATGAAAATTCTCAACTTTCTTTTCTGTTTCATAGGTCTCTTCAACGCTTCTTGAATGTCCAATCTTTTCCTCATGATGGTAGCATCTAATTTCCTCTCAAAGGCTAACAAATCCATATAAGCTTGACTCTCCGGCACTAAATCTCTAACTTTTTGTGGTAAAATTTTGTCGGCTAATTTTTTCTTTTTCTTACTTGTCCCATGGGTATAGTCTGCCCTACAAAACAACGACAGTTCATTCACATAATTTCTTATAACAACTGAAATTTTGCTAATTTACCCTTTTTGTTGCATGGGATTCCTATTATCAGCTGGTCTTTTCCCTCCCTGTGGGTTTTGCATACTTCCACCTCTCATGGGAGAATAGGGTGCTTGCTGAGGACGTTGTATCAATTGACCTCCACTAGTTCCCATATTAGGAGGAGGAGTATTATAACCACTTGCCCTTTGCTGTAAAATATAGAACAATTACTTGGGTGCATTCTTGATATCATAAATAAAATATTAGACTTTATAAAACAAACTTATCAGATCAATATTAATCAAACTAACCGGAAAATTTTGTGCCCCATAAGGTCTCATTCCTGGAGCTTGTTGAGGAGGATACCTTTGTGGCGGAGGTCCTCCAGGTACCTGGGATGGGGCCGGTCCAGGAAACCTCTGGGCCATTTTATTTTGAATTTCTACAATGTCCAAGAATATTTTATTTGAAAGAAAAGATCTTCATCAAATAAAATCCAATATGAATTGTTTTACTGAACACAAAACTATCGTCTGTCACTGTCATTCAATAAACGCCAAGCCAACCATCTGTCAGAGTGACTGTCATTTTCATTTTACATAATTTATCATTACCTAATATTACAGAATCCTCCTTGGGTTCAAAGCTATTACATATATAAAACAAAGAATTAATTAATCCTTTGAAATGAATTGCAGACATTCTTTGATTTCTACATATGTGAGCTGGAGAAGAAGAAAATATTTTTAGTATTCTATGGTTTCGTAGACATAAATTTGACAGGACATTTGCAATTTCTTGTCCAAGTAACTCAATAGAATATGCAAAACTGCAATCGAGTTATATAGTTAATAAAAGAAGTAGAGTGATTCAAATTTTGGTGAAAAGTCGTTAGTGAAATCTAATCAAGCAACATGCCTAAGAATAAGGGAAAAGGAGGTAAAAACAGGAGGAGAGGAAAGAACGAAAATGAAACAGAGAAACGTGAGTTAGTCTTCAAAGAAGATGGTCAAGAATATGCCCAAGTTACAAAGATGTTAGGAAACGGTAGATTAGAAGCTATGTGCTTTGATGGTACGAAAAGATTGTGCCATATTCGAGGGAAACTTCGGAAAAAGGTCTGGATCAACCAGGGTGACATCATCCTCATAGGTCTTCGTGACTACCAAGATGCTAAGGCTGACGTTATCCTCAAATACACCTCAGATGAAGCTAGAAATCTCAAAACATACGGCGAATTCCCAGAATCCGTGAGGATAAATGAAACTGTTACATTTGTTGAAGAAGGATTGGACGAAGATATTGAATTTGGAGATGATATTAGTTCAGGAGATGAAGCAGATCCTGTTGATGGAATCTAATATGAAAGTTCAATGTAACGACAAACATATAGCTGTAAAAAATCTCTAACTGCGTTTGTTTGGAAATAATGTTGAATTAAATAATAAGATTTGTTTTATTCTTTATGTTATACCTGTAGAAATGTGTAAGAACATTTTGAACTTACAATATTTAGGTAAGGTTAATTGAAACCATTATTGATGATTTCACCACTCTTTCTATCTACAATAATTTCATATTATTAATATTTTTGAAATAATTCATTTTACTCCCAATAAACTTACTGGTTATGAAGCTTTAGGTATTTCACTTCCTCACTTGCTATTACACCATTTGTTTCAATGAAATGGGAAGTACAGTGTTTTCAAAGTCGATTCGTTTTCTCTCGGGGGTAGCAATTGTCAATTAAAAATTTTTGGAAAAAATCGCCAATGAAAGTTGAAACATATGGACATTCGTCCATAGTTATTTATCTTCTCAGTCCGACAACGTACAGCATTTCTTTTGCAAATCAACCTTTTGAATGAAATTAATGAATTTCCTTAAGGAAAGATTTCAATAAAACTATCATACATAATTAAAATATCTTTAATGAAAACAATCTTTTGAAAATAAAGAACCAAATACACCCATAAAAAATCTCAAATAAAGGTAAGAATATATATAAAAATGCCTTTTACTTGTTATCACTTTCCGTATTTCCAAATTATCACTTCTTAATTTTTCTGCTTGCTCTTATTTCTTCTTGTCTCCTTTTGTTTGAAATATAAATGGTCCAGAAGAATGCAATCAGATTTGTAACAAGACATCGAACCTGAAACCAATTTTGAATTAAATAGAAAATGTATGCACAGGATGGCCCATTTTCGATAGGAAAGAACTACAGTTTATAAGCGGAAGTAAATTGGATAAAAAATTCAAAAATGGTTGCGAGTTAGCAGATACAACCATCTGAAGTTGCTCTATTCAATAATTCGAAAAATACCGATGCAATGGAATTGAAACTTTGTAGTCAGTTGTAGAATATCTTACCTATGAGGCATCAATTGAATGAGTTATGTGGAAAATCAGCATTCTAGCTGTTTCAAATGAAAAGAAAGATCTCAAGTTGAAAATTTGCTATGTTTCGAAAACGCAAACAAATCCGAAGATCACAGATATCCTCTATTCTCTCTATAATAATTTAAAACTTTGACGAAATCATGATTTACGTCAAAACTCTTGCGGACTTTGGATGAAATAGACTGTGTGTATTTCTCAGCTTCAGAACTGTATTAATAAAAAAGCTTTTCATAACTTACCACAGGTGGAACCACCATTTGGTTCATGATTTCAATAATACTAATATATTTCCAACTTGTGGTCAGCACTGTCCAGTATAGCGATTCTATTTGTCTCATAGCAGTTTTGTGGTCTTTACCTTCAAATCTTGCTAACATATAGAGGAAGAAGGCTTGAAAGAGTGGTGTATAGATTATCCTTTCAATTAAGAACCTTTTAACGACAGCCATTCCTGCTTCTTCAGAGATGATATTATCTAAACCCATATAGAAAAAGTGGGGGATGGTGCCCCCGAATAAGAGCCTGAAAAAAAAACAAACAAAGATTTGAGGTATGAAAGAAGAATAGGTAAATTTCATATTTTTTATGTAATTCATTTGTACGAATGAGATGCAGTTTGAGAATATTCTCCTTAAATTTTTTTGTATTGATATTTTTCATACTGTATCCCTCATAAAATTGACGAAATCTCCTGTAGTGATTGCTTCATTCAAAGTTTCCAATTTCAATCAAGAAATTACAATAAAATATGCAAGTACATAAATCCATAGAAACTGTACTGATAAACCACAAAAACAGTGCAATTTAAAACTTTCTCTATAATTGATTTAATTGCTCGAGAGAGCAAGCAATCATTTGACAAAAAAATATCATTTAAATAAGAAATTAACTCACCCAAAAGCCCCATAGGCTAAAATGGTCTGATTGTTGATAACTTTTTTCCCAGCTAAAAATTGAGATGCATAATTTCCTCCTGCGGCTATCAGAGCCCTATTGATGGAACATCGAACATAACATAAAACATTAGTTATAATGTTGTCAATAATGAATCTTCAAATTGACTCACCCAGTTATAGCATTTGTTCTGATAGGATTAGAATATAATTCACCAAAATAAATTTCCAGTACTTTCATTATAGGTTTTGAGAGCACCATATTTATAGTATTTTTATAAAAATTTCAGGACAATTCTTAATTGTTCAATTCAGTAGATAATCTCTTGACAGTGGACTATAACCCCAAGAGAAATCTAGAAATCTTCTGATCTCAGAAGCGACAAAGATTAGAGTTGTTACTATTTGGTAGCGATTATGTGTTTGCCAATTACATTCGAACTAAAAGAAAACAGAACTATAACCATAAAATAATGCAATTTTGAGATAATGCTCTGAATAACATGAAGGTTTCTGTATTTATTATTGAGATAATCTTTAATCGTCTCGTCAATGACTCGATAATATAGGCAATTAAGCATACACCGTTCGACATTACTTGTTGAATGGTGATGACGTGACTATAAATGGCTGTCACCAGCGATACAGTGATGTCGTTATGTTGGTGGTATCGACAGTGCTTTACGGAAATACTGAACGGGTTACCGATCACTGTTCCTAGCGTTCGGAAAATGAACGGGTAAATCCGATTGTATCAGTTTGTGGAGTAAATTTCTGACAGTTTGGAAAATTTCAAGGATTTATTTCGTTAAATTTTTTTTTCGACGAATTCGTCATCAGTCAGTCGAACCTTGTCGATTGAGACCATTTTTGGCTCGAAATTCAAAAAATACAATACAATGATATAGCCCTTCTGTAAGTTGAACGAGCGCTCAAAAATAACAATGATTTGGTAACATTTCTGAAGTTTCGAGCTTTTGTGAAACGACAGTCAGATGCAAAAAATCCATGCAAAAAATCCTAAGAAAATCGAAGTGAAAAAAATCAAGAAATTTTCATCAGATACACAGGAAGAATTCTATTTGAGCACGAAGATAGCAATATAATGAAAATGATCTTTTTTTGGCGTGGAGAATTTATTATTCCTCAATTTATATTTTAGGTTGTTATTGTATCAGTCGCTGGGGCTTACAGATGTAGAGCTTTTGCAAAAGGAAACGAATGATACGAAGGAAAAGTGCGATAAATTGCTAATTAGGCTGCCAAATACTATAGCACCAAAAGACAAAGTTTTTTTTCAAAAAGAGGAACGACTCGGGCCGGAGATCGGATAAGTTTTTGCGTGCAGAAAAAGTAGGTTCTTATATTATGATTATTTTCAATTTAAATTGAAATAAAGAACTCTACAATAAAAAAACCTTCAACAATAAAAGATAGCAATAGAAAATCTAGGTAACTATTGTTATGGTTCGTTGAAGTTATAATAATATAATTTTGAAATTTATGAAAACCACTAACAATATTCAAAGAATTTTGTTTCAATTATATATTTTTATTTTTTTCCGAGACTCTATTTCAAGGAGGGTTTTAAAGGTGAACACACAAAAGAAATTTTCTCACAAAATTATTTAATCAGCAATCTTATTCTAAAAAGCACTGGCGTGAAGTCAAAAGCTTTTGTGCGCTCGTTCATCCACCTTGTAGGTAGATTCGCATTCTCCAGTTTTAGAAACCAATTGGAAAGATTTTGACAGCTGTCAAGAAAATTTCAAACTAAGGGGAAAATCCAGACTTCACGTCAGTGATTTAGGTGACCAATTGTTTTTTCGATAATTCGCTAGAATTTTCTATGGTAACTATGGTCCTGGTGATGCGATCTGGACAAAATGAGTAGTTTCGAAATTATCAGGAAAAAAATAGTGTGAGCAGCCATATTTACGGAACTCCTAGTCTTATTTTGCTCATTGATGAACGTGATCGCGAAATTCGCGATCCGAACCTACCCTGAAAATTTCAAGTCCCTAGGCCTTTCGGTTCGAAAGTTATGATTTTCTATGGTTTCTATGGTTCTAATCATGCGATCTGGAGAAAATGTAGCTCAAATGTATCATTCCCAATTTAAATACAAAATTTCGTCATCAGATCTGTAGTTGTAAAATTATCAAGAGAACTGAATTTCAAACGGCCATATTTACGGAACCCCTAGTCTTATTTTGCTCATTGATGAACGTGACCACAACATTCAAGATCCACACCTATCCTGAAATTTCAAATCCCTAGGCCTTTCCATCACAAAGTTATAATTTTCTATAGTTTCTATGGTTCTGGTCATGCAATCTGGACAAAATTCTGCATGTAGTTTGAATACGTCATTCTCCATCTGAGTGCAAAATTCACTTCGATCTAATCAGTAGTTTCGAAGTATTCAGAAGAACAAAATTTCAGGCGGCCATTTACGGAACCCCTGAGCGAATTTTGCCCAATAACGAACTTGACCGCGGCATTTGAGATAAGAACCTACCCTGAAAATTTCAAGTTTCTAGGACGTTCCGTTCGAGAGTTATAGTGTATATGGACGGACAGTCTCGAATTTTTCGACGGATTCGACATCAGTGAGTCGAACATAGTCGTTTGAGACCATTTTCGGCTCAAAATTCGAAAAATACAGACATCGTGACGAAATGATATAGCCCTCGTGTAATTAGTACAAGCGCTCAAAAACTAATCCCAACTATCAAAGAAACTGAAACTAATAAATCTAAACTCTGAAATAACGTTCGATTGGTGAGTGCACTCACTATATGTTCTAATATCTCCAATTTCAATTTTCCTTCTTCAAAAGCAGCACGCCGTTTCAATTTCCCCTTCTCACCTTCACTCGCCAAATCAACTCCAACAACTCAATCTACGAATCTACTCTTGACAAAGTTCCAAATACCATTCATTATACCTTTCTTCTTGCAAAACCAATCTTTTTGCCAACTTTTTTGAAAATTATCGATCTCTCTCTATCGTTTCTCTCTCCATCGTTCACTGGCCTGCTTTTTCCATCCATATTATTTAATATCGCATTCATATGGTAACATTCTTGATACTTTTTCATTCTTCATAAACATAACTCAACTATTTACAATTAATCATTTGAACAAATTCATATTTTTCTTATTTTTAAATAATTTGAACCCTCTTGGGAAATATAATAATACAATAATTCATAAGTTGATTAAATTGACTGAATTGACTAAATTTGAAGGTTCTTGACTTTTTTGGTGATATTATTTGAATTTATTTTTCATTTTAATTTCTTGAAACGTTAAGAAATATGGCCATTTTTGATTTCCATAACACTATATATACTCCGTTTAAGAATTATTGACATCTCGGTAGGCTGTGAAAAATCGAATTTAAGTTAGAAATAGACCATTCAGTAATATTTTGGGTTGCTGAATTCAGGTTGGTATAGGAATAACACTAACATAACCCATAGAGATCTTGCTTTGATATCGGTGAATAATTATAAAAATTAGCTCTGAATTTGAGTATTTTTTGTCTTATGCTATTAAAATGGCTGAAATTCACCAGGATACATCGCGCCTAACAAGAGAACGCCAGGCAGTTTATCGGTGTTACTTCAAGTTTTTCAAAGATTTGGCATTTATTTCCGCTAGCATCTATCGAGGTTCACTAGTGTTTCAGGTAAACTGATATTCACCTACTCAAAGTGTATTCTGATTGATCAATGCCTCTTAAATTTTCAGATTTCACCAAGCACTGTCCGTAGAATATAAGCATGTTATTACAGCCTGGAATTAGCAGTGGAAGAAAACCTTTGTGATACGATTATTCCTTCAAAGAGACATTGAATGACTCTGGTTTTGTTAGAATAAAAAACGATCCTTTTCGAACTGGCCAAAGAGCACCTAGATTTCAATCGATCAAAGTCAACATTATATTATGTCATAAAAAAAATTGGATACAATACAAAAAAGTTGATCGAAGGAAAATTCTTATTGATAAACAGAAAAATATAACAAAAATAGTACGATATTGTGATAAATACCGAGAATATATGGAACAAAATGTAAAATTCATTTATCTAGATGAAACTTGGATATTCGAAAAAGGTATTCAAATTCGTCAGTGGACACTAGAAAATAATCCAAAAGGTATGCCGAGTATATTCAAGGGTAAAGGCAGAAGGTGCACTATTTTGAATGCTGGAACAATTGATGGATTTTTACCTGGATGTGCTCCGATTCTTGACAGTGGTATTAATGATAAGGATAACTATGAATGGTGAATTATTTCATAAATGGGTTATTGAAATATTGAAACCTTCCCTGCAAAAGGATGCCCATCAATAGGATTATGTCAGCTTATTCAATAAACACATCCAAATTATAAACTACGTGGAAACAAAGTTTTCAATATTTTTATCTTTGCTCTTGTATCATTGATAGATATTTTAAGTTCATTTATTATACTTATACTGTATGGTACCCTGTTCACATTCCCTCTGCTAATACACACGCTATATTGTTCCCAATTCAAAAGTATACTGAATAATTGTAAAATTGCTCATCAATTACAATATTTTCAATAATTCATGGACAGTTTTAATGAATAAAAATAAAAATTTACTTTCTTGAAGTTTTCAACACCGAGCAATAAATAATTCACAAATTGGTTCATATATTGATAGTTCGGTACAAATTTCATGACAAAATTCTTCATGTACTACATAGATTCTTAATTTTTGTTTCTCTCTTATTTCTTAATACATTATCCAAAAATTTTTTTCTGTTGCGCCACTAGCTACCTGCTAGAATTCCATTAATTATCCTTCTTGAATCCTGACATAAAATGGTACTCTTATAGTTATATGGTTAGAATTTTGAAAGATTTCCAATACCAATAAATATTGCATGGTCCTGAGTGAAAATAAATATTTATTTGAATGATCTTCAATTTTCCATGGTTGACTTTTATATGAGATAATTTCATATGAAAGCATTCCACGATATTTTTGCGGTTTCAAATCTGAATTCCCATTTTTAAACTGCAATCGAAATATTCCGGCTTAATTATTCGATAATTCGTATACTCAACACTTTTCTAGGTTATATTTATGTTTTATTTCTATGATGAAATTTAGTAACTTTTTGTAACCAGAAATAAAGCCTCGACTGGACGTTCATGGCCTGCTTCGATGTCAATAATTCTTGAATGGACTATATATACAAATATCGAGAACTAAAGGGTAGGATAAATCCTCGAATTGAATATTTCATGAAACATTTTGTGCGAAATTCACAACCTTCAATTATACATGTTCATTTATTTACCGTACGTGGTGAATTTTCTAACGGCCGGTGGATTTTTCCGCCTCGAACTTTCAGTTTGCGACCTTTGCCCTCGGGCCCGTCCCTGAACCGAACTCCTCAACCATGCGATCCACCGGTTTGGACGGCACCAGTCCCAGCCGAAAGCACGAGATCCCCCATCGCAGTTCGTACGTTATTTCAGATAACTTCAGCGCTTCAGTGGGCTTCAGTCCGGCACGTATTAACGACTAAAACGAAAGTTCTGCATTCGTTGCCGGTTCGTAGCACGTGTGCCTTTCCCGATCGGATGTAAATAAACAAAACGGCCGACAGTAAGGACATTCGGACACTCGACAGTTTTTGCCGTTTCGGGAATCACGAAGCGAGAGTGAAAGTGAACTGAGTGTCGAAGATATTTCGGATTTGTTTTTTGCGAATTGGTACGTATGATCTGACGTTTTCCGATTTGGTCCCTTGGATGTGGACGGTTTCTCGCTTAACCGCTGGTTGGTATCTCCGAATTGGAGAATCGATTTGGATTTCGACTAGACTATTTTGGGGTTTTCTCTGATTTAAATAGGATGTTGAAAGTCCTTGATGAGAAACTATCTTTCAAAAATGTCAGGAACATTTTTTTTCGTTGAAATTCTAATAAATATATACATAGGTACCTAGACTCTTTTCGCAAAAGTTTTAAACATTCATCATAAATGAGTATTTTGAGAAATCATTATATTTCATTGGAAAATGAAGCTCCTGATTAAAGATTGACATCATCGAATGTGACGATTCGAAGGTTTCTGGCTTAACCGCTGGTTGATATCTCCGAGTTGCAAAATCGAGTTAGATTTGGACTGAATGGTTTTTATTTATGTGAATATGAGAATGTTTGGTATTTTGGGGTTTTCCTGATTCAATTCAGATGTTTCAATGCTCTTGATATAACTTTTTGAAAAGAATTATGGGATGTGTAGTATGATATGTATGGGAATTTTTTTCGGGAAAAAAAGTGTTCAACAGTAATTATTGTCAATAAGTCATTGTGTTACTTTCGTTAACGTAAACAATCTAAGTATTCCAATGTTTGGTCTTCGATAACTCAGAAAATGTTTGTTAGTGGGAAGGACCATTAACTGAGATAACCATTTCATATTCACACAGTTCAATTGATGTGTAATCCCAAAAAGTCCAATCAATTCTGCAAACTTTACACAAAGATTTAATATTTCAACGTCACTTGGTTCTCCTCTACCTGAATCCCAGATGTTTCACGAAGTGGCTATATAGGTACCTCAAATTACACTTTCCAGAAAATCCTAATTATAAACATTTTGGATAGTGTTAAGGATTTAACATCGCCAAATGTGGCGATTCGAAGGTTTCTGGCTTAACTGCTGGTTGATATCTCCGAGTTGTAAAATCGAGTTCGATTTGGACTGAATGGTTTTTATTTATGTGATTATGAGAATGTTTGGTATTTTGGGGGTTTTCCTGGTTCAATTCAGATGTTTCAAGGCTCTTGATATAACTTTTTGAAAAAAATTATGGGATGTGTAGTTTGATATGTATGGGAATTTTTTTCGGGAAAAAAAGTGTTCAACAGTAATTATTGTCAATAAGTCATTGTGTTACTTTCGTTAACGTAAACAATCTAAGTATGTATTCCAATGTTTGGTCTTCGATAACTCAGAAAATGTTTGTTAGTGGAAAGGTCCATTAACTGAGATAACCATTTCATATTCACACAGTTCAATTGATGTGTAATCCCAAAAAGTCCAATCAATTCTGCAAACTTTACACAAAGATTTAATATTTTCACGTCTCTTCGTTCTCCTCTACCTGGATCCCAAATGTTTCACGAAGTGGGCATATAGGTACCTCAAATTACACTTTCCAGAAAATCCTAATTATAAACATTTTGGATAGTGTTAAGGATTTAACATCGCCAAATGTGGCGATTCGAAGGTTTCTGGCTTAACTGCTGGTTGATATCTCCGAGTTGTAAAATCGAGTTAGATTTGGAAT
Organism: Aphidecta obliterata; assembly: GCA_963966015.1. Classification (NCBI taxonomy): domain Eukaryota; kingdom Metazoa; phylum Arthropoda; class Insecta; order Coleoptera; family Coccinellidae; genus Aphidecta; species Aphidecta obliterata. The sequence continues at coordinate 12,085,425 of OZ014433.1, read as the reverse complement.
GAATGGTTTTTATTTATGTGATTATGAGAATGTTTGGTATTTTGGGGGTTTTCCTGGTTCAATTCAGATGTTTCAAGGCTCTTGATATAACTTTTTGAAAAAATTTATGGGATGTGTAGTTTGATATGTATGGGAATTTTTTTCGGGAAAAAAAGTGTTCAACAGTAATTATTGTCAATAAGTCATTGTGTTACTTCCGTTAACTTAAACAATCTAAGTATTCCAATGTTTAGTCTTCGATAACTCAGAAAATGTTTGTTAGTGGAAAGGTCCATTAACTGAGATAACCATTTCATATTCACACAGTTCAATTGATGTGTAATCCCAAAAAGTCCAATCAATTCTGCAAACTTTACACAAAGATTTAATATTTTAACGTCACTTCGTTCTCCTCTACCTGGATCCCAAATGTTTCACGAAGTGGGCATATAGGTACCTCAAATTACACTTTCCAGAAAATCCTAATTATAAACATTCCGAATAGTTTTAAGGATTTAACATCGCCAAATGTGGCGATTCGAAGGTTTCTGGCTTAACCGCTGGTTGATATCTCCGAGTTGTAAAATCGAGTTAGATTTGGAATGAATGGTTTTTATTTATGTGATTATGAGAATGTTTGGTATTTTGGGGGTTTTCCTGGTTCAATTCAGATGTTTCAAGGCTCTTGATATAACTTTTTGAAAAAATTTATGGGATGTGTAGTTTGATATGTATGGGAATTTTTTTCGGGAAAAAAAGTGTTCAACAGTAATTATTGTCAATAAGTCATTGTGTTACTTTCGTTAACGTAAACAATCTAAGTATGTATTCCAATGTTTGGTCTTCGATAACTCAGAAAATGTTTGTTAGTGGAAAGGTCCATTAACTGAGATAACCATTTCATATTCACACAGTTCAATTGATGTGTAATCCCAAAAAGTCCAATCAATTCTGCAAACTTTACACAAAGATTTAATATTTTAACGTCACTTCGTTCTCCTCTACCTAGATCCCAAATGTTTCACGAAGTGGGCATATAGGTACCTCAAATTACACTTTCCAGAAAATCCTAATTATAAACATTCCGAATAGTGTTAAGGATTTAACATCGCCAAATGTGGCGATTCGAAGGTTTCTGGCTTAACCGCTGGTTGATATCTCCGAGTTGTAAAATCGAGTTAGATTTGGAATGAATGGTTTTTATTTATGTGATTATGAGAATGTTTGGTATTTTGGGGGTTTTCCTGGTTCAATTCAGATGTTTCAAGGCTCTTGATATAACTTTTTGAAAAAAATTATGGGATGTGTAGTTTGATATGTATGGGAATTTTTTTCGGGAAAAGAAGTGTTCAACAGTAATTATTGTCAATAATTTATTGTGTTACCTTCGTTAACGTAAACAATCTAAGTATTCCAATGTTTGGTCTTCGATAACTCAGAAAATGTTTGTTAGTGGAAAGGTCCATTAACTGAGATAACCATTTCATATTCACACAGTTCAATTGATGTGTGATCCCAAAAAGTCCAATCAATTCTGCAAATTTTACACAAAGATTTAATATTTCAACGTCACTTCGTTCTCCTCTACCTGGATCCCAGATGTTTCACGAAGTGGGCATATAGGTACCTCAAATTACACTTTCCAGAAAATCCTGATTATAAACATTCCGAATAGTGTTGAGGATTTAACATCGCCAAATGTGGCGATTCGAAGGTTTCTGGCTTAACCGCTGGTTGATATCTCCGAGTTGTAAAATCGAGTTAGATTTGGACTGAATGGTTTTTATTTTTTGATTATGAGAACGTTTGGTATTTTGGGGGTTTCCCCGATTCAATTGAGATGTTTCAAGTTCTTGATATAGCTTCTTGAAAAATAATTTGGCATGTGTGATTCAATATGTATAAAAATTTTATCCATCAAAAAAGGTGTTTAATAATAACACAGGCCAAAAGATTTATTTGAGATCTATTTCTCTGAAAACAGCATGACAAATTGATTTCCAGCAGAAAAATTCCACTCTAAGAAATGCCCTATGGAAGTGCAGTTCTTCGAACAGGGCAAAATACGTATGTAACATCTATTATAACATCCCAAGTACCTTGTTATATCCTAAGTATATAGCTTTTGCAAATCACTTTCGCATTATGCCTGACCGCTTCGTGACTTTGCTGAATCGTACAAATGACCGGTATTCAAAAAAGTTGAATTGATGTAATTTAATTCAGATTACATGTGAATATGGATACTAAAACAAAATTTATTGCTTCATCTCATCGGCGGAAAGTGAGAGCTACAGGATCATCAATCTGAGCCCTGTCAGAGAATAATTAGGCGATTCAGAACTTTTGTTAGCATATTTCTTCTCAGATCTTGAGGCCCACTCCAGTGAAATAGTCGATCGATATTTTATGCTTCAATTTTCGAGGTCAGGACTAGAGAATATCACGACGCTTCAACTATTTCTTTGGGAGTTGATTGCCTCATTGAAACATGAACTGGCAAATTGGTGAGTTAGGGTCGTATGAATCATTACAAGGAACATTATCTCAACCTTTAAGTGGAAGAGTATTACGATAAGCGGAATAAATCGTGGTGCTCAATTTGTGCAACATTTGAGCAATCTACGAGAATTTTTCGTCCTTGATTTTGGAAAAATGAATCAATACCAGAAAGAGAACAGGATACAATTTTTGTTTTTTCTTCATATACATTTTTTTCATGAAAACCATAAAAAAGATTATATGACCAAAAAATGAAAAAACATCCGTGTGAATGCGAGATCATTAGATTCATGTAGAAATTTGGTAATCATATCCAGTATCAGGTAACAATATCCACTTCTGTGCATTCGTAATCTCTCTATTACCACCATATTCACCTATTCATTACAATGTCTTGCATGATTCTGTTTCATAACATATCAAATGACTCGCGTATCCTAGTAACATGATACATGCCAGTACCTGCTATATATACATGTATACAGATGTAATGATCATTGGTGAATTCATAATGGAATTTTGATTATACCCCGTTGTGATTCGTACAATTAAGACTTATTTACACTAATTTCCTATGATTTACCCCGGCTAAGAAAGTCATCGTAATTAGTCCCCTCGAGGCGATTTGAAGAAGAATGTTCGGTTATACCAATTGTGGAATGCGTGAATCGTTGGAAGGTTGTTCGAACGTTATCCTCTCTCTATTGTGTTCTCACGACGTTACTAATTACCGAGGTTTAAGAAAAATGTAAGACGAGCACCAGAAGGGATCTGTTTTTATCCCATTTTCGCATTTATCTTTTGGTTTATCTGGATTCACTTTGATGAAATTAAAAAAACGTATTGACAATTTGTGAAAATCATTGCGTGCCCCCATTTCAAACACTCTGAATAACTGAAATGATTTTTATTGAAAAATTAAATAATCTATACTCCGTTTAAGAATTATTGATATATCGGGATGCTGCGGAAAATCGACTATTCAGTAATATTTTGGGTTGCTAACTTCAGGTTGGTATAGGCAAACAAATTCGGAAATAATTTTATTGGTTTTGAATGCTTATCAATTAGTTCTGAATTATGAGTATTTCTTCAGTCTTGTGCTATTAAAATGGCTGGAATTGATCAAAATATCTTGCGCCTATTAACAAGAGGACGTGAGGCAGGAGCTTCATAGATTCAGAAGATATTTCCGCTAGTTTTTCAAATAAACTATAATTTAATTACTCAAAGTGTATTCTGATAGATAAATGGGATAAATTTCAGAATTCTGTCAGTACTATTCGAAGAATTTTGGTGGAAAAAGAAGGCAAGTCATATACAGTCTAGAATTAAAAGTGAAGAAAACCTGTACAATACGATTATTCCTTCAAAGCGACATTAAATGACTTTATTTTTGTTACAATTAAAAACGATGAATATTTCAGTTTGGATTTCCCAAACTGGCCAAAGAGCACCTGGATCTCAATCGAAGCCAACATTATGGAATATCTTGAACAAAAAAGTTGATTCTAAATAATTGATAATTGTTATGATCTGTCAAGAAGTTCTCAATTTGTTTTCTCTTTTCATTGATTTTATATTAATAATAATTCAAATCTACCGAACATGATCCCCAACATGAGGGCCATATAACACCTGCGGTTTTGAAGAATTATCGCTTGTATGACCAGCCTTGGGGTAAATGATACTGCAGATCAATATAGAATACTATTATTTTTGAAATTTTGAGCTTCATCAATGAGAAAAAAAAAGGAAGAATAACCATCGTTACAATGAGAAAGATGCCCTTCAATGGGATTATGATCTTATTTTATTGAAGAAACCAATCCAAACACTCATAGTTTTTGCTAAGGTTTCTGTTTGTATCATACGTTCACATTCCCTCTACTAATATCTAGATCAGAAACGTGCTATATTGTTCACTATTCAAAGGTATTCCAAATAATTGTAATATTTCTCATTAATTATAATACTTTCACACGAGTTTATGATAATTTATGAAATGGACAGTTTCAATAAATACAAATAAATAGTTACTTTATAGTATTGAAGTTTATATCCTCTTCATCAAAAAGTTCACAAATTCATTTATACGGTGTGTCCCAGAATGAGTGGATAATCCTGTAACACTGTATAGAAGAGCTATTGGACTCTCTGAAAAAAATACAAAAAAAAATCTATCCCCACTAGAAATATTTTTTTTTTCAAAATAAATCATTTCACAAATGAATCTTCATGGTAAAATAAGTTATGAAGATTCATTGTACCATTTTGAAGTTACATGAAAGGCGCATATTTTTTTTTTGTTGGCCGCACAGGCTTTCTCAAATTTTATTTCCACCATAAACGGTTGAACTTTCACATTATGAAATATTCATCACATTTTATGACGAAATTTGAAGTTGGATATTTTTTTCCAAAAAAGTTACAACTGATATCTATACGGTTTTCAGCATATCTATTGGTAATTCAATGAAGAATATTTCACCATGAAGAAACTGATGGATTTGATCCACTTGTGAGCGTGATACACAGAAACGCAACGTGATGTGCAAGAAATCATTATTTTGAAAAAAAAAAATTTCTAATGGGAACAGATTTTTTTTTGTATTTTTTTCAGAGAGTCCAATAGCTCTTCTATACAGTGTTATAGGATTATCCATTCATTCTGTGACACTCTGTATATTGAGGGGTACATTACAATTATTGTCATGTCAAAATTCTTCATGTACTAGATAGATCCTTTTATTTCTCTTTCTGTCTTATTATACATGATGTTTTTCCCAATCCATTCACTTGGGCACTCAAAAAGTTTTTTCTGTTGGTCTCACCAGTTTTGCCACCACAGATAAATTTAAGTTGAATTCAAACTGAAAGGACTATGTATTTTAATCATCTTTAAATGAATATCTCAACATTGGCCTTCCTTGAAAGTTTAAATAATTCCATGTGAAATTATTCCACGATGTTTTTGCGTTTTCGAACCTGAATTTCCATGTTGAAATGCACTTGAATATTTCAGCAGTATGTCTCTCTACGATTGATCGATAACTCGTCAATACAACTATGATTAAATTGAAATACTCTTGGTATACAGGTTTATACCATCGAAATCTTATGTGAGATTTGAAAACATTTTATGCAAGCTCGAAAACTTTCGAGAAATTTGCTTTGAAATATATACTACACACTTTTCTAGGTTATATTTATGTTTTATTTCTATGATGAAATTGAACAGTTACTTTTTGTTACCAGAAATTAAAGCCTCGACTGGACGTTCAAGTCCTGCTTCGATGTCAATAATTCTTGAATGGAGTATATGATCATTTTGATTTGATACAAGCCCGAAGGGGAATGTCCATTTCATTGTACAAACTGAATTGCAGGGCCGTATCTAGGTACTATTGCGCCTGTGGAAATATATTAGACAGCGCCCCCCCATTTGCGTAGTTTTTTTTTCATCCATAATATTTTTTAATAAGTATAAAAAAAATCACTAGAATAATCTTTGCCAGATGAGATTGAAGATTCAATGAAAACTATGAAAAGTAACACTAAAATTTGAGTTTTATCAGATTTCATACAAAAAAAGACGCTCTGAGAAGTGAGAACTCAAGTTTGAAAATCCATATTTTCCGCAATGAACCAAACATATTTCTTCTTGAATTGAAAGGAACAATATTATTATGTTAAAATACGAATAATTGAATATATCCGATGCCAGAATAATGTCATAACAAATACTTAGTGCAACTCACCTTCAATAGCACAATTTATAATTTATAATTTATAATGCTTGAATCCAAAAGCACAATGGCACAAAAAAGTCAGAATATAAAAAAAAAACCGAAACTTATAACACTCCAAATCTGGATAAAGACTAAATGAACATTAAAATTTAAATTTTTTGCTCTTCTCTTCACAATTGAAAGAAGTCAATATTTATGTAGAATAGAATAAGATTCCCCAATTTTTCTCCCACTTCTTGAGCTCAAAACTCTGATTGGTGAATTTTTGGCAATACAAATCAATTTTAAAATACCACAGATGTGGCCTAAAAATCTAAACAAATCGATCATTATGAACCATCATCATCAAAGAAGCCACCCTTCAAACTAACCTGGTTGCGATAAGGGATGGAGCGTAAGCAACTCATAAAAGGGCTGTGCTTGGAATCGCATGACGATATTGCCGATTGTAATATTTATGATCAGAGTGCGGCAACTTTGAAAATTGTTTATAACAATTGGACCATATTCCTCGTATTTCTGACCTTATTGCATTCTCATTCTGTACTTTGAATATCAATTTTTAGAAATGTTGTGATCGAATTACTTACTTACGTAACCGTGTTGTCATCTTACGAATTAATTTTTTTTGCTTGGCGCTTCTATCTTTTTATTTTTGATATTTTTTGGCGCCCCTTCGGACCTAGCGCCCGTGGCAAGTGCCACCCTTGCCACCCCCTAGATGCGGCCCTGCTGAATTGTGTAATTTCTGAAGACTAGATCAGAAAAACTCACTTTCCATTTCACGTAAAAACGAATTTCAATAAACCTCTTCTATCAATGCCTTATATATGTGGACTTTGAGCAGGATAGAGCGGATAGTTTCCGAAATTTTTTAATTTTCTTATTGAAACGATCGTCAGAAAACATGGAATTCGGCAACAAACGAAAACTTACGAATTGTAGGAGAGATTGCCCCTTCAGTATTTCCCATTTTTCTTCTGATATTAAGATTTTCCCACCAATTAATACAAACCTTCATAACTCAGAAGCTTGTCTCTCCTGTTACATAAGATACCCACATTCAAGACAACTTCACACACTATCATTCATTTGACAGATAAAATTATAATTTTAGAACGACTATGAACTGCTTCATTATTCAAATTTATGCATATTGTATAATTTCTTGTCCCTATATTAGTAAAAGTGACAAACGTGTTATAAAACTCCACAAAGACGATGGTTCTTCGAGGAACGAACGGAAATATATCGGCGAGCATGTTGCAGACGAAGTGCGCACGGAAACAGGAACAGTTATTGAGATTTTCAATTATGGGAACTTTTAATTAATATGTAACAGTATCCAGATCGCTAAGGTCACCATTAGCTGATGCATATCGTGGAGATTGCTGCATTTTTATGTTCAAAGTAGGAGATTCATGATTTCCGTTGTTTAATCATTTTTTTTACTCAATAATTTAACATGATCTCTTGTATAATAGGCCAATAAGCGGTTACTGTATTTTGGTTGAGGAGAGCATGAGGAATATTTTGGTGCTCGATCTAAAAACAAATATTACATTTCGGAGTATTGAAAAAGAACCATCGAAATAATGAAATCATTGTATATATCATAGGAGGGAAGTTTTATTGCAAGCAATAAACTTATTTCTGTCCTATACACCAATGACACTTCATATTTTTCGTTTCATTGGAGTCACACCTGGTGCTTTATACATATGGCGAGGTTTATTGCGTGATAGCGGTGCATTCAAAAGATTTTTCGACAAACTGATAGGATAAGTGACAGATCAAGATATTTTACGACATAGTGTGAAAATAAACTATTGGACAAAGCACCCTAAATAATCAAATACAATAAAACTTCCCTTCCATTCTGGGTTAGTTAGTTGAAATAGAAAGACTACAGTTTCCAACCGTTAACTGATTACCAACTTGTTGAAAGTATTCTGGAGGTTTTTCTCGACATCTACATGTAGAAAATATTAATTTTCATAATCTTCTTTATTGAGATAAAATTCCCAAAAAATTTGTTTATTATTTAATAACTAAAAAACATTCAGAGATTTTTTTAATTTTTTTCGAAGCGCTGCCAGTTCTTTCAGTTTTTACCCGATTTCGGTCGACTTATATTGAATAATATTTCGACAATCACTAGATTCCTCACTACATTTCGTTGCCATCAACGAAATGATAAAATTAAATTTTATTCATCAATAAAATGCTTATATCAAGAGATTTTCAACAATTCTCGAGAATACGATAAAACTCTCGTTATATTCGAAATATTACAGTTGATACTTAGATACTTCCAGTTAAACCTTGCTAACACGAGATGAAGTCCCACTCATCCTACCAAATTCTTCCTTCATTTCGAGCGTTTGCCAATTTCATCCTCTGCTGGCCAAATTGGTGAAATTCAAAACCATTTTAGAATTAATATAAAATTAATAAGTATCGAAAATTAAATTCTACAGTTAGATCAAGATCCAGATTGTATAATCAACACGATGAATGCTTCAATTAATGGTGAGGTGAAAAAACTAATCAGTATACAGAAGCCTCCATGATACGAGTCGAAGGAAAGCAATTCACATAAAAAATGTAATACACTATAATAAACCCATCAATCAAAAACTGAATAATTTAATTCTGAATTGATGGGTGTATCAGCTCTGGTACAGAAGATCTCAGGTTGATACGAAACACTCAAGCATTCATATTGAATTGAATCACTACTGGCTTTGGAATGATCTAGATTATATTATATATATTATAATTTTGTGGGACAAATTCTTCACGAGTTGCAGCGAATGATGTTCCTAGTTTGAATTTTTTTTCTACGAAGTAGACAACGAAACTAATCCACATCAAACCTATTTCGAAATAAAAATAAGTAGGTAGATTTTTAGGATATTTTGAACCTATTTTTATTATCTGAGTATTATTCGTCTATTTCAACTTGCTGTTCCTATGTTTATTAATATCCGAAATGAATAATTTTATGGCCTGCTCTAAATTTTATTCTCAGATACCTAGAAATGCATCTTAATGTAGCTCTTCCAACAAGAAATGTATTGTTAAATTTTTTTTCCATACATTCCTTTGAATGTTACGCATTTAAAAACGAAACCTTGAGCGAAAAAAACATAAAACGATTCTGGCTCAGTGAGGAAGAACAGAAAAAACTTAAATACCAGAATATTAAACTACACCGCGGCAATAATTTCACTCTTGGATTGTTTTTCGAAACGAACAACTCTCACGTGGACTCGACGTTAAAATTCAAACAGAGCATAAACACAACTGGTTTTACATCATCATTTTCACAGGACCTATAAACTGGAGCTGTATAATGAAGCAAGTCCATTTGTGAGGCAAATGATCTACATAGGGTTGAGATTGTACCCAACCGACGAACACCGCACCTTCTTTATCTCTAGGAGGCTGTTCTTGAACGAGAACGTTTAACAGTTCGAAAAACTCATAACTTTTCATTTACTGATTTACGAGTAGGTATTTCTCATGAAATATGCAGAACTGAAATTGGTGCATCTTGAATTTCAAGAGGGGAGCACAGTTTATTTATCAGTTTCAAGACTTGCTATCCCAATGGAGGATAATTAGAACCTATGAATTGGTAAAATTTACAATTTAAGCTGAAAATACCCGAAATGCATGAATTTAAAATTATTTGATCCGGAATAATCGAACACGACAAATGCTGGAAAATTAACTGATATGACCGGCAACTTCTACCAACTGCACAACAGATTACTGAATTGACAAATAACGACTTCATATTCTATTACTCGGAATATTATATTTCATATTCTATTACATATTTTCGTCTATCGAATAATATGAGAATTAATAAAAAATTATAAAACCTCATACAGTCGTGGAAAGAAGAAGAGGAATAATACCTTGAAATCCGGATGACCAATATTACTTAGCCAACAAATATTTCATTCTGCTTTCAATAAATTCATATTAAGGTTAAGTTAGGTAGGGTTATGTTGGGTTAAGACAGTTTTAAAGGAATACATGGAACCATTCGTCTGAACCCGTTGTGTTCATCATTCGTTCAAAAAAAAAAAACTTCGAAAAAAATCTCGATGAATTGATACAATGATTGTTTATTCTTTTTTTTCTGGAGAATTAAAGAGACCGATGAGTGTGAGATTCGGTCGCCTGAGGCAACTTCGATCAATTCGATAGGTTAAGTAATTGACTGTATCTTGAGATCTGGACTTTTGCACGAACTCCTTCGTTTTCTTACGATCCCACGGTAGAATTCTCGAACGTAATAGATCTCCTGCGAATCTGAAACTTGATCCCTCGGTAGACTCTACGTGAGTCATTTATCATCCTTCCTGAAAATCAATAAAGATGGAAATTTTTTTTAACCATATCAATAGTGCAACAACCGTTGATTTTCACTTTTCGAATAAAATACGCACTGCATCTTGATTAAAACCGAAAATCAACTCCATTATACATACAAGTATCATTTTTACACATTTCCTATGTGGTAGACGCAAGATACTTTCAACACACACCTACCTACTTAGAAATTATGATTCAAGTATAGCCACTTTAATCTTGAGTAGTTGAGTCAACAACTTCACGTGAGGTAAATATGATCAATAACAATGGTAATGCACACTATTGTTGAGTAATAGGATTGGGCTTCTATTTATAAGAACACAATCGATGAAGGAACTACGTTTAGAAGAGGTGGACTAATTGCATGGTACTTTGAAATACAAGGCACAAAAGATGGACTTTCAAAAAAAGGTGCAAATCTTGCACGAAGTTTTATTAGTCCCAAGTTTTTTTCTTTAATTTGTTCGTAATTATTCCACGAATCTCGAAATCTTATCCCTCGAATTATAGCCTTTTAATTCATTCATCAATTCAGTAGCTGATTTTAGCTTCAAGTTTCATGTGTATAAAGTTTCATTCAAATTTTTGTTTTGAAAGTTGAAGTAGACTCAAGATCAGATTTTTATGATGTCCTAGAATGAATGGATAATCGTGTAACACTGTATAGAAGAACTATTGGACTCTCTGAAAAAAATGCAAAAAAAATCTATCCCCCCTACAAATATTTTTTTTTTCCAAATTAAGATTTCTTGCACATCACATTGCGTTTCTGTGCAACACGCTCACAAATGAATCAAATCAATCAGTTTCTTCATGGTGGAATAAGTTATGAAGATGTATTGAACCATTTTGAAATTTACATGAAAGGCGCATATTTTTTTTGAGTTGGCCGCACAGGATTTCTCAAATTTATTTCCACCATGAACGATTAAACTTTCACATTATGAAATATTTATGACATTTTATGATGAAATTTGAAGTTGGATATTTTTTTCCAAAAAAGGTTTTCGGCATATCTATTGGTAATTCAATGAAGAATATTTCACCATGAAGAAACTGATGGATTTGATCCACTTGTGAACGTGATACACAGAAACGCAACGTGATGTGCAAGAAATCATTATTCTGAAAAAAAAATATTTCTAGCGGGGATAAATTTTTTTTGTATTTTTTCCAGAGAGATCAATAGCTTTTCTCTACATTGTTACAGGATTATCCATTCATTCTGGGACACCCTGTAAAGACGCACTTTTTCCTAAGAAATCGATTAGTACCAGTCGCAGTTCTAGGAAACTATCTTTAGAAGATATGATTTTCTTTTATTCCAACCATAAAAATTTAAAAATTCAATAACATACTCATCGTGAAGTGTGACGTATTATCAACTTAAACATTTCACGAATTTTTCTTTTCTTTTCTTCATAAAACTTAATGATGAAAATATTCAATTGTCTTTAGGAAAAAATAATTGAATTGAATTTTCCTTGACAAATTTCTATTTAACAATTATAAATATATGTATATGTTTACAAATCATACGAATTTTTTTTCAACATCTATTACAGCATATTTTCGCTTTTTTCATACATTTCATATCCTTCTCTGATAAAAATAATCCGAAATTATAATCAAACTTGGTCAACGTAAAAAAATTGACGAAAAATGAAGTAAGGTCAGTAATTTTTTGAAAAACTCAAGAACTCAAATAACTCGTGAACTGTTGATTTTTGGATATTAATAAATATGGCTCGAATGACAGCAAATGGGTCAAACTAACACGTCCTCCAAGGTTCACGTCGAATTTGGAAACATCCTGTATATTGAAGTTTCGAAAATTAAATTTAACTATTATATTCAATACTGCCCTAACCTAAGCTTATATAACCTAACCTAAATATGAATTCAGTTTGTGATTCGAACAATAAAGATAAACTTTCCAAGTACGTGCAGAATCTAATAAAAGTCCAATTTAATAACAAGCGTGATGGTATGAGGAATAAAAACGTGTTCGCAATTTATGAACAAGTTTGAAAAATTGAATACCTCGGAAAAAGAATACTTGCATAATTACTATTGTAACCATTTTACTTCTTATTTCTGCACGAAATAACTGGTTGTCATTTCGAAACATTCTTCATTCGCCTCACTGTAACAAATTACTCATAGACTGGACACGAAGATTCCTTGTACCATCATTAGTTTAATCTGAGAAAACACGAATGTGATTTCGAGAGCTTTCGTCTTCTTCACTCGAAGATTGTTTTGAAAATTTATCAATTTCTTATGAAACATAATGAATTATAGAAAAATGATGTCACTCAAAGTTGAGTTGAAAGAATAAACATACTAATAATTACATTAATCAGGACTTTTACTGATCGAATTTCGAAGAAATGGCTAGGTATTCGATGATGAAAACATTGCAAATCGAACAACAAATCTTTCGATGGAATAATATACCTAAAATAATAATAGATATACGAATTGCTATCAAAATTAGGTCGGCTAATATTTATAATTCCAACATCTGAACTGTCATGGAACTAGGTCGACAAGTTTCGGAATCAATGGAAATATCGAACACTCAAAGCGTATCTTATTGTGGTTTTATCGATCGATATACGTTGATCATTAGTTATCATTCTTCATTTGATTCTATTGAAAATTTATTTCAATTTACGTAACTGATTTAGGGTTGGGAGATAAAAAACTTCACTCTGAAATTAAATTACATCGAAATTACCGTTTAGAAATTATGAGATGAACAATAATTTTTGACTTCAAGGTTCTAGTAAGTGAGAGAAATCAATAAAATTCATATTTACATCATTCTTCTAACAGAAATCGAACATGATTATATAACATTCTTAGCGAATAAATTGATGAACTAACGGCGAAGAAGAAACCACAGCTTTTTTTCCAATCTGATAATAAGAATTCAATATGGAAGGTGATTCAGTGAATTGTTCTCGGCAACGAACATGCTTTACACAGATTTTTTTTCGCTCGTTGTTCTGTTTGCCAGAGCAAGACAATAGAACCTTATTAAAATAATTATCTAACAACAATCATTGTATCCTGCAGTTATTCATAAAGCGTTGTGGCAATGTCATAATTCAATTTGCGCTGACCTTCACTTATATTCGATAAATCAACGAATCACGATTGAAATTCGAATAATTCAAGAAACAAATTTAATTTTTCGACTATGTATTTCCAATGCAGCACCTCAGAGGTAAGAAGTGTTAAGTCACATTTTTTCCAGAAACGAGTTATCTACACTATTGGATTTATATTATTAATTCTATTTAGTGGAAAACAGATTTAACTCCCTAGTTAGTTGCATATATGAAAAAATGTGACTTAACACACCTTACCTCTGAGGTGCTGAATTGTATTTCGATAAAATGACAATTCAAACGTAATTTGAAAAAGTTGTTCTCGATGCACGTTCACAGTTGTGTTTCTTTTTGTTTAAATTCAATTTTTTTCTTTTTAATCGCCAGTTAATTGTTGAAGTAAGTTTAAATTATCCGCCTCCCCCCGAATTTCTAAATAACCAATGACAGTGGACATCACCCTTGAATTGGCCAGTGCAATCGAAAATTATTTCAAAGTCATCCATAATAGGTATGAATGATTATTATTATTACTAACTTGACATTTCATTACCTAGCACTGTGTTTTAGAGTGCTCACGAAAGCTAGAAGCCCACAGCGGAATATTTTCGTATTTTAGCACCGTATTATCGTAAATCAACCGTACAAGTGTATCGTATTACAAAGGCAGAAAATATAAACTCAGCTCAGCAACAAGTTTTACTATTAAGCTCCGGTCTGAGTGTATGATTTATCACTTGTTTTATAATAACAAAAGACTCAACTGGATTTTGCCTACTGGTTTCGCACTATTTAATACTCTAGGCACATTTATCTAGATAGAATTGGATGTTATCTGAATTCACAAGGTCCTATGAGCTACAATGCTGATAAATGGACAATTCTTGGATTTGATACTTTCGAGAAAAAACGGTGCTAATTCTACACTCTAGCTTATTACAGTCATTTGCTTATTACTCTATTTGTGTGTTGCCGAAAATAACTTCGTTAGTTTTAATTTTTTTTGTTGGTGTTTTGATATTGCTTAGTTTAAGGAGAATGTTACTTCACGAATGCAAAACTTCTTTTCCATTTGTGTGATTCATTCCGAAAATTATTCATAATATTTTGCCCATATGAATGAATTCAGGCTGCTTTCGACCTGATTGTCTGCAGAGAAAAAATTCTCCATTCCTGTCCATTGTTCCTTAATTCAATACTGTGAATATCGAAAAAACTTTCGAATATTCTACGATCAGAAATTTCAACAGAGTATACCTAGGTTAATAACCGTTAAGGTACGAACCTGATGCTCCCTATCGGTAATTTGATCAAGGGTTGATTATCCGTTATAACGTTCCTAGTCGAACACGTGTTTTTCTAACACTGGGGATGAAGGAACAATAGGAACTGATTTACCAACATGTAGATGAGAGGTTCATTCACTTGTGGGGAAATCGAAGATAATCAGTCAGACTTATACCTGACGCTCCAACTGGAAACACAGGAAGTAAGCGAAATAAATGACTCTTCAACCCTCGAACATGGGTTGGTGGTGAACAAACCTTATAATTCAAATATGGATTACGGATGGAGTCACTCATCATTGATAAGCTTTTATAATTACATGTACTATTCCCACAAAAAAAGGTACAATTCAAACAGGGCGTTATTATTTCCACGCCATTCGGTTTCCTCTATCCCTTTATTATTTAAGCAAATAAAACAAAAAAAGGGAAATTTTGAATTCGAAACAATCACATATCTAATAATGTCTCTATTCTCTCGTGAGATCTTGAATGAAACTCTGGAAGCAGAAGGGTAGACGAGTTTTTTTTCTTTGAACAAAAGCGTTTTCATTTTGCCCAAATGTTATTTTAGAATTTTGAGCTGATTAGGTAGAACTCACAGATGAAGAATTTGTGGTAAAATTCAATTCTGTTCGTATAGCTTTATGTCCGGTCAGCCGTAAACACGATAACTGTCGAAAAGGAGGCCAAGAATTTTTAAATTTTCAGGGTACCTTCGATGTTCGATGTTTGAATGCGCCGCTTAAGTTCGTGAAAATCTGTTCTTAGGTAAGTCCAAAATCCAAGAATCAATCACTCAAAGAAATTTTCCAGGATATACAACAGGAATTCGGTCACTTTTACAGGAAATTCCTCCTATATAAGCGACAGCAGGAATATCTGTTGATATAACGAGGCAATTCCGGTCGCTTAATTTCTCTAGAAATAACTAGTTTTACATTAGTTGATGCAGCCAAACTGAAGTTTGTCATTTCAACAGGAAAATAATACTGTGAAGAAAACAGGAAAATAATACTGTGAAGAAAACCGGAATATGCGTGACTATTTACAGGAAATTACAGTTTAATAAACGAACTAGATAGTTGTATTCCAAGCTTCAAACTTCAGTTTCTACAGGAATTTCCAGTAATGAACACTAAACTAAAACAGGAATGACTTCACTCATAACGGAAATGTAGTATCGATTTAACAGGAATTTTCCGTTGAATGAAAGAACTATCGTTCATATATCACAGTATTAGTTAGTTTCATTCGAAGCTTATAACCTGAGATAAAGTGTGACTCCATGATAAATATAAGGAAATTTTTTCGGTTAGTATCTTTTGAGTTTAGTCTGTTCGGTGACGCCTTCTGTTGAGCGGTACAGTAAATATTGGGACGTCGGTGGAGATCGCTAGAGATCTAATCTTCCTTCCTTCCTCTGATCTGATCTAACCTGACTTTTCCTGTTAACTGTTCTACTGTTAAACCCCTATTTCCCTCTTTCTTCCTACACTATCATATACTAACTCTCTTTTCTTTTTTTTTGTATTTCTTAGGATAAGTTATTCAAGAGTTAGTATCAATCGTAGATCAAAAATATTCGATTTTAGATAGGAGGCCAAGAAATGCTGAAAATTTTCGAATCGCTGTTTCATCCTGTTCGTTCCTTCGTCGGAAACCGGTATTTTATTTCAAACAACTTCAACCATATGGTACAACAAACATTGAAATACTGCCAGCTAAACATGATTTATTCTGATAAAATAATCTTTATTTATGTGAGAAATAGTGTTAGTCGTACAAATATTGTTGGGTTGTACTTACGAAATCATTATATTTTACTAGATAGTCCTGTCATTCACGGAAATATTTCTTTTTGAAATAAAAGTACCTGAACACTGATATAATTACCGTTTTTCCTGTTCATAGTACTCAAGTCACTCAAACCGGAATAGGCATGTCAGATTGCTGGTGCAGATTGTTCTCAGAACGGTCTTTTTTGAGCGCTCGTACTACTTACACGAGGGCTATATCATTTCGTCACGATGTCTGTATTTTTCGAATTTTGAGCCGAAAATGGTCTCAATCGACTATGTTCGACTCACTGATGATGAATCCGTCGGAAAATTCGAGTCTGTCCGTCCGTCCGGCCCTCCGGCCGTCCGTCCGGCCGTAAGCACGATAACTCTCGAACAGATCAACCTAGAGACTTGAAATTTTCAGTGTAGGTTCAGATCCCGAATGCCTCGGTTAAGTTTGTTAATGGGCCAAATTACACCAGGGGTTCCGTAAATATGGCCGTTCAAAGTTTTGTTTCCCTGATTACTTGAAAACTACAGATTCGATCGAGATGAAATTTTGCATTCAGATGGAAAATGAGGTGTTCTAGCTACATGCGAAATGTCCAGATCGCATGACCAGAACCATAGAAACCATAGAAAATTGTAACTTTTGAACGGAAATGCCTAGGGACTTGAAATTTTCAGGATAGGTGTGGATCTCGAATGTCGTTATCACGTTCATCTATGAGCAACATTATACAAGGGGTTCCGTAAATACGGTTGTTTGAAATTTTGTTTTCTCGATAAATTCGAAACTTCGGATTCGATCGAGATGAAATTTTGTATTTTAATCGAGAATGATATATTGAAGCAATATTTTGTCCAGATCGCATGACCAGAACCATAGAAACCATAGAAAATTGATTCTTTTGAACGGAAAGGCCTAGGAACTTGAAATTTTCAGGGTGGGTTTGGATCGGGAATATCGCAGTCGCGTTCATCAATAAGCAAAATGAGACTAGGGGTTCCGTAAATATGGCCGTTCAAAATATTTTTTCCAGATAGTTTCGGAACTACTGATCGGATTGGAATGAAATTATGCATCTAGCTGAGGAATAATGTATTCAAAGTACGTGCAAAATGTTGTCCAGACCGCATCACCAAGACCATAGATACCGTAGAAAATTCTAGCGAATTATCGAAACAAAATTGATCAGCTGAAGCAGCGACATGAAGTCTGGAGTTTCGCCTAAGTTTCAGAATTTTTTTGACAGCTGTCAAAAATTCCTTCAATTGGTTTCTAAAACTGGAAAATGCGAATCTACCTACAAGGTGCATGTACGAGCGCTCAAAAGCTCCTGCCTTCACGGCAGTGCTTTTCTAAATTTTTTTGTTGTGATACCAATAGTTGCGTTTAAACAAAAGGAATTCATTTAACCGAAAACTTCGGGCATTCTTTTTTTCAGTGTTCATTACTAGAAGTGTTGAGTGAAACAAATTTATTATATGTGAATTTAATATTAAGAGTCCATATCTTTTATCATATAAAGTTATCATCATCTAGCAGACCGAAGGATAGAAAGACAAGAGTTTTACTCTGAATCCTTCTGGTACGAAACCCTAACAAGCCCAACTATAACAACAAATAATGGTTAATTCGGCAGAGAGAGGACATTATCCATTTATAATTCACTGTTAAATTGCCGTTGATAATAGTTATCAACAATAGTTGTCTTTTCTACCAAATTGGTGCTTGGTTTGTTTATTGGAACAGCTGAAAAGCGGAAGCTAGAAGCTACAAAACCACACTTCATTGGTTTATTGTTATTGGTTTTCGACGAGTTTTAGATGGTGATAATAATCGAGGTTTGGATGTTGTTATAGCGAATTAGAATTCGAATGTCCTGTTAACTGATGAACTTCTTGTATCCAGTAACTGGTTTTGCTATAGGGCAGACACACGGAATGATCGATGAGACTGATTTGTTGTTTTATGCTTCTGGTATCCATTCTGAATCATTGCTAGGAAGTGGTGTTTATTTCTAATAAAGTTTTTTATTTCCAATGAAAAAAATTAACCCAATTGGAGGTGGTTTTTCGAAAATGTAGGTCAGAACAATTCAGATCAAATTTTCACTAGAAAATAAACATTCCATTCGGCTTGAGTACTCGGTGAATGCGAGGAATATTGAGATGCAGGAATAAAAATGATAATCTTGTAGAAATCTTGCGACCTTGTGTGACTCGAAAAATGGTCGAAACAATGGTCTGCATTCCGTTATAGTTCCATTCGTTACGGAGGAAGTGCTGTTCTGTTGTGTATTATTATAATCATTGACTTATTGTCTCTTCGGCACCACAATGACTCGACCTGTATTTTATCTTTGCAGTAACGGAAGTTAATTCGTGAAGATGTTAGGATAATTCCGCGAGGAGTATTTCGTGTACATGAAATATGAATTGGTTGTTTCTTAGGGTGATTTTTATCTGCATTTAACTTAGGTGGAAGAACTTTCCCAACTAAAGAAGAGAAATCTAATTTCTTTCCAATAAATGCAGGATTACGCAAGGCATACTCAAAGAAATTTTCCAGGATATACAACAGGAATTCGGTTACTTCTACGAATAATTCCCCCTATATAAGCGACAGCAGAAATATTTGTTGATTTTGCATGACAATTCTGTTAGAAATTCAACAGAAAAATAACGTGTGACGAAAACCTGAATATGCGTGACTATTTACAGGAATTTCCTGTTCAATAAACAAACTAGATAGTTGTATTCCAAGCTTCGAACTTCAGTTTCCATAACATAAGAATTTCCAGTAATGAACACTTTACTGAAACTGGAATTACTTGACTTATAACGGAACTGTAGTTTTGATTCGACAGGAATTTTCCGTTAAATTAAAGAACTATCGTTCATAATATATTACAGTACTAGTTAGTTGTATTCAAAGCTTATAACCTGAGATTTTACAGGAATTTTCTGTAGTAATGCATTATATCTAAAGACAAAGAGTGACTTCGCGAATAGTCCACTTCGTGGAATGGGGAGAAATGATATTACGGAATTTATCATATTAATAAAAGACTCCATAATAAATATAAAGACATTTTTTTCCCTGATTCCAGACTCATATTAGCGAATTTGATTACAGAATTACTGTCCACAAATGCTCACACCTTTTCTGTCGCTTTTCAATGTTTGGGTACTATGTTTCGAGTTTTGTCTATTCGGTGGCGCCTTCTGTTGAGCTGTACGGTAAATTTTGGGCCGTCTTTGCAGATCGCTACAGATCTAATCTTTCTTGCTTCCTTCGATCTGATCTAACGTGACTTCAACCTCTGTTTTCCTGCTAAACCACTATTTCCCTGTTCCTCCCTACATCATGTTTCTAAATCAAATACTTACCCTCTTCTCTTTTTTTTTGTATTTCATAGGACAAGTTATTCAAAAGTTAGTATCAATCAAAAAAAAAAAATTCAATTCTAAGTAAGAGGTCATAGAGTTCACAGTGTTGAACCCCTGAAAATGTACCGTAAAAAAGTTCAGTGAAACATCAAAAATAATTTAGAAAATTGACAGTGTGAGTAATCCTTCACTGAGGCAGAATAAATTTTCTCCCAAATAAGTTCAACACCACACCAGCAAAATAATAAAAATCGCCTTTCCCAATTAGTGAACAAAAGTTCCAGCAGTAATTGAATCACATCTCAATTAATCTTAAACATCTTTTACGGAGATGCATCCATAAAATACCGACAAGCATGCTTTCACGATAAAAATAACTCAAACGTAATGCCTTCACTTTTACATTCTTCAAGTATGGGAGATTATCTGGTCCATTTAAAAGAGTCGAAAATCTCTCGGGATCTTCTTCAAAACCAGTTCAATCAATATGGATCATTGTGCAATCAATTTATCACTGAAGACATATTTCATTTCAGGTTGTTGTGCTTGGATGAACTTGGAAGTATCAAGAGCTTTATATTTGGAGGTTTCATTTGGGAAAAATCGTAAGTAAACATTTTTTTTCTTCTAGAACTGTCACGGAAAATGCAATTTTTTTCTCGGTTTTTGCTATTTTCTCAATGATTATTCATGAAATTTATATTTTCCAGTATTTCCAAAATTATTATGCCCGATTTTAGAAAAAAAAATGTATGCAATTTGAGTGTGAAGCTCCTTCCAAACTAATTCGTGAAAATTTCAACAACTCATTTGGTTAAATGAATTGACATAAAATTGTCAAAATTGACACAAAATTTGACTGTATTAAGCAATACTTTCCTGACGTTATACCTTCTACGAGTAGAAACAGATTTCATAAAGTTATTTTACGAATCGACAAAAAACAGCGGCATTGTCATACTTGACAAGCACTATTTTATGCATAATTGAAGGACAAAGAAAAGCAATCAATACCAGGGCTTGTGCACGGCATGGTTTTAAACATTAATTTCACGCACATGCATTATTACACTTTTGTCAAGCCTCAGTTAACGTCCAGACTCATTGAACTTGCATAACCAATCATGAAATATAGACCAACAAAACTCACTCTTTCATTATGGGAGGCTAATATGAAAATGTTGATTTGCCAAACTACTGAAGATTTTGTCATCGAGACAGTAGACACCCCTCCATTCTCAGAAAACTGGAGTTTATTATGCCATATCAGTCATAGGTGAATTGTCATGTTTAGGGAAGAAATATCCCCTCTTCCTTATTTATGGTCGAAAGTTGTACTTATTTCATAGTTGTTGTACTATCGAATGAATCTTGTTAAAAATCTTATATACAGTTCATCAAGTTCTTACGAACCTCCTTCACCAAGAAGTGAATCATCAGCATCACAGCTTATAGGGTTGTTCATTTTCTGATTGTTGAATAAAGCATTGGCTGAAGAAATAACAGAAACCAAGCCCAGTCCACTGTATCATCTCCATGTATTCTTCTTAAACAACAACTATAATCGGGCTTCCATACACAAGACGTTCCAAATTAAATCCAATTCTTATGTATATGTATGAGCTCCTCTGTTATGAGTCAAGATTCAACTTATAATCGAATTTTGTGCTTCGGCGACCGCTTCTTATTGTAAAACTCTTTCTCGCCATATCCTGACACGCCTGGATGGAGTCTAGAGCAATAATGAGCGGAATTTATGTACCACGTCTGCTTGGTATAATGCCACTTCCAGCTACCGTAACTCAAGATGAAAGGTCTCGATGTGCACAATGATATCTTGCAAGATGAGGAATAGGACGTGTATTGAGAGGTTAGTCTTGCTGCCGATGGTCAAGATTATCGTTATTGAGCCACTGGAGTGAGAATGTTCGAACGGAGATTGAAATTCTGGGAGGTTGTTGTGAAAGAGATGGTGGAGATTGCTCTGGAAACTAGAGGACTTGGATAGTTTCCGTTTTTGCGAGAAGTCTCGTGAAGAATGAAGGTCAATCGGTTATATCGCTCTTGAATTGCTTTTTAAACCTCTTGAATCATTTGCATTATCCACGGATTGTTAGTTCGTTTAAAGTTTGATTAGAATTAGCTTCGAGATCTGCAAAAGAAAACCCGAATTTACGTTCGAGTCAAATATTAATATAATCATCAGGTTACTCACTTTATCGAACGTTAGAGAAATACTCCTATTCAGAGTGTTTTCAGAGGTGAGCTTTTTTTTGACAAGCAATATAACTTTGTAACGGGGTTTTCTCCGCCATTTTGACACGACTCTGCAAATTTGGAAAGATCTAAAAATTCACCATTATTCTCTCGGGCGCCAGTTATCTTTTTGAAAATGGAGAAATATAGCATATAGCTTTCTTTGGGGTCATTCGAAAACATAAGTGTATAGTGACGGTTGGGTGAATAGTGTGAAAGAACTAAGACAACGCATTTAAAATGCTTGTGACATTCATCGTGAGCAAATTGATGTGATAGTTGCTGCATTTAACCATTCGTTATTACACCGAGCAAGACTTCCTGCACATCAGATGAATGTTTCAAAATAACACACATTTTTATGGAAAATTGAAATACACATTTTGAATGAAATGCATAAAAATAAAACAAATTCTGAAAAAAAAATGGAATATCCATATTTATGTAATAAATATGAACATTTATCTTAAAAAATATAAATTCTCTAACTTGAAATTCAAAAATACATACTGAAAACGTAAAAAAAAATCAAAAATAAATTAAAAGTTGACTACAAAACAATAATCGATAATCACAATCTCTGCAAAAAAACCGCAAACTTAGCATACAAACACGTACTAATAGTTTCGTACATGGCCCGATGTTACAATATTCAAGAAGTCCATACGTTTAGTATAAAAAAATCACTAGAATAATCTTTGCCTGATGAGATTGTAGATTCAATGAAAACTATGAAAAGTAGGTAACACTAAAATTTGAGTTTTATTAGATTTCAAAAAAAGACGCGCTGAGAAGTGAGAACTCAAGTTCGAAAATCCATATTTCCCGCAATGAACCGAAAATATTTCTTCTTGAATTGAAAGGAACAATATTATTATGTTAAAATACGAATAATTGAAAATTTCCGATGCCAGAATAATGTATAAAAAATAACAAAAACTTAGTACAACTCACCCTCAATAGCACAATTTATAATGCTCGAATCCAAAAGCACAATGGCACAAAAAGTCAGAATATAAAAAAAACTCAAAACTTATAACACTTCGAATCTGGATACACACTAACCGAACATTAAAATTTGAATTTTTTGCTCTTCCCTTCACAATTGAAAGAAATCAATATTTATGTAGAATAGAATAAGATTCCCCAATTTTTCTGCCACTTCTTGAGCTCAAACTCTGATTGGTGCATTTTTGGCAATACAAATCGTTTCTAAATCACCACAGATGTGGCCTAAAAATCTAAACAAATCGATTATTATGAACCATCATCAAAGAAGCCGCCCTTCAAAACAAGCTGGATGCGATAAGGGATGTAGTGTAAACAACTCATAAAAGGGCTGTGCTTGGAATCGCATGACGATATTGCCGATTGTAATATTATTGATCAGAGTACGGCATCTTTGAAATATTTTTATAACAATTGGACCATATTTCTCGTATTTCTGGCCTTATTGCATTCTCATTCTGATTTTTGAATATCAATGTTTCGAAATGTTGTGATCGAATTACTTACTAATGTAACCGTGTTATCATTTTTCGAATTATTTTTTTTTGCTTGGCGCTTCTATTTTTTTATTGCTTTTCAATTAGTAATTTTTTCTCTCCTTAGTTTGAACTTCAAGAATTATACCGTTCAGTGAACATTTCCTAATAAGAGTTGAAAGAGAATATGCAAATTTGCGATAAATGAGGGAATGCATATGGCATAGTGATTCATCACAGGTATTAATTATCTTATTAAGATATTTGCCCAAGATTTTTTGCACGTTTTTCATATTGAATATTTTATATGATCAACTTCCGACGAAATGGTCTCTTTTGATGCGTTCTAGCACCTGTCGAAAAAAAGCCCTCACCTCAAAAAATACCCTGTATAACAAATATTAGAGGTATTCTTGAGAGTACAATAGTCTTAAAAAACACTGAGTTCGATCGACCTTGACACGATCTGTAAGACCAATCTTCTACATAATGAACGTCCTCCGAACTTAGATGTGAGAACGACCTATCGAGTTTATGTGCGAAAATATCACGTATTCGATAATTCGAATTGTAATTGCTGGATCAATTAGTTTCTATGAAATATTCATGGAATAATGAAATACTCGTATGTATGCATGAAGGTGGTATGAAAACATCTATTATACAGGCACATTCTATATCTAGACATAATCAGATTTTGTTCAGATAGAAACGAGGTCGAAGCAAGCCTCAAAGCCTTAAGCGTTAGAAGTTCGAACTTATGGCTTGGATTTTATCATTCTCTTTTTCCTGATACGAGTTTCGAATAGAAATTGTCACATAATATATTAACCTAACTTTCAACGAAATTTACGATTCTAATTTTATGTGTTTGGTACATTCTGGTGAACATAAAACATCGCATTCTGCGAAAGAATTCCATCCTTGTTTGGAAATTGATTAGAAAACTTTTAGGACTTCCAGAGACCGCCACTGAGATACTCGCAGGACTTCAAACATTCCATAATGGGGCATACTGAAGAAATATACAGTCATATTCAATTCTGTCAAACATATCAATGCACCTACCTGTTCCAACTCCGGCAGTCATATCTACCATCAGGAAATTAATCAAAACGGACAGCGTATTCCAAGTAGCATAGCTAGCAGATCTGATTTTATCGGCATATTTATCAAAGTTCGCGTCCTGTTAGAATTAATTGATGATTTATATTCAGGACTTACACATATGCATATCCCCCCTTCAGATACCGAACATTAGGTTCGAATAATACCTGAGATTTCGATCTTTATTATGTTCGAAGATCCCATTTTGATTGAAATGTCCCCTGGGACATTCGCAAATTGGCCAGTTCAATTAAATGTAGTTCGTATGGGACAAAAATCTATGAACAGTTAAATGTGACAACTGGAGATATGAGGAAATGTAATCTGCGAACGCATGAAGGAAATGAATAAATGAATTGGTTATGTTTGCACATGTATTAAAGGCGTAGCAGTCGAGGTATACAGTTATACAGTTTTTTTCGCTATTTTAAGTGTTTGTTAACTGTGGCATAAAATTTGATAGCACTTGCAACCGGCGAAGGAATAGCTCTAGTTGAGCATAACAATTTTATCTTCATTGTTTCCTAACGATTGACGATGGGTTCTGACTAACTGCAATGCAGGAAGAGTATTGTTTAAATACAATATTATCGCACACCTATATATTTAACTGAACTTGGCTCTCCCACAGGATACACATTCCTCGCTTCACAATTCAACGCTGAATTGAATGATGGATACCGAATTTGATATCGTTCAGTCCATCATTATATTGATAAGGAGGCGCAGTTTTGAACAACAACAAATATCGAATGTCAAATGTCAATTTTACGAAGTATTTGAATTTTTTGAGGAAATTATGGCCAGTCGATTCAAAATGGGCTATTAGAGGTTTTCTGAAAAAAATGTTAACTAAAGTTTGTAAAATTGATTGGAAACGAAATTGCATACCAAAATAGTTGTTGAAATATCTACCTCTTCTTCCAAACGATTTTTTTGACTACACTTGAATAGATCCATTCAGGCAAATCGAAGATATTGGAAATAAAAGTTACTCCATTTCTGGAAAAACGGCCGATTCGCTGCATTCAGTCAATAGTGAAAACTTCATTTAGTTGAGATGTATCGACTTATTCACTACTCTTGAATCGATCGATTCAGGCAAATCGAAGATATTGGAAGTTGAATAATTAGTAATAACTTGGGAAAATATTTGAAAATTTTCTTCAATTTTCCGATTTTTTTTTACATTCGTTGTTTCATGGTAACTTCAAAACAATCCCTCATGTAATGGGGAAGAATTTGCCATCGAGAAGGAAGAAATATTTCATAAAATTTGGTCATTTTGAAAATGATCGAATTTCAGAAATCATCTTCTCA
Source organism: Aphidecta obliterata (assembly GCA_963966015.1). Taxonomy (NCBI): domain Eukaryota; kingdom Metazoa; phylum Arthropoda; class Insecta; order Coleoptera; family Coccinellidae; genus Aphidecta; species Aphidecta obliterata. The sequence goes on along the minus strand of OZ014433.1, from coordinate 12,059,048 downwards.
TGAAGAAGTGAACATTTATTTAATTATTGCAGTATCTCTTGATGTGATTTTCGAATCCTAGTATACTGCTATCGATAACTTCAATCTGATTATGAAAAAACACCCTGAACAACTTATTAAGAAACAGTACACTTCTTCAGTTGAAACTACAAGTTATAATTTTTTCAATAGAAGATTAAAAATAATTAATTGAATGGATTGATATATAATTAAAATTAGGCAAAACGAAAAAATAATAGAATTTTTTACGTACAGCAAATTTGTTGCTCTTTAAGTTTCTCACAATGAAAGAATCAAATATATTGATATAATTATTCCGCTTTTTCTGAAATCGTCCTTGAGATGAACTGTTACATAATTCAATTATTTTCCTAATATTCCATAACGTCTTCATGTATCAGTATATTTAGTTGGGATGTATCGACTTATTCATTACACTTGAATCGATCGATTCAGGCAAATCGAAGATATCGGAAGTTGAAAAATAATTACTCTATTTCTGGAAAAACGGCGGATTCGCTGCATTCAGTCAATAGTGAAAACTTCATTTAGTTGAGATGTATCGACTTATTCACTACTCTTGAATCGATAGATTCAGGCAAATCGAAGATATTGGAAGTTGAAAAAAAATTACTCCATTTCTGGAAAAACGGCCGATTCGCTGCATTCAGTCAATAGTGAAAACTTCATTTAGTTGAGATGTATCGACTTATTCAATACTCTTGAATCGATCGATTCAGGCAAATCGAAGATATTAGAAGTTGAATGATTAGTAATAACTTGGGAAAATATTTGAAAATTTTCTTCAATTTTCCGATTTTTTTTTACATTCATTGTTTCATGGTTACTTCAAAACAATCCCTCATGCAGTGAGGAAAAATTTGCCATCGAGAAGGAAGAAATATTTCATAAAATTTGGTCATTTTGAGAATGATCGAATTTCAGAAATCATCTTCTCATGAAGAAGTGAACATTTATTTAATTATTGCAGTATCCCTTGATGTGATTTTCGAATCCTAGAATACTACTATCGATAATTTCAATCTGATTATGAAAAAACACCTTGAACAACTTAGTAAGAAACAGTACACTTCTTCAGTTGAAACTACAAGTTATAATTTTTTCAATAGAAGATTAAAAATAATTAATAAAATGGATTGATATATGATTAAAATTAGGCAAAACGCAAAAATAATAGAATTTTTCACGTACAGCAAATTTGTTGCTCTTTTAGTTTCTCACAATGAAAGAATTAACTATAATGATATAATTATTCCGCTTTTTCTGAAATCGTCCTTGAGATGACTGTTACATAATTCAATTATTTTCCTAATATTCCAGAACGTCTCCATGTATCAGTATATTCAGTTGGGATGTATCGACTTATTCATTACACTTGAATCGATCGATTCAAGCAAATCGAAGATATTGGAAGTTGAAAAAAAATTACTCCATTTCTGGAAAAACGGCCGATTCGCTGCATTCAGTCAATAGTGAAAACTTCATTTAGTTGAGATGTATCGACTTATTCACTACTCTTGAATCGATCCATTCAGGCAAATCGAAGATATTGGAAGTTGAATAATTGGTAATAATTTGGAAAATGATTTACAAATTTTCTTCAATTTTCCGAATTTTGTCTACATTTGGTGTTTTATGGTTACTTCAAAACAATCCCTCATGCAGTGGGGACGAATTTGCCATCGAGAAGGAAGAAATATTTCATAAAATTTGGTCATTTCGAGAATGATCGAATTTCAGGAATCATCTTCTCATGAAGAAGTGAACATTTATTCAATTATTGCAGTATCTCTTGATGTGATTTTCGAATCCTAGAATACTACTATCGATAATTTCAATCTGATTATGAAAAAACACCTTGAACAACTTAGTAAGAAACAGTACACTTCTTCAGTTGAAACTACAAGTTATAATGTTTTCAATAGAAGATTACTCCATTTCTGGAAAAACGGCCGATTCGCTGCATTCAGTCAATAGTGTAAACTTCATTTAGTTGAGATGTATTGACTTATTCATTACTCTTGTATCGATCGATTCAGGCAAATCGAAAACATTGGAAGTTGAATAATTGATAATAATTTGGAGAATGATTTACAAATTTTCTTCAATTTTCTGAATTTTTTCTACATTTGTTGTTTTATGGTTACTTCAAAACAGTCCCTCATGCATTGGGGAAGAATTTGCTTCCGAGAAGAAAGAAATATATCATTAGAATTTGTTGATTTTGAGAATGATCAAATATCAGAAATCATCTTCTCATGAATAAGAGAACATTTATTTGAGTATTGCAGTATCTCTTGATGTGATTATCGAATCCTAGGATATTATGATCGATAATCTTGATCTGATTATGAAAAAACACCCAAAACTACTTCTTCAGTTGAAACCGAAAGTTATAATTTTTTCAATAGAAGATCAAAAATAATTTATAAATTGAATTGATAAACAGGGTGTTTCATGAGTGGTTGGCCATAGCCTAGTGTTGAATGCAGGTCGTCCAGACAAGAAATATTATCATGAAAAGAATGAAATCAGGACCGTATAATAAAAATTAGGCAGAACGAAGGAATACTAAGATTTTTCAGGTATAGCAATTCGTTGCTCTTCCAGTTCCTTACACTGAAGGAATTTACTATAATGATATAATGATTCCGCTTCTTTTGAAATTGTCCTTGAGATGAACTGTTTCATAATTCTATTATTTTCCTAATATTCCAGAACGTTCTCATACATCAAAATCATGTGCTTCCTTTCAACCGGAATATTAATCTCCATAACCAAAGGCTACAAATCCCAAATTTGGAGTGTTCTCTAATAGCCATATTATTTCTTGGTTGAATGATGGCCTTCGGCAGCGAAAAAAATAGTTGAACAACGGAAGCACGAAATATTTCTACCTTCAAAGAAGAGATTTAAAAAATTGGACAAATAGTCGTTCATCTCTCGCGCTCTAGGTTCGGTACTATGAATTCTTTCTGGTTTAATATTTTCAACAATAAACCTTTTTTTTTCCAATTTTCGTTGTTTTATTCGAACCAAAATAATGAAACAATTACTGATAATAGTATGAAATATTTATATATTATGAATTTTCTTTTGTGAAAGTTGAGGATTAACCCAATATTTTACAACTAATTCAAAAACATGCTGATTTCTTCGTTACGTCTAATTATGTATCTCAAAATATTGTTATTGCTTAATTGTTGATAAACTACCACCTAGCTCCTTTGAAATAACTAAAATTCAATTCATCCTTAGTTTGAATTTAAGCGAATTTATAATGAAAAACTTTTCCTTATCTTGTTTCTTTGGTCTGATAGTTTATCATGTCATCGACTTATGAAGTATATATGATTCAAAAGGAAGAATATTTTTTAATCATATTTCCTTTATTTCGTTTTGATATGGTTTTCTTATATGAGAGTACTAAAAATTATAGTTGAAATTAAGAATAACTATTTAGAAAAGCAATATTGATGTGATCATACGGAATTAGGACAACAGAAATGCTACGGAATCGGCGATGACCATTCAGGAAAGGAGAGTAGGATAATAAAGAAATTCGTCTACTGAAATTCATGGCGGGAAGATCTTCCTTCATCTTGGCCTTGTTTACAAGCAAGTAAGAAAAGTAGTTTTCCTAGTTGAGAAACGAACCTAACCAATTATTATTGCGCAACACTCCTCACTCCACACCGACGTCCATAAGTGGTAGTACGAGATGTTCCTAATTGGTAGAAGATTTCAGCCAATTTACTTCCACTGTTATCTTGGAAAATATATGTAAATAACAGGGGATCCATGCGTTGGACGTTGTATTACTTGAGATTTACGAGTTCTGAGTTTTGAGCAATCGACATATTCTATTTGTAAGCCGTAAATTCTATCAGCAGATTGGAACGTCAGGGGAAGATTTATGTGTGTCCACAACTTCTTATCGGAGTTGGCGTAACGATGGGTTTTGCGATCGAGGGATTATCACGGAAGAGTTTTTCGATGCGAGCTTTATGGGGATGGCGTAAAACCGACATTGATTGATGTCTGCGTAAACGAATTAAGAATTCAAACTTGGAATCGACCAAGAAAATAAAGTGGTCAAGTACGTGTCGGAGTCATTTTATATCTCAAAAACTACATGTGTTTTTCAAATATCAAGACCTTCTTCTGGTTCTGGTTCGGACCCTAACACCTAAAACAGCACGATGTCTCGTCATCAGACAATCAAGACTTCCACTTTCATGATTTTATGGCTTAGCAATAAGTCTGAAAATAATATATTATGTCTTATCGGAAAGCCTAATGGACGTAATCTCAATTAATTAAATGAATAAAATTAGATTCCCGCGGTTCACCAATTAGAATGATCAGGCATTGATTTACGGAAGGATTCGATTCATAAAAACTTCCCGGGATTAAGAATTAACGCAGTTTTTTGAAAAAAAGTTGTCGACTCGGCATAATTATTGGTTTATTGATGAGGAACTACCGGTCAGGTGTTGGTCCAACCTAGGCATTTCATGAGTATGTTGGGACAGTAGCACTACAAGCAGTGGCGTAAATTTTTTCAGTTCGATTTTGCTTCCAAACATCAGTAACACTTCTGTTACTGGCAGATTCAAACTGATATAACAAAGGGAGAGTACACACTCACAAAACGTCTGTTACAAAAAAACAAAATGAGGAATGATTGATGTTCCTAATCTTCACTTTTTTCGCCGCCCTATTCAAAATTCCCTGCCGCAACAAACGGGAGTTAACCTATTTTCGCAGTGGTTGAAGGTGAGCTTTTATGATTTGGAATTGAACCGAAAACTAGAACGAATTATATTTTTCCTACCTCTCAAGTAGAATCATTTGATTATTGTGCTCCAACCATTACACCGTTCATTTCGCCCCTCTGCTCATCGACACGAGGAAAGGGGTGTGCGTAAAATATGCATAACCAGTTCTGACGTGTTTTAAACATAATATACCTATGGTAAATTGTGTAAATGAGTGAACGCTGAATGCCAGAAAGTTCGTTGAATCATCAACATATCAATTTTTTGTCCTTTTCCTATTTACCATCGAACTTCCAAAAGAAGTTCAGTGACAGGGCGGTGGTAATGAAGGCAAAACAACAAGTGTCATTTCATGAAAAGAATTACGATGAATGAAAAGTAAAAGTAAATACATAAAACTAACGCCTATGTTGCCTACGCACAATTTTTCCAGTGTCGAAACGCTGCAAGCTGCAAGAATTGATTGCAGGTTGGTTCTCTTTTTTGTGAGAGTAGTGCAAATAAAAAAGTCAGAAAAGTCTAAGGATATTTGGGAAAGGTTGAGAAATTCTAGAAATGGAACGTCCACACTTGTAGAGGTGGTACTTTTGTGGTATGGGAGGAATCAAAATTGGCGTCAGTTTTCCACAAGGTTTTTTCAGCGCGCAGCAATATTTCGATGATATTTTCAAACCCATTTGGCGCCCTTCTGGTGCAAACTTTCATTTGATGCGTAACAATGCTCGTTCATATGTAGCTCGAATTTGGAGAGATTGGTTGAATAACGAAGGCATGGCCTGCGCAATGTCCAGATCTGAATCCGATGGAGAATAGTTGGGACTTCTTGAAAAAAGATAAACCCCCTTATGGGCGACATTCATAATACCCTTGAATTCAGGGAGCTTCTGACAGCCGAATGGACCAATTTATCCCAAGAGTGTTGATTTTATGATTTCGAGGAAATTTTCTGATCGGTTGCTAAACAGTACTTTTTTTTGCATATCATTATTATTTCCTTACTATCGAATATTTAATAGCAACCATAAGAGGATTTTATGATAATTGATTTATGTTACCCACAACTTGTCAATTCCAATGCATTCTACATTTCCTTTTCTGTTTCTATACATAGTGATTTTCTAACAATGAAACAACGGAAAGTTGGAGATAAATACTACTCGTCAAATGGTCACGATTGAAGAAAATATCATTCGAAAGGTGTTTGTTTCTGATATGTCAGAACAATGGCAAAAAACTAAAACTAAATTCAAACTTCCACCAGTTGATCTGTAGAATCTCCATATTTCGGTTGTCTCGTTGTTATTCAATCACCCTGTATTTCCATTATTGTACGATTCTAAATCACAGTTGAATTGAATATAAGTGTTTCCTGGTTTTCCTTTCTAATTTACTACATAACAATAAAACAGTTCTTCATTATGTAGACAAACTTATGTTCGCTGTGATGTGTGAAAGAAAATGTTGATTAAATAATTTGAATAACTTTTATTTCGGTTTATTTCTCAGTATGTGGTTTCATGCTTCTACGTTGATTTATTTCCACATTTTTGTTCATTCAAATTGCTGAACTTCAGATTATTCATTCTACTTGCCAGTCAACATACCATCAACAAAGGGTAAAATTCATTTCTGGAGTAAAAAAAATAATTTTCAGTGAGTGTTGGTGAAAATCGAAATAGTGTCAAGTAATTTTCTAACACTTGAATGAGCTCTCGGAGGGTTTTTCAGGAATCTAGAGGAGAACAGGCAAAATAGAGTGGATGCCAATTGCGAACCACAATTACTCGTCCTAATTGAATGTAAAATGCGAAAGTATTCGCGAGAATTTTCGAATCTTTCGAAACCATTTTCGAAAACTCAGAATTTCGAAGGATTACCTTTGAAAAGACACTCAGAATAAATTGATAATGATAATTTCATGAACCTTTGGAAAATCACATTTTGAGTCATTATTTCCGATAATAAATCTAGAGAAAAAATTTTTGACCCCGCTTATTTCTATCTAACTAGAAGGCTCTTTCTCAATATGGAAGGCCTTTCGGGAGGATAATTTATTCATTTTCTTCAAGATTCTTTTCGCTCAAAGTTTTCATTTAATACCTTCAATATAAGAGAATTCAAAAGAATAAACTTTTGCTCTGAGGGTCTCCATTTTCAGAATTTATTATGATTTTTGTTCAACGTTGTTATATTAGTTTGTTCTTACAATTTGCAATTTTTTTTGTAGTGCACTCATTCAATTGTTATTGTGATATTTCCTGATTTCCAATACTCTTCGGCTAGATTAAAAAATTATGAAAAGCACTGCCGTGAAGTCAGGAGCTTTTTAGCGCTCGTTCATCCACCTTGTACGTAGATTCGCATTTTCCAGTTTCAAAAACAAATTCATCAATTTTTGACAGCTGTCAAAAAAATCTTCAAACTGCGAAACTCCAGACTTCACGTCAGTAATTTAGTTAAATTTTTTTCGATAATCCGCTAGAATTTTGTGCGGTATCTATGGTCTTGGTGATGCGATCTGGACAAAATTCCGCACTTAGTTCGAATACATAATTATTCATCTATGTGCAAAATTTCATTCCAATACGATCAGTAGTTTCGAAATTATCAAATATATTTTGAACAGCCATATTTACGTCTAATTCTGCTCATTGATGAACGTGGCATTCGCGATCCAAACCTACCCTGGCCTTTCCGTTCGAAAGTTATAATTTTCTATGGTTCTGGTCATGCGACCTGGAAATAATTTAACTTGAATATATCATTCTCCATTAGTATACAAAATTTCTTCATGATCGAATCCGTAGTTTTGAAATAATCAAGAACATTGAATTTCAAACGACCATATTAACGTAACCACTAGTCTGATTTTGCTCATAGAAAAACGTGACCACGACATTCGAGATCCACACCTATCCTGAAAATTTCAAGTCCCTAGGCCTTTCCGTTCGAATGTTATAATTTTCTATGGTTTATATGGTTCTGGTCATCTGATCTGGACAAAATGTACCTTCAATATATCATTCTCCATTAAAATACAAAATTTCGTCACGATCGAATCCGTAATTGCGAAATTATCAAGAAAACCAAATTTCAAACGACTATATTTACGGAACCCCTAGTCTAGTTCTGCTCATTGATAAACGTAACTGCGAAATTCGAGATCTACACCTATCCTGAAAATTTCAAGTCTCTAGACTTTTCCGTTCGAAAGTTATAATTTTCTATGGTCTGGTCATACGATATGGAAAAAATGTAGCTTGAGTATATCATTCCCCATTAAAATACAAAATTTCGTCACGATGGAATCCGCAGTTTTGAAACTATTAAGAAAACTAAATTTCAAACGACCATATTTACGGAACCCCAAGTCTTATTTTGCTCATTGATAAACGTGACTGCGACATTCAAGATCCACCCTATCCTGAAAATTTCAAGTCTCTAGGCCTTTCCGTTCGAAAGTTATGATTTTCTGGTACTGGTCCTGCGATCTGAAAAAATTTAGCTTGAATATATCATTCTCCGTTAGTATACAAAATTTCTTCACGATCGAATGCGTAGTTTTGAAATAATCAAGAAAACTAAATTTCAAACGACCATATTAACGGAACCCCTAGTCTAATTTTGCTCATAAATAAACGTGACCATGAAATTCGAGATCCACACCTATCCTGAAAATTTCAAGTCCCTAGGCCTTTCCGTTTGAAAGTTATAATTTTCTATGTTTTCTATGGTTCTAGTCATACGATCTGGCCAATTTTGCATGTAGCTTGAACACGTCATTCTCCATTTGAGTTAACAATATAGTTATGATGCAAAATATTATAGGGGTTGATTTTCACCTCGTTGTGGGAACATTTCGGGGATGAAATTCCGTCGAAAACTTCCTCTTCATTGGCGTCAATTATTCGGCAAATTTTATTCTTCTAACTAAATAATAGAAATACATATTTCCATTTTTCTATAACTTCAAAGGATGTAACTTGGGGACAAAAGGGTTGTGAACAGAAAATTATTCGAAAAATACCCGCTTTAATTAACTCATCTTTAGCATAAATTTTTCCAAAAACAGTGGAAACGAATGTAATCATAAGAACGAGGTCAAAGTATTATCGACTGAACCCAAACGTTCCACCCCTCACCCCAACTACAATTCAACGGTCCACTCTAACCACCAGACCGAAACCATCCCAAAGCAGATGTTCAATGTTCCGCTGCACGCTCATCACTAGATCAGTACCGACTGCTCTAAATCATTTCATCTAAAACATTTATGTTCATTTAGCGACTAGAATTCCCCGGTTTGATTTATGCTTTATTATTTTGATTCATGTTCATGCGAGCCCCACCAGTAAGTTGTTATGTTGATTGAAATTAAAGTAAGGAAGAGTTATTGCAGCTTTTGACATTCGATTTCAGGATATAATAATTGCTTTATATTCTTTTCAAATTTTGTGCGGTTGATTTATTACAGTTGGCATAATTGGTATTTATGGAAAATTTCAGATTATTGAATACATTTATTATCAATTTTTTCTTGAATTAAAGTTCGAGATTATTATGCCCCCAGTTAATTATTTCTGGGAACGAATAAAACGACGTAGTTGGTTATCCAGTATGTTATACACGGATAATTGTTTTTATTCCCTTAAATGTGTATACCAGATGTAATTAATTTAAAACGTCGTGATTCCCTAATTAGATCAATTTGTATTAGCACCGTACTTAGCCGACAACTATTCAATAACAATGCCATATAAGTGCCACATAAACCATCGGGAAATCAAACAGCATTGTGTCATTAATCATTTTCAATCGGACAAGTTAATTATCTGAATTCAATGAACTATGAAAACGTATTGCACATGAAATAATAACTCCAGCAATATATGAACAATATTTCAATTGCACGAATGTCCGATCGTGAACTTAGCGGAAAGAACTGTTCATTATGTGAGCGAGACTCATTCTGTGATGACCATTAGACAGTTCTCCATTAAAACCAAATTAATTGGTAATGAAATTTTCATGGGCGGTTTAATGCATGAAACTTTAGTATTCATGAGCTCCTTAGAATGTCCTCGATTTTTTCAGGCTTGATCGTTGGTCTATTGCCAAATAACCGACTAGGATGTTGCCATGAATGACCAGGAAGAGCAAAGTCTCCAGTCTCGTTCCCAACTGCCCTCAGGGGGCCGTCGTTCGGCCTGTTCGCGTCCCCCTTCTCACCTCCATTCCGACTGCCCCACGGAACAAGAAGAACCGTCTACCATTGGACAGCAACGATCTGTGTCGCTGGTAAGAAAAAATTTTTACTTCAGAATATCGAGATGATATATGAAATCAATAAGAAGTGTCCATAAACATTTATCGCTAAAAACGAATTCTTCCGACATGTGAAAGAATTTACGAAAATAGTCCATTAAAATTTCATGCGGTCCAGAGTTAGCGTGATGAATTTGCTTCCATTCTTGACCATCGGTTTCGATTTCGTTCTCCTTTCTTTTCGTTTTGTTTTTGCGAGCAGAGACGGAGAACGTGGGTTTGCAATCCTTGAGGAATGAATAATGGGCTACCTCAGATCGAACGAACAGATTTCGAAGAGCAAGACCGAATTGGTAAGAATAATTGGCTGCTTTTATTCATCGATGGGCGATATCAGGTGTGAAGATTGAATTGGAACTGGGGAACGTTCGCGATTTTTTTGGAATCTTGAAATGGGTATATTTAATTATGTGTGAATGTTGTAACTTTGATGAATAATCGAAATTTTATTTGAATTTTTTTCTTCTAATGACATTCCAGACCAGGTACAAGCCCATCAGGGCCGTATCTAGGTGCTATTGCGCATGTGGCAATGTATTAGACAGCGCCCCCCCATTTGCGTAAATTGCTTTTCATCCATCATATTTTCTTATAGTATTTTTTTTTCATAATGCTAGTCATATATTTCCGTAAGAGTTTCAAAATAATACACATTTTTATGTAAATTTTTTCCATTGAAAACATTGAAATACACATTTTGAATGAAATGCATAAAAATGAAACAAATTCCGAAAAAACAAAATGAAATATTCATATTTATGTAATAAATACGAACATTCATCTTGAAAAATATAAATTCTTCAACTTAAAATTTGAAAATACATACTGCAAACGTAAAATAAAATTTTTTTGGTAAATTGACTAGAAAACAATAATCGATAATCACAATCTCTGCAAAAAAAAGCGCAAACTCAGCATACAAATACTATTTTATAACCATTTGAAGCACGTAGTTTCGTACAGGGCCCGATGTTACAATGTTCAAGAAGTCCATACGTTAAGTATAAAAAAATCACTAGAATAATCTTTGCCATATGAGATTGAAGATTCAATGAAAACAAATGAAACAATGAAAAGTAACACTAAAATTTGAGTTTTATTAGATTTCAAAAGAAAATGCTCTGAGAAGTTTGAAAATCCATATTTTCCGCAATGAACCAAACATAATATTTCTTCTTGAATTGAAAGGAACAATATTATTATGTTAAAATACGAATAATTGAATATATCCAATGACAGGATGATGTCATAAAAAATAACAAATACTTAGTACAACTCACCTTCGATGGCTCAAATTATAATGCTCGAATCCAAAAGCACAATGGCACAAAAAAGTGAGAATATAAAAAAAACTCAAAACTTACAACACTTCAAATCTGGATACACACTAAACGAACATTGAAATTTAAATTTTTTGCTCTTCCCCTCACAATTGAAAGAAATCAATATTCATGTAGAATAGAATAAGACTCCCCAATTTTTCTCCCACTTCTTGAGCTCAAAACTCTGATTAGTGAATTTTTGGCAATATAAATCGTTTTTAAAATACCACAGATGTGGCCTAAAAATCTAAACAAATCGATAATTGTGAACCATCATCATCAAAGAAGCCGCCCTTAAAAACAAGCTGGATGCGATAAGGGATGTAAGTAGTGTAAACAACTCATAAAAAGGCTGTGCTTGGAATCGCATGACGATATTGCCGATTGTAATATTTATGATCAGAGTGCGGCATCTTTGAAAATTTTTTATAACAATTGGACCATATTTCTCGTATTTCTGACCTAATTGCATTCTCATTCTCTTTTTTGAATGTCAATGTTTCGAAATGTTGTGATCGAATTATTTTTTTTTTGCTTGGCGTTTTTTTTTATTTTTGATATTTTTTGGCGCCCCTTCGGACCTTGCGCCCGTGGCAAGTGCCACCCTTGCCACGCCCTAGATACGGCCCTGAAGCCGATTACAAACTTGTTATGAGATAAGGTGATATATTTAATTTATCCTAAGAAATACGTAACAATGCCGAATATTCGGAACCGTACCTCGAAGAAGTTTGACAAAATAATGTTTATTACCAATGACAATACACTATGTCATTCGTCTTATAGACCAGGCAATGGAGATTTTTTCGTGACAAAAATCGTAGAAGAAAAACGCGAGTCGGGTGGTCCATGGATGTTTAGTGATATATGTTTTCGACTCGATAATATGATGACTTTTCTTGTGATTTCGAAAAAACACCGGAAAAACGGTAGGTATATTTTCAGTTTTTTGCTCGTGAAATCTGAACCGATGGAGCGATGCTGACATCAACAGAATTTTAGAGAATGTGTGAGTGCAACTGAAAAAACGTGCAAACATGACCAAAACCGGCCGAACGTTCGATTGCGGTCGAGTAGTGGGGGTATAAATCTGAATATTCGCGCCCGGCCACAGCGCGCTTTATTATAATACGCACTACCTCCCTTCAGCAGGCTACGCCCACTATTCGTCCGCGATCGAGCGCTGGGCCGGTTTTGCCCAGTTTCCACGTATTTCTCGCCCGTTTGACAACATTTTAACGAAAAATCAGGATTGACGTTTCGTATTACTATTATTCCACTTTCAGAATCCGTTTTGTAAATTGAAACCAGACAACTTCCGACGCATCCAGCCCTTCCGGAAAATAGTGCCTAAAATAATTCGAACCGCAAATACGCACACTATTCATCCGACAACGTCTGGGTTGTGCACAATCAAAGTACCTCTTAACCACTACTTTCATCCAGAAAATCAGCGCTACAACTTCGAAAATGGCCGAGTTATGAATTTTAGAAAAAACGCTGATTTTTACGGTTTTTCCGGCTTTTCTACGGTTGTTGCGTCGTGAACGTAAACGACCACCTGTGTTGCGCTCGGAATCCGAGGTCTACACATCTGTCTGACGATAAGTGAGAATTCATCATTAATTCGCAAGTGATTGACATAACCATCTCGTCGTGGAAAATTCGTAAATTTCTTCTAAATTAACGCCTTCTTCGTCGTCTGTTAAATATCATCGCATATTCGTTCAAGCCGGATTCGTCTGATCTTTTCCGCCGTTTTTTGACGCAGCATTGTGTCTCCTGTTAAAAGTGACATTGTCCACACCCTCTTGGGGTTAGTACATTTAGTTCAACTGAGGGTAGTCGCAACCATTTTGGCGATTATTCAACGGTAATAATGACCCGATTGAGTTGCACTTACGCTCATTTTCTTCGTCTTCTTATTCTCTACAATTATGTTGTTGAAAGTGTCAGCAGATTTCGAAAAAAAAAAAACATTGTTTTTTCGGTGTTTTTTCGAAATCAAAAGAAAATTAATTATATTTGCGAGTCGAAAACATATCACTAAACATCAACAGACCACCCAACGAACCCCCACAATCGCGGTTTTCTTCTACGATTTTTGTCACAGAATGACCCTTATTACCTGGTCTATTACAATGATGTATAATGGTATCATTATTTACTTGTTGATTCTTTCTGAAATCACGGAAATTTTATGAAGATTATCTATATTTGATCGGAGTTCTATATTGGTCTATTACCAACGCTATTCTGTTTGATGAGCGCCGATCAGGAAAATGAGTGAAAGTAAACGAATTCAATAGAATTTACTTTTTGTTGAATAAGCCCATATCTTGAGATCAATTGAATATTCAAGTTCGATGATAACGTGTTATTATGAACGAACTGTGTTATAGTGTGGTTGACTTCTGTCTGGAGAATTGAAGGGAAAACATATTGAAAATGAGATGGAATTTGTTAGAAAATTGGGTGATCGAATGAAAAAAGTAAGCGAATAAAATTTTGGCTGTTTATCTAATTCAAACGAAATGAAAGAGAATAAAATTTTCGAAAGAAAAATTGTTCTGGTGAGCAGGTCAACAAATCAATCCATATAACCATTTTTCTTTCGAAAAATGGTTTCTTAGTCTTAGTTCAATACCTTCTACCCTCGGGTGCAATTCTCTTTCACAAAAATCAAAATCTGAAAATCATTCCAATCTCCCTTACTCTAGTTCCTTAGGGTGCCTCATAACTACTCAGATTATGATATCATTGTGAAATTTGTTCAATCATCTCAATTATGTTGGAAAATAAATAATCCTTTCCCTTGTTCACTTCTCTTCAACGCCTTTTGATTGAACCACTACTTGGTTTTTTTTTAGTCATCACTTCAGAATATAGTTCATCAAACTAGAAAGGAATTATGTTTCAGAGGAAGGAAAGTTTGCTTTTCTTTCAATCTGATTAGTACCCATTTTGATGTTAGACACAAAGATAGACAACAAAATAACAAGTTCAGTATACTCTGTGTTCCAGGAACGAATTGTCAATGTCAAATGAATAGATGTTGCCAACTCAAAAACACCAAATTGCAGAAAATCTGTCATAAGCTAATTGAAACAATATTGTTTGGGATGAAGGAAAATTGCGCTGAAGAATATCGTTATAGTTTTCGATTTTCGACAATCGATTGCAGTTTTCGACATCTCGAAAATCTTTCTACGCACGAATTTGAAACATTTCACTTCTGTGAGGAAATGAAACGAAATTGGCATCCAGGCGAGCAGAATTCATCGACATCGTAAGTTCATTGCTTCGTTGTTGACCTTTCGAGTCACGTTTTAGTTTATCTTTAGAAATCTGTGTGAAATGCTTTTTGTCATTGAGGGCAAGCGAGGTTCTTGTTTTACTGCTCCGAAGCTCAGATGTACCTTTACGAATAATTTATTTGCAGGTTACTCGGAAATTTTCATGAACTCGGTGGAATCTCTTCATAATATACATAGTATATGACTGATATTATGGTCTTCGTAATGGCAAGAAATTCTGAAATAGAAAATATATGTCATACAGTGCTTTTTCATGTTTTTCAGTTGGCAAAATCTCCCCATTTGACAGTGACAATTCGTTCTTTGGAAACATAGCAAACTTATTGGTTATTTGTTTACCCCTTATTGCATTTTTTAATTTTGAATGGAGACCGGGAAGTTTTTCAAATTTGGCAGTAAAATCAAAGTCTACTGAATTCGCTCTCGACGATATAATCACCGAATTTCCTCTGATTAATGTTCTATCCGCAAAGAATAAGATAAATCTCTAAATGCCCTTTAATGTACGAATGCTGTAATTGCTGATGAGAATGAATGGACTTTATTGAGATTAATCGTCCGGCTATATAAGGTACCTAACAACTCAAAGAATGCGGACTCTCTTATGCAGAAACACAGGTTGGCTCTGATGAGAATGAGCTGTTTCAACTTTCTCGGAAGTTTATGAAAAATTTAAAAAGGAAGCACATCTTGCCTTCTGGGGCTGTGATGTATTACTGTTTCTGCCGCCATAAACATATGCCAGTGCGGTAAGATGAAGAAATTAGGAGATTGGAATTGGTACTGGAATTGTCTCATTTACAGGTTCAATATTGTCATCTTTCAGATTATTGACTCAGTATTCACTAACTAACTCAGTCTACGATTTTCACTGATTGCGAGTTTAACAGAACCACTACACGTGTTTCGCCATACCCTGGCTTCATCAGGTGACGTGGTAAACTAAGCTACATAATTGATTGGTCTGAGCGAGTTTTCTCAATAAGGTTTATTTCTTTCACCCGAAATAGTTATTTAATCAACTAGTTTATTAATGACAGCGACAATGGTCGAAATATTTTAACGCGTGAGCGGAGCGAGCGCGTTAACGTTTGAGACCATTAATCGCTGAATTAATAAACGAGTTGATTACAAGATTTTTGCATGATATACAAATTTGACGAAATACAAATTTCTATGTTCATTTCGATATATTAATATTTATGCTTCCTATA
The DNA here is from genome assembly GCA_963966015.1 of Aphidecta obliterata. Lineage (NCBI taxonomy): Eukaryota > Metazoa > Arthropoda > Insecta > Coleoptera > Coccinellidae > Aphidecta > Aphidecta obliterata. Next base: position 12,043,068 of record OZ014433.1, on the reverse strand, counting down.
GAACAATTCGAAAAATTCATAGAGGGAATATTGGACATGTTGTGACATTCTGAATAGTTTACATTTATTTAATTTCCCATAATGTCCGATAAGGAACGTGTGGATGAAGTGGAGGTTGAAGCATTATTTCCTTTGGAACTATTATGACATAAAATTTTTTCTGCAGTTTCTATTTTATTCTGAATGGAGTTTTCAATATACCCTTCTGCAACAGAAGTTGATTTCCAATCACCAAGTCTTTTGATGCCTGAAAATCTGCACCACTGTCAGAAAGTATAGACGCAGAAGAACGCCCAAAACAGTGACCTGTATTAATTCCAACTGGTTGTGTTGAGCATTTATAAAAAACTTATAAAAAACGAAAAATCTTTCGTGTGGAGTGTGAGCTGGCCTCGAGGATCTCTTTATTATGTTTAAAAGTGTATCCTCATCATTATCCACCACAGTGAATATCCTGTTCGAATGTGGTTTCGATGAATTCACTGTCACCAAAAATATCGATTCCATATCTTGTACATCCTTTCTCTGCAACCTTAACAATTCATCTTTTCTCGATGCACTCGCTACTCCGAATATCAAAGCGACCTACAAATCAAACAATGATAGTTATTTCACTATAACGAGATAATGAGAATAAGTTGAAATAACGATTCAATTGAGTTTTATTTTTACCTTCGACATCAAGAAAACACTATCAGGAGCATTCGCTATGAACTCCCTCACATGTTCTTTTTCGAGAATTTTTGATTTTTTTTGGATATATCTCTTTCTTTTCCGTTTAATAAACATCACCAGTTTGTGGTATCTGCTTATATCAGTATTGTCTTTCACATTTAGTGTTGATTTCAGCATCGAATATTTTGGCCATAAACTTGCTAGATGCCCCTTTTCTGCAATACCCGTAAAGAATGCCAACAAAACCGTTTCCGTAAAGTTCCGAACCTTCTTGTCCTTGCACCAAAATATTAATTCAGCATAGGTTTTCTCATATAAATGGCGGCTCTTTTCAGGAAGCAGACTCAAAGTTGCTGCTTCAGCAGTTTTTGTCACATCTGGCGGTGTCAAAGGGATATTTTCTTCGTTATTCATTATGTAGTAGCGTAACGGATAAAATCAGGTTCTGATCGAAAGCGAATAAATAAATTTGGCAGCTCGATCGTGCTCCGACATAGATGCATCTATGCTTCGAATGAATATTTTAAATCGGTTGCCATGATAATCATGCATTAATACAAGAAATCATGCACTAATGGGGGCCATTAATGGATGATTTGGAGTGCGTTAAAATGAGTTTTTATTGTATGGTCGACGGAAAATTTCGGGTCTAAAGAAATGAAAGGGGTTCTACATAATTGATTGGTCTGAGCGACTTTCCTCAATTAGGTATATTTCTTCCACCCGAAAAGGCCCTTTTCAATGTAACTTTCTGTACATAATATGCTATATGCTTTGTATCACTAAATCTCGATTGAATACGAAACAACACGTCATAGCTCCGACCAGTTTACATTCGAAGGGATTATCGACGTTACCGAAGAACATAAATTCGAATGGAACACCATCAATAAATCACCAGCCTCCATCTTTTCTGGTTTTTAAAACTGACCAGAAGTTATAACTCTTGTGTCCCTTGAACTCACGCCAGGGAGTGTTCTCATATTACTTGCTTTTGTTCCATCCTCGGAACTCCATACCATATAATTATAACCCACCCATCTCACATAACTTGCTTGCCTATCATTCCTTCTTCATTATTCAAAGCTGAATATCAAGAGAAATGGGAAGGCGAACGATATACAGTGTGTCACATTGTAACGGGAACAACTTAGGGTAGTCGCTCAGACACGTCGATCTAATCGCCATCATATAATTTCAACCCTTTGCCAAGCAACCCAACCCCCAGTATTGATAGGGAACGCTCTCTTGGTCCTGGAAATTTTTGAAATCTATTTTTTTTCCCAAATATTGAATTCAATTCATCAAAAATATCACTCTTTTTGAGGAGCCATCTGAAAGCGAAAGTTCATAACATAGAATGCGCCCATTTGGAAGAGTTACGCCAGAAATTATCGAAGATTGTAGCAGAATTACTTCCGAAACTTAACACTCACTAGCCCGTCACAGCGCATAACATCGATCCCCGTCAAAAGGCGAATAGGATTGATGCAATGCGATTAACCGCACACAGGAATACAGCCTTCGATTCGGCTTATCTTGTTTTATAATTTTAATTGAGTACATTAATTCTAATACAAGATTATCAAACTTCTCTGGAAGTATTACCGAACACCATTTATGTTGAGGATAGCATTCTTTCGCGCCGTTTTTGTCTATGGAATTTATACCACTTTCATTGACCTTAAGAAGGTCTTCCTAACGATTGATCACCTGTTTCTTGAACTTCATAAATACATTCGGTTGAGAACAGGTATGAACCGACCGGAAAAGGAAGCGCAACGGTCTTTTGCCCCTTTTTTCATTGCACCACATGATATTATTTAAAAATGGGAATTCTACTGATCAAATCAGTAGTTTGGGCGACATCATTCGAAGAGGTGTTTTTCAGGTGTTCGGATTCTTACTGAAATAACCACATAACTGAAGTTTATTCAGGAATTTTTTGATAGTTTTTCAGTGCCATGGACTTATTATTTATGCATTGTGAATATTGTGATAATCCAGAAGTGTCGGCAAAAGGTAATTTGTTTCAATAATATGTATACTCGTTACCCTAGTTCAATAATGTTTTCTACAGCTGTGCCTCGGGAAGTCATTTAGCGCACTCTGAAATTTTTTGTTCGCACTTTCCCGCATTAGGTTCAAGAGAGTATTCTAAAAACGAAATACAGAGAGAGTCTTGAAATAGAGTACTAACTTGGCGAATAAGAATTCCTCAAATTAAAGATTCCATGCTACTTCCCTGAGAACATTCGTTGAATGATGACTTTAACATTTAACAGATAGTTATGAGTTCTATTACTGCCATATGTTCGAATTCTTTATAAATTTTTTTTTCAAATTGCGAAATTTTTTTGATCACAAAATGTTCTAATTTTTTATTATTCTGAATTTTTTTTCATGGAATTGTCATTATTGAAGACAATGTGTTACATAAATAACTTTTTTACCTCCGATCCTAGAATAATCATTATACGCTCTATGCAAAATTGTGATATTTTTTTTTCCACATCACCTGATATTTTATCTATCTATATTCTATATATTACCAAAAATTCTGCGAATATGTTTGAAAATGCCTTCATTTTTCCAAACAACATTCCGATTACTATGAAATTCGTGAAATCTCTTTTATTTGATGTACCTTATGAGGCTATTGTATAGCGAAACACGTGTCGTCGTTAAATAAAACTCTGAGTAGTGAAAATCCTAGTCGACTGGGTGAATGAGTACTCAGTAAATTATGATAATCATCAAGTGTCAATTCAATATTTTATTTGCTAGGTGAGGAAACGACCTCGGTGTTTTTGAAAGAGTTTTATAGTCGATAAGAAATTGAATTCTTTCTTCCTAGCTGAGGGTAGTTATTTTAAACAGTAAGTAGAATACGGAACTTACCATATTGGTTGATGAAATGTTATTATGATCGAAACATGACTTTAGCCCTGTATCTTCGAAATAAAGCGAGAAAAGAATATATTCAAAATGAAGATTTGAATTGATTGTTTTGAATTGTGCATTTTCCATTGAAATAATGAACGAAAAAAGATCCAAAAATCCGAAAATCATTGCTACCTAAAACAACAAAAATTAATTGAAAAAAATTACAACAAAAGGAAATGAAGAAAAAAAAAAGGAAAAATGGAATGAAAAGCAGGATGACCTAGGCTAGCTTCGAACCCGCGTATGAGAGTTTTCTCGACTTAAATTAAATATATCATGCATAAGTCCAATGGAAAATGTAATCATGAAAAAATTAAAAAAAATGTAATGTTAGGTTGATACTTACTTTTACAAATTGAAACTTTTCATCGGATGCTTCTTCGATAAACTTTTTTTTTGTTCAGGTGAAAATATTTTTGATTTTATTCCAACATATCCGTCAGACTTTCGCTTCAAATAAGCTTGTAGCTTCTTATTATTTAGAAATTTCTATATTATGGTTGATATTCAACAACTTTTTTATTCTTGAATAATGTGACCATGTACTAGATGATTTCATATATAGGGTATCCCAGAATGAATGGATTATCCTGCAACACTATATAGAAGAACTATTGGACTCTCTGAAAAAAATACAAAAAAAAATCTATCCCTACTAGAAATATTTGTTTTTTCAAAATAATGATTTCTTGCACATCACGTTTCTTTGTAACACGCTCACAAATTCATCAAGTCAATCAGTTTCTTCATGGTGAAATAAGTTATGAAGATGTATTGTACCATTTTGAAATTTACATGAAAGGCGCATATTTTTTTTTTGAGTTGGCCACACAGGCTTTCTTAAATTCTATTTCCACCATGAACGATTCATCTTTCACATTATGAATTATTCATCACGTTTTATGATGAAATTTGAAGTTGGATATTTTTTTCCAAAAAAGTTAAAATAGATATTTATACGGTTTTCAACATATCTATTGGTAATTCAATGAAGAATATTTCACCCTGAAGAAACTGATGGATTTGATCCACTTGTAAGCGTGATACACAAAAACGCAACGTGATGTGCAAGAAATAATTATTTTGAAAAAAAAAAATTTCTAGTTGGAATAGATTTTTTCCTGTATTTTTTTCAGAGAGTCCAATAGCTCTTCTATACAGTGTTACAGGATTATCCATTCATTCTGGGACACCCTGTATACATTTTGATAAAATAATTATCGATGTTCAGCTATATTGTACGAAAATTTAAAATCTACTGATTTTGACATCTAGGACATTCTAGGACAAACATCAAATTATGGGTTTCTATTGTTTAAAAATCTGCATCGTTATGAAAAATCTGTATCATTATGAAACGGATTATGGGCATATCAATGTATTGTTTTAGTACGAGTGTAGAAAAAAAATACTCACACCTACACTATTGCTGCACAAATCATGAAATTCTTATACACATTCAAAAAAAAATCATCAGAAATCTTCATTCCCTGATTTCATGCCTTCCCCGCTATCCATTAACTGTGAAACCGTTTACATGGAATATATAAAGGAAAGTCATAAACACTTCCATCGAAAGGAGAAAAAATTTAAACGAACTGCGTGTTTCGCATCTATACTATCATAATGGAGATATTCAACGCGTCTCGTTGGAGTATGCGATCCTTACAACAAAAACAAATTTTTTCATATCCGTTTAAGGAAACGTGCCGCATTGGCGTTTCCGTGGTGCAGTACTGTATTCGGACAGAGTTGTACTCTGAAATATTGTGACAAAAATTGTGATTTTTTCCTCGAAAATTATTCCACAAAAGCATCATTTCCAACATTTATTCATTTTTGTTTCATAATATTCCGGCAACTTCGATTTGGCACACTTTTTTGCAACTTTTCGTTTAGAATCATCAATGGGTTCAATCAAAACACGAAATTTCGACCCATATTTTATCGACAGTAATCTTCGGAAATCATATTAATTTTTCAACAAATATACTATTCATGGGTCAGTCTAGTGCTAACAAACCAAAAGTTGTCCTTGAGTTCAGTAAGTCGCTTGATCGGACGTTATAAATCTTTCAATTCTCTGATATTTGAAAATATTTGAAAAAAAATCTAAAGGTAAAATTGAACGATCCCTGAATGTCAACCCTTGTCAACTGCAGACTGCCTGTAGTTATGACACGCACAGACTGTATCTCAGAGATAGAGATTTGCCCTCCCACAAAGTGGACAGGATTCGAGTCGTGGATAAGGAGTTGGTGTTTTTATATGTCACGTTTTCAATTATTCTTATCCGAGATATGTGACTGTTATTGCTCGAGATTGGACGATACTAAATGCAAATTATTCGCGAACACATGAATCTATCGAAATTATTCCACTGTAAGAACAGGGATAGGGGCATATCTGGAAACGATTTGTTAGAAGACTTGATTTAATTGCTTATCTGTCTTTGTATCAGAGTGACGGAATGTTCTAATCAAATCTAGAATGATCGGTGTTGGGTTAATTTAAAAAGATTCTTCGAACTTTCAGATTTATATGTGAGCAGGAAATTAAATTCAGTATTCAAATAATTACTGCCTATAATAATAATTATTTCGATATTTAATAAGTAAATTTCCCGTTCTTTCATCTAGTTTTTTAATCATAGACAATATCCGAACCAACGAATGGAAAGCGCATCTGTTCCTGACTGTACGGTTATAACCGAGATAAAAATAGACCAGGGAGCAATTGATCATAAACAATCTAGTCTTCATGTAGACATTAAACGTCAATAATATGAACGGACAGACAGACCTGAGGTCGTAATAACGGCCGGTTATAATGGGTACCAGTTACTCGTATACTCGCAGCTATTACCCCACAACATCGAGATTCGTATAATTTATAGGACGAATATAATGCGATATATGGAGAAATTTGATGGCCCTTTTGGTGCACAGTCTGGATACTAAATCACTGGATTTAGTTACGTTTCGTGTCTGGTGCGATATCCTGACGCATATACCCGTTCCATGGGAATTGAGCGGACAAAGAAATCCGCAGATGAGTATGGTTAGCTGAATAACTCGAGAACCTAAGATTGAATATCGTCAATTAGTTCAGTTTAGATCTGATTTTTTCGAAACACCAGATATTCTGGAAGGTTATATTACTCATGTTTTAATGAACCAATGAAATCCGTGAATTTTGCGACGTTTTGGTGTTTCGGAATTACAAACTTTGTGCTGATATAACGAATGAAAAACTAGCAGATATACTGAAAAATTGGGCATTCAACATGAAACGTGCAGACGACAAAGAAAGTATAGTAAAAAACATTTGGAATATTTCTGCTAAACTGTTACAGAAAAAGTTTTATGAAGAGTTCAAGGTTAATTTTTACTTTAGCTCTCTCCCACCAATTTTGAAAATATTTTGCATAGTGATTCGTTATGATGTTTTCATGGCACAGTTTCAATTAGAGTACTGGCAAATCAATATTTCCCCAGATATTCGAAAAAGAAATTTGATTTTTCAAGTAAATTTTTCCTGAATACTTGCCTGATATTCAACGTTCAATAATCCCGAACTACTATGGGCGTTTGTTTCTGTTGGAGACGTACAATGTTGCCATTTTTTATTTTTCTGAATTTTTTGGATTTCAATTTGGATACAATTCGGTGGCTATTATCTCTTATCATTCTAGCTTTGATTATTAGATAATTAGAGATAATTGCGAACTTTTCTCGGGGTTTATGGTCGATTAGTTTATGGAAATAATGGAAATCTGATCATAATGTGAGGACATTTCTTATTCCTGAACATTTATGAAGGTTTGGGCATTGTTAAAACAATTCTTAAAATGAATTAATATTCGGGTTAGTTTAACTTCGGACATTGTTGAAACAATTCTTAAAATTAATCAATATTGTGGTAAGGCTTAGGTAGGACATGGTTGAAACAATTCTCAAAATGAATTAATATTTAGGTTAGGTTGAGTCAGGACACTGTCCTAAATACTAAATCGACTAATGTCCATAGAAAAAAATTGGGGTGCCCGAGGCACCCAGTTGTTTTTGGAAAATACGACCGCGTAGCGGTCGCGTCGGCGAAGATGCAGAGCGCACCTGTTTTTTGGTGGGGAGGAAATGGCTTTTTTGACAGTAAGCGGGGCGTCACCTATTTTCACCCCGAAATATATGAAAATAACGCTCGTAAAGTTTTAAAATAGGCGAAACCCCTCAAATGTTGTCTGGGAAGAAACGAGCTTATTTCGACCAAACAATATATGAAGATATTGTTCGGAAAAGGTTGAAAAAAAAGCGATAACCCATAAATGTCTTACAGGCTTTTTTCCACGTCCTTCCGATGATCGCTGTGATCTACTTGAAAACGTAGCCGATTTTTAAAAATTTTTTTTCTTTAATTTCCTGTGTTCAGTGTTATTGATAAAGGTGGAAAGTTGGGTTAGTTTAGGAATAAATTTGAATTTATAAAAAAATATATATTCTAATGATTTTTCAAGGTTTTCATTGATGTCAAACTATTTTTATGCATATTTTTAGGTTTTTTCCTGAAAAAAATGTGTTTTTTATATTCTCAATTGATTTTGGGAGTGACTTCATCGATATTTATATTTTCTTCATTTCCTCGAGTAAACGTGCTCCGAAATCCCAATTTTCCAACATTTTTTTTTAGATTCTTAACCACCCAGCATCACTGTTTACTCCCGATCCCGTCTGCATAAATACTAGTTTGCCATCATTGAAAACCTTGAATTATTCTAAAATGCTCATTTTCAATTGAAATTATTCGAAAATTGAAAAACACTAGTGGGCTTTAAAGTACAAATTTACAAGCAATTCCCTACAGAAGAAAAGAAAGCTCAGCCGCTCTTAATGAAAAAGAAATAACCATAATTGTTTCAAGTTTCGATGAAAATACACCAAACGATTCACAAAAAAATTATACCAAATTTGAGCTCTGGTAAAGTAATTTGAGTAAAAATTTGAAAAGCACTGCCGTGAAGTCAGTAGCTTTTGAGCGCTCGTTCATCCACCTTGTAGGTAGATTCGCATTCTCCAGTTTTAGTAACAAATTGGAAAGATTTTGACAGCTGTTAAAAAAATCCAGACTTTAGGTGACCAATTTTTTTTTCGATGATTCTCTGAAAATTTTTACGGTATCTATGGTCTTGGTGATGCGATCTGGACAAAATTTGGCACGTAGTTTGAATACATTATTCCTAAGCTAGGTGCGAAATTTCATTCCAATCCAATAAGTATAGTTTCGAAATTATCAGAAAAAAAATATTTTGAACGGCCATATTTACGGAACCCCTAGTCTAATTTTGCTCATTGATCCGAACCTCCCCTTAAAATTTCACGTCCCTAGGCCTTTCCGTTCGAAAGTTATAGTTCTTTATGGTTTCTATGGTTCTAGCCATGCGATATGGGAAAAAATAGCTTGAATATATCATTCTCCATTAAAATACAAAATTTCGTCAAAATCAAATCCAGAGTTTTGAAATTATCAAGAAAACTTAATTTCAAACAACTATATTTACGGATCACCTAGTCTTATTTTGCTCATCAATGAACGTGATCGCAACATTCGAGATCCACACCTATTCTGAACATTTCAAGTCCCTAGGCCTTTCCATTACAAAGTTATAATTTTCTATGGTTTCTATGGTTCTGGTCATGCGAGCTGGATGAAATTGCGTGTAGCTTGAAAACGTCATTCTCCATCTGAGTGCAAAATTTCACTTCGATCGAATCAGTAGTTTCGAAGTAATCAGGAGAACAAAATTTCGAGCGGCCATATTTACGGAACCCCTGGGCGAATTTTGCCCAATAACGAACTTAACCGCGGCATTCGAGATTCGAACCTACCCTGGAAATTTCAAGTTTGTAGGTCGTCTCGTTCGAGAGTTATCGTGTATACGGCAGACTCGAATATTTCGACTGATTCGTCATCAGTGAGTCGAACTCTGTCGATTGAGACCATTTTCGGCTCTAAATTCGAAAAATACAGACATCGTGACGAAATGATATAGCCTTCGTGTAAGTCGTACGAGGGCTCGAAAAGGGAATTATTCGTTCTGCTTCACCCTTTATTTGTTCAAAACTTTTCCAGTTTTTTCAGATGAAAAAAGACATTAGTATATTTTCACCCCTAGGATTCACAAAACATGTCGAATTAGTCGTATGCTGAACACGTGAGTATATTCTAATACAAGAAAATTCTAGGTACTGTTGAAGTGTTAACAGAAACAAATTCGAAACACCGCAACAATAAACGCTCGCTAATGGGATTGTTGTAGAAGTCACGTTTGGCCGCATCATGACGCTTTAAACTTAAGTTATCCCATCAAGGGCGGGAGCACATTCATCTCCCGATTATAAGCAAAACCCAACAGTTTATTCCAAACTTTTGACCGAAGGATAACGGCATCTAAACATACCATCAAGCGATTTTTATTTTTTCATTTACGTGGGTGATTGCTGCATGTCACTCCCAAACGAGGAAATAAATACTTTGCGAAGACGTCTTCCTCAGCTTTCTGCGGCTTCATGCTTCCCACCGATAGCCCTCAGTCACGAAATCGTGTGGCTAAGGTCACATCAAATGCATATTTCATTGGAACTCAATTAAACCGCGGATTCCGTGGATATGGTACTGACGAAGTGGATGTTTTATTCATTTCTTGGAGCTCAGGACGGGGCACAAGGTCTGCCAATTAATGAACCGATGTTGGTGACACTGCTATTGAAAAAAAATTACGTCAAAATCTGGTTTTACATACGGTTATTTATTCTAAATCGCCTGAACAGTCTAAAGTAGATCGTTATTCATTTTCGATATTGTGTGTGTTACCATGAAATCTGGGTATTCAGGTGTAGGATAATGAAATGCTAGAGCATTCTTTGTTGGCGCCACTCTGGTCATGTCTCATGTCTCAATCGAAGAAAGAGTACGAGGACAGGCCATGAAATTTCTCGAATTTGGCTAGAAGTGAATAGAACTAAGTACTAAACATTGTAACATCTATAGGGCATTATTAGAACGAAAGAACAAAAATGTATGATTTCTGTCCAATCTTGATGTTTCCCCACTTTATTTATAAACAAGTGATAATTAATCAACTCTAGTTCAGCACAAACAATTTTTCCTATATCAAAATATGTTTCAACTTAATATCGAATTGAATAGACTATTGCAATCTCGTTTTTTTCAGAGCACTCTTCAGCCAGGTGTGAAACAACCTAGAATGGCCCAATTGGAAACGTTAGAAGCGAAGGTTAGTTTTTTTTTGTTTGGAAGTTCAGAAGTGTCCTAATTTCCATGAGGTTTCAATCTCCGTACATAGCCCAGCAGTTAATCATAATATTTGAACAATAAAATCATGAAAACATCAATTTATCAACCACTAGATCAATATAGGAATTAATTAACGAATATGGAATCTAGGTACTCGTTAACTGGTCATAACGGTTGAAAAAATTCAACGAAAGGGAACCGTTCAACTCTATCTGGTCGTTGAGAAAATTAGTCTAACCTTTTTGTTTATTGATTTACATGCTTTACAACAAGTTTAAAGCCTCTAATTTCAATATGCAGAATATCGTTATTATGTGTGCAATGCTTAATGCCTTTACACAGGGCCGTATCTAGGTCCTATTGCGCCTGTGGCAATATATTAGACAGCGCCCCCCCATTTGCGTAGATTTTTTTTTCATCCATCATATTTTCTTATCTAATTTTTTTTCATAATTCTAGTCATATGTTTCCGTATGATTTTAAAAATAACATACATTTTTATGGAAAATTTTTTTCATTGAAAACATTGAAATACACATTTTGAATGAAATGCATAAAAATAAAACGAATTCTGAAAAAAAAAATGGAATATCCATATTTATGTGATAAATATGAACATTTATCTTAAAAAATATAAATTCTTCAACTTAAAATTCAAAAATACATACTGCAAACGTAAAAGGAAAATTTTTTGGTAGGTTGACTAGAAAACAATAATCGATAATCACAATCTCTGCAAAAAAACCGCAAACTTAGCATACAAATACTATTTTATAACCATTTGAAACACGTACTAATAGTTTCGTACATGGCCTGATGTTACAATATTCAAGAAGTCCATACGTTAAGTTTAAAAAAATCACTAGAATAATCTTTGCCAGATGAGATTGGAGGTTTAATGAAAACTATGAAAAGTAACACTAAAATTTGAGTTTTATTAAATTTCAAAAAAAGACGCTCTGAGAAGTGAGAACTCAAGTTCGAAAATCCATATTTTCCGCAATGAACCGAAAATATTTCTTCTTGAATTGAAAGGAACAATATTATTATGTTGAAATTCGTATAATTGAATTTATCCGATGCCAGAATAATGTCAAAAAAAATAAAAAAAACTTAGTACAACTCACCTTCAATAGCACAATTCATAATGTTCGAATCCAAAAGCACAATGGCACAAAAAAGTCGGAATATAAAAAAACCTCAAAACTTATAACACTTCAAATCTGGATACACACTAACCGAACATTTAAATTTAAATTTTTCGCTCTTCCCTTCACAATTGAAGGAAATCAATATTTATGTAGAATAGAAGCTTCCTCAATTTTTCTCCCACTTCTTGAGCTCAAACTCTGATTGGTGAATTTTTGGCAATACAAATCGTTTCTAAATCACCACAGATGTGGCCTAAAAATCTAAACAAATCGATCATTATGAACCATCATCAATCATTCAAAACAAGCTGGACGCGATAAAGGATGTAAGTAGTGGAAACAACTCATAAAACGGCTGTGCTTGGAATCGCATGACGATATTGCCGATTGTAATATTATTGATCAGAGTATGGCTTCTTTGAAACATTTTTTTAACAATTGGACCATATTTCTCGTATTTCTGGCCTTATTGCATTTTCATTTTGTTTTTTGAATGTCAATGAAGAAATTTATGGATTCTATTGATGTCCCAATAAAGGATCTCTAGGAACCGTCTGCTATTTTCCGTTTTCTAGAGAACTGGAAGTACAAATTAAGGAACAATTGGTGAAAAATGGTCAATTGACCAGCCAAATTTGCCAAAACTTTTTTTTGGAAAAACGGGGTTTCCTCAATAACCTTTTATGCTTTGGTTCGATAGTTTTTCTGATAAAATATTTGAATTTCGAATGATTAGATTATCCCAACTGAAAAACTCAAAACTGAGGTTCCCTTGATGTACACTTATTTTTCACCCGATCTTAAGACTTGGATTAAACACTGGGTCAAATCTGATCTCAGATTTGAATTTCATCAGAATAATATCTGAAAAACGAAAACAGAAATCTTCTCAGTATTATTATTTTTGATGCTCATACTTCAAATTTTTCTTCGGACCATAATGAACGGGCTTAGCTGGACGTTTATCTCCCATTCGAGCCATTAATCTAAGAGGATGTACCCATAGCTGCGCAACGCTCTTGAACAATGAGCTCTCAGGATAATACCCCTGAGCCATTTTTTCCAAATCGAAATTTATCGCCTGGATCTTCAATCTGTGTACATAGAAGGATATAATGTTACACCATTATAGTACCTCGTAATATGAAGTATAGATTTTTATTGAAAACCGACTGGATCGCTGTGAAACCTCCCACACAACGCTCGCGGATACGACGCTACATAGCGGCCTTTTTTCTCATGGGCGTAGGAGGACGAAGGCCTGAATATATTAGTTCGAATGTGTCGCGAAAATTTCATCCGAATCTGGAGAAAATCATCCATTATAGAAAATGTATCCATTCATCCGGCTAGAGAGATCGTGAATAATTCAATCGAATTTATGAATACTGCCAAAAAAAAACTCCTGCAACAATGTGGACGACCATGAATTAAATCTTTGGCGCCTACAATAATAAGATCGATAATATAATCAATTCCAACCAGTCGAACCTCAACATTTCTAATGAGAGCTCAAATGGGTCATGCAGAGAGACTCAATAAAATTAAAATATATTCCAATCCCTACGCTAATGGAAGTCTTCACTGTTGGGGTGGTGCGTCTCGTATCTTTCATATGCATATAATTTATTATTCGAGATTGCATGGTTGTTTCTAATAGCGACCCGTCGTTTACAATTATTCAAAAAACCCATACTTGTCCCATCTGATGGCATAAACAATGGATGTACGAGAACCTGAGCGTGTAATGATTCAACATTCCCATGATGATTGGACATTGCCAGTACAGAAGATGGAGAAATTCGCTTTCAATTGGGTTCAGATGCATTTTCAGGGGCCCCATGTCCTCTGAAAAGACGCATTTAATATTCTATTTATACGTTTATAAAAATCACCATCAGCATTGTATTAATCAGCGGGTCGTTAAGAGTTCAGAATTTGAGACCCACCCTGTGATAAGGAAGTTTATTGGAACTGGCCTCAGACTATTTATAGAGTAGCCTTGTATTGACGTAAGGGTTTTCTCGAAAATCAGCGATAAAAAGATGAAACGTAGAAAACGTGAGCAAAAATCTTGGGAAAATTTTTGGCATGGAAAAATCGTGGGAGTTTCTAAGCCGTTGAAGTGAGAAGCACAAAAAAGTCTCATCTCAACTAGAAAATTTGGAAGGGGGAAGACTCCACGATTGAGGAGATCAAAAAAGTCAAGGCAAGATCCCGGGGATAAGAGTTCGTGGTTGTGAAATTTAATATTCAAAAATAAATAAGTAAATAAGTTTTGAAGGCAATATACACTAGAAACTGGATTGTTTACCATTTCGACCCCAAGTCCAACTCAAATATGAAAATGGCAATAAATCCAACTAGAATTATGATTTGTTTCAGATGGCCAGTATAGAAGTTTCCCTTTCCAGTACCCCCAGAAGGAAGAAGAACGGAAGTATAGGCGGATTCAGTCTCGGTTCGTCCATACGTTCCATCCCTAAAGAAATCGCCACCAAAGAACTGGATAACTTACGAAATGCGCTGAGAGACAAAGAAAACATCATACAAACCCTCAAGGGACAATTGACGATACCCGGAGTAAGACTGTTGAATATAAAAAATGGAGGATCGACGAATTCAGTTGGTAGCAGAGAATTGACAGACGTGGAGAAGAAGCAAGCGGAAGAAAGGCTGAATAGATTGAGGATAGACGTAGATAATAAGAGGCTGGCAATTAAAAACCTCAAAATGGCTTTGGAAAGATTGGATATAACTGAGTAAGTATCTAATATCCATTTTTGGACCTTTGATCTTATTCGATTTGCAGTAATATCGATGTGAGGATACAGCAAGCTGAACTGGAGTACCAACTTGGTCGGGAAGAACTGAACCTACTCACCCTCTTGGAAGAGACCAGAACTCTTCAGTTATGCTTGGATGAATCGAATAAGATCAATAACACGATGAATACGCTCTTCAGGTGAGTACCTATAGGATCCTTGAAATATTTAGGCTACCTTTTTTTTTCTTGCAGTTGTGTACACGGAAAAGGAAGCATCAGTTTGATCGGTATTGAAGTTGAGTTCGATTCGAAAAGTCCAATGTTTGGGGCGGGCGAAAAGGAGCAAGGGGGACTCTGGATAGACTGGGCGTTGGAGGAGACGGGGCTGTGTAGAGATGATAGGTGAGTTTCTGAATATCTATCTATTGAAAGATTTCTCATTTTATTCAACTACGAGCGGTTCATAGAAGAGACTTGCCTTCCAATTTTCTTCTTTATAGTGACAATAGTCCCCGAGAAAAATGTATGAAAGTTAAGATCCAATCTGTAGAGGCTTTTTGGAGAGTATTTCTCATGCGCTTCCTACTTCCTCCATGTTTATTGCTAGTCGGCAAGAATTGCATTTCTAGTAAAGGTAACTGAGGACACTAAGCAACATGAGAATGCCAAGGGAAAACTACTAATTTCAGCGAAAACAGCTATCTCTTCTTATATCTTCATGGAACCCAAGAATTATTCAATTAATTTACAAGAGCATTGTTCTGATGATGAACTAAGATTACAAAACGATACGTAATTGGCGAGTGGTTAACAATATTTTGATGACTTGAGTGATTTAACCAGGATGAAATCGCCTAGTTCACACAATTTCAAAATATTTCACCGGTATATAATACCCTATTTCAGAGATTAGGATGGCTCATTGTGTAGTAATAGTAATGAACTTTTAAGAACAGGCTTTCAACTCTTCCTTCTTCCTTACCACAGATTGATTGATGGCGGAAAGGTGAACGCATGTAAATAAGGAGAAAATGTTCACATGTATTGCTGAATTGTGCAGCCCGTTTAATGAAACTGAGCTGGGAAAAAAGTAATAAAGAAATGACTCGAACCTTATCTGATTAGGCGAAGGTTGCATTGGTTCGATTCCCGGTTTTATTTCGGTTGTTGGTAGTTAGTAGGTGCCCCATGTTTTCTAATGAGTATTTGAATTTTTCGAAAATGTCAAATGTTTTTTTGCGGTGCTCACACTCATGAACTACTAATTTAAACTAGCGAAAGATATGAATGAATATGAAGATTATAAAACGAACCACAGATTCGGTGAACCAAACCGAGCATCAGTGTGATAACTAATGTCGTTTTATAACGGGTTTTCCAATAGAAATAACAATTTGAATTGGTTATAATGGCAACAATGCGTATTATTTTTGACATTTCTTTATCATTTGTGTTCAATAGGTTATGCCATTTAATCATGGCAAGATACACGCTTCAAAAAAGTTTAGAATTTGTTAGATTATTTGATCAAAATCAGTGCTCATATGTGAATACTGAGAGAAATTTGAGAGAATGGACGACATTATTCAGTTTACCGACTGACTATTCGTCGTATTGTGGACAAATTCGAAAGTGAATTTTCTTGATACGATACAAGAGTACCAGTATGACAAAGAATTGCACGCACATATTAGAATATATATTGGTTGTCTATCTAACGTTCTCAATAACAGTCACGAAACAAGAAAAAAAATTGTTATAGATAGATTATCTATCTATCTAGCCTACCTAGAACAATTTTTTTTTCTTGTTTCATGACTGTTATCAAGAAAATATTGGTAAATTTTTAGCCCAGTCGTGTTTTTAAATTTTGAATGATTTTCATTGAAAATGAGCTTCTAGAATGGTTCTTGATGGCTTTCAATGATGGCAATCTAGTATTTTAGGGGTGCTAGGAGGATAAAAACCTAAACAAAAATTTTGGAAAAATGGGGATTTCGAAGCACGTTTAATCGAGGAAATGGATAAAATATAAATATCGATGAAGTCACTCCCAAAATCAATTGAAAATATAAAAACAAATTTTTTTTAGGGAAAAATGAAAAATAGGTGATTATCTGCATAAAATATAGTTTTCCATCAACTAAAACCATAAGGAATCATTGAAGAATGTTTTCTATTTCGATAAAAAAATTCAATTAATTCCTAAATTCGCACCTTCATTAATAACACTGAACGCAAGAAATAAAAGAAAAAAATAAAAAAAAGGGACCAGAAGCAGGGAACATAGATGTCGGCGCATGTTATCGACGAAATAATAATCGAATTATATTGAGCAATCAGAAAATGTAACAAGCATAAAGCAGCAAGTGTAGTAGAAAACTCAAATTCATCATTTCCACGTCGTTCTCAACAATTTAATCTTTCGCAGACAACAACCTGGGGAATTTAAAAAAAATATTTCGGTCTACATCCTTACAATATTCAACTGGTTCTTCAAGAACTGAAGCCATTAGACCACCATAAACGTCGACATTTTCTGATTTTTGTCTTGAACAATTTGAAAATGATGAATAAATTTATAGAAAAATTTATTCAGTGATGAAGCTCATTTTTGGTTAGATGGTTGTATGAACAAACAGAATATGAAGATTATAAAACGAACAACAGATTCGGTGGACCAAACCGAGCTTCAGAGTGATAATTAATGTCGTTTTATAACGGGTTTTCCAATAGGAATAACAATTTGAATTGGTTATAATGGCAACACTGCGTATTATTTTTCAGTAGGTTATGCCATTTAATCATGGAAAGATACATGCTTCAACAAAGTTTGGAAATTGTTAGATTATTTATCAAAATCGGTGCTCATTTGTGCACTATTCGTCGTATTGTAGACAAATTTGATAGTGATTTTTTTTTATACGATACGAAAGTACCAGTACGACAAAGAACTGCACGCACACAAGAAAATATTGGTGAGTTTTTACATCAACTCCCACTCGTGTTTTCCAATTTTAAATAATCCTCATTGAATATGAGCATTCTAGAATAATTCTTGATTGTTTTCAATGATGGCGAACTAGTATTTAAGCAGTTTTTTTAAACAGGATCGGGGGTGGACAAGAATCTAAGAAAATTTTTGGAAAAATGATGATTTCGAAGCACGTTTACTCGAGAAAATGAAGAAAATATAAATATCGATAAAGTCACTCCCAAAATCAATTGAAAATATAAAACAAACATTTTTTTTTGCAAAAAATGAAGAGAAAGTAAAAATCAGCATAAAAAATAGTTTGCCATCAATTGAAACCATAAAGAACTGTTGAAGAATGTTTTCATTTTTGAAAAAAACATTCAATTAATTCCTAAACTAAGCTAAATTCACACCTTTATTAATATTAATGAACGCGGGATATGTGGTTTCAACAA
Organism: Aphidecta obliterata; assembly: GCA_963966015.1. NCBI lineage: Eukaryota > Metazoa > Arthropoda > Insecta > Coleoptera > Coccinellidae > Aphidecta > Aphidecta obliterata. Next base: position 12,024,786 of record OZ014433.1, on the reverse strand, counting down.
GATGGTGCCACCCGCCACACATCCACCTCAAATATAGATTCATTGAAAAAAAAAATTGATGATGAAATTATCTCAAAAAAAGTTAATTATCCCCACAGGTCGTCTGATTTAACACCTTGGAATTTCTCTTACAACTTTTTTAACTAATTCTATCCAACAACAACTGAGCAATTAAATCAACATTGATGAAATACAGTCAAATTTATTTAAAAAAGTGATGAAAAATTGGGTTGACGGAATGCAGTACGTACAGAGAAGTCGTGGTAATCTTTTGGATGATGTTACTTACCTATTTCACATAATGGCATGATGAAACCTCCCAAAAGAGAAAAAATGTGTCTCACTGAATAATTTATGTGTTTTTCTTAATGTTTGAATTGTATAATTCCTTTTGGAAAACCCTTTATAAACTTCAAGAGATGGAATAACATAACATGACCCCAATTATTCGTGAGTTATTGAATTTTCATAATCAATGATCATTATTGGTTTGGTATTTGGAGTTGAGATTTGAAGAAATAGGTATTGATGCGACATTGAATGTGACGTAAAAATAATGGAGTTTGCAGAGATTTCAATGTCGAATGTTCCATGCCTATCACGTACTTGAAATAATTTCAACCAGAATTAATTTCGAATCCATTCAATGATGAGCGTACTATATCTACATAAATGTATTCCAAACCAGCTTTTCGAGTCTCTCGAAACGACTTCATATTCTCCATTGCTCCATTAAAGTCTAAACTAACATCGAAGAAGTTTCTCGAACGATGCAGAAATAAACTTGTACAAAACAGTGCGAGTTCACCTGTTTTGTAACGTATAAGACAATAACCGGAAATTATTCAAAGGTTATTGTGATCTCTCAACCATGTATCCGGCTGTTATGAACCCAAGAAGCGGAACAGAATACCGTCCGAACCTGGAGTTAAAACTGGAAGGAAGCGCATAGTATTTTTTTAAAAAAATTTACGGATCATACAGGTTGTAAGCGGGTGCTGAAAGGGTAACCAGGTAGAGTTGTAAGTGCGTTAAAGAAACTAGAAAAGCACTACCAGGAGCTTTTGCGCGTTTTTTCAAATTCATCGCCAGAGCGGTCATCCATCCACTTTCCTCGAAATGATCGAAAGTACAGGATAATGCTTATTTCGAATTTTTTCTATTTTACATGTGGGCAACACCAAATCGCACAATGACGAAGTTCGATAACTCTTTCAATTTCCGCAAACAACCGTTCTAGGAAGTTCTAATTTCGCAACGACAATTTATAACTCGAAGCCTCCTTTTGTTCGAACAGGAATCGATCCACAGCCTGTAACGAGCGTGTTACCAAACAATGAGCTCACTCCATTGAATGCCAAGATCCATTTTGGTCTCCCAAATAAGCTCATATGTTTTCGCTGACTTCCTCAACAACTCAATTCTAAGCTGGTTTATCTTCCTTTATTCTCGAAAACAAATAGCGCCGACGTATGTTCTATGTGTAATGGGTATTGCATTATTCACTATTGTTCTGTACTTTAACTGAAACTAGATGCCTTATTTGTTGATATAACTGTAGTGATTTGTGGAAAATTACTGTTAATGTTGCAAAGCTCTTGGAAGAGATGAAATTAAAGTTGCTTGAATGACCTGAAATAATGTTTCGCTCAATTTTATCTTTTTATGATCACCATTGAGTTCTCTAGATCTCAAAGATGAGAAAGATCGATCGAATAAAGATGGATTTATACGGCACTTTTCGAATTGAATGGATATGATACAATTTGTAAATATCCATTAACTATGCAGCAATTTTTATTATTTGATTTGTACTCGCCTCATTTGTTGTAAAAAGGAAAAATAATGTATTCCATTATGTTTTTGAAATCATTCAATTCATAATACTTACATGTGCGAAAAATATGTCAGCAAAAGACACAAAATTCTTCAATTTAATCCGAAAACATCAAGAAAAATCCATGGATATTACACATTTTGTAGATATCCATCAACTATGTTTCAATTTGCATTACTTAATTTGTACTTACCTCATTTATTGTATAAAAGAAAAGAAAATGATACTTGAATGAGCGAACAATATTTCAGCAAAGGACGCAAAATTTCACCATTAAATCTGAAAATATTCGAAAAAATAAATGGATATGATAGAATTCGTAAATATTCATTAACTTTGCAGCAATTTTTATCATTATATTTGTACCCATCTCATTTGTTGTTTGAAGGAAAAATGATTTATTTTCTTATGGTTTTAAAATCATTCAATTCAAAATACGTTTACATGTGCGAACAATATGTCAGCAAAAGACACAAAATTCTTTATTTTAATCCGAAAATATTCCGAAAATGGGTGGATATTATACATTTCGTAAATATCCATCAATTATTCATCAGTTTGCATTAATTAATTTGTACTTACCACATTTTTTGTATGAGGGAAAAAAGAATAATACTCAAATGAGCGAACAAAATTTCAGCAAAGTACGCAAAATTTCACCAGTCAATCTAAAAATATTCAAGAAAATAAATGGATATGATAGAATTCGTAAATATCCATTAACTATGTAGCAATTTTTATCATTATATTTGTACCCATCTCATTTGTTGTTTGAAGGAAAAATGATTCATTTCCTTATGGTCTTAAAATTGAAAGGAGAAAACTTAAATGAGCGAACAATATTTCAGCAAAATTCCACCATTCAATCCGAAAATATTCAAAAAAATAAATGGATACGATAGAACACGTAAATATCCAATAACTATACAGCAATTTATATTATATATTATTTTTGTACTCATCTCATTTGTTGTATACCTAAAGGAAGAAGAATTTATTCCCTTATATTTTTGAAATCATTCAATTCATGATACTTAAATGTGCAAACAATATGTCAGCAGCCGACACAAAATTCTTTAATTCAATCCGAAAACATTCAGAAAAATGGATGGATATTATACCTTTCATAAATATTCATCAATTATGATGTATCAATTTGCATTACTCAATTTGTACTTACTCATTTATTGTATGAAGGAGAAAAAAATAATACATACTTAAATGAGCGAACAATATTTCAGCAAAGGACCCAAAATTTCACCATTCAATCTGAAAATATTCGAAAAATAAATGGATATGATACAATTCGTAAATATCCTCTACCTATGCAGCAATTTTTATTATTAAATTTGTACTCATCTCATTTGTTGTAAAAAGGAAGAAGAATTCATTTCCTTATATTTTTGAAATCATTCAATTCATGATACTTAAATGTGCAAACAATATGTCAGCAGCCGACACAAAATTCTTTAATTCAATCCGAAAACATTCAGAAAAATGAATGGATATTATATCTTTCATAAATATCCATCAATTATGATGTATCAATTCGCATTACTTAATTTGTACTTACTCATTTATTGTATGAAGGAAAAAAAAATAATACATACTTAAATGAGCGAATAATATTTCAGCAAAGGACCCAAAATTTCACCATTCAATCTGAAAATATTCGAAAAAATAAATGGATATGATACAATTCGTAAATATCCTTTACCTATGCAGCAATTTTTATTATTAAATTTATACTCATCTCATTTGTTGTATAAAGGAAGAAGAATTCATTTCCTATTGTTTTGAAATCATTCAATTCCTGATACTTAAATGTGCAAACAATATGTCAGCAGCCGACACAAAATTCTTCAATTCATTCCGAAAACATTCAGAAAAATGAATGGATATTATACCTTTCATAAATATCCATCAATTATGATGTATCAATTTGCATTACTTAAATTGTACTAACTCATTTATTGTATGAAGGGCAAAAAATAATACATACTTAAATGAGCGAACAATATTTCAGCAAAGGACGCAAAATTTCACCATTCAATCTAAAAATATTCGAAAAAATAAATGGATATAATACAATTCGTAAATATCCTTTACCTATGCCGCAATTTTTATAATTAAATTTGTACTCATCTCATTTGTTGTATAAAAGAAGAAGAATTCATTTCCTTATATTTTTGAAATCATTCAATTCCTGATACTTAAATGTGCAAACAATATGTCAGCAGCCGACACAAAATTCTTCAATTCAATCCGAAAACATTCAGAAAAATGAATGGATATTATACCTTTCATAAATATCCATCAATTATGATGTATCAATTTGCATTTCTTAATTTGTACTAACTCATTTATTGTATGAAGGGCAAAAAATAATACATACTTAAATGAGCGAACAATATTTCAGCGAAGGACGCAAAATTTCACCATTCAATTTTAAAATATTCGAAAAAATAAATGGATATGATACAATTCGTAAATATCCTTTACCTATGCAGCAATTTTTATAATTAAATTTGTACTCATCTCATTTGTTGTATAAAAGTAGAAGAATTCATTTCCTTATATTTTTGAAATCATTCAATTCCTTATTCTTAAATGTGCAAACAATATGTCAGCAGCCGACACAAAATTCTTCAATTCAATCCGAAAACATTCAGAAAAATTAATGGATATTATACCTTCCATAAATATCCATCAATTATGGTGTATCAATTTGCATTACTTAATTTGTACTTACTCATTTATTGTATGGAGGAGAAAAAAATAATACATACTTAAATGAGCGAACAATATTTCAGCAAAGGAAGCAAAATTTCACCATTCAATCTGAAAATATTCGAAAAAATAAATGGATATAATACAATTCGTAAATATCCTTTTCCTATGCAGCAATTTTTATTATTATTTTTCCACTGTTCGAATGCATGGAGGCAATTCAATTGATTTAATTTCCTAACCACTTTTTGTTTTTTATTCCGAACTTATGGTGGTTATTATCCCATCCAAATGGCGATTTTGATTGTCTCAAAATTATAGTATTCTAGTTCAACCGTTTTATGTGTAGTTCTCCTTTGGATTGAGGATTACCATATCTTTTCTGTATTTAAGGTCGATTTTTCATTTCTTTCTTCATCCCCTTCGAGTCGGAACCCCAAACACGTATAGGAATCTCCTATATGAAATCTAGAGAAAGACCCCTATATCTTCTGCTGCGTACCGTTAAGAACAAAAACTTCTATCTACCTACTCGTGAATTCCAATTCCTCGCATTCTTTTCGAACTGTCCGCATAACAAATGTACGATACCATAATCAGTTCGAAACTAATTAAATTCATTCCCAATCGTAGTAATTCCAAGTTCGGCTTAACATCTCACCGCAACCAATTCATCTTTTCATTACAGGATCATCGAGGTAAACGGAAAAATAGTCTTGACAAAAACGAGAGACGATCTGGCTCGTCTTCTAGCAGCGGCTCCGGATCCGGCACAGATGGTAGTTCTCAGGAAAATGGAGAACAACGCCTCCTCGGCGAAGACGTCCATCGATCACAAAAAAGAAGTGACTGCCTTGAGAACGGAGCTGGACGTTGTTAAAGAGAGGGCTGAAGAAGCTCAAAAAGCCAAAGATGGCCTTAGATCTGATAATTTAAGGCTGACTCATAGGATATCCTACTTGGAAGAGCAGGTAAAATTACAACTTCTTTTTACCGGTTAAGAATGTGGGTGGATATGTCGTATATATTAATAGACAAGTGGGGGTGGCGTTGAACTTTCAAATGATTAGTAGGAAATACTTGATGAAAAATACTGAAACTGAAATATGATAATCCCTTTCAGGTGTCAGACCTTTTGAGCAGGAAGAGTTCCGATTCAGACATAAGAATAGTGACCCAAAGTCCAATCATCTCGACAGTGAAGAGCAGCCAGAACATCACCAACATCAATATATCCCACCAATCAGGCCCCTCATCACCGAGTGGAAGCAGTAGTTCAAAGGATGTCCAGGTGTTCCAGAAAGGACCACAAGTGACTGCCTTGTTGGCGAATATTCCAGGTCTTGAGACCAACAAGGAGAACCACACCTCATTACCGGTCAGATCGAAGAGTAGTTTGTCCAACGTTTCGAACTCCCACCATTCATCGTCAGGTCATGCAATATCCGAAAGTCACAGCTGTCACAAGAGTCACCGCCACAAGCACAAAAGTAGGAATGGGATGAGTAGTTCTGGAAGTACTCAAACTTTGGACCAACCAAACGACAAAATAACGTTTAGGAAGCATTCACATCATCATCACCATTACAGGGAGAAAGATTATAGTTCGGAAACTAATTCGGCGATTGAACAGATCTCAAGGTATAACAAGAAGAACTTGGAGAACGGCCACAAACAGACTGAAAGAGAACCTGTACAGAATGCTAACATTATGGATCAGAGTTACCACAAAGCCACAAAAATAGTTCACGATTTGACCAGACGGAGTGATGTTAATTCCTACGAAAAACACAGGCAGAAATGCCTGATGGCTTCCGAAAAATACAATGGTGATATCTTGAAACATTACAACTCGAGGAAATCTACTTCAGTCTTGGACTTCCGTTCAGAAATACACATAGGGGCGAAGTATAGTGACTGTAAAAGTACTGAAGAGTTGAACGGAAATGAGAGTGACTGTCATTATAGACAGAGGATTCAAAATTCCCAAAGTATGAAGTCGTTCGATTTCGACAGTGATTGCAACTCGACTAAACACAACGGAAAACTGTCATCGTGCAGTAAATCCATTGATTACACTTCTGAACCTCTGGATAATAACAAAAAGTCTATGAGCTGTTACACTGAACAACAGAAACGTCCTTTACCTCCGAAGAAACCTCTGAGGTTGTCCCTGCACAAAGCGCAGAGTCTTCAATCGGTGGATACAGGCCCCAACGAGTCTTCCAAGCGAGAATCCAGAAAATCGGTGAAGCGGACCTACAAAGGAGATATGTCTTCACATAAGAGACTTAGCGAAATCAATGGTGAATATGGCATCCACAATAGTAATTCGTTGAAGTGGAATTTAGGACAGAACCAGAGGATTCTGGAGAACGGGATTGAAATGACTGGCAGTTGGTGCTGAGCTCGTTATAGTGTAATTAAGAATAGGAAATATTATTTATGTACAAATTAATTCTTAAGAGTTTTATTTATATATTTTTTCCTGAAATATATTTTGAGAATTTTATACACCCACTGAATTGTTTTTTTTTTGCTATTCACATCTTTAATTGATCTATTTCACCAGTCAATCTAAAAATATTCAAGAAAATAAATGGATATGATAGAATTCGTAAATATCCATTAACTATGTAGCAATTTTTATCATTATATTTGTACCCATCTCATTTGTTGTTTGAAGGAAAAATGATTCATTTCCTTATGGTCTTAAAATTGAAAGGAGAAAACTTAAATGAGCGAACAATATTTCAGCAAAATTCCACCATTCAATCCGAAAATATTCAAAAAAATAAATGGATACGATAGAACACGTAAATATCCAATAACTATACAGCAATTTATATTATATATTATTTTTGTACTCATCTCATTTGTTGTATACCTAAAGGAAGAAGAATTTATTCCCTTATATTTTTGAAATCATTCAATTCATGATACTTAAATGTGCAAACAATATGTCAGCAGCCGACACAAAATTCTTTAATTCAATCCGAAAACATTCAGAAAAATGGATGGATATTATACCTTTCATAAATATTCATCAATTATGATGTATCAATTTGCATTACTCAATTTGTACTTACTCATTTATTGTATGAAGGAGAAAAAAATAATACATACTTAAATGAGCGAACAATATTTCAGCAAAGGACCCAAAATTTCACCATTCAATCTGAAAATATTCGAAAAATAAATGGATATGATACAATTCGTAAATATCCTCTACCTATGCAGCAATTTTTATTATTAAATTTGTACTCATCTCATTTGTTGTAAAAAGGAAGAAGAATTCATTTCCTTATATTTTTGAAATCATTCAATTCATGATACTTAAATGTGCAAACAATATGTCAGCAGCCGACACAAAATTCTTTAATTCAATCCGAAAACATTCAGAAAAATGAATGGATATTATATCTTTCATAAATATCCATCAATTATGATGTATCAATTCGCATTACTTAATTTGTACTTACTCATTTATTGTATGAAGGAAAAAAAAATAATACATACTTAAATGAGCGAATAATATTTCAGCAAAGGACCCAAAATTTCACCATTCAATCTGAAAATATTCGAAAAAATAAATGGATATGATACAATTCGTAAATATCCTTTACCTATGCAGCAATTTTTATTATTAAATTTATACTCATCTCATTTGTTGTATAAAGGAAGAAGAATTCATTTCCTATTGTTTTGAAATCATTCAATTCCTGATACTTAAATGTGCAAACAATATGTCAGCAGCCGACACAAAATTCTTCAATTCATTCCGAAAACATTCAGAAAAATGAATGGATATTATACCTTTCATAAATATCCATCAATTATGATGTATCAATTTGCATTACTTAAATTGTACTAACTCATTTATTGTATGAAGGGCAAAAAATAATACATACTTAAATGAGCGAACAATATTTCAGCAAAGGACGCAAAATTTCACCATTCAATCTAAAAATATTCGAAAAAATAAATGGATATAATACAATTCGTAAATATCCTTTACCTATGCCGCAATTTTTATAATTAAATTTGTACTCATCTCATTTGTTGTATAAAAGAAGAAGAATTCATTTCCTTATATTTTTGAAATCATTCAATTCCTGATACTTAAATGTGCAAACAATATGTCAGCAGCCGACACAAAATTCTTCAATTCAATCCGAAAACATTCAGAAAAATGAATGGATATTATACCTTTCATAAATATCCATCAATTATGATGTATCAATTTGCATTTCTTAATTTGTACTAACTCATTTATTGTATGAAGGGCAAAAAATAATACATACTTAAATGAGCGAACAATATTTCAGCGAAGGACGCAAAATTTCACCATTCAATTTTAAAATATTCGAAAAAATAAATGGATATGATACAATTCGTAAATATCCTTTACCTATGCAGCAATTTTTATAATTAAATTTGTACTCATCTCATTTGTTGTATAAAAGTAGAAGAATTCATTTCCTTATATTTTTGAAATCATTCAATTCCTTATTCTTAAATGTGCAAACAATATGTCAGCAGCCGACACAAAATTCTTCAATTCAATCCGAAAACATTCAGAAAAATTAATGGATATTATACCTTCCATAAATATCCATCAATTATGGTGTATCAATTTGCATTACTTAATTTGTACTTACTCATTTATTGTATGGAGGAGAAAAAAATAATACATACTTAAATGAGCGAACAATATTTCAGCAAAGGAAGCAAAATTTCACCATTCAATCTGAAAATATTCGAAAAAATAAATGGATATAATACAATTCGTAAATATCCTTTTCCTATGCAGCAATTTTTATTATTATTTTTCCACTGTTCGAATGCATGGAGGCAATTCAATTGATTTAATTTCCTAACCACTTTTTGTTTTTTATTCCGAACTTATGGTGGTTATTATCCCATCCAAATGGCGATTTTGATTGTCTCAAAATTATAGTATTCTAGTTCAACCGTTTTATGTGTAGTTCTCCTTTGGATTGAGGATTACCATATCTTTTCTGTATTTAAGGTCGATTTTTCATTTCTTTCTTCATCCCCTTCGAGTCGGAACCCCAAACACGTATAGGAATCTCCTATATGAAATCTAGAGAAAGACCCCTATATCTTCTGCTGCGTACCGTTAAGAACAAAAACTTCTATCTACCTACTCGTGAATTCCAATTCCTCGCATTCTTTTCGAACTGTCCGCATAACAAATGTACGATACCATAATCAGTTCGAAACTAATTAAATTCATTCCCAATCGTAGTAATTCCAAGTTCGGCTTAACATCTCACCGCAACCAATTCATCTTTTCATTACAGGATCATCGAGGTAAACGGAAAAATAGTCTTGACAAAAACGAGAGACGATCTGGCTCGTCTTCTAGCAGCGGCTCCGGATCCGGCACAGATGGTAGTTCTCAGGAAAATGGAGAACAACGCCTCCTCGGCGAAGACGTCCATCGATCACAAAAAAGAAGTGACTGCCTTGAGAACGGAGCTGGACGTTGTTAAAGAGAGGGCTGAAGAAGCTCAAAAAGCCAAAGATGGCCTTAGATCTGATAATTTAAGGCTGACTCATAGGATATCCTACTTGGAAGAGCAGGTAAAATTACAACTTCTTTTTACCGGTTAAGAATGTGGGTGGATATGTCGTATATATTAATAGACAAGTGGGGGTGGCGTTGAACTTTCAAATGATTAGTAGGAAATACTTGATGAAAAATACTGAAACTGAAATATGATAATCCCTTTCAGGTGTCAGACCTTTTGAGCAGGAAGAGTTCCGATTCAGACATAAGAATAGTGACCCAAAGTCCAATCATCTCGACAGTGAAGAGCAGCCAGAACATCACCAACATCAATATATCCCACCAATCAGGCCCCTCATCACCGAGTGGAAGCAGTAGTTCAAAGGATGTCCAGGTGTTCCAGAAAGGACCACAAGTGACTGCCTTGTTGGCGAATATTCCAGGTCTTGAGACCAACAAGGAGAACCACACCTCATTACCGGTCAGATCGAAGAGTAGTTTGTCCAACGTTTCGAACTCCCACCATTCATCGTCAGGTCATGCAATATCCGAAAGTCACAGCTGTCACAAGAGTCACCGCCACAAGCACAAAAGTAGGAATGGGATGAGTAGTTCTGGAAGTACTCAAACTTTGGACCAACCAAACGACAAAATAACGTTTAGGAAGCATTCACATCATCATCACCATTACAGGGAGAAAGATTATAGTTCGGAAACTAATTCGGCGATTGAACAGATCTCAAGGTATAACAAGAAGAACTTGGAGAACGGCCACAAACAGACTGAAAGAGAACCTGTACAGAATGCTAACATTATGGATCAGAGTTACCACAAAGCCACAAAAATAGTTCACGATTTGACCAGACGGAGTGATGTTAATTCCTACGAAAAACACAGGCAGAAATGCCTGATGGCTTCCGAAAAATACAATGGTGATATCTTGAAACATTACAACTCGAGGAAATCTACTTCAGTCTTGGACTTCCGTTCAGAAATACACATAGGGGCGAAGTATAGTGACTGTAAAAGTACTGAAGAGTTGAACGGAAATGAGAGTGACTGTCATTATAGACAGAGGATTCAAAATTCCCAAAGTATGAAGTCGTTCGATTTCGACAGTGATTGCAACTCGACTAAACACAACGGAAAACTGTCATCGTGCAGTAAATCCATTGATTACACTTCTGAACCTCTGGATAATAACAAAAAGTCTATGAGCTGTTACACTGAACAACAGAAACGTCCTTTACCTCCGAAGAAACCTCTGAGGTTGTCCCTGCACAAAGCGCAGAGTCTTCAATCGGTGGATACAGGCCCCAACGAGTCTTCCAAGCGAGAATCCAGAAAATCGGTGAAGCGGACCTACAAAGGAGATATGTCTTCACATAAGAGACTTAGCGAAATCAATGGTGAATATGGCATCCACAATAGTAATTCGTTGAAGTGGAATTTAGGACAGAACCAGAGGATTCTGGAGAACGGGATTGAAATGACTGGCAGTTGGTGCTGAGCTCGTTATAGTGTAATTAAGAATAGGAAATATTATTTATGTACAAATTAATTCTTAAGAGTTTTATTTATATATTTTTTCCTGAAATATATTTTGAGAATTTTATACACCCACTGAATTGTTTTTTTTTTGCTATTCACATCTTTAATTGATCTATTTGATGAGTAGTATTCCTTTGCTGCCAATGGCTGAAATTAAACCAAAAGGTTCATCATTTCTACATCAACATTTTTTGTTTTATACCTAGTAATTGTTCCAATATAGATGATTCATGACCAGAAGAAGCAGAAGCAGAACTCATTCTCAATCTTCATTTCATTGGCAATAAGCTGATAAGGTCCTGGAAGGTTGAATTATTCAGCAATGCCATAATGGCTATTTATGAACCAAGGGCTTCAACACTTCTTCATACCCGTGGTGCATAGAAAGCAGTTTGTTCATCCACAAATTTGAAAATTCAATTTTATCATAGTGGACTTTTGTCTGTATGTATTAACACTGTTAAACTTCAAATGAGGACATTATAGAAACAAAAGGAAATTTAAGAATTTCCGAAAAAGAAAACAAGCTAGTAAGAAACTCAGCTTAAAAGGGTCACGAAACTTCTAGGATAAAGAGTACCGAGTTAGTGAAGTGGATAGCAGAAAACTGTGTGGAATGTACCTATTGATGAGGTTGTTGTTCGAAAAATACATTTTCCATAATCCCATGTATCATTGCGAAATATATGGGTTTGTGCTATCCTATTAAGCCCACTGTCTGCATCGAACATCAGCAACTCTTGGGAGAAGCTGGAGCCAGTGCCCAGTATTACTTCGCTGAATCGTCATGGTGGATGGAAGAGTACGTCTCTGTTGCTAAAGAGTGAAGAGGAAAATATATTTAAAAAAAATGAGGCTCAAAGAATGCTGGCACGCATTTATTCTGAGCCCAGTTTTTCTTAATAGAAAGTTGATAACCAGACAACGAAACATGAATCGATGGTTGCTGAGGGTAATCTAACATTCAAGGTATCTTTTCAGAAATGCCAATTCCATGTTAATTCGAATAAAATAAGAGAAAAAGGAAGAAGTTCATAATTTGGTTTAATTCTTTCAACAAAACTCAAAAAGATTTCAATACTCAATGAGAATAATATTGGTGAATGCGCTTCTCAAATCCCATTTCTGAAGCAATGGCGGATGCGCTAGAAATTCGAACTTTCTATCCAGTGCGTTGACATCATACACGTGAAATTTGTGTCAGAAGCAATGTGACATCAGTATATTCGGTTAATAACAATATGTTAACATTGTCCGTATTTTCGTGAACGAATTAAAACTTCATGGATAAAATTCCAAATTGAATTCCCAGTTCAAAATGTACGTCTATTGGAAACCGCTCCTCCTTCTAGGATGCCTATTTTGGATCGCATTGTTCTCAACAGATGTCTTTCGTCGTCACAAAATCTTCCAGTCCCACATCCCAGGTGAGAATCATGGATATTTCTTTATACCCTGATGTTATTTCATTAGAAAGACCAATCTGACTGATATGATATTCGATTCGGTTTAAGAAAAAGTTATTCTTTGGGTCTTCGAAAATTGTAAGAAGTTGATGCTGTGTTTCGAAGGTGCATGAGTATAGAAGACAAAATGAAGATAAATCTTTTTCGACATTTTGAGAATGGTGTTATAGACCAGGCAAAAGAGATTTTTCCTCGACAAAAATCGTTAAAGGAAAAGGAAGTTTAGTGATATGTATGCGACTCGCAAATATGATTACTTTTCTTGTAATTTCGAAAAAACACCAAAAAAACTGAGTTTTTCAGTTTTTTGCTCCTAAAATGAAGCGATGCTGACACTTTCAACAACAGAATTGTAGAGAATGAGAAGACGAAGAAAATGAGTGCAACTCAATCGGGTCATTATTACCGTAGAAAATCTGGAAAATCAGTAAAAATCAGGCTTTTTTCAAAAAATCACTCGACCATTTTCAAATTTGTAGCGCTGGTTTTTCGGATGAAAGTAGTGTTTGATAGGTACTTTGAGTGTGCACAACCCGGACGTTGTCGGATAAATAGTTTGTGCGTAATTGCGATTTGAATTATTTTAGGCACTATATTCCGGAAGGGCTGGTAGCGTCGGAAGTTGTCCGATTTTGATTAACAAAACGGATTTTGAAAGTGAAAGTGTTGCAATAGTACTACAAAACATTGATCTTGATTATTCGTTAAAATGTTGCAAAATAGGTGAAAAAAACGTGATACGGAAAACCAGTGATACAACTTCGGAAATGGCGGAGTTATTTTTTTTTTTAATAAACGCTGATTTTCACAGTTTTTCCGGATTTTCTACGGTAATAATGACCCGATTGAGTTGCACTAGCACTCATTTTCTTCGTCTTCTCATTCCTATAATTCTGTTGTTGAAGGGCGGAATCGTATTTTTAGTTTAGATTTTACAAGCAAAAAACTAAAAAATACAAATTTTTGGTGTTTTTTCGAAACTACAAGAAAAGTAATCCTTTTTTAGAGTCGAAATTATAAGACTTCAAATCCATTTTTGTCACAGAATGACCCTGCTCTATTGCCTAGTCTACTCGTAGAAAATATCCATGCATCTTTCTACAATATAGTTTTTCTCAAAAGGCTCACAAAAACGACACATATCTTGGGATTTGTCGTTAGACGAGACTATGAGAGAGGTAAGAATCAAGGCTGGCTCAGCACTCCACAGAATGCAATGGAAAAGAGCCTCCATAATATCTAGGGAGAAGACTGAAAGAAGCTATCCATTGGCGTAGCTAGAGGGGGTCTGGTTTCCTGATGTACCTCTGCCCCCCTAATCTAAAAAAAACTGTGTATCGGAAAAAAACGTACACATCTGAGGCCACAGCCTCTCCCTGAAAACTGACGCCCACTGAGGCTAGCTATGCAGAAACGTTAAAATGCCGAAAGTCGAAGGAAATAGCAAAATAACTTTTTATTCCAAACTCCTCACTTGCAGTAGTAGCTGGCGCAGAGAGCTAAGGGTTGTGAGACCTAGTTCAAAAATGTGTGGCGGCTCTCCGCAAGTCCAGGAGATATTGTTGTCTCCTTCTCATCCTTTTATGAGATGCATAGAACATGCAGAGGGTACCACTTCCGATCTGGAGGTATCTAAGATTATCACAAATATAATCCTACCTAAATTGAAAAAAAAAATAATCATTCAATATAATCGTCTGGGTAAACCAAAGTGTTATCTCTAAGGGGTACAATCCAGTAATTTTCATTAATCTCATTGAGGCTATGAATAATATTGATCCAAATCGCAGCTATCTGCTGCTATGGTGACATTCGATGTCAAGCGTTCAAAATGAATTTTTGGTGAAGAAAATTTGTTCACTTCTTCACCGTCATGGTGTCAATGATCCCCATTCAAAATCACTAGTATCGTTGAGCAGTTCATCTGAAATGGAAAGCAACGAATATTGCGCCAGAAAAACTAAAATCGTCCAAGAATATTTCAAACTGAAGGAAATACAAAGGGCTACTTCCCACAGTTCTGACGGTAGTTATATTTTTATATGAACATCTTTCACATCACCAGTAAACAAAAATAATACTGATTCGCTTCATCTTCCACCCATTATAATATAATTTTCTTTTTTTTCAGAACCACCCCATATTTTCTCCTCAACCAAAAAAGCAACTGTTGAGGAGAAAAAGTCTTCATCGACAGTTTTCCTAGAAGCTACCTCCTCAGATAAACTAGGTTCAGATTTCGGAGTCTACATGGTTCTCGTGAATATTGTTATATTTTTAGTCTCGCTCATTTTCTGTTTGATCGCCAAATTTGTTGCAACATTGATCTGCAAATACTTAAGAAAGTTAGTATATAATTTATTCATTCCAGTAACACGATTGATAAACCTATTTCAGATCTGAAGAAGTCCAACCTCTAGATCCAGTGAAAACTGCTCCTGTTGAGACCTTTCCCATTGGAGACACCATCTCTGAATTAGTACCAAATGATGAGAGAATCCCAAAAACGACTTCCAGTTCAAATACTGAACTAAGGGAAAGCACAGATCAAATATGTCAAACCATATCTCACACTGCAGTTTCGCTCAAATATGACCAAGCCCTGCGAGCGGAATGTTCGAGGCTGCGAGATGAACTTCTCTCAGTTCAATCGAATTCCATCAAAGAACACGCCTTGCTCTCAAGAAAACTTGATGCTATGGCAAAGGATAAGAGGGAGCTGAACAGACGATTGAACGTAACCCTTAAAGAGAACCACGTCGCCAAAACAGAAATTGAAGGACTGATGGAAGAGAAGAAACAACTACAGAAACGTTTGGATAACGCTACCAAAGAGGCCAGGCTCAATACAAAGACCAAAAAAGTAGCACTGGCCAAACTGGAAGAGATATCTGCATCCGTGGACGATCTTAAGCGGCAACTCGAGCAGGTTTGTGTTCTGAAGGGTTGGCAGAGTCCTGGATTCGACATAAAATAACGACCTACTGGAGAGATTTTGTTCTTCTTCAACGTTTTGGTGTTGTATTCACCCTGTATTATTTTAGGTAACACGGGACAAAGAAATCCTTCAAGGCAAGCTTCGTGTACTGAGAAATGAGTATGAAACGATGCAAGAACGTTTGAGGATAATGCAGATCAGGGAAGCGAACCGAAATAACGAAGACCGAGCGGCAAAAGTAGAAATAGAAAAAGCTGAGAAAGATGAACATATAATCGGGGACACAAACGAAAAGTTGAACGAAGACCAGTCGACTGGTGATAACAGCCAATCGAGTCTCAATCGACTGATGAGTAAGGTAAGTCACATTCATGTTTTACTGAAGATCTTCGTTAAATTTATTTATCCCAACAGGAATCTGTTTATCTGCCTTACGTGATCTCGCAGACAGAACTCGATATGAAGAACATTCAAATGAAGATTCTTGAGTTGGAGAAGAGCATGAAGGGGTTCGATTCGAAGACGAATATTTTGGAAGAAATCTCTAAGTTTGAGCACGATGCGGAACAGGACTTGGGATCGGTAAATATTTTGAATATGAGATTTATATGAACGGACTCATGAATGGAAGGTGTAAACTCTCGCGCAGTGGTCCTTGGTTATTCCTCTTGTCGGCGTAACCAAATATATCTACGATCAGAATGACCAATCCTAGTGCATAGTTCGAATCTACAACCTTTCGGCACTGTAAATATGGTAATAGTTTTAGTATTTTGAAAATACCCATCCTTTGTTGTCTAACACAAATTGACAAAAAAAGTCACAAGGCTGGGTATTCGAATTATGGATCAGGGTTCTCCTCACCTGCAAATCTAATCAATCAAATGATACTTTTCAGTCTATCAACAAATCTTCTGAAGAAGCTGAAAAACTAGATGATAGATTGGGTTCGGTACTCGCAAAAATGAAAGCAACAAGAGATGATCTTACTTGCAAAAAAACATATGATGAACTAAAGGTAAAGGTTTTTTGAAATAAAGTAAGCACAATAACTCTCGAACGGAACAACCTAAAGACTTGAAAATGTCAGTGGGGGTTCGGTTCCTGAATGCCTCGGTTGAGTTCGTTAATGGGCCAAATTCCACCAGGGGTTCCGTAAATATGACCGTTCAAAGTTTTGTTTCCCTGATTACTTGAAAACTACAGATTTGATCGAGATGAAATTTTGCACTCAAATGGAGAATGAGGTGTTCAAGCTACATGTGGAATTTTGTCCAGATCACATGACCAGAACCATAGAAACCATAGAAAATTGTAACTTTTGAACGGAAACGCCTAGGGACTTGAAATTTTCAGGATAGGTGTGGATTTCGAATGTCGTGATCACGTTCATCTATGAGCAAAATAATACTAGGGGTTACGTAAATATGGTCGTTTGAAATTTAGTTTTCTTGATAATTTCAAAACTACAGATTCGATCGTGACGAAATTGTGTATACTAATGGAGAATGATATATTCAAGCTACATTTCTCCAGATCACATGACCAGAAAACATAGAAAATCATAACTTTCGAACGGAAAGGCCTAGGGACTCGAAATTTCCAGGATAGGTGTGGATCTGAAATGTCGAGTTCACGTTTATCAATGAGCAGAATTATACTAGGGGTTCCGTAAATACGGTCGTTTAAAATTTTGTTTTCTCGATAATTTCGAAACTACGGATTCGATCGAGATGAAATTTTGTATTTTAATCGAGAATGATATATTAAAGCAATATTTTGTCCAGATCGCATGACCAGAACCATAGAAACCATAGAAAATCGTAACTTTTGAACGGAAAGGCCTAGGAACTTGAAATTTTCAAACAATTTTCGAACTACTGATCGGATTGAAATGAAATTATGCACCTAGCTTAGGAATAATGTATGCAAAATTTTGTCCAGATCGCATGACCAAGACCATAGATACCGTAGGAAATTCTAGCGAATTATCGAAAAAAAATTGGTCACCTAAAGCACTGACATGAAGTCTGGAGTTTCGCCTAAGTTTCAGACAGCTGTCGAAAATTCCTTCAATTGATTTCTAAAACTGGAAAATGCGAATCTACCTACAAGGTGGATGTACGAGCGCTCAAAAGCTCCTGACTTCACGGCAGTGCTTTTCGTAATTTTTTTATTTCAATTCTAGACTGTACTTTCCTTGAAACTGTGAAGATTTTTGAAGTTTCTTGGAAAATAATTTATTTAGTTGTAACGATTCGAAATTAGTTGGATAAACTGGAATTCAAATGAAGCATATGGTAAGGACTAAATTCAAAAGAATCTACTTCTGGTGCCAGTGAAACGAAAAGAAGTGTTCATCCACCCATTTCGTGAAACATCTTTTTCAAGATATCTCTCACATGCGCCAGTGCAACATACGCGGATTGAACAATTGAACCGTTACAGAGTTAAGGCCATACTGATGTAGATTTTTAGGAGGCAAAGGATTCTCATCAAATTTTTTCAAAATTTTTCACTTTGATTGCTGTGAGCAACAGTGGTTCTTTACAATCTAAAAAGCACAATTCTAGAATATCTATGGATGACAATTTTTGTCGATGACCAAGGTTATTCATCCCTGGCTGCTGTAGTCCATCGGTCCAAAATGCCTATTACATTATGAAAAAATTTCAGGTTCAATTGTTGAGGAGTGCCCTGAAAGAGAAGATCAAAATACTAGAGAACATAAAGGAGAGAGGCGACGAATCTTCGCGAACTGGCTGCATGTCAGAAGCTACCACTGTCGGCGATGAAGAGTTCGAGATGTCCTCGGAAGAAACCTCATCGCCCAGATTTCTCAGCAACTCGCAGGCATTCCAGCGGTTCCTGAAGAATATCGGCGCTGAAACAACAATGGTCAACATTGGTGATAGTAAATTGAATACAGATTATGAATGAAATGAGTATTTCTTGTCCCTCAGTGATCTGCCATGAATAAATAGGTGATGATTATACAATGAAATTGTTGATATTTAGGAGATACCCTTTTCAATCGGGGCATCAAAGAAGAAGAAACGGGCTTTCCGACGGTACCCGAAAAGTTCCCAAACGTACGAAAATAGCGTTCGAAAAGATTGCAATTTTCATTTTCTATAGGCTCCAGATCCGCGGCAACTCGGGGGTCGAAAGCGGTCGAATTATCATTCCAAAGGACGCGAGGTCTCCTTAACTGGAAATCCAGCCCGATCCCACCGCCGGTTCACGCAAGAAATCTATTTGAAAAAGGTCGTGATAACTTTACTGAGATAAAAAAATATATGATAAAAATCAAAGATGAGGAATGATACAGATTCACTCACCCTACCAAGTTCAGCGTAGAACGACACATTCGTATCAATTTCATTCGACCAGTAGACAAGGCGTCGACCTTTTTATAAGAATCCGAAAACAACCCGTTTTCGATTGAAATGCGATAAAATTAAAAATTGTACTGACGGTGTTTTCTAATCAATCCCAGTTTTCGGTTGACCCAGATCGGATTGAAAAGAACGGAAATTGGATGAAAGTGCAATGTAGTGCAAGTTCCAATACAGGTAGCATCGTATCGAATATCAACCCCTTGTCCCAATTACCTGTTCATTGTACCTTGAGGGTTGCCCTATCTAAATCGAAGATATTGGCGTTATCCGAAATCCACAATACGTGAAGGCTTATCTTTCGGAGCGAATCAATAAATTCCGTCGAAAATTTCAATGTGAATACGGTCTGGTTAAAGGGGCGGCAAATTCTTTGAGATTGGGTCACACGGGACCCTATTCTTCTCAGGTGGTTGAAATCCGAATAGTCTGCATATAATCGATGGTAAATAAAGGGTATTGGGGCGGAAAATGTCAAAGGAAAGTAGTACAAATGGTGAATTTTTCGAAGATGGAAAAGACGAACAATATGATTGTACCAAAGGCGTTACTAGATAACCGAAATGGATTATTCATCTTCCTATGAGAATTCAGCATAGGAAAACCCTTTCAGACTATTTCTTCCTTATTCAGTGATGTGTGTCAGGTGGCATAAGGACATAGTAACAAAGCATAAACAGAACCCA
The DNA here is from genome assembly GCA_963966015.1 of Aphidecta obliterata. NCBI lineage: Eukaryota > Metazoa > Arthropoda > Insecta > Coleoptera > Coccinellidae > Aphidecta > Aphidecta obliterata. Next base: position 12,004,644 of record OZ014433.1, on the reverse strand, counting down.
AGAGGATATCTGGAAGTGAATTCGATTCAGAATTGTCAATGTAATATCGGTATTTGTTCCAACCTGTCCACTAAGTGGCGATCTAGCATCGACGCACTTATTCACCCCTCGTTCCACCCTTCAAAGAAACAGAATACTACGTACCAGCTACCCGAAACTACCAATAATTTTACGATCAACTCGACGTACAAAAAATGAATGCCTTTCTGGGGGAACAAAAGATCTGCAAGGTTCGACCACCTGACGACGAAGAATGGCTGACTTCATGAATCGAATTTTATTTGTTGTAGTAATGGAGCTCGTAGTAAATTGTTAGTCCATCATGCTTTCTCGGGGTGCTTGAGGGGTGGGCCGGGAGGACCGGCCATGAATGGGCACTCGAGATGAAAAGGCGAAAAGAGAGCGTACAAGGAGAGTACGGATCTTTGTCTCCGATTTTCGGGGTCTTCAAACGTGATTTTGTGCGAGGCAGGAAGTGGCTTATTATTGACTGTTTGAAATACTTCAAGTTATTCTTGGACAACAATGATGCCGAGAGTACCCAGAAGATGGTCGATATCCATCATTTTCGGAAATTTGAATGGGTGTACAGAAAAAGCGTGTAGGAGGCTTTGAGTGGAGGTAAACTTCTGCATCGGTCTAGAGTGGCACTCGAGTTGTTCATATGGATGTTACGGAAATATTTTTTTTACCTTGGGTGAAGTACTTACTAGGCGCCCAATAGAGTTCGTGATGCTTTGTCCAAAGTACTTGCCTTTTGTAAAGTACTATTTTCTTCACACCAATTTTCTTCTATAAGCCTAACTTTTTTCAAAAATGTCCACCCAATAGTTGATAAATTAAAGTGTCGGCGGAGCACCCTTTGGATGACTCCAGTAGCTCATAAATATCTTATCTAAAAAAGGAAAAGGAAGCAATAAAGCCCTATTTTCTATATTAAAATCTGCAACGTTTTTCGATAATCTCATTCATTTACTTCGATTCTTCATTGTCCAATGGTTTCCGTAGAAAACTGTTTCTTGGGTGGCTGATTTCCATAAATCGTCCAGTTTTTACATCATTCGGTTTGAAGATGACGGAATCACGGTACAACGGTCTCCTTGATAAACAAGTGCGCCAAAGAAATTACCTCCTCAAGTGAAGTGGAAAGAAGACTGGGTGGCATGTACTACTCCTACTCTCATGTACCCAGCGAGTGAGATATTGGACACAATTTATTGCTTCAAGTCATTTATTATCAAACATGGATGCACAAAGGGTAGACAAATTATTTGACGTTTTTTTTACGAATAGCTAAGAACACAGGTATATACTTTAAACGCCTGTTTGCAAAGGAGGTTGAAAAAAAAGAATTATTATCATTTTTTTTTATTTGTTTGTTCAGATCCCTACTCTCCTAGGTCTCTGTGAGACAATACTATTGCTGTTTCATGATTATATTTTCAAAATTGAGCAATAATATTGGTATCGTGGTCTGACGGTATTTTATTAAAAACTGGAGTGAATTCAGGAGCTTTTTCGCGTTTTTTTCTGTGAAAAATACTTCATCAATCATTCAATTTTTATGTTCAAAATTTGAAATCACGGAATGATATTGAATATATAAGAAAAACTCAATTTTATTTTCACTCTCGTTCATAGAAACAAGCGCGCAAGAAGAAACATTGGTTGTTCCTTTACGCGATTCAAATCTTTTTTATATACATTTTTTATTACTCTTTCACCGTAGGAGAGCATATTTCCGTGCATGAATCAAACTTTATCTGAGTTGATCGAATATTATCATACATTCCGAATAATACCAAGAGGCGAATATGGGTGTTTTTCAAGGTGAGGCTTTTTTTTGACCAGTGTTGGAACTCATCAAGCGAGATCATATAAAATATTCAATTTGAAAAGAAGTGAAAAAAATCTTGGGCATCAATTTCTCAATACGACTCTGGATCGTGTTATCTCTCTATGTTAGTAGATGCCATATGCCTTTCCTCATAATGTAAATGAAGTGCTCGACCTCCTTTGCGATCTTTTCCCGGCACTAGAATTTATCGCAAATTTGTATATTCTCTTTCAAATTTTGTTAGGAGATTTTTCCTGAACAGTGTAATTCTTGAAGTTCAAACTAAGGGGAAGAAAAATAATAAAAAAATAGCAATTCCACAATCTCAACGAAAAATTGATCCAAACTGTTTAAAGAAATTCTTCGAAATGGTCACCATTTGTTTGATGTGCGCAAAGTAATAACGAATGGTGACATGCAGCAACGATCACATCAGTTTGCTCACGAATAATGTCACAAGAATTTTTAATGCGTTTTCTTAGTTCTTCCGCACTTTTCATCTCACCGTCACCTACACAAATGTTTTCAAACTACTCCAAAGGAAGAAATCAAAGGGGTTGAGATCAGAAAACTCACAAAAATCATTCGATTCGGTATACTGACCGCAATTATAAACACACCTGACATATTCAGATCGCAATACGATCCGGGATAGGAATTTCTCAGATTCGCGGGTAACTCTGATCTCGAAATGCTCGGTCCTGGAGAATTTTTCATATAAACGATTTTTGGACTTATTTTGATGAGTTCTATTGCCTGTCTAAAAGGACCACCATTGAAAATAACCTGTATTATCTTCGACATTACTAAAGACTAAAGCAAAATATTACAAACTACATAATTAATTTTTTTCTCATCTTTGGTAGCATTCGTTAGTGGTTTTCAGTTTTATTTATTCAAAAAAGTGTACTCATCAACCATTTTTGTCTCATTTGAAGAATGATTTTGCAAGAAGAAAAAAATTATAAAATCACTGCCGTGAAGTCAGGAGCTTTTGAGCGCTCGTACATCCACCAATTTTTTTTCGATAACTCGCTAGAATTTTCTGCGATATCTATGGTCTTGGTAATGCGATCTGAGCAAAATTTCCCACGTAGTTTGAAAACATTATTCTTCATCTATGTGTTGAATTTCATTTCAATCCAATGAGTTGTTTCGAGATTATCAGGAAAAAAATTTTTTGAATGGCTATATTTACGGAACCCCTATTCTAATTTTTTTTCCTGATTCCGAACTTTTGTTCACCGATCTTCTTGGAAATAATATATATAATATAAGACATAATTTGAAAAGAGGAAGAATGTGCATCGAGCAAAACGGTGGCACTTTTGAGCAACTTTTATGATTTATTTCAAATGTTTTACTTGTTTACTCATTTGCTTATTAATTTTCTGACTGTTGATCATTTTGAATGAGTTATTCAAAATCCATTATTTTCTGAAGAATTCTTGGAATTATTCATCAGAATATGGAAGCCCAGTGAAAAAACATTGAAAACAACAAGTTCTGGAAACAAATTCTGTGAAACAAATCAGCTACCAGTTTGATAAATAATGCTTTTTTATCTCTTCAAACTTCGAGAGATGAAATCAGAAAATCATTATCAAATTTTTCAACACCAGATCAGAACAGCTGTAGAGCCGAACTTTTATACAGGGTGTTTCCAAATTAAACGTGAACCTTGGAGGACGTGTATCACTAATTTGCTCTCGTTTGAGCCATATTTAGTGATAAACGAAAATCAAAAGTTTCCGAGATAATTGAGTTCTTGTGTTTATCAAAAAATTTCTCACCTTACTTTATTTTTCGTCAATTTTTTCTACGTTGACCAAATTTGATTATAATTTTGGATTATTTTCATCAAAAAAGGATATGATATGTATGAAAAAAGCAAAACTATCCAGTATTAGATGTTGAAAAAGAATTAATATGATTTGAAAGTTGGTATATTATGAAGAAAATAAAAATAAATTCCTTATATCAATTTGCCTACAACTTTCGAATTCCACAATAAATGTATGAAAAAATTATTTCAAAATATTTTCCAAATTCCTTCTTTATTTCCTTAAAAATTTTTTGTGGGAATGCAGGCACTAGTTTCGTTTCAGCATATTTGGATTTGAAAGGGAAAAAAAAGTAATGAATTAAATATTTTTTATTGTAATCAAGCTCAAAATTTCGTTAGAAAATTCTTTCATGAGTTATGTTCGAAATGTCCTCCACCATTTCTTATACAAGCACGTGCCCTCTTTCTAATTTTTTAAGTCCTGAAATTTACTCTCAATCTTGTCGCTGTTCCGTCTATTCTCTCCACAAGTTGTACACATGTATGTTTAGAAATTTATTTTTATTTTCTTCATATACCTACTTTCAAATCATACTAATTCTTTTTCAATATCTAATACAGGATAGTTTGGTTTTTTATCTGATGGAAATAATCCAAAATTATAATCAGATTTGATCAACGTCGAAAAAATTGACGAAAAATGAAGTGGGTTGAGAAATCTTTTGAAAATCACAAGAACTCAAATAACTCGTTAACTGTTGTTTTTTGGTTATCAATAAATATGGTTCAAACGACAGCAAATGAGTCATACCAACACGACCTCCAAGGTTCAGGTCTAATTCGGAAACACCCCGTATAACTCAGATTTGAATTTGACTACTAGTGCTAAGTAATAGGGATATTTCTACTTCTACATATCAACTTCGCTACCGAACACCCTGTTCTCTATTTGAATATTCAAGAAACCACAAAAGACCTTCGTCCATTCTCTTTCTCAAACAGGACATACCCGAGAAGTCCATGTAAAAGTACCAATTTCCTGTAGGTACTCATTCATTTTCCACTAGCGGCCGCTATAAAATATCAGATGGACATCATTAGGGTGTATCAAGTAACAACAACATACCTTTTAACCATTGACAATTTGTGTTTAAGCGCCTTTATACCGCCCTTCCGGTCAGTTGTAAACCATTCTATCAGATTTCGATGATTTCCATTCATTATTTTTACTACCAGTTCTTAGGAAAAATAACGAGAAGCTACGGAAGAGCGTGAGAGATCGAAGGAGTGCGATGGAACGTGACTTCATTGAGTATAATGGATACTTTGTGGGATTCGGTGAAGTGTTAAAAGTGGATAGGATGAGACGAGAGACGAATCTGCATCAATCGAATCTGTACGGTAGCAAGTAGCAAGTGGTCATTATCCATCTCGGTTATGTACATTATTTCTTAAAAAATGTCAACTGCCTGTAGTTTTACAGTTTAGGTTTTGTTAGGATCCAATAATCGAATCGAAAAAAATTAGTCCGGAGCATTCCTAGTGGATTTGCCTCGACTTATTGGACTGTAGAATTATTTTTAATCTTGCCCTGGTTAACTGAAATTTACGTTACTCTTTCGAAAAAACTAAACCAAAAAGTTTTGCTCCTAGAGAAGTCATTTTTGCGTAAGGAAAAACATCAACTAGGAAATTGGAAAACGAAAAAATTGTAAACATTTTTGTTAACTCACATATTATAATGGTTCCCAAGAAAACCTGAAGGGTGGACAAAATTTGCTCATTTCGCATATTTTGACAAATACGACTTATTTCACAATGCGAGATGACCAGATGGGTGTGAAAATCTTCCACCCTTTCACACCTTCGGCCCGAGATTATGGGAGCTCCCGTTGAGAGATGATACCTCTTATCTTCCACTCTAAAGATATTCGTGGCATTCAGAAGGGATGAATACCGGAATTTTACTACGTTTCGTGGCTCTTTTTCTGTCGGTCCGTGTGATTTCTGAAGACGCATTCGCACCTGATGGTGGCGGTTTTTTTTGTGATATTTATCTTCGCTTCAGTTCATCCATGTAGATGTGGATTAAACCACGGTATTACGAATTGAAAGGGGGTGGTTCGGACGGTTGAGGCACAAATGATCTGTTCCTTAGTGTCATTTTCAATAAAAATAGTTTTATGGTGGACACGACCGTAGATTTTGAATACTAAGAAACGTGAAATTTTTTCTCATCAACACTGCTTCCAAATCAGAGAAAAGGCTGCATGTTTAACACAAATGTTGGTTGAACCAGATGAGATGAGAATTCGATGAGACTAAGTTCCATTTTTCAATTTAAATTGAATTCAACAAATTTAAGAGATAAAGTATAAACAGGGTGCAGCTTTCAACTTAAGACAGTAAATTATCCCAAAAACTATGTACTTAAGAAGAAAATGTTTCAAATAAAAGTTCTTAGGTATCAAGGGGGAAACAAAATGAACATATTTTGTTTTAACCTTGAGCTTGTCTTCAAAGTTTTTTTTTGTGGTCAACTCGATTTTTTTGAATGGGAAGGTATATTTTTTAGTGCCGATTTTTATTCTTCTTAAAAAAGGTAGTAACTTTTGTTTAAATTTTTTTTTCATCGGATTTCAAGTTCAAAAGATATTTATAAAGTATTACTACATCAGAGCATCACTTCAGATTGTGGTCATGAATGATAATCAAATCAATAAAGCAAGTAGAAAAAGGTGAAAATAGTTTAGGCTTTGTAGAAATATGCGTTAATTATTTTGTGTCTAGAGACTCTAGACGTTAGTTTAAAAGAATTGATAAATGTATCGAAGTCCAAGGTCATCATTTTGAACATTTACTTAGATGACATGAATTTAATAAAAACATGATCATTATTGAAATTGTTTTCAATTTTTTCTCAACCGTTCGAATAAAATTTAGTTCAATATTTTGAAATCCGATGAAAAAAATTTTCGAACAAAAGTTACTACTTTTTTATGATGAATAAGAATCTGTACTAAAAAATATACCTTTCCATTAAGAATAATCAAGTTGACCTTGAAATAACCTTGAAGTTAAGGTCAAGTTTAAAACAATCTTGATACCTAAAAATTTTCATTTGAAACATTTTTTTCTAGAGTACATAGTTTTTGAGATAATTTACTGTCTCAAGTTAAATGCCGCACCCTGTATATTGGTTCAACTCAGGTTTCTTGACTTTAGGCGTCATATTTCCTAATTTTAACGGAATATTTAATTTTCCAGTCTCCAGTCATGCGTGATTATGCAAAATTTGCCCTTTTTTGAGGGTAGGTTCGAATCTCGAATGCGGTTAAGTTCGTTATTGGGCCAAATTCGACCAAGGGTTCCGTAAATATGGTCGTTTGAAATTTTGTTCTCCTGATTACTTCGAAACTACTGATTTGATCGAGGTGAAATGTTGCACTCAAATGGAGAATGACGTGTTCAATCTACATGCAAAATTTTGTCTAGATCGCATGACCAGAACCATAGAAACCATAGAAAATTATAACTTTGTAATGGAAAGGCCTAGGGACTTGAAATTTTCAGGATAGGTATGGATCTTGAATATTGCGGTCACGTTTATCATTGAGCAAAATTAGACAAGGGGTTCCGTAAATATAATCGTTTGAAATTTATTTTTCTTGATAATTTCAAAACTTCGGATTCGATCGTGACGAAAATTTGTATTTTAATGGTGAATGATATATTCAAGCTACATTTTTTCCAGTTCGCATGACTAAAACCATAGGAACCATAGAAAATTATAACTTTCGAACGGAAAGGCCTAAGGACTTGAAAGTTTCAGGGTACGTTCGGATCGCGAATTTAGCGGTCACGTATATCAATGAGCAAAACTAGGGGTTCCGTGAATATAGCCGTTCAAAATATTTTTTTCCTGATAATTTTGAAACAACTGATTGGATTGGAATGAAATTCTGCACATAGATGAAGAATAATGTATTCAAACTACGTTCGAAATTTAGTCCGAATCGTATCACCAAGACCGTAGAAAATTCTAGCGAATTATAGGGAAAAAATTGGTCACCAAGCACTGACTGGAGTTTGAAATTTTTTTCTAAAACTGGAAAATGCGAATATACCCACAAGGTGGACGAAAGATGAAGCTCCTGACATCACGGCAGTACTTCTTATAATTTTTAATACATAAAAACGAGAAAATTCTCTCCATCAACACTGCTTCCAAATCAGAGAAAACGCAGCAAATTCAATAATAATAATAATTTTTCAATTAAAATCAAATGAGTATGTTTATCCAACAAAGTTATCTGAAAATTAAGGAGATAAAGTATAAAGATTGATTCAATTCAGAATTCTTGACTTTTGGCCTCGTATTTCATAATATTTACGGAAATTTTATTTAATTTAATATAGATTTTAATGGGTCATAATACAAAATTTGAACTTTTTTTACACGTTGTATTGAAATTGAAGAACCCACTATACTTCCAATCAACTACAGGGATAGGTATCAAAAATAAAATTATTGAAGCATTCATCAATTCTTATTCTTGTCCCTCATAATTAAATGCATTCGAATATCATTCAAACGACTTGAAATTAAAGAAAATATTCATGAATAAAGAAAAAAATCATTTCTTGGCTCAAGAATATGTATATGAAATATAAGAATTTCTGATGGTATGAGAGGAAGAACCTACACGCGTCCTCCTTCGATGCGCACACAAAAAATGCACAACCGACTATATCCTTGATTCTTTGATGGAATTCCCTCCGTCACAAAATGCGAAAAAAATCGTTATGCTCAACCGATACCTGATGTATTAGACTACGTCAATTCCATACATGTCTAGTCTTCTTTTACAATCTGAAGAAGACCAACGAACATCTCTTGAAAGCACAGGAAGTAGGTGGATCGCCCTGGTAATACGAGATGAGAGCAAGTGAATGTGTTCCACTTACATTTTCTTTTGGATTTGAGTTCCCAGAGACTTAAAGGATAGGTACTGGATATAGGTCGATTTTTTGTGATTGGATTGGAGGGAAGTAATTTTCCCACAAGGTTCCGAAGAAGTGGTCAGATAGCCTAGCCAGAAATATACTCCACGCAGTGAGCAACAATTCAAATAAATAATATCGACTCTAGTGGTTTGTATTTAAATTTTTTTCATTTCATTTCAATTTTATTTTCGTATTTCTATTTTGAACGAAGTGATTTCCACCGAATTGATCATTTTAATGCTCAGATATTATTACAATTACACATCATATAAAAACGATGAATTTCAATAGGCAAGATCAAGATCGAAGGAACACATAATGAAGAGATCAGAAATCATTAAGTTATCAAACTTTTTTTCGTAAATACTGTGCACACTGTATGGTTTCAATGGAGTGGATGCGAATTGTAAAATCCCAATATAAACCAATTTTGACTTCATCTCATACCTTCAAAGGTCCTTTATTCCCATATTTCTATTCACCACGACAAAAGAATCTGTCTCACATATATAGAATCTAACTTTGCCATTTTTTCCACCCCATCTCCACTTATCAAGAATGAGCGACCTCTAAAGGAGACTATTAATTTTTCTAAAGGACCATATTTTAAAGCAATTTGACCATATTAAAGGCAATTGGTTCGAAATCTAAAGGATCCCGTTTTGAAGGAAACATCTGGCCAACACCATATATCACTTCGCCTAAACGACGAAAAATCTTTTACTAATTGTTCATGGCCGAACCCGACCTTTTGTCCATTCATGGGACCGTCTCTCTGAACCCATCCACCGTCTTCAATGAGCTGTGCTGCTTCCCTTTTTGTCATTTGTTCACGCAACCGTAAACTATATGACTCTGCATGCCAGAAGAAACGCGTGGTAAGCAGGCAGCGTCGACTCGTCATCCAAGGAACGATTGAGGCAGTGAAAACGAAGAAGAAGGTATTTTCCTTTGACCTCTACACATAAGAACTATGTTTATTACGTCTTTGAAAAGTGATTTTCATATTTTCGAACTTCATTCGATGAAGCATATACAGGTGTCCCAGAATGAATGGATACTCCTGTAGCACTGTATAGAAGAGCTAAAAATCTATCCCCACTAGAAATGATTTCTTGCACATCACGTTGCGTTTTTGTGTAATACGCTCACAAATTAATCAAATCAATCAGTTTCTTCATGGTGAAATGAGTTATGAAGATGTATTGTACCATTTTGACATTTACATGAAAGGCGCATTTTTTTTGAGTTGGCCGCACAGGCCAGGAAATTCATTTCCACCATGAACGATTAAACTTTCACATTATGAAATATTCATCACATTTTAAGATGAAATTTGAAGTTGGATATTTTTTTCCAAAAAAGTTACAACAGATATCCATACGGTTTTCAGCATATCTATTGGTAATTCAATGAAGAATATTTCACCATGAAGAAACTGATGGATTTGATCCACTTGTGAGCGTGACACACAGAAACGCAACGTGATGTGCAAAAAATCATTATTTTGAAAAAAAAATATTTCTAGTGGGAATAGATTTTTTTTGTATTTTTTTTCAGAGAGTCTATAGCTCTTCTATACAGTGTTACAGGATTATCCATTCATTCTGGGACACCCTGTAGGTATTTCCACCAAGAGGTTCTTTATGTCTCCGAAATTTCCTCAGTTTGTAATTTCACGAAATCCATTCTGCTGGTTGCCCTTTTTTTTCAGATTTGATTTCTGGGTACCTTAGAGACCTAACTTTGATGAAATTGAGGATGCAGAAGGAATTTCGTTTCCGATGAAAAAGAAATTCTTTCAATATGAATATCTCAGCTTATTCTTCGATTAAATCCAAAACCAATTTGATTCTTGATTTCACCCTATTTTCCTCGGATCACTACACCCCTGGATAATCCATGTCATAACAATTGACAACCTCTTGCTGATCCACAAGAAAAGATCAACAGGTATTGACGAAGTGGCATCGGTGGTAGAAGTGGAGGGGTGGATGGTTTTAAGAGCACGTTGTATACACAAAGTCTGACATTTAAGTTTGTAGGTGCGACTAGATCAGTCGTCGATAATCGGAGTTCGATCGATATTGGTTGTATCGATAGTTATATTGGAAATCAGTTTTTGAAAATGAAGAGTGTTATCACACATACAACTGCTATTATTTCGGAGAGCAGAAAGGTAAGCTTGAGTTTATTTTTGAATCTTGAAATACTTGGAACAGAATCATTAGTTGTTCAAAATTTTAAAAACATTAGAAGCCCTCTCGAATATTTCTGGAAATTTTTTCTCGTTTTTATAAATTTAATATTGCATGAAAAAGTTTTTCGTGATATTCCAGTCGATAAAACTGCGAGTATGAACTCGACAAGCTGATGAAAAAATTTGTTCGCGAAATTTTCAAAAACAATATCATACAAAAACAAAATTCAATATACTTTCGATTTTATTTTGGATTTATCGACACTAAATATATATAATAATAATCCTTGTACATAAAATTGCAAATAATATGAGAATAACTTTTTTCATGATAGGTACATAATATGGAAATTAAAATTTTTTGAAATTAAAAAAATTGCAAAATATCGCCTGTGAACTACAGAAGTTGGATAACACTAGTAATCATGTTAAAGGTACGATATCAGACAGATATCCTAAAATTTCATTTTTTTTCAGATAAGAAAACCGCTGATGGAAAAAAAGAGACGAGCAAGAATCAACGACAGCCTAGAAACTCTCAAACAGATTCTTCTAGACTCCAAGACGCTACTCAAGGAAGGATCCTGCAAAAAGAGCAGCCACAGAACAGCGAAATTGGAGAAAGCAGACATTCTTGAAATGACTGTGAGATATCTGCAGCATCTCCATCAGAAAGTGACCGCAGTAGAAGATCAGAACAAACCGAAACCTCAGGAATTCGTGGTGAGGAGAGCAGCAGACAGTTCTAGTGAAAATATAAAGGGTTTGACCTTAATTCCGAAAAAGCTCAAAACTGGTGAACTAGTGTTGGTTTTACCTTCAACCGATCTCAAAGAAACGAAAACGAACGATACGAATAGTGAGGGTTATGCAATGAATAAAAGTGAGGATAAAGTCTGGAGACCTTGGTGATAATCCGAAGGAAATAATTGTAACAAACTGATGGCTGTGATTTTGTACAAAGTGTGAATATGTTGTTAATAAATTCGATTTTTATGTTTCATTTTATCAGCTGGTGTTTCGATACAATAGTCAATATCCATAATCCCTTATTTTCGATAAATCAATATTACATTCCAACTAAAATTCGAGACTTCAAGAACAAAACGCAATGAATTGGTTGAGTTTCATCTACCTATATTGATTGAAAGTATTCGAAAGTTTCATGAGTAGGCAAAAATCTTTGTCTACAAATGGATTTTTTCTTTATACATGAGTTGAACATTTTTTTTACTCAATCCAAAAATATATTGGTCAGTGGAAAATTTTACACAAAAGAAGGTTTATTATTTACAAACACTTCTCTATCGATGTAATTTATTTCGGATTTTCTTCGAAATTCGAACTTTTTCGAATTGAGTTCTTGCGTAAACCGGCTGTGGGATCGGGCTGGATTTTTTTTTTGGTAGACCTCGCGTCCTTTGGGATGATAATTCGATCCCCGCCTCGGATCAAAAGCCTATAGAAAAGGAAAAGGGCAACTTTTTGCGTTTTCGTCGTTTTTTCGACTTTTTGCGAACGTTATTTTTCTCCATGACTCAGGAGATATCTATCACAAGTTATGAAATATAATTTTTGTCACCTAGTTCAGGGCAATAAATATATACAGGGTGTCTCACGGCCACCCTCAAAATTCACCTCAGTTAGTGAGGAACGAACCTCAAATTTTGTGCAAGCACTAAAAGTCGAAAAACCTAAATGCATAAATAATTGAGCCAAATTTCTCAGAAAACTTTGTTGGTTAAATTTCCGATTCATATTCAAAACTGTATCTTTGTTCTTCCATCCTCCAAGTTTTATCGAATCTTGTTGTACTCAATTTGAAATTTACAACTTGTCTCATTTAAAGGACCTTATGAGATTTGAAGGGGAGTTAATTATTGCTCATGGCAACAATAAACCAAATATTTTATTGGGTGTTATACAAATTTTTGGTGTGCTGTTGGCTTCACTAGGATATCTAAGTACACTTTCAATGTAAGGCATTAATCGTCTGAAATGTGAAGAATAAATAACATTAATTTATAATCCAAAAATATGTTTTCGATCAGTAATTATGTAGGGAAGAATTGTCCTTGGATCTGATGATATAAGAAATTATATGGAAAATTAATTGTACCATCACTTTTTATAGTTTTGAATTTAAATAAGTTAAACCAACAAGGTTGTAGTGTCTGTCCAATACAAACACAAAATCTGGGTGCAGGTAAAACTTGAGACACCCTGTAGGTACATGTTGACAGCTCTGCAGGTGAAACTTCGACAAAATATTTTAGAAATAATTCTTTCACTATAAGTAAATATTTTTCCAATTATTAGATATTACCCCAATATTGACATTTATTTGGGATTGTCGATAAAAGTCGCGACACCCTGTACATAATAAAACGGTGCGAATTCCACACAAAGGTTTATTATTTCCACCTCACCTTGTGTCAGGTTTTTTCACTCGAGTTTCGAGTCTGAACCGAATACGAACCTGTGAAAATGGTGGATTAAATTGTTCCTTTCCTGGAACGATTCCTAAGACTTCCACTACATATATTCCCATGGAAAACACAAAAAAACATTCAAATAACCAATAAAAAGTATCGCATTTCATTACGTTACAAGGGCGGGCGAATAAATCCACCCCTATTCAATCGGGGCTGATGCAAAATGTACCCCCATTCCTCCAAATAAACGCTAACGTAACGCGCACGTGACGACCTGCCCTTGTCCCACTCCATCAATTGAATTCTGACGTCATCAAGAGGATCTCCCAAACTCCAAATGAAACCAGGAGAGGAAGAGCATCGCCTTCTTCACCTTCCTGCACGTGCGTTACCGTGAGTCGTGAGTGTTGTCGAAATGAAACGTTCAGTTGATAATTTTGGAATGTATCAATTATTTACGAGTATTTAATATCTGGGAATTTCGAATTTGTGACTTTCATCTCGAATTAATCACAGAAAGGCCGATACTGGAAAGTTTCAGAGGTGAGTCGAAGTATCACAACATTTTGCAACATCACATTAATGATAAACTATTATTTTATTATTCATACTATTCGATTTCCTTGTTATCCTTTGTAATCCCTACGCTAAAGTGTTTTTTTTTCACGTTGAAATATTAAAAAAAAAACTAAAGGTTTATTTATTTCAATAAAAAATTGAACCTGCCACTTTCGCGAAAACAATTCGGGAAAAATACAAGAGGACAAAGTTTACGAGTATCTTACCAGGAGTAACTTTATCATCATGAAAATATTGAGAATAATTATTGCAACCATTCTTCCGTTCAAAGAACTCGTCATATTGGTGACGAGGTCAAAGTCACGTATAATATTCATCAACAACTGCAGTCTGGTCGTGTCGAGTGTAATTGAAAACCGGATAATGTTTCTATATATTTTGCCGGAAACAGCGAATTAAAATGAGAATTTGGTGAAGATAGTGATTAACGAACGCCTTAAAAAAAATTTTCAAAGATGTTCTTAGGTGGTCAGTTTTTTATGCAACATAATTTTATGTGGACGCGAGGAGAGGAAAAAAGTCTTCCAATTATCTGTAACAGTGGTAACCTACAAAGTATATTTGTGTAGCAGACAATGCGACTTAGGAATTTCAATAGCATAAACATAAACAATAATAATCTACATTCTCTACATTCATTCTCCTAGAGAGGTCAAGTTCATTCAGAAAGATAATTTGGTATATTGAATATTTCAAACATTTGAATATATTGAAAAACAATTAGTGGACGTGGGGTTTAATGAAATGGGAATTGCTTCATAAAAAATTCATCCTTATTCTTCCACTTCAATATACTTCCAGATGGAATGCAATTTCAAGAAGGAAACTTTAAACCAGGTTGACAAACTACGTAAACTTCCTTAATATAGTTTTATTTTCCTCGACGACAAAACCCTTTTATTCCTCCCCTGAATACCGTATAAAACTTTAGTGGCGAAAGTTAATTATCGATATTATTCAATTTTGTCGTAGTATAGAAGCAACTCAATTTAAGGGATCAAAAAAAAAAAACTAATTTCGACTCGATAACTTTATCGGGAAATTCGCTCCATAAAATACATCTCAAATTCGAACTCGATAGCTCAACACTGGATTGTTGATATTCAAAAATAAAGTTTCCCTTGAATTCCATACGATGTGATATTTATGAAAAACGTGGCGAGTGAAGTAAAAAAAACTGATTTCAAGAAAAAATTTGTCAGACCATAAATGCTCATTTTCAAAAAATGTCGATTATTTTCACAATTCTTCAGAGATATATTCAAACCACACATGGTATACATCATTAAATTCTTAAATTCCATAGATTTATCAAATTACCAGATAATTTTTTGTACATGTACAAGTTTAACATTATAACTCAGAGAATGATTCCGTTTCTCCCAATACACATATTGGGATTTTTTTGTCGTGTGGCGTTCTACAGGTGCCTTAAATTTAGACGAAAACATCCATATTTTTCGAAAACTGATAAGTTATAAGATAACCTCAATAAAGTATATATATTTGAAATCAGAAGAAATAGCTGAAATAGCTCTAACGATTAGGAAGATGAAATACATTCCATTTGAAAATACCAGCTCACATAAAATGTTCAGGTTAACGATCCTTTTTCGCATTTTCTAGTACTGAATTCTGAATGTCCATAAAAAATACTTCATGTTTGCCCTTTTAAACGTTTCTGTAGGACCAATATTTACTGAGATAGCTATTGAGTAAAATATAAACAATCACCCTGACAAGACAAGAAGAAATTATTCAGATATTGTTTCATACCCATTGATTTACAGTAAGTATTATCAATAAGTATTATATTTAGTAGTTCCTGCGATAGAAATTTTTGCTTCACTACAATTTTCATAATTTTTGACATAATTTCTATAGAAATTTATTTAAAAAGGATTTTTAATGATAGTTTTTTTTGTTTAAATATATACAGGAAAATTAAAATGAAAACCTGTTTGAGGAAATTGAAAAGAACTACTTAAAAACAATATTTACAAATATGTACAGAAATTAAATACTCCAGAAGAAAATCGCTAGATTTTTATAGGACAGAGAATGTGCAAGAAATTGTCTATGTCTACTAATAATATCCATTAATGAAATTTGAAGAGTGTACCTTATGAAGAGAACCGCGGGAGACAACAGGGTGTGGCGTAGCCGACAACGCCATCTTCCGGACGTGCGGAGAGCCGCCACAATGTATTGGGCCTCACTGTCATCCCATTGTTATAATTTGAATCACATGCCTGTCAATGCCAATGTTTTGACAAACAGAGTTTCTTACGAAAAACTACGTCTAACTGTTCTGAGTAAGTTCACCCCAAAAATAACAGGCAGCCCGAAACAAAATTCAAATATATTCTTAAGAAAACCTTGGATCTATAAATCCAAAAATCTGATAGTCGGCTATTCAGGTTTTTCGAATTCATCAATAATTCAACTCGGTCGTAATATAAACTGGATTCACAGAATGGCAACTCATTTTACCAATATCGTTTACTGAACAAAATATCAATCATGATTTTTTTTATTTTTGAAGTCAAGGAATCGCAATGGAAAATAAAAATAACAGAAATATTATTTCAAGCTTCCAAGTTTAACACACCTATTCATGAACTTTTGCCTCTCCACTAGTTTCAATGAACCAAGTCCTAGATTTATAAAGATCAAACGAAAGTTTAATCTTGAACACTTCGTTCTAGGTCAAGTCTGTCTGTGTGTGAGCTGTCCCGCCGCTAGTGTTACTGTGCATCTCGCGAGGTTTACATACCTTCACGAATAGTGTGTTAAATTCAACATTTCTAGTGAAACTTTGAACGATAAGAGTGCAATTATCGCGAATGGAATAAACAACGAACGTGTCTTTTCGGTATATACGGAGGAATATATGAGAAAAATACTGTAAGAATCCTCCTTTGGAGCGTATTCACCTATTTATAGACTTATTTTCCATGTATATACAACTGTAATTCACAATTTCATATTCTTTTCTGCCAAGGTTAACTAACAATTCTTGAATGTTCACTCAATACAAATCGATTTGACACTTAGTAAAAACGCTATACTTACCTATAATTAATATCATTGAAAGTTGGAATTTGCCTCAGTTATCATTAGCTATATTAAATGCGGTCTTTTATGATTGGCCTCTTCAAAATTATCATTGGTTTCACTTAGTTTGAAAATTATTGGGCCACATGTTAAAAAACATACCAATCATCATAAAAACAATCAATACACAAAACTGGTTGATTAATCATCTTCTCACACTTTCGCCACTATATCGTATCACTTTTCTCGAGGATATTCGATATTTGACGAGAAATATTGGATTAATTGAACCAATTATTTCGGTTGTCAAACACTTTTGTTTCAAGATTTATCCTGTTATTGAATATTGTCTCAATGTTTTGTCTTGAATATTTTTTTAGGAGATAAAAACGTCAGTGCAATCTCCACTTTAAATGAAATTATTTAATTATTTATTGCAGGAAAAATCACAGATTTTAGGAACTGTATGTATTGAAATGACACTACGAGAAGGTAAATTTACCGAATGAAAATTCATTGAAATTCACAAATCAAAATAAAATTTCCATATACTTTTTTATAACATTAGGTGAGGGCCAACTTTTTTTTCCATAATAACTTATAAAAGAGAACATGAAATATATTTTGGTTACCAAATTAGTCGAATTGATGTTATTAATCCTTCAAATTCTAAATAATTTCAACAATGGACCGAATATTTTATTACCTACACTTAAAAAAATATTCTGTAAGCTGTTGATCATGAGCAATAAATTACTCTACCTCAAATATTATTATGTCGGGTAAATCAGTCAAGCGGTGGACCATAAATCGAGTTTAAATGGATTCGATAAAAATTCACAATCTGGAAAAACTAAATGTGAATGTGTTAGGAAGAGTTTAACCAACAAATATATTTGAAAAAAATCTGTTGAAAAAATGTAAATCATCATTCACTGGATGCTCATAAAAAATTACGAAAAGCACTGCCGTGAAGTCAGGAGCTTTTGAGCGCTCGTACATCCACCTTGTAGGTAGATTCGCATTATCCAGTTTTAGAAATCAATTGAAGGAATTTTCGACAGCTGTAAAAAAATTCTGAAACTTAGGCGAAACTCCAGACTTCATGTCAGTGCTTCAGCTGACCAATTTTTTTTCGATAATTCGCTAGAATTTTCTAAGGTATCTATGGTCTTGGTGATGCGATCTGGAAAAAATTTCGCACGTAGTTTGAATACATCATTCCTCAGCTAGGCGCAAAATTTCATTCCAATCTAATCAGTAGTTTCGAAACTATCAGGAAAAAATATTTTGAACGGCCATATTTACGGAACCCCTGGTCTTATTTTGCTCATTGATGAATGTGACCGCGATATTCGCGATCCAAACCCACCCTGAAAATTTCAAGTTCCTAGGCCTTTCCGTTCAAATTTACAATTTTCTATGGTTGCTATGGTTCTGGTCATGCGATCTGGACAAAATGTTGCTTTAATATATCATTCTCGATTAAAATACAAAATTTCATCTCGATCGGATCCGTAGTTTCGAAATTATCGAGAAAACAAAATTTCAAACGACCGTATTTACGGAACCCCTAGTATAATTCTGCTCATTGATAAACGTGAACGCGACATTTCAGATCCACACCTATCCTGAAAATTTCAAGTCCCTAGGCCTTTCCGTTCGAAAGTTATGATTTTCTATGGTTTCTATGGTTCTGGTCATGTGATCTGGAGAAATGTAGCTTGAATATATCATTCTCCATCAGTATATGAAACTTTATCACGATCGAATCTGTAGTTTCGAAATTATCAAGAAAACTAAATTTCAAACGACCACATTTACGGAACCCCTAGTATAATTTCATTCATAGATGAACGTGATCACGACATTCGAGATCCGCACCTACCCTGAAAACTTCAAGTCCCTAGGCGTTTCCGTTCAAAAGTTACAATTTTCTATGGTTTCCATGGTTCTGGTAATGCGATCTGGACAAAATTTCATATATAGCTTGAACACCTCATTCTCCATTTGAGTGCAAAATTTCATCTCGATCAAATCTGTAGTTTTCAAGTAATCAGGGGAACAAAACTTTGAACGGCCATATTTACGGAACCCCTGGTGGAATTTGGCCCATTAACGAAATTAACCGAGGCATTCGGAAACTGAATCCACACTGAAAATTTCAAGTCTCTAGGTTGTTCCGTTCGAGAGTTATCGTGCTTACGGACGGACGGACAGCCTCGAATTTTCCGACGGATTCGTCATCAGTGAGTCGAACATAGTCGATTGAGACCATTTTCGGCTCAAAATTCGAAAAATACAGACATCGTGACGAAATTATATAGCCCTCGTGTAAGTAGTACGAGCGCTCAAAAATTGGACTTCTTTTCTTGACAAAGAAGTTGTATTTTGGCGCTAAAACTTCTCGTGGTTCAATTTACTAAAAACACAACGAGATGTTCCACATTCGGGCAGTGAATTTCCCACTTGAAGTAGAACTATTATCGGCGATTCCCAGTGAATATTGTCATCTTGAGATTCAAGTGCTCAATTAATATTCGTGATTTCATAACTCACAAACTATTAGCTGTATTACGAGCGAAGTATTTTCGAATTTCATGATTCGATGCTGGGTGGCGTTTAGCAATGAATTTCTCAAAATTTAATGGTTTTTGTATCATGTATTAGCTGATTTCGGATATCCTATTCTATTTTTAGATTCTACATAATTCAATACAATACAATATTTCAGGGGAGTTACGGAATATTTCTCCTCGAACGATTCCAAATGATTATTATTGGAAATAATAAATCATTATTAGCAGAACAATACAATTGCTTTTCTATCCATTAACCTAGGTTGACTCATATCCATTGAAATAAGTCAGTATTCATTTTTCATGATTAATTAACGGAAAGCTTTTATTGAATCGAGTCTTATACACGGAACCTGCGTGATCTTATTGGAATTGATCGGGAATATTAGTGCATTAATAGAAACCATCAAGATACTCTAATTAATTTCGTATTATTGAGTTTGGACCCATAAAATCGATAATTATGAGGAGCTGTTTCAGAGACGAGGCTCTTCGAAAAGTGACTATGTCCGATAAAAAAAGTAAAGGTATTTGAAGAATGGTTTCTGCCTTTTGATAAATTTCTGATATATACAGAAATACTTTTCAACCAGAATTCTAAATAACGAGGCAAATTCAGTCCAAACCGCTTCCTGTTTTGTCACTGGTGACTGGAAATTCAAATCTGAATCGCAATATTTATCTTGGATCCTAGATAAGTATTTGTGGGATTTGCTGATGGCATGGAAATCTTCCATGAAAAAATAAATAACGTTATTTTGACTGGATTGCAAGAGTGGGAGTTTTCAGAACATCCTGGCATTTATCGCATTATTTCAGTTCTTGAAAGTTGCCCCGTTTTCCTTCATAGAAAAATATTTCTTGTCGAATTCTAAAATTATCATTTATTTTCAGATGTGTCCTTTCAATAGTTTAACTCAAATCTTTCTACTCATCTTAGTCGTCATTTTGATCAACACCGTAGTGATAAACGCCCTATCTATCAAATTCCAAAATGAATCTGTTACTGTTCATATGGATGAGACTATCAGCGTGCCATACACTATACTCAAAGGTAACTTCAATGGTTCTTGATCAATAGAAAATAAAAACTTTCATTCCAGACCAAGCGGATGAATATGGAGATAATGGAGAATATTTACAGTTAAAATCTATCGATGACAATATAGCAAAAATTAACCAGGAAATATATGTTAGTTACAATGAACTACCTTTAAATGCTTCTCTGAATATTTCTGGAGTATTCTTAGGTGATACATCCAATTATTCCATCTAAATATTAATTTAATATCATTTTTCATCAGGAAAAACGGCAGTTTCTTGTCGAGACGCGAAGAAGAACAAAACAATAGAAGGCCGATTAGACGTTATAGTTATAAGAAAACAACGTTTAATCGACACCATTTTCACAGTGTCAGTTGCCACTTTAGTGAGCATAATATACATCAACTTTGGATGCTTTTTGAATTGGGGAGAACTCAAGAGGAATTTGAAGAGACCAGTAGGTCCAGTGATAGGATTGTGCAGCCAATTTATTTTCATGCCGTTGGTGAGTAATAGCAAATCTAAAATATTCAACACATATTTGTAAATTATCACATTTTTGAGCAAATTATATCTATTCAGAGAAAATGAGCTATTCAATTTTCAACTAACGAGTGGCAGAGTTTGAAGATATGTTTGTTTATAGCTTTCGCAAATCAATAATTAGAATTTCATACTTTCAGTTGAGTTTTGGGCTCGGAAAACTGTTGTTCCCGGAAAGCCCCGAAATGCAACTGGGGATGTTTTTTACGGGAGTTGCTCCATCAGGAGGGGCCTCCAACATTTGGACTTTAGTTCTGGATGGCAATGTGGATCTTTCTATAACAGTAACAAGTTTGGGTAATTTTTTAGCCCTCCTAATGATGCCGTTGTGGATATTCAGTCTTGGTAAACTGATATTCAACCAAGCAAAGCTAGGTGTACCATACAGACTCGTTGCCACTTCTGCTTTTGGTTTGATCATACCATTGGCTATCGGATATTTGCTGACTAGATACTGCAAGAATTTGGCCTCATTCTTGGCCAGGATTTTGAAGGGATTATCTTCGTTACTGTTAATATTCATAATTGTGTTCGCTACCGTTACGAATTTGTACTTGTTCAAAATTTTCTCTTGGAAGGTGAGTAACTCGAAGGAGTTGAATGTGTGTCAGAGTCCTTCAAACCCGAAAATTCAATTTCAGATTGTTGTAGCGGGGATGGCTTTACCGTATTTAGGTTTCACAGCAGCTCTAATACTATCGAAACTACTAAGACAAGAAGCTCCAGATTGTTTAGCAATAGCAATCGAGACTGGAATACAAAATACTGGGATAGCTATATTTTTACTGAGATTTTCGCTAACACAACCAGCAGCTGATTTAACAACGGGTATGCATAATCTATTATCGTCCATCAGTCATGCTAAATTATAATAATATTATATCGATTTATTTTTATAAACTTCAATAGATGGGATCGCTGAATTATTTTGAATATATCAGAAAAACTTATTATTTTTTTGGTACCCCAATTTACTCAGTTGAATAATTTTATATGGCTACATCACGATCGAGAAACGTGAAAACCAAATGATAATTTTTGAGCGCTCGTTCCATTTACACGAGGGCTATATCATTTCGTCACGATGTCTGTATTTGTCGAATTTTGCACGATAACTTTCGAACGAAACGACCTAGAGACTTAAATTTTAGTGTGGGTTCAGTTTCGCGAATGCCGCAGTTAAGCTCGTTAATGGGCAAAAAAAAATTCTGTCCAGATCGCATGACCAGAACCATAGAAAATCATAACTTTCGAACGGAAAGGTCTAGGGACTTGAAATTTTCAGGATAGGTGTGGATCTCGAATGTCGCGGTCTCGTTCATCAAGAGCAAATATAGACTACTGATTTGATCGAAATGAAATTTTGCACATAGATGAATAATACTGTATTCAAACTGAGTGCAAAATTTTGTCAACATCGCATTACCAAGACCATAGATAAGTCTGTCCGTCCGTCCGGCCGTCCTTATACATGATAACTCTCGAATGGAACGACCTAGAAACTTGAAATTTTCAGGGTAGGTTCAAATCTCGAATGCCGCGGTTAAGTTCGTTATTCGGCAAAATTCGACCAAGGGTTCCGTAAATATGGTCGTTTGAAATTTAGTTTTCTTGATAATTTCAAAACTACGGATTCGATCGTGAAGAAATTTTGTATTTTAATGGAGAATGATATATTCAAGCTACATTTTTTCCAGACCGCATAACCGAAACCATTTTAAATTCCAACGAATTATTGAATAAAAAATCCTTATATTTCTGTAACAGCTGATTCGGTAAAATTGACAAACAGCTGCTGTCATTTTTTTGGCAGATTCCAAAAATTTCTTCAATTGGTTTCTAATACAGGAAAATGCGAATCTATCTACAAGTTGGATGAACGAGCGCTCAAAAGCTCCTGACTTCACGGCAGTGCCATTCGATTTTTTTATTATTGATCTGACGGAAATATGTACCTTCTTATGTGAAAAAAATACTAAGAAATTATGGTAAACCTACATAAAACGTATCGCTTCTTCGATTTTCTAGTGTAAATATCCCTATTTCTTCCTCAAATCCGTTTCACTGACCAGAATGAACGAAGTATTCTTTCGGGATATAAACAAAAATAAATGAAAATAAATAATTAAATAACCTAAATGGTAGGTATCAGGGTAGAAACAATCTGAAAATATGAAACAAAAAACATATATCGAGGGTATAAAATCGTTAGAAATCATAACTTACCTATTTCTCTCACTCCAATTCAATTCATTGCAATGCATTCTAAACGGAATGAGGAAATGCATTTTCATTGGAATAACGTCCAACTGGATCGCAAAATTATTCGTTTCAGCCATCGGATCGGTCCATTTTTTCCTGAATCCGCTCGAGTTTCGAGAGGAATCATGAATCCGTCAAAGTTTGAAACAATTATCGAGATAAACGTCAGGGGATATCTGTGATCTCCGTTCTTGTTCACGATTGACAGACATTTTCAACTGGAGCTCTTTCTTTTCATATAGAACGCCTGAAAAGCTGAATTTCCATGTCGTAACTAACTACGAAGTTTCAATTTGAATTCGGACAAACCCAATTCATCAAACTATCTTTATTTGGTTTCAGTTTGTCCAGTTGCCGTCTCTATGATGACTCCAATACCCTTGGTAGGAATTTATATATATAAAAAAATTCGAGCAAGGTACATTCATTGGATAATGTTTCAGCAAAAATTAATTGTTTATATTAGTAACTATTTTTCAGGTTACGAGGCTCTTCCAAGGATATAAACAGAAATGAAGGTATTTTACGTGATACAGAATGTAACACAAACAATTAGCAGAAAGAAGAAAAACATCGACGATGTAAAGATGCCAGATGATGTTCGAACGTAGTTTGAATGAAAAAAGTATTATTGAAAGTTCTCGAATGCCGTTTTTATTGAAGTGATAGATTTTTCCACAAAGCAGATGTAAGTTGAAAAAATTCTCAAATACATTGAATTATATGTTTGAAACTCACCCCATTTTAATATTTACCCTATCCTATAAATAAAATTCATACATCGCAATTAAATTTTTTTCTATTTTCAAACTTCCAAGAGGAGTGTGGGATATTTTGAATATAAAAATTCGATTTAATGGTGTCCTGATGTATGATGCAATTTATTGATTATTACTGGTATTATCTATCAGAGTAAATACATATAAAACGCTGTTGTTACAAGTATATGGTACTCGAAAACATTCAAATCTTTTGATAAGTTATAAAATCTATGAGAACTAACTAACCGTATCAAAAGTAATAAAGGCTAAGCTCTCGAAAAATTACATTTTCATCAATTTGCTACCTACTTCTAAATAAATAAATAAATTATTTAAACATAAGTACATAAGGCTTTCCATTTTTTTTTAATCAACTTGAAATCTTAATCTATAATGAAATGAGAATTTATTAATATTACTCTACAGGTCCATTTTCTCCATTCTCCTTTATTCCAAAACTACATTTCTTCGGAATACCATTATTGTAGAGCGATTGAAGTGGGACATGAAGCAACTCAATAATTCGCAGCAACTGTTTTTCTACAAAGGAAAACTTGTTAGCATTGTGCTACAATAACTTTCTTCACAATTTCTCACCGTTTTCCACGTTAATAATACCATGTCTAATCAGGAAATCAAGAACTACAGGGGCGCTGGTCGTTTTAAAATTTGGGGAACAAATTCTGTCAACAACTTCCGCCGCAGGCAGCAGCTCGAACTCATCTACTTCGCCATCCGAATTGACTGGTTTGAAATCCAACGGCAGCTCGATTTCGAAAACGAACACTGTGTTAGGAAATAGGCCACGTTGAGATTCATAAAAAAATCTGGAACACACGTGAGAAAATTTAACTTGAAAACGAAGAACACGGGAAGAGTTAGTTGTTATCGGTCTGGGACCGAGGGTGAGTTGTGCGGAAGTAGAAAAAAACTCGGGACACTTAGTTTTTCGGAAGTAGAGAACTCGGGAGAGTTAGTTGTTTTGAGTCGGGGACTCGCATTAGGGCAGAAAGTCGAGAGGGTGCCACGATAGGTACAGAATTTCAGGTTCACTTTTCGATTTAGAAGTAGTTGCTCGCTCGCAAGTAGAGAACTCCTAGTTAGTTGCACGGGGTCGGTTTCCGGTTAGAGGCTGGTGTGGTCCCGGATTAAGGGAAAAGTCGGGGAGAGCTCGTGGAAGTAAGTGTTGAAGAAGTTGCGTTTTGTGTGAAGTTAGAAGTCGTATTCGTTGAAGAGTGCGAACAAAAAAATTAAGGTCACTTTCGGAGTGAGTGAATTTGTTTTCAAGTAGGTACAAAAAGGGATTAGGTGGTTTGCAGATCAAGGTAGGAAAATTCAGTTCAAAGATTTAACCCCTATACATGTAAATGTAGTGTAATCCCCAATATTATTGATAACTCGACCCGAAATTGATTTGATGTGTTTCAATACGAATAATAGTTGTATTCATTTTGTATCGAGTTAATTGACCCCCTCGTACATTTGGATCAGTATGTTTGTATGAAGTAGGGAACGTAGGAGTTTAATTGTCTGATTTAATTATGATAATGCGAAACTAGGTGAATGATAGATGTTTTTATTTCGATGTTTTTTTTTGTTGTTTGTGAAAAGCTCAATTTTATGTACGCATTTTACCATCATTTTTCGTAAATGTAATATATTCTTTTGAATTTCTGGGTTTTCTGTCTTGAATACTTGTTCCTCTGAAAGGATAAAACTTCCACTTCGTGCAGGAAGCACGAACTCAATTCTTTTCGGACAATATAGATTATAAATGGCGACAGCGGGTATAAATATAAAATAATATTAAAATTCCATCTCAATAACTTGTACTATTACTCAGCAGTTCAAATCATCACCACTCTGAAATTGCACAGTATTGGCACAGAAAAGACTCGCCCCATTTGGAAGACTCGCAGTTCACAACCGAAGACAGCAGATGGAAATTTCATAGGAAAAATCATCTCCTTAGCTGAAAGGTTTCTTTGAGGAAAATGATCAACTTTAATCTACAAAATCCATAGTTGTTTTCATCTCAACCAACCCACGAAATTGGAATGATGATATTGAAACCATAATAACAGACCTTGAAACGAAGGCAATACAACTGAACATTGTTATTTGAAAGTATTTCACGAATACCTCCAACACCATCACTCTTAAATAAGTATAAAGAAACTAAAATTCTATCTCAAATGTGTTACTAAAAGAAAAGTGTAATACTTACGATACTGAACCAGCACTAACTAAATTTGTCATTAATTCTTTAGAAACGGAAGCCTCCTCTTGAGATTCCTTAAAAGCTGTTTCCAATATTCCATGACCTACTGATAAACCTCCCCCTACCATATTATCCCAATGCCCTGTAAATAATTTGAATCCATAAATTATCCCAGAAAAATTGTTGAATATAAAAATGTGTTCATAACAAAATACTTTTATTGGAACAAACACAGTCAGCTTACATGATGGTCTCAGGGGATCACTCTCTTCAATGAGAATTTCTCTCGAGTAGGTTTTATTCGTTTTCTAATGAAGTTTTGGGCAAAAAATTTCGAAATGAATTATATAAATTAAACCTGCCCTATATGATAGAAATAAGCCGATCAATACTTTAATACTATTTCCGCCCTTGCTATTTCTCTGAATATTTTCAAAGCTATAGGCTCATACAAGTCTACAAATATACAGACTACTTTTCTAAGAATTCTCTAGTAAGATTAAACTCTTATTTGATTTTTTTAAACTTTCTTCCGGATACTAACAGAATAAGCAGTTTGCTTCTTACCTGGCCAAGTTTGCTTGTTAGCTGCTCTTTTCTGAAACCAAATGCATATACCCAAAGTTGGGTGTCTGACATAGCCAGTAATGTCAACGCCATAATTCATAATTCCAAATAAACAAGTGGCACATCGGTCCATTTTGAACAAACTACAAGAGCTGAAGTCTTGCTTAACTTCATAACACTGCAATAAAAATCAAACAAATTTGGCAGAATCTTAAAACAATCATTTCAAATGTTTATCAAATTCAAAAGGAAAATTTATAGACTGTAATATTCAACTTTTTGTGTTTAATTACTGTTCTTATCGTTTCCTTCAAATATTATGTAATAACTAATTATTCACTCAAATTTTCCTTACTATGAAAAAAGTGAAAATATACAATATGAAGTAAGAGTAGCTTAGAACAAGCTTGATGTGAAACTTTTTTTAAATGAAATCCACAAGTATTTTTCTAACTAACCTTGTTCTCTTTAATTTTACTATGACTAAATTTGAATTTTTGTTCATTCGACAGAACGAAAAGTTCAAAGGTAACAACTGGTATCTAAATATATTTCTACTATTGTCTAATTAAGTAATTCAATTTGAATCTTATTTTCCCCAATTTGCCCCACTGAGGCTAATAAAAGTTTTTTCATAGTATGTTTCGAGATGTACTTTATTTTTTCAATTTTTGAGTCCTCAGAACATATAATATGTATTATTGCCCAGTATAAAAAACATAATAAGCAAAATGAAAGAACGGAAGACAGCCAAGTAAAGGAATTCAAGGAATATATTATTTTATTTTTAATGCAAAAAGACAACAGCTAGATACAAAAGCAAAGAAAGTCACACAGTTAAATTAAACAAAAAGGGACAAAATCATAAATAGAACTATTTGAAAAATACTCTCTTAAAAAAAATTGAATGTACAAAACATTTTACAATAAGAACAATATATAACAAAAGACAAAATTTACAATTCCTCAAATATTTCCACCGATTGTGATGAGGATAGATGAATTTGTAAAAACTTACAATATATTTTCCTTCAATTTGGGAACCAAATATAATGAAAATCTTATCAATCTATGGAATAGTATAAATATTTCTGACACCATTCGGACCAGTAATTTCTAAATTTGGGTCCTTCAAAGAACTTTTCAACGACCACAAACGTTTCAACGACTACATCAAAAATCCATATTATTATAGATTAAATATTATATCGGTTTAAGTCTTTCAGAAATCTGCTGAAGAAAAATTCAATTTCTTTCCAATTGAGAATATTTTTTCAAGAATAATTTGAACAATCAATTTAAGATTACAGAATCTGTGTTGAATTCTTTGAAATGTAGAAAATAACAAATTTGCTTCTTCGTACGAAGAATAATAGTTTTAAATTGTAGTAGAGTGAAATGGACAGATTGAAATATCCTTGAATCTTATAAACCTCCACAATTTCGTGATTTACTTGCTGAAATGAATTAACTTATATCTTTTTCGAGGATTTGTGTAAGCAGTTGAATCAAATCACTCATAATATGTTGGGTGAATTAAATTTGCGAATTGCTGATGCTCCAAAAAATTTGTACAAAGATTAAGATTGAATTTTAGATTCAATTAAATAAAATTATAATTAACATATAAATATATTAAATATCATATGAAATTATTGATTACACATAAAAGTTTAATTGTGTGTATAAATTTCGTTGAGATTAACAACGAATTTGTACTTATGTATTTGACAATGAGAAATCAAAAAATATCACCAGAAATGTAGATACTTTGTACCTTAAATATACATATTAGGAGCCACCACAATATTATCCTAATGATTTCATTGTATACAATATTTGTACTTTAAAATATGGAATAAGACTTTTAGAATCTGAGTATTTTGGCTAAGAAATAATATAAATATTTAAGAAACATCAGCAATATTTTTATTCAGGATATTTCAGAGAATGAAAGTGAAGTGTATAACTCGATGGTTTCCTAATATTACACCATTTTCACTCCAATAAAACTACAGATTGAGAAAACCAATCACACCATTATTTTAGTGTCCCATCACTTTCATAGTTTGCACTTTCAAAGTCATAAAGTTTGTTGTTTCAAGATGGTTAACTGACCTTTAACAGTATGGAAAGTTGGCCTATTATCAGGGTTCAAATCCCAAGCTTGTCGCATCATTTCATAAACTTCGGGAGGGCAGCCTTCTGGGGCTTCCATCTTATATCCCTTCTCTACATGTTTCACTACATCGACAAGAGGTATTCTTGGATAAGGAACTCTACCGAAAGAGTATATTTCCCATAACAATATACCAAAACTCCACATATCAGACTTATTCGAGAATTTGTTATATTTCAGAGCTTCTGGCGCAGTCCACTTTATTGGGAGTTTAGCAGACTCCGAACCCGCGTAGAAATCTACTCTGGCAAGACCAAAATCCGATACTTTTGCCATTCCATTCTCCGCGATCAAAACATTTCTTGCTGCTAAATCCCTATGAACCACATGCATTTTCTCAAGATACTCCATTCCGGCACTTGTGTCTGTTGCGAAGTTTATCTGATCTCTTCTGGTAACGTGTAATCTTCCCCTTGACCTTAAATAGTCGACTAAATTTCCTTTGCTCATGAACTCGGTAACTAAATAGAGGAGGTCTTTTTTTCGGACAATACCAAGCAGATTGACCAGATGTTCATGGTGCAAGGATTTCATGAGTATCGCCTCAGCTTCGCTGGAATCTTTCAGAACCTTTACTGCAACTTTGTTCTTCTTCCATTTTCCCAACATAACCTCGCCGAATTCGCCTTTACCGATGGACTCACAAATTTCCAACTCTTGCTCAGGGATTATGCATAAATCGTCAACATGCAGAGGCTTGACCAGTTGAGTGCATAATCCATCGGCGTCCATTTTATAATGCTGTATCAACTTTTCCAGATTATCGAAAAATTCTTCATCATCTATAGTGTGCTTCGCATCTTGCGTTTTTATTCTATAATGTTCTACTTTATTTTGGAAACAGACACACAGTGTATAGTCGCCAGGAAAATTTGTGGACTCTCTTATGAGGAACAAGCCATCAGTTCGTGGATGTAACACCCGTTCGGCTTCTTCTCTAGAGATTTTGCCATGGAACCACGGCATATGACTATATTTGGGATTGAGTCTCAAAGGGGTTATGAGGCAATTAGTATTGACGTCACGTCTATCGTGCAAGTCTTCATTTTGGATGTTCATGTTATTTTCGGTTCTCAACAATAAATTGGTGTCATGCATGAGATTATTATCCATTTTATTGATTGGAATCTCACCAGGAGCTATCCAGGGGGCGTCTTCACTACGGGTTAGAGGGGACGTATCGCTTTGTAAGTTTTTTTTTATTCCTCGGGCAGGAACCATGGGTGGGATGCTTTCCGGGGCCGGTTCCCATTGCTGGCCACCCTCGGGTTGTCGGTACTGGTCAAAAATGTAGGGTTTGTACCTCTGTGTAAACGACGAGTTATGACTTGTCATATCTCACGCGCTCTTTAACACGTTTATCTGCAAATACGAATGAAAAAATTGTATTGGAACGTGTTTGATCTCAGCTTTCAAATACAAAGTTCTGAATTTACTGATTAGATAATTGTGCCATTCACTCCCACAAAAATTACGAGAATTTTCAGTTTTTGGATATGAATGAATAAAACTGAAATCCATCAATTGAAATAATTTCGCAGTCTCTATCACGCATAACATTGAAAAAATCATGGATAAAAAAGATTATGATCACATTTATCTGAATTATCAAATTTCGTGTTAATCAAGTAAGGAAGAGAAGAATAAAATAAAACCGTTATCCAATTTGTTCAATTACTATCCAAAATCAAAAATAACCGTAATTATTGATGGGTTGGCCTTAATTAAATCTAACATAACATTCAGACTGGTTAGTAAAGGTAAAGATTTGCAATTTGAATGAACAGAAGACCCTGTTAGAAGACACCCCCTGGATTCACAATCATGGACATCTCACCTATTGTTGTCGATAAAATCTACTGATTCGTCATTATAATAATTCATGATACTCAATAATAATACAATAACAATAAATAATGCGCGTCATGTTGAAATTCTGCCTTTTATGTAGATTCTAGAGAAGGTTGCACATGCAAATTTGCTAATTAAACCAAATAATTCGTTCAAAAAAGGAGAGAAACATCTAAGCGTCTATCTGAAACCTGAAACGGCAAAATGGATGCTATCAGATGTACAGGGAGAGTTTTCAACTTGTATACAGGTTGTTTCCAAATTAGACGTGAACCTCATTTACAGTCGTTTGAGCCATATTTATTAATAATAAAAAATCAACAGTTTTCGAGTTATTTGAGTTTTTGTGATTTCTAAAAGATTTCTCACCTCACTTCATTTTTGGTCAATTTTTTCTACCTTGACCAAATTTGATTATAATTTTGGATTATTTTCATCAGAAAAGGATATGATATGTATGAAAAAAGCAAAACTATCCTGTATTAGTTGAGATGTTGAGAAAGAATTAGTATGTTTTGAAAGTTGGTATATGAAGATAATAAAAATCAATTTCTAATATCAATTTGCTTGCAACTTTCGAATTTCACAGTTTATGTATGAAAAAAATATTTCAAAAATCTTGGAGCTGTCTTTTTGAGCGCTCGTACTACTTACACGAGGGCTATATCATTTCGTCACGATGTCTGTATTTTTCGAATTTTGAGCCGAAAATAGTCTCAATCGACTATGTTCGACTCACTGATGACGAATCTGGCGGAAAATTGGAGTCTGTCCGTCCGTCCGTAAGCACGATAACTCTCGAACGGATCAACCTGAAATTTTCAGTGTAGGTTCAGATCCCAAATGCCTCGGTTAAGTTCGTTAATGGGCAGAATTCCACCAGGGGTTCCGTAAATATGGCCGTTCAAATATTTGTTCTCCTGATTACTTCGAAATTACAGATTCGATCGAGATAAAACTCCGCACTCAAATGGAGAATGAGATGTTCAAGCTACATGTTAAATTTTGTCCAGATCGCATGACCAGAACCATAGAAACCATAGAAAATTGTAACTTTTGAACGGAAACGCCTAGGGACTTGAAATTTTCAGGATAGGCGTGGATCTCGATTGTCGTGATCACTTTCATCTATGAGCAAAATTATACTGGGGGTTCCGTAAACATGGTCGTTTGAAATTTGGTTTTCTTGATAATTTCCAAACTACAGATTCGATCGTGACGAAATTTTGTATACTAATGGAGAAATTTATATTCAAGCTACATTCCTCCAGATCACATGACCAGAACCATAGAAACCATAGAAAATCATAACTTTCGAACGGAAAGGCCTAGGGACTTGAAATTTTCAGGATAAGTGTGGATCTGAAATGTCGCGTTCACGTTCATCAATGAGCAGAATTATACGTTTGAAATTTTGTTTTCCTGATAGTTTCGAAACTACTGATCGGATTGGAATGAAATTATGCACCTAGCTGAGGAATAATGTATTCAAACTACGTGCAAACTTTTGTCCAGATCGCACCACCAAGACCATAGATACCGTAGAAAATTCTAGCGAATTATCGAAAAAAAATTGATCAGCTGAAGTACTGACATGAAGTCTGGAGTTTCGCCTAAGTTTCAGAATTTTTTGACAGCTGTCGAAAATTCCTTCAATTGATTTCTAAAACTGGAAAATGCGAATCTACCTACAAGGTGCATGTACGAGCGCTCAAAAGTTCCTGCCTTCACGGCAGTGCTTTTCGTAATTTTTTTTTGTATTCACTTTGTGATAATCAACTCGAAATGTAATGAAATACGTATCATTTTGATGGAAAAACGTTTAAATTACTCACTTTCCTTTATTTCTCTCTATTTATCTTTTGAATCCATCATTTTCATATACCTTCTATTTCATTCGTTTTGGAATGTAAACATTTACCGATGATGATCGAATTTACGTTCGTCTTTTCGGATAATTCGGAAATTCGGATATGCCTTCAAATTTACCGCCAGCATCAATTTCTCATCCCATTTATTCAAATTCATCTCGAAATGATCGTGTTTTGAGAAATTTCGCGAAAGACGATTAATTTAATTCCGGGAGAAACGTAATATCTATGATCGACGCAATTCATTTCGGGCTTTCTCGAGGTGTCAAAAATCGGACTTTTTCAAATCGATTTCTTGGGTAAACCGGCGGTGGGTTCGGGCTGGATTTACGTTAGGGAGACCTCGCGTCCTTTGGGATGATAATTCGACCGCTTTCGATTCCCGAGACGCCGCGGATCGAAAGCCCAAATAAAAGGAAAAAGACAACTTTTTGCGTTTTCGACCTTTTCCGAACGTTATTTTCTTACTATCTACCTAATAACAACGGAGAAACTCATGAACAATTTCTTAGAACAAATATGGACAGTTTTTTGTACGAGGTTTCCTTGATTGACAGACGTGACATTATTTTCCAATAGGATGGGTGTCCCACACTATAGGCTAAACGTTCGTTTTTGAACGAATTGTTTCCTAAAGGGTGGATAGGTAGGGGAGGACCTATTTCGTGGCCAGCAAGAAGTCCGGATCTGACACCGTTGAATTTTCATGTTTGGGGTAGTTTGAAAGAAATAGATATGAAAGGGAAATACATAAACGGGGACAACTTGTGGAGAGAATAGACGGAGCAGGGAGAAGATTGAGAGTACATTTCAGGACTGAAGAAAGAAATCAGAAAGAGGGCACGTGCTTGTATAAGTAATGGTGGAGGACATTTCGAACATAATTTATGAATAAATTTTCTAATGAAATTTTGAGTTTAATTGCAATAAAAAAATACTTGATTCGTTACTTTTCTTTCTTTGCTTATATCCCCTTTTAAATCAAAATCTGCTGAAACGAGAGTAGTGCCTGCATTCTCACGAAAACTTTTTCAGGAAATAAAGAAAGAATGTGGCAATTTTTGAAATAATTTTTTCAAACATATATTGTGGAATTCGAAAGTTGCAGGCAAATTGATATTAGAAATTGATTTTATTTTCTTCATATACTTACTTTCAAATCATACTAATTCTTTTTCAACATCTAATATAGGATAGTTTTGCTTTTTTCATACATATCATATCCTTTTCTGATGGAAATCGTCCAAAATTATAATCAAATTTGGCCAACGTAAAAAAAAATGACGAAAAATGAAGTGAGGTGAAAAATCTTCCAAAAATCACAAGAACTCAAATAACTCGTAAACTGTTGATTCTTGGTTATCAATAAATATGGCTCAAACGACAGCAAATGAGTCCTACTAACACGTCCTCCAAGGTTCACGTCTAATTTGGAAACACCCTGTATATTTCGATTTATCAGACTAAACGAAACATCATCATTTCTCTAACTTTGGCTTCGTTAAAAAGATACAGGCTAATGAAATTCCGTTATATCCATATACGTATTTTTCTCATTAATTAGGAGTGGTATTTTGGAAAAATAGAATTATAGGGCTAAGCTCAGGTGAATTCACCATTACAACCCAAAGACTGTATGAAATATTTCATTCGTAAAAAAAAAATTAGAAAATTCTTATGAACAAGTTGTAAAAACTCTGAATAAGGTATTATTGGAATGAGAATAAATGAAAACTTTCAAATCTATTCTCACCATCTCCATAACATGGCACTACATCAGATATCAATTGCATCAAGATTTGTGATCATCATTGAAACTCGGAAAATTGATTCTCACCCAATAATTCCGCATAGACTAATGAAATCTTAGGATGTAACATGAACCTTGACGACTTATAAATAATTCAAAAATCACTGAAGCGAAACTCCAACACAACAATTCATCATAATCCAAAGCCGACCATACATGGGTTATCAAAATTTGTACCGCTATATTTTCAATGAAAGCGTTATTTGAACCGCTATCATTTCAATTTTGGTAGAAAGAATAAAAAGCGAAAAAGCTTCAGTTCGGAACTAACGACAATGCACTGTGAACTAAGAGGATGAATAAGCTTTACAAGAATTTCAAATCAAATCAATGGTCAAACATGGCCGTGTTTCACATATTATTCTACGATACGATTAGTTACGGAAGGAAAATATGGAAAAAATGAGTCACGTAAGTCATGTAATGTATGTTATGTATATTCACCGTATCCAAACAATGGTGTGAATTATTCCAAGTTTAAACAGAAGAAATGTTTACACCTCGACAGAGATTGCGATCAAGATCTATTCAGAAAGGAATCTGAAGACGGGAAACATTGATTGTGTTTTGTGGGAAGTGTCCCAAGTTTCACTGCCACCCCCAGAATTAATCTTAGATGTCAAGAAAAAAGTTCATTGGGATATTCATAGAAACTTTCTAGTTAGTACATAAATCAGTTTTGTAGTCCCTCCCAAAATCCGTGATATATCCTCTCAGTGAAACTTGGACCAGTCTGTAAATGTATGTCGAGCGCAACTTCCAAAGAAGTAATTGGTTTTTTGCTCAATCTCAAAATTATCACGGTTTGCTCTACCAAATCCCGACTTTTCATATTCTTCATGCCCTTTCAGAGAATTTCAATGGATTCTTCAAAGTCGATATGTAAAAATCCCACGTTATATTATTTTCACCGGAAATCAGAAAATATCAACTCGAACACAAGGAAGTGTCATACTACACAAACCACAAACTTCATCGAACGCAGTTGGCAATTTGACTCGTAAACATACAGTCTTTCCTAAATTAATTACAATAATGCATCAACTTTACATACTTATGATTTACTTCGCTTGTGGTGCGTAAAAAAAATGTTTGCGTCCGAACTTCACAGCATTTAGTTTCGCGAACTAGGAAGAAAGCGATTAAAGAGAACACAGCGGTTTACGAGACATATACTTCGTTTCAAGCTGGAAATGATTGTAAATGCACAATTATTTATAGAACTCTTATTTCATGCATTATTCGAATGGCAGTTATCGATACACAAAATATGCTTTGTTGAATTTTTAATTCGGCTTCCGCTTCTTCGGCCCGAACAAAATTAATATTCTATTTGTGCTCAATTCAATTACAATTGGCGTTTCTTCAGTTGAAGCAATTTATTATGTCAATAGCTTTTTTCGTAGTGCAATCAGCAACTGCCACCACAATGAGACTGCGCAAAATGAAATGGTTTTGGACACATCCCTGACAGCACAAACAGTTCTTTAAATCCACGACTGAACTATTAACTTGGAAGTCCAAACTACGACGCATGTGCATAAAACTATAACCTTGGGATACCAAACTGCGACGCATGGCAATGAAAGTTTCAATGTGGAAAGAAAGGGAGCTCTATAAGCCTATCTATACTGATATATCCTTTTCGCAAATTATTGATTGGTGGGGCATCAGAAGTTGGAAATTACCAAAGGATTATCACCGCGAACAAACCTATCAAGTAATAATGCGCGCATTGGGGCTTATTCCACTGAAACTTCGACATCGTGCTTCTAGGTTTGGATCAATTTGACTTTTTAAATAGGATCGTGTTGAGTTGCCGTAAAAAAGGATTCGTTGTGGAACAGCTTACAGCCGATGGTATGGGGTGCGAAAAGTGAAGTAGATCACCTCAACTTTCCATCGACAGAAATTTGAACGAAAATGGAACTAGTTACTAGGGTTTATTTACCCCTTTTCCAACAAAACATCGCACGTCCAAATACAAGGATTTTACATTATTTGTGGGGGCGAAATTTTTTAGTAACAAAATGTTAACTGTTTCTCTGCTCGAATTAACATTCATATTAGAAATAACAAAAACTGGTTAAGGATATACGTTTGATGATGTAACCAACAAATTCATCAGTGTTATACTTATACTGTTATGGTTTTGTGGTAAACCACAATATCGTGAATATTGTTTCGAGTTAATTCGAACGATTTAAATCATTCGCGTTATGTTATTAACTTCGTTTTTCTAGTCAATTTTTGTTCAATCATTTCCGATAATTAAACATCGAAATCAGTAATTCACTCACAGTTCACGATGCAAATTTCTCACAATGAGTCATTATTTTCACGTCACTCATAAGTCATCATTGTTGTCTCTTGCCTTCGAAGTATCTCATTGAATGTCTGAATTCATTTCGTGAACAAATCAATAATAATGGCTAGAAAACCATGAATTTGTCGACATACTAACAATTTTCTTGGAAATATCTCGGCATTGCAATATTAATCCATTGGAGAGACGCATACAGGAATCCTGAAGTCAAACGCTTCTTCCTCTTCCACAGTCAAAATCCACAAGAAAGGAAGAAGAGAGGGGCGAACACCGACGGCTCGTGACAGTATTACAAGTATTCGATATGGTAAACTCGATAATACCAGAGGTTTTATCGATGTAACGTTTCCTCGAATTGAACAGTGATTAAGTATTGCAATAATGTAAGAGTGGAAAAGTTGTTAGTCAAAAACTGTAAAATGAATATTTTTCTATCGATTTTATAGAGAAATATAATTCTTATCGAGTATTCGACGACGAAAGATTTTCAGTGCTCACTCTTCACAGGCGGGCTTCGAATAGTGAAAGAGAATTTATTCCAAAGATATTCCCATTTAATGTTCGATATTTCGTTAACATAGTCATAGTTTCTCAGAAATTATTAGAATAATACAAAATTATTTGTCGAGTGAAAAATAAAATAACAGCCGAAAAAGACAGAATTAAAGAATGCAAACAGAATGCATAAAGTTGGGTTTTGAGAGAAATTCAAATGCCTGGTGAGTATAGCTTGATGGACTGGATGAACCAAGAAGGAGTAGGAATCTTTAAAAACACCCTGTAGAATATCGTTCTTCCTAGCTCGAGAATAACCACAAAAACTTATGAAATCTTTATGTAAACGTCCAATGAAATGGCGATTCCATTCTCATCAAATTGACCTTTGAATTTAAATGCGACTTGATCGAATTACCAGGAAGAAACGACATATAATTCGCAGTTAATATCGCACATACGACATCGATCGAAAATCGAAACGGGATTCATGTTACTAGAATATTTCTGGGACAGCAAACCGTCCTTAATTAAGTTAAATATAACGTTCTACTTGTGCAATAGTCTTTACGAAAACTAATTTTATGTGCTCCGAAATAAACAGGAATCAGTTGAAAAAATCAACTCAAAGTGAAACTGGAATAAAATAGCACAGACGGGCATTATGGGAGTTTGGAATTAATTAATTGTAACTTGTCTATATTCATCTCAAAAACGATATATGCATATAGCGTAAAAGTATCTAATTAAAACCTTCGGGATCTGCCGAGGAACAATAAATTTCGACCCCTATTTGAAATGTTTAGTTTAGGAACTTCACGAAAAACATTCTCGACCTAAACTTTTCGTAGAACTCAATAATGAATGCCATTCGAACATTTAGAAATAAATATCTTTATATTCGCCCAGTCATTTTCTTATGAAATTTGAACAGTAAATATCCATACAATGTCTGCGACATTTTCTGTTCAGGAAACAGAAAGACATATGTCCCCGATTAATGCTAAGCCAAACGTTCCCAAGTTCACGGCTTGCCTGGCCTCATTTCTTTTGAAAACAGAATTCCAGAAGAGTAACACAAATTATATTAAGGCGTGATATATAACCCCACTAA
Organism: Aphidecta obliterata; assembly: GCA_963966015.1. Lineage (NCBI taxonomy): Eukaryota > Metazoa > Arthropoda > Insecta > Coleoptera > Coccinellidae > Aphidecta > Aphidecta obliterata. The sequence goes on along the minus strand of OZ014433.1, from coordinate 11,966,120 downwards.
AGATTCTAATTAAAATGTCTTTTATCAACAAGCCTTCATGAAAGTAACATAAAACTTTAGCAAAAAAAGGAATAAATAATGCAATAGTAAATTACCATATCGAAAAATAGCATACTCTACATGATCAGACTACACAAGAAACGCACTTTTTATGACGATTGCAGAATTTTTTTCCTAAAACTGTTGATACTTCAGAAATACAGCATACCAAAAAAATCTCCACATTCGTCCTACTCTCTATGTATTCACCCTACTGTATATCTACGAAGTAAAACCGTTCAGATGAAAATAGGATTTCCCTTTACTCCAATCACGTGACTCACAGAGGAAGTTACTTTCCATATCAGTGAATAATTAACGATATGCTTCCTTCCCAAAATGAGAATCTCCATAAAAATTCGGAATCAAATAAACCTACATACCAATATAACATTTATTCCACTGCACATAAAACTGACTCGAACATACAAATAATGCAGTGAGTTTTCTTCCTACAGACATTCGTTAATGCCGAATTTTTGCTTTCAATCTGCGTTCGGTAACGATCTCCGGTGTTTAATGGGAAATATCAACCGTACCGTTCGTTCTACAATCTCGGCTATAAAACTATCGAAATGTCAATAAAACCATTATAATGTACGGCTTTCTACACGAGCCACATCGGAATAATTTCCTATCAAATTTGAAGTATACTTTATGCATACATCTCTATAAGACATGCTTGGCTAAATTCGAGGAGGAAGAGGCTAATTGAACAAATAACAGTTAGAATTATGTCTGATGCTTACTGGACAGAGAGCAACATTGGGCAGAAAATGTTCAACCCATGCATAAAAAACGAAATTTCGAACACATCTCCATGTTGTGAACGGCAGTAAGGCTAGTTTTAATGTATCAAAGTTGGAATAACTATATTGGGCATCGCTGTAAAACTCGATTCTCTAACGCTGTCGGCGATAGGTCAGAACTTGTTACGTCACATCTCGGCGCAACAACTGCAACATTTTTTCAGGGATTTATTTGGAAAAAACTTCTTAAGCAAAAAACGCTTCAAAATATAGTGTTTCCAACTGAACGAAACGCAAATTTTAAAAATATTTTTTGATGAACAAAATTTAGGTGTAAACTTGCTTAAAAATGTTTGTCTATTTTATTATCATTTCTTATTAGAGACAAGACAATGCATAGAAAATTTCATTGGTTTCTGGGTGTTCGGATTTTTGTTAAAAATCGGTTTATACTCAGAAAATGAGTAAGTATAAAAAGAATATATTCAGGCAGAGATATAGAAAACGATGTGACGTGGAAATAATGATTGTTTGTGTAAAATTTGCATTCTGGAGAAAGTAAGCTTCAGGAACTACTCTGAAGGTTGAAAAAATCTCTTTACTGAATGAAATTTTATCGTAGAAAAATAATTCAAGCAATAATAACCCTACTCTAATTTACAACAAACTTCAATCTCAAAATGCGATCTTAAAGCCGAAAAGAATTTTAATTTCGCGAAGCCTAATTGAATTACGTATAAAAACACTAAGGCCTTGGGAACATTTGTTACATTCGCGTAGAAAAGAGAACAATTACCGGAAAAGGAAAACGACCAAATTAAGCATAGGGTCCACTTGTTGGAACTGCGCAAGATTTAATACAACTAAAGCAAATTCATTTCTCCCTATTTCCATTTAATTGAGAGTGCGTTTTGATGTTATCTGAACTTCTTCGAATTGAAGCCGTGAAATTCATTAGCTGATGGTTCTTCACTCTATTTGAGTGCTGTTTTTCGTTTCCACATTAACTTTTTTTTTCACATCGATAAATACACGGATCAATCGATATTCTGATTTTAACGATCTTTCCAACTAATTTATTACTGAATAAATAGATCAAATAAGAAAAATATAATGATAAGAATAGGCGAGTTCCTCAGTTATGATATTGATAAAAAATTATCCAATATATAGCCAAAAAATTAAATTCAAGTATAATGAAACTTCCATTATCATCAGTAATTTGATTAACCCACCTTTCCTCTAGTATATCGTAGGACACAAATGTGACACCCAATGTTGGGGGAAAAAGAGGCGACAATGATATAATGTTCTGTGGTTTTCCATTTTTGTAAAACTTGCCATTGGAAATAATATAGGATATTAGAAACCTTTATTATTTTGGAAATGTATATTTAAAGATTTACCGAAATCTTCTAAACTCCAATGGAACATAACGAGATGAGAAACAACTTCAGGTTACTGGTTATGTTCCATTTTATTGTATTGGCATCTGTGAATATCTGACATTGTTAGTGCCTGTCATTCACTATGTCAATTTATTGAAAAATTTTCATCGGAATTTTTTCTTGTTCTGTTCAATAATATAATTGATAATACTATTGATATTTCCGTTTTTACCTTATCTCAGAAAGAATACGACTAAATATTCTGAAAAAATATGGATGTCATAATACTTCCTAAAATTTTTTCAATAGTGTCTAGGGGGTGATTGTTAAAATATTCCTAATTATTTTATGAAGGAATTCTCTGAAAATCCAATAATTCCCAATATATTTATTTTCCCGTAGTTGGAAATACCTAATATTGTTGATTGAAAATTACTTAAAAAGTATATATTCAAACCTAAATTGAATTCGAATTATTTGGTTCTTATAACTTATAACACCCAATTCTCAACCATCTGGCCGTGATAATATCAGTGAAACTGGATTATTCAAATAAAGAGAAACCAAAGACATTACTGTCATCGTTACTTTCCAATTTTGAACAAACATCAATGTTTTCAGGGAACAACATAGAAATCAATATATTACAATTAAATTGACCAAAGAAGGATCATTTTGGCATGCAAACAAATCAACGAAGCATATTTAAGCAGTCTCCTTGAAAAATATGCAGCACCAAAATCCAACTTGTTCAAATGATATGAAAGAGGAAATACAGAAAAGAGGACAATTTTTCTAGGCAATAATAAATACTGTCATACCAGTTGTTCTAGCCTTGTGTGATGGTAAAACGAATATTTCATATTAAAAGTGAAACCACTAAAGAAAACACTTTGCATAACACCAATAACCTCATTTAAACAAGTAGAACAAGTCAACTACCAACATTCAAAAAGTAATGAAAATGCTTACTTCATTTCTCCATCCCTTTAAAGTAACAAATTTCTGCTCAGTACGTAGTTTCCTCAAAACTTCATCCACTTTGATTGTTCTTTCTTCATAATTTCTGAAAGCTGGATTGAGCTCCACATAACCTGATGTTACAATGAATACCTATGGAATAACCTTCACTTAGCATATTTATTAGGAAGCATCATTGGAGAGAAAAGTACCTCAGGAAAGTTCAGTAACTGCTGCAAAACATCAGGGCGTATTAAACCAACTTGAATCCCTTCGACAATGAATGGCTTGCAATCTCGCGTTGCTAATCCTAAAAACACAACAATTTTTGCAATAGCTTTTCCACAACTGACAAGATTAGGGTGGGTGACTTTCAGATCAATAAGGCCACAAACAACAACAATCACGATTTTGAGGTTCTCATCGAACAAAAGGAAATTACTACGACGCTTTCAATTTTAGAAAGTGAAATTATGCACCTGTTAAGTAAAAACAATTAAATTTTTGTGCCAGCAATAACAATTTGGACATATTTGATACACTCGTCTGACGAGTCCGATGACACTGACACTGACATTTTCAGATTGCGGCAATTGCGCCGTCGCCAAATTATTTAATCCCAATTGCGTTCCTGCGCGAAAAAACAATTGAGGAACTAATCTTGTATTTTCTATGTCAAACCGTTGTTCTGTTATCTAAATGGAGTTTCCAATAAACTTTGGCCGAAAAATGAGTTCATTCCTAGTACTGGTGACTCCAACCAATTTAGTCCTATTTTCGCATAAGACAAAGATGCATAGAATATACTCATTACGAAGATGCATAGATAGAATGCGCAAAGCAATACTTGGAAAAACATGTTTCAAAACTGTACATTTCTGATAACATGAAATTGTTCTACATCTTTCGAGAAACAATAAACATAAAATTATTTATTTCTATTCAATCAAAGCTGAGATCATTATCATTGTTGACACACATGTCACATGAGGGTAACAATTAACTCTATGCTGTCCGTCAATTCGTGTTCTGTTGACGTGTAAATTTGCAGTTTAAAATATTTATTCTCATTTCTTCTTGTTAATCAAAAATGGGTTCCTTTAAAAGGGATAAAAAGGAAGAGGAAGATGGTATTATTCATAAACAATAACAGAATTATCTCGTATTATGAATGATTAAATTTCTAGGTAGCGGAAACCCGTTCCAAAATGTTGAAAAAACAACAGTTTTACAAGAAGCAAGAGCTTTCAATGATACAACCCTAAATCATCGAAAATGTACTCATATCCTCACAAAATTGCTCTATTTATTGAATCAGGTCAGAGGTCTTTCTAAAAAAATACATTCTTAATTGATATTCACTTGGTTAATTTCTTCAAGATTATCTTTGAAATAGAGCATATATCGTATAATTTATAACTTTCAGGGGGAACAACTTGGTACGAAGGAAGCTACTGATGTTTTTTTTGCAATGACAAAACTTTTTCAGTCTAAAGATGTCATTCTTAGACGCTTAGTTTATTTAGGCATAAAAGAGCTTAGCTCAATTGCTGATGATGTAATTATTGTAACTTCGAGTTTAACAAAAGACATGACAGGCAAGGAAGATCTGTATAGGGCTGCAGCCATAAGAGCTCTCTGCAGTATAACTGATGGTGCAATGCTTCAAGCCATTGAAAGATATATGAAACAAGCTATTGTTGATAGAAACTCGGCAGTGAGTTCTGCCGCCCTAGTTAGTTCTTTGCATTTAACGAAATTGGCTCCGGAAGTTGTGAAAAGATGGGTAAACGAAGCACAGGAAGCTGTTAATAGTGATAAGTAGGTTTTATACGGTTCATTCTCAGAAAAGAATTATTCAAATGACGGAATTTTCAGTATTATGGTTCAGTATCATGCTCTTGGACTGTTGTATCATATAAGAAAGTCAGACCGTTTAGCTGTCACTAAATTAGTTGCAAAACTAACTCGTTTGAGTTTGAAATCGCCCTATGCCGTTTGTATGTTGGTGAGTAATTGAGACAATTGAAAGGGGGATAATTTAGTATTCACGTAATTTCTAGATTCGTATTACTGCAAAATTGATAGAAGAAGAAGATTCCGGTAGTGAGTCTCCTCTGTTTGAGTTTCTAGAGAGCTGTTTGAGGCATAAGTCAGAGATGGTGGTGTACGAAGCAGCTCACGCCATCGTCAATTTGAAACGTACCACAAGCAGAGAACTAGCTCCCGCTATTACTGTGCTCCAAATCAATTGTGGTTCGCCCAAACCTACAGTTCGATTTGCAGCCGTGCGTACATTGAATCAAGTAGCTATTTCTCATCCGGCTGCAGTGACTGCTTGCAATATGGACTTAGAAAATCTGATCACCGATTCAAACAGGTCTATCGCTACACTCGCAATTACCACTCTTCTCAAAACAGGTGGGTTCTTAATTCAGAAATTCATGTATTATTATGTATTATGAATCTAATTTCAGGAGCTGAATCATCTGTTGAAAGACTCATGAAACAAATAGCTACCTTTGTATCAGAAATAAGTGATGAATTCAAAGTGGTAGTTGTACAAGCTATAAGAGCATTAGCATTGAAATACCCGAGAAAACATAGCTCTTTGATGAATTTCTTGTCTGCCATGCTGAGAGATGAGGGAGGCCTCGAATATAAGGCATCAATTGCCGATACTATAATCACGATCATTGAAGACAATCCGGAAGCTAAAGAAACGGGACTGGCTCATCTTTGTGAGTTTATCGAAGATTGTGAGCATACTTCACTAGCCGTAAGGATTCTGCACTTGTTAGGGAAGGAAGGCCCTAAAACCAAACAACCTTCAAGGTGAATAAAAGTTCTGAAATTCTTCCAATCATTTCTAAAATACAGGGTGTTTCCAAATTAGACGTGAACCTTGGAGGACGTGATAGTATCATTTATTTGCTGTCGTTTGAGCCATTTTTATTGATAACCGAAAATCAACAGTTTCCAAGGAATTTGAGTTCTTGTGTTTTTAAAAATGTGGATTTCCCCCCTTTATGCACATAGTCCATAATTTTGGACATATTCCAGAATTATGCACTTTTTTCATCATTATGGACATGGTCCATAATTTTGGATATATGTATTCCATAATTAGGAACTTTTTTCTTTCATAATTATGGACTTTTTTCATAATTAGATTTCATAATTTTAGATATATGTATCCCAGAATTATGGAGTTTTTCCATAATTATGGCCAACTGTCCATATTTGTTCTCAGAAATTCTTCATAATTTCTCCGTTTAAGTTATAATAAGGTAGATAGTAAGGACCTATCAAAAGATTAGCTATTGCTCCCATCAAAACATTAATGCTAAATCACTATTTTTTATGCCGGACATTCAAAAGGTTGTTTATAAAAAAATCTGCTGAAACAAAACTGGTGATTGCATTCTAACTTAAACTTTTTAAGGGAATGAAGAAGGAATTTGGCATGATTTTAAAATAATTTTTTCATACATAAATTGTAGAATTCGAAAGTTGCAGGCAAATTGATATTAGAAATTGGTTCTTATTTTCTTCATATACCTACGAACTTTAAAATCATACTTATTCTTTTTCAACATCTAACACAGGATAGTTTCGCTTTTTTCATACATTTCATATCCTTTTCTGATGAAAATAATTCAAAATTGTAATCAAATCTGGTCAAAGTAGAAAAAATTGACGAAAAATTAAGTAAGGTGAGAATTTTTCAAAAACACAAGAACTCAAATATCTCAGAAACTGTTGATTTTCGGTTATCAATAAATATGGCTCAAACGGCAGCAAATGAGTCATACTAACACGTCCTTCAAGGTTCACATCTAATTTGGAAACACCCTGTATATTTCAAAAACTCACTATCCACAAAAGTTGTTCAAAGTGTTTGATGTGAGCACCTTATCCCATATTCCTTTCAATTCATTCACTTTACCCATTTTTTTATACTTTTTCATACTTAAGTAACAAAGATACTTCCATATTTATGCAATTAGTTATTCGATTTCACCAATTAAAATTGAATTATTTTTTCCTCAGATATATTCGTTTCATCTATAATCGAGTAATTTTGGAAAACCCAACCGTAAGAGCCGCTGCAGTATCAGCCATGGCGCAATTTGGTGCGACTTGTCCCGATTTGTTGGAAAATATACAAGTTTTATTAGCCCGCTGTCAGATGGACTCCGACGATGAAGTTAGAGATAGAGCTACCTACTACAGTCAAATTTTAAAGCAACAGGATAAGGGCCTTTATAATAATTATGTACTGAATACTCTTCAGGTAAATTTGATCTGAACTGCACGTTTAAATTAATACAATTGATTATTCCATAATTATATTCTCAGGTTTCCGTTCCATCTCTAGAAAGATGTCTTAAGGAGTACATTCAAGGAAATACCCTGGAAGGTTTCGACATGAAAACGGTACCGATTGCGTCTATTCCAGCTCACGAAGAAAAAGAAACTAAACAAAAAACAGACGGTATGCTTCACACTACGGGGCCCATCAAACCAGCACCTGTGTCCCGGGAAGAGAACTACACGGAAAAATTATCAGCCATACCAGGAATTCAGGCAATTGGTCCACTTTTCAAAAGTTCAGAAGTGGTTGAACTAACAGAATCAGAGACAGAGTATTACGTCAGATGTATCAAACATTGCTTCACCAATCATATGGTATTGCAGTTTGATTGTCTGAATACACTGAGCGATCAGCTTTTAGAGAATGTGAAGGTGCAGCTGGATTCTAGTGAAGGATATGATATCGTTGGGGAAATACCCTGCCCTAGGTTGCCTTATAATGAAACTGGAACATGTTATGTTGTCCTCAAGTTCCCGGAAAATGATTTGCCAAACTCCATTGGAACATTTGGAGCTGTTCTGAAATTCATTGTTAAAGATTGTGATCCGACTACTGGTTTACCAGACACTGATGAAGGTAATTTTTTTGATTTTTGTTTGTGGAAGAAGTAAAATTCAAAAGCCCTTGTTACCTCAGAGACCTGATTATGTAAGATAAATCTTTGGCTTAGACACATAAATGAACGCTAGATTATTCAGTTTGAAAAATTTTTTTTTCATTTGTAATTTTTCCTTATTTGGCTTAATTTGAACAATATAACCGTTTGAAGGTGAATATTTGAGCAAGTGCGGAACAATTTCTCCCTCTTTTTTTCATTGATTTACTTCTATATTATTGTTAGTTTTTCTTATTGAGAATACTTAACCTATTGCAATGTTATCAATGCCACGATCATGGAGAACTGCTATCAATCCTTTTATGCTTTAGGTTATGATGATGAATACATGTTAGAAGATCTTGAAATTACCCTGGGTGATCAAATACAGAGGGTGAACAAAGTTAATTGGAACACAGCTTGGGAAGAAGCCGATCAAAGCTTTGTTGAAATGGAAGATACTTATTCTCTCAGTTCGATGAATACTTTAGATGAAGCAGTGAAGAATATTGTACAGTTTCTTGGTTTACAACCAGCGGAAAGAACCGATAAAGTGCCAGAAGGAAAGACTACTCATACTCTACTTTTGGCAGGTACTAGCGTAATTAATTTATATATATATCTCTCGAAAAGAATTCGATATGTTTGATTGATGATATGATTTTCAATCACCTCAAATGACCTAATTTGTATGAAACTTGGTAATAATTAGTTTATTTCAATATTTTTGGTACGAATGTTTAAATGAGTGGGATAAGGAAACAATCAAAATTTGAGAAGAATAAGAGCCTGACAAAACTGAATAGAATAATCTTATTCAAAATATTCAAATTCCAAGACTTATTCAAGATAGTTGTTCTCGAATTCTAATCATTCAATATTTTTTCAAGGGGTCTTCCGAGGAGGTTTTGATATACTTGTAAAGGCTAAACTAGCTTTGGCTGATGGTGTGAACATGCAATTGAAGGTGAAGTCCACACGAGAAGAAGTAGCAGACCTTATAATTTCAGCTGTTGGTTAATTATGATTTACTATTCTTTTTAGTATTAAGATGATAATGAAAATTTTATTATAAATATTCTATGTTCAACTGTATATCCAAATATAAAGTGATAACAATTTCTGTTTTACTTGAATGAAATGACCGACCATGGGAGCCCCACCATATAAGCTTATTGATTTAATTAAATGCCCATTTACACTTTTGGTGTATCTTCTAAAAGATATTATGAAACTTATATTCTGTAATGTGACATTATTATAAAACAAGACATGTAAAAATCAGATTTCATTGTAATAAAGTTCTATTTAGTTCTGGATATACTATTCATCAAGATCAAAAGAAAATAAATTTTAATAACAGTGATTTATTCTAGGTAAACTGTTGATCTTGTACCTTGGCTATTTCATCTTTGAACTGAGATATGATTTCTCTAGCAAGTTTCAATCTATTTTTGAAAGCAGCGATTTCTAATTTCACTTTCTGCTTCGCCTCTACTATGGTTTTTTGAGTTTTTTCTTTTTTTTCCTCAACTGAAAAAAGTAAGAATCATCAAATAATTTTTCAATCAAAAAAGCCACACCTACAATTCGTGTTATGCTCCCATCGTCCAAGTGTAAGTTGTTTTGTGTTTGTCAGTAAATGATGCATCAGCTGAGTAGGATCTTGAAATACTATTTCATCATAACTTTCGGATACCAACCCTTTTCCTAATTCCAATCCTATGTCACTTGTTCCACCTGAATGAAATAATTTCAGTATATGATACATGGTGACCTAAAAGTTCATATTCAGTATGTTAAAATCTGAAAATTTATTGTATATTTTACTGGTCTTTCATTTGGATCATGAAAATGAATTTTGATAACGATTTCAAATTCCCCCCAACCAGTTTCGCTAATTTCATAAGGTGGTTTCACTACAATTCTGTTTGGATTCAAATAGCTCTCATGTAGTTTGAAGTGAACTTTTTTAATATAAGTTGACATATCCTCATTGTTGTATGGTTTCACATAAACGGTCCATTGATGTGTATGGCCATCTTCTTCTCGTTTTTTACCAAAATACCTAGCTACATTGCCATAGACTATGGGCTTCACAATGCATACTCCCTGTAAATAGTTTATCCCTTAAATATATCTTTGTTGTGCATTGAGCACAGAAAACCGATAAAAGCATACCTTTATTCTACCTCCTGAATCTGGTCCGAAATCAGTTGGTAAACTCATTTCGATATCTAAGATCTGCAGTAAAATCAAAGAATGAATTCCTGATCTTGGTTGAATATCAACGACGGATGCTCTTGGTAGAAACAATGAATGAATGAAATTTGTTTGAATATCAACCACCCATATAAACAAAAACAACTTTATTTGTTTTCACAATTATAACCTAATTTATTTACGTAGAATGTAGAATTTTCCTACCTACCGTCTTAAATGTCAAACTCAACCAGAAGACGTGATGAATATGAACTACTATGATAGGTGGTAGATCAACCTCCTGCCTGAGGCCATTGACTCCAGTCAGAATAGGGAAAAATCACGTGTCACGTACCGCTAGAGGGCGCTGAAAATCACAAGATGTCGGGCCGAGTGATGGTCAAAATTATTCTGTCTTTCATAACAAGTATAACAAATATTTTTTATAATATTGCGGAATTAATAATAATGCCTGTGAAAGTCGAGATAACCACTTCGGACATTTTTGATTATGTGGGTGAACGTCAATTTGATAAGAAATGACCACTATATAGTATATAATAGAAAATTATTTAACTTACGATAAGAAAATCATCTTTCAGGAAGTGCTTGCTGCAAAGTAATAACTTCTTTGAGATTCGTTTCCCACACTTTAAGATTGTCTGCCATTTTTAACTGACTTGGGATTCAACGAGAATTTATGCAAAGAAATTTCAGAAGAACTATATGATGAGCATTGAGGAACAGAGCACATTTTTCGTTTTCTTATTCCAACATTGCCTCTTACAAACCACTGCATTTTCAGTTTATTTGAAACAATTGTCCATAAATTATCATCAAAATATATCACTTTTGATACATAAATGACTCAAAATCATACAAATATTTCACACTTTTCCCATATTATAAACACATACACGTTAGTTTAGTGTTCATCACTCGGGTAGTTCAAACGATTAGAAGAAGATGTCGCCCACTCCGTGCTTTTTCCCTATTCTGAATCATACTGGAGGAACATTTCCACTGAGGATGGGAAATCATAGTGGAAGAATATTTCCACTGTGGATAGGAAACCATAGTGGAAGAAGATTTCCACTGTGGTAGGACTTGAATTTTATATCTGGGTTGCCAGGTCTAGGGATTTATCCCGAATCTAGGGATTTTTCGATGCACAAATGGAAAAAAGGGATTTTGTTCCAAAATCTAGGGATAAATTTGGACTTTTTCCGATTCGAAAAATATACTCTGTCTTAATAAATGTCACATAATATAGTATTATGATATTACAACTTCCATCACACTATTGAGTATTGGATAAATTTCCAAAATTTTTTTCATCGTATCTTCTCAAAAATCACCACGAAGATGTATTCGACAATGCTGAAACCGAATATGCAATCAAAGTATTTTTAAAAATCTCATTCGCGAGTTATTGCCAAAAATATCCTCAAAAATGTCACTTTTTTACCTGAGTGTACACCAAATTTTGATGAAAAATACGACAAAATATCCGGAGATAATGAATTTTGAAGCAGAATGACCTAGTGTTCGAGGGTATTGGTGATCCTTGATCCAATTGGTCCAATGTTAAAAGTGGATTTGAAGAGATTAATTTTCAAGTTTCCAAATTCGATACCACTAGCGCCATCTAAACATGAATGCAAAAAGTAACGTATCGACTGCACAGAAATCTTTCATTTTTTCAGGGAATGTTAAGACAATTGAGTATAGATGGCGCTTATGGTACTTATGATACAGAAATCTTCCATTGTTTTAGGGAATGTTCAGACAGATGAGTATAGATGGCGCTTATGGTATTTAATTCGAAAACTAAAACAGACCAAGTTCCTTTCTATTATTCACATAAATTTGTTATTCAATTGACTTATATCGTTCACCAACATATTGTTGTTATTATAAGCTTGAAACTGATGTCTGATTCATAATCTACGATCACAAATTAGCCTAGAAACATATTAGTTTTAACGAGAAATCTTCAAAGGTCTCCTTGGATAAATTCTCATGGTTTTTTTCAACGTATCTCCTCAAAAATCACCGACAAAGAGGTATTCGACAACTTTGAAACCTACTATGCAACCAGAAAATCTAATTCACTAATAAACACAACTTCCATCTGAAGAGAATACTTTTTCACTTGAGTGTACTCAAAATCTTGGTAAAAAGGCGAAAAAAATCTGAGCACTGAACTGATGTAAGATTTGTCATCTACATCCCTTAATCATCTAGAGAACATGCAGGATATGTAATATTTCCAATTTTCATTTTTTGACTTCAAAGGGGAAATTTCCAAAATTGTTTTCATCGTCTCAAAAATCACCACGGAGATGTATTCGACAATGCTGAAACCGAATATGCAATCAGTGTATTTTTAAAAAATCTCATTCGCGAGTTATTACCAAAAATATCCTAAAAAATGTGACTTTTTTACCTGAGTGTACACCAAATTCTGATGAAAAATACGACAAAATGTCCGGAGATCATGCATTTTGGAGCAGAATGAACTAGAGTTCGAGGGTTTTGGTGATCCTTGAACCATTTGGTCCAATGTTAAAAGTGGATTTGAAGAGATTACTTTTCAAGTTTCCAAATTCGATACCACTAGCGCCATCTAAGCATAAAGGCAAAAGTAACGTATCGACTGCAAAGAAACCTTTTATAGTTGTAGGGAATGTTCAGACAAATGAGTATAGATGGCGCTTATGGTATTTAATTCGAAAACTAAAACAGACCAAGTTCTTTTCTATTATTCACATGAATATGTAATTCAATTGACTTATATCCTTCACAGTGAAAAAAAAGATTTTATTTCAACTGATATAAGCTAGTTCAGTTTTATATATATATTCGTGAAAATAAAATATGTTCTCTATAAAGATTATGTTTTATTTTGGTTGCAGATTACCAGGGGGAATTGCACGCAAGTTTACCAAGCTATTATTGGCGATTCCAAAATTAATCATACTTTTTTAGTTAGTTCGGTGTTTAACCGCCAGAAGATTTTTAAATGTTATTTCTAGGGATTTTCAGAATATAATCTGGGGATAATACAAAATTTGAGCTGGCAACACTGTTTTATATTTTATAGGTTAATAAAGTCATCCCGCCAAAACGTGGTTTTCGTTCTGTTTGATTAGATAGTTTTCAAAATTTAACAATGGACAATGAGCTGGTTGAAATCATTGCTTTTTTGTTATCAATTATAGCATTATTTTCCATTTTTACATTATTAGCTGTGAAACTCTATTTTAAAATAAGGTAAGAATGAGCATCCTGTCCATGTCCAAACACAATCAATGAAAGTTTATGTTTGGATATCCATAGACTAAAATAAAGTTTAAGGGTAAAGTAGGCGACACGAAATCGTGTATGTTCAATTTAAATGTGAAATATATTCATCTGTCTCTTCGCTATTACCATACTGTCACTACTTGCTATAAATGGTTTACTCGGTGTGGTGTTCAAATGATATATTCATAGCGTTCTAATTGATATTCTTTTTTTGTGAAGTATTATTATGAGCCTATTCATTGTCATAACCACAGACTTCTAGTGTCTATGCAGTTAACATATTTACTTGTATTGTCTTAGTGTCACAACAATACTATGTTATTTGTTGAACACAAACATGTTATGAACTTTGTTAATGGCATTGTCAATACAAATATTCTTCAATCGTGATGACCATTCAATGAAATTAATCGATTAAAACTATTTTACAGGAGATGTTTTCCAATATCTGTCAATTGTTGGTTCTGCAATACATGGAGCAGAGTGCCTTATGACAATCAGAATTGTTTCGACTGTCCCAGTTGTTTGCAATACAATGGATTCACAGAGGATGGTAGTTACAATAAAGTAATCGAAGCTCAACATAGCTGGAGTAAAACTCCACCAACAAAGACAAGCAAACCTGCAAATGGGTTCTGCAATTCTTGCAATCATAATCAGCAGCTAAAAATAACCCAACTAGCAAAGTTTACTCCTTTAGTTGAAGATAATTATGATGAAGAAATAGAACATTTCAAGTATGTTTTGGTTGTTCCCAATTTTGTGAAATACAATTTTTACTCATTTCAGAAACCAGCTGGAAAAGGCTTATGAGTTATGTAAGCATTGCAGCAGGATTTTAAGAACTACATTATTGAGAGAAAAGGCTACTTTTTTTGGAAACCATGTTTACAACATTCAGAAAAGGGGGAAAAATATTTACCAGAGGCTTTTGAAGGATTCAGCTGTGGATAATTCAAGTTCGCCAATACTTAAAATATTAAGAAACATTCAAGGTCTCTTGGCCATTCTTGTTATTTTCAAAATAACAACAGAGATTCTGAATAAGGAACAACTAAAATGGTTGCCTCTGTGTTTAGCACCCTATCTTGAGTTATATCAAGACATATCGTCTAGTTTTTCATCATTGTTCCATGGCCAATTATCTGCATTGAATATTTCCTCGGTAGATATTGAACTGGACAACTTGAGAGTTTTCAGTACCTTCGGTTTCTTCATGCAGCTACCCCTATTTTTGATGGAACCAACTTTAATGTGTATTAAAGTGAATCAATTTTTATGCTGGAGCTTTTTAGCTCTTGTATCTTGGACCAGGACTCAGGAAATGCTTATGAATTTATTTCAAGTAAGTATGTAAATAGTTTCTTTGATCCTTCTGTTTTGAGACATTTTCAAGAAATATAATTAAGAAGTAATATAAAAAAACATTTTTTATGTTTAGCGACGCTGAAATGAAGAAACCTAATTAATTCTTTTCAGATTATTTGTGCCTGCCTTATATTTTATAATTCCTTTTACGAATACAAAACAAGTCTTAACAATACTAAAATGATGAAAAAACTGCCACGAAGCTGTAACAACAGTTGTGATAGCGATGACTATTCAGAAGATGAAGAAGATTACTTGTCTCACTGCAACGACTCGGAGTTCCAGAAGACAAAGACTGAAAATATCACTGCCAACAACTTATACAGTAGTATGTCGAAAAAAATTGGAAATCATAATGATTTTGGTCTAAGCTCTGACATTAGATCGAACCTCCATGATTTACACCTGAGTAAGTGTTCCATTAACATGAATAAAGCTGATCCGTTATTCTTCAGTAGATCATCTTCCCCGAAAGACAAACAGGGGCTCATATCCCCAGCAAAGCTTAATTACTTCGATGAAAATTCGTGGGTAGCTGGGGGATTTTGGAAAAGTGAAGATGGTACAGTTCTACCGATCAACCAAAGTACAACAAAATCTTACAGTCAGAGTTCTGGATTCTGCTCACAAACTAATGAGAAATTCAACAATGTTTTTCATAGTAACCAATTTTATTCACTGCCCGCTTCAATTGAAACTTCACTTTCTGGTGATTTTGACCGACTATCTTTAGCCTCAAAATCGCCATATGTTTCTCCTTCTTTCACTCCGCCACAGTCGAGGATGCCAACTTTTGGTTATGTATCACCGAATAATTCCTTGAGCCCCCATCGTTCTTTTGGCGACACTTGGTCTTCAAATCAAAGCGTAAATAAATTTGTATTACCATCTATGCCAATTCCTGTTTATAATCGCAAGAAACCTTTGAATTTGTTCAAATTTCCACAAGTTTCTCCGAGTTTGGAGATAAACAGGCCGAAATCTACTTATAGTAATAAAACCTTCGGGATGCCAACAAGTCCGTTGTAGGGTATCACAATTAGTCTTAAGTGTAAGTTTTTTTGGATTTATTTCGAACAATTTCAGTTTCAACATTGAAATTATGATATTGGTTTTCGTTCAACAGAGACTAACATATGTTATTAACTTATCATTTTCCATCAAAAAAAAATTTATTCAAATAAAAATATTTTTTTTATACAACAATGTATATAAGAGCGAGGTTTGAAGTACCCCATTTAGAAAACTGCTACCTAATGACATTCCTCTGAAGTTGACGTGTTGAATTAATAGAGCTTTGTTTATGCAAAAAGGCATCATAAGAATGAGATTAAAATAACATCGCATAAGGTTGTACTTTTATGTTTCATACAGAGGAATTATATAGCATAAGGAATAAGAGAATAGACAAGGAAATTTTATATTTGACGCAATGGTCAAAAAGCATATCTGGTAATCTTTAAATTTAAAGTTTATATCCGTACCTCAGAGCAAAAGGGTATTAAGTCACAAAATGTGAGTTTCCCAGGAGAGCGTAAAATACTCGCATTTTTCGTTTGATTCGCGTTGTGATCAAGGACTTGATAGTATGTTATTTTCGTTATTTTAAGTCCAATCTTCTTGAAGGTAGACCACTAAATAGAGCGCGAAATTTAAATGTAGGTGAGCGCTCGAACTTGGGACCCTGTATAGTGAATTAAATCGTTAAAAATTTAAAATTGTATCTTGCCGTAAAAGTTCCACAATAATAAATCGAGAATGGACTGGTGGAAATCTCAATTAAGAAGTGAACTGAATGGAACGTGCCGCCATAGACCGGTTTCTGGCTCATTTCTCTTTATCAGTACCGCATAACTCAGTCGACGATGAAGATCAACAGCAGAACTAATATTCCAAGCGAGAAGACGCGCCTCGATACAATGTAAAGAGTCTTGACATCTGGCGGGGAAATGTCTACAATTCTTTCCGTCAGTTCCTTCAAAAATATAGATTTCTAAGTACTTTCCTTTTTCCTTGTGTGTTTCGCAAGTACCCATTTTGAGTTTCATGCGATACCTGGGAAGTGCCAATCAGACATAACTTGCTCTTTTATAGATATATTGTGTTTCAATAATTTTTATTGAATTTTCATCATATTAATTAAAAAAATTAAAATTATTTTTTCCACTAATAGAAGGATTATTGTTATTCCCTGTTGATAGTTGCTCTTCTGCCGCATTTCTAGCATAGATGAGAAGAGAAACAGCAAATTGCTTTTTTGAAATATGTATGGTAAAATTCCAGAAATCAAATTTGTGTTTGGCAACACCTCTTCAAAAAATCCTGCATGATTTGTTGATTGTCAAGTATCGATTATTCAGGCAGCAAATACTTTTATATAGTTACTAGGTGATTCATAACTCTTGTGAAATATTTTGGATTCTGATGCAGAATAAAATTTTCGCGTTTTCGCCTTTGATTACTAGTTATGCCTATACTAGAATTCGAAATATTGCACGCGAGTTATGCATCACCCTGTATATTATAAATATTTTGACTATGTTTTTCAAGTTTGCTTGAATTTGTGACATATCATTGAGTATGATTTTATAAGCCAGTCCAACTGCATTTTTGATATTAGTCGAAATTATATAGGTTCAGGTTCGGTTTGATTCTACCGGTTGTAAACACCAGAATATTGTTTAGACTGAAAAACTCATGAGCATCTGAAAGGTTTTTTTTATGTGTGATATATGTATGAAAAGGATTTGTGAGCGACTGTCACACCTTTTGATGTTGTGTTTATTCAAATTTTAAAAAGTGTGTATTTGTCTGTTTTTGTGGGTCTCGTAATGGACAAATTTAGGATTGTTTCTTTCTTGATTCGGGATAAATTTGTGATATAAGTTAGGCAATACTTAGATTTAAGCGTTACAATGTTATATTCTGTAATCAACATATTTCTCCATTTTTTGAGTGGAAATATTTTCTACCAAAGTATATTTCTGATGCCGTTTTTATCAGAAAGCTGTTTTATCTAGTCAATAAGCATAATGTATGTTGGTTATGGAACTTTATTATTTCTCTCATTGAGAATTTCTCTCAATTACCTCTCTTTCATAAAATTATATTGAATGCTTTTTAATTTTTTAATAAAATAGAAATTTATGTATATTTCAATTCTCACATCATTTATCATTGCTAGAAATTTTATTCATTTTACAGGGTAATTAATTAATTTATTTTCAACCTGAGGCATCTTGAATTAATGAAGAATATTAATTCACCGGAATATTTCTGGAATTGTGGACAGTTTAGGTCTTCAATCAACCAAATATATATTTGCTGGAATTTATTCAGTATCAAACTAATTTTTGTTGAAAATAACAATTCTTCCACTCATGTTGAGGCACACATATTTTCTGTTCTGGGGGACATTGCCATGTGAATATATCGCATGTTTTGGGCTTGTTGAACAATTGCGGATTACTTGGAGTGCTGACAAAAAATCCAGGATTCCATCCACGTAGCCTCAAAGCTTCGAGAGTTTCCGTATTTTTACTGAGGAAACTTGAAAGAGCTCTGGAATACATAAACATTTTCAAAGTTGCGTGTTGAACGAGATTATTTGTGGGAGTCTCAAGCAAAAAAAGTCTCACGAATTTAAAAAAAAATGGCCGATTTGAGATGTTCCGAGTGAATTTATTCCACTGTATGTGGATGTGAAGTTTTCCCCTCTTCATTTAGAATCTCACCTAGGTCTTCCCCATCGTGGAAATTCATAGCACTCTTTATGTGGAGGTAGAAAAGAATCTTTATACAAACTGTTCAGAGCTTTCCTTCGATCTGCTTCTGCTTTGCACCATAATTCTCTTTTATGCTCAACTAGACCAAAATTCGTCAGATTATGCTGCAAATTTACAGAGTCATAAAAAAAACTGGTTCAAAATTATTAGCTATCATCTAGATGTACTAGGTTTCGCCCCCGAAATTCATCGTTTTTATAAGGGAAAAAAGTTCAACTTTTTTCAATGGACGAAATCTTCCGAAGATAGATATTATGGCTATCTGAAATTTTTTCTTCTCAATAATTCGAAAAATACCGATCTGCTCGGATTGAAACTTTGTTGTAAGATAACGACACGAAGGTTCATAAGCATTTTCGTGAGGATCGTTTCACTAGAAGATTCAAAATAAAATCTTCATCATAACATTGTAATCCCAGGATCTATTCCTCGTATCCTGCTGAAATATTGTGTCTACATAATATGAGGCATCCTTGAACGTTTCTTCAACAGCCATTTGTAGTTTCCGGGAATTTCCGATCAGTTTTGGTAAGTTGTGAACGTTATTCCAATGCAGTCGAAATTGGTGATAGAAAATGCAAACAATTGTAAGTTGCAGTAAGAAATAGAGGTAAGTTATGATTGTTAACGATTTCATAGCCTCATAATATGTTTTGAATTACATTTTCAGGTTTTTAGAAACAAAATTTCTACTTCCATAGAATTATTTTCTGCACGCCGGATATAGGTTCCTATCTTCCCAGACAGCACCGGATATTCCTAGAATATTTCATGAATATTCGTTTTAGGATATTGGAATATGCTATGAATATTCGTAAGGTAGATCATAGGCATATTCATAGAATATTCATAGAATGTTCCTAGAATATTCTATATGGAATATTATCAGAATATTCCATATAGAATATTCCAGGCATATTCTAAACGGTATATTCTCAAAAGGATATTCATATCATATACCTGGAATATTCCGAATATTCATAGAATGTTCCTAGAATATTCTATTTGGAATATTCTCAGAATATTCCATATAGAATATTTTAGGAATATCTAGGATATTCCTTGAATACTCTAGGCATATTCTAAACGGATTATTCTCAAAAGGATATTCATATCATATACCTCGAATAGTAGTAGATGTGCAACAAAAGTTCTGGCGTGATTTCGGCCAAATTGTCTACTAATTTCTGAGGTCCATTTTGGAGAAATTGTTCCTTTCCAGAATTTTTCTGAGTCCCATTCAAGGTTATCAATCTTCAATGAAATTTTCCAACAAGGGTGGAGGCGTGAAGGGGGGGTGGCGTGTGGGCGAGATGCCGGAGTGACGTCAAACTTTTTTATTTCCGTTGGGATTCGAACCCAGGATTCCACTTTGCTTTTATAGTCTTTATTAATCTTAAAGTATACATCTTATAATAGTTTATATCATTTGTTGTTTCATATTTCAGTAGTTCCTATACACGATTTACCTACAATAGTAATAATTTTCGGCTGGTAGCCTTTAGATTTTCAGATGTTTTTTTTTTGTTTGTTTTGAATTGGAATATTTGTGATATTTACAGGAAATAGTTTAGAAAAACCTGTTTACAATGTTTCCCAGTATCTGGGCTTAAGCAGTATTAACAATATATAAAGTGAAAATAACAATAACAATAACAATAATGATAACAGTAAATAACAATAGTAAATAGCTTCATGTTAGCTATTTTTTGTAGCTAATGTGTTTTTTATTGAATATGGGTAGATGCTCATAGGGAAGGGCGTGTTTTTCGTTAACGCTATTCGGATTTCTTCTAGTCAGGGTTATTTTGTTAACGGGATCGCTCACATATCTCGTTTTTTCATAAAAATTCGAGGAAATTCTATCTATGTGATTTTTTATTGTTTCAACACCAACTAATTCGTGCAGCTCTGTGATTCTAGTGTATCTATCCTTGTTAGTGATAAGCCTCAGCATTCTGTTTTGAAAAATTTGTAGCGGTCGTGTCGGCCATGGTTTCAAGTGACACCAGGCCGGTGCCGCATATGTTATGATTGGTCTAATTAAAGAGGTGTATATTAATTTTTTATTTTGTTGGTTCGTTCGACTATTCTTACACATTAGAGGGTACAGGATTCTGATTGCCGCGTTGGCTTTTATTAATGTTTTTTCGATGTGCCTATGAAAATTTAGCCGGCTATCTAGTTCCATTCCCAGATATTTGACCGTGTTATTGACTGTGATTGGATGATTGTTGAGATTTTGTTGTCGTTTGTTTTTCGGCTAAAAACGATCTGTTTGGTTTTCTTCTCATTCACGCTGATCTTCCAGGTTTTGTAGAATTCGGTTAATTTATCGACATTGTATTGTAGCAGTCTGTTCGCTGCTGCCGAATGGAAGGAGTGGGCGTATACTGCAGTGTCGTCTGCGAATAGCGCCATTTTAGTGTTTGGAAATCCTGGGAGATCATGTATGTAGAGATTAAAGAGTCTGGGTCCAAGGACACTTCCTTGAGGTACACCTGATTGTATATTTTTAATTGATGATAATTTATTACCTACTTTTACTGTGAATTTTCTGTTCGAGAGGTACGAGTTTGTTAGTTTGATGATAAAGTAGGGGAGTCCGAGTTTTATCATTTTGTAAGTAAGGCCTTGGATCCAGACCCTGTCGAATGCTTTCTCTATGTCTAGAAAGAGCATGGCAGTGTTCTTTTTTTTGTTGTATTCATTGATTATGTCTATTACTATTCTACATATCTGGTGCGTGGAACTATGTCTTTCTTTGAACCCAAATTGATACGGGTCGTGCAGTTCCGTTTGTTTAAGTGTTTTGGTCAGTATTTTGAGAATGATGTTTTCGGTGATTTTACTGAGCGTTGATAACAAACTGATCGGTCTGTAATTAAGTGGTGATTTTCTGTCGCTGCCACTTTTATGAATGGGAATTACTAGGCCAATTTTCCATGTATTCGGCCAATGTTGCAGATCAATTATGGCGTTGATTATGTAATTGAACTGCACGATTGCCTTTTTAGATAGGTTCTTGATCAGTCTGTTATCAATTTCATCTATTCCTGGGGCTTTGTTATTAGCTAGGTTCTTAATAATGTTTTTTATTTCTATTGGGTTGGTATGAAATTTTTTTGATTTATTAATAGTACTGCTATAACTACTTAGGTAATCTTCTACTATTTTTATAATTTTTCTATCCTCGGAACTATTTGTCGGACCTATGTCATGAATTTCTTCATATGTTTCCGCCAAGAGTTCCGTTTTTTGTTCGTCTGTTATGTAATCGATAGAGTCACTTGAGAGGGTTGGTATTTCTTGTGGTTTCTTCTTCAAGAATTTCGTAACTTTCCACAAGGAACCATTTGATGGATTTAGTTTGGAAAATTTCTCTCTCATTGTTTCATTTTTGAATTCGCTAATTTTGTCTCTTATTCGCGATGTAAGAAGTTTGCTCAGGTCGTTATCGTAAGGGTTCCGATATTTTTGCCAGCGTTTGCGTGTCCGATTTCTCAATCGTATTAGGTCCTTTATTTCTGGTGAGAGGTCGTCGTTGTATGGAAAAATTGTCTTTTGTTTAGTGGTTAGGTTCCTTGTGTAAATTATACCTTCTGTGAACTTTGTTACCTCCCTCTCAAGCTTCTCTATCGAGTCAATGTTGTTGTTTATGACGATTTTATTGTTCAGAATTCTTCGATATTCTTTCCAATCTGTGGTCGAATAATCGAAGATTTTCTTGGAATTGTTGTCTCTATAAGTACTTGTTAAAGTGAAAGTTACAGCGTTATGATCTGAGGGGAGGTCAGGTGAGGATTCGGGGGTACTTATGTTGGGTACCATTCGGGCGACTATCAGGTCAATTATTGAGGGAGTATTATTGTTAGGCGGATAATGGGTGGGTTCGGATGGGTGATGGATAAGGCAATTTTGGTTAGTTTCTAAGTATTCGGACAGGGTAAGTCCATTTGTGTTGTTTGAAGCACAACCCCAGAGTCCGTGTCTGGCATTGAAATCTCCTACAACAATGGTTTTATCGGTTTTTAGTAGTTCTTCGAGATCGCTTTCCCCGAAGTTATTGATTGGTCTGTTATATATGGAGATGAGTTTAAGACCGTTGGCTAATTGAATACCGGCATTCTCCAATGTGCAAGAAGTTTCTGGAAGTTCTTTGAACGGAATGTTTTTTCTAACAAGGATAAGGATACCCCCGTGTCTTGTGTTATCTGAACGATCCCTTCTAACAACCTGGAATTCCTTCATCTTAAATCTGTCTGTATTTATTAATCTAGTTTCGTTTATAAAAAATATATCTATTGAGTGTTCCTTGAGAAAATGTGCTATTTCATTATGTTTGGATCGAATTCCGTTGGAATTCCAGGTTGCTAGTTTTAACTGTTTTTGGGATTCAAAAACCCTGACTAGGAAGATTATCTAGGAATTCGTTGAAAAGTATGAATTTATCTCTGAAATGGGTGCATTTATCCATTTTTTGATTAAGTGCACGGATTGCTACTAAGAAATTATTTATATTAATGTGTTGGTTCAACTTATCTAATTCCTCTTTTAGTTCTAAAAACGGGCTTTGAGCTGTGTTACCCATATTCAAATTTTGTGTCGTCGTCCTGGCAGCGTCTGGTTGGGAGCTTCTAGTTTCGGTTTTTCTAGCGTTTCTTCTCTCCTCCCATATGTTTACTGCTGGTGGTGGTGCTGCAACGTATGTGAGTTTTTTCGTGGTTTTTGGCTGGTTCCAGGATTCCACGTTGCGAGACAGGAACACTAAGGATGCGGCTAATCTAGGTCTTAGGTGTGAGGGTAGAAATGTTCTATAAGAGCGATTATTTGAAGGTTATCATGATGCGGTTGAGTCCGTAATGTTTAGTTTATCACTATTTCGATTTGAATAAGAATATTGGAAGAAAAAATAATCAATGTTTTTCTCAAAATTCTAGTATCATATTTCAAAAATGCGCTGTCAAGGAATATATATATGTATAAATATATATCATGATGAAATAATTGAAATTCCATGGATATGCCAGATACGATATTACAGGAATATAATGAGCGGAATATTCCAGGGATGTCCCAGGAAGAATACACAATTTGAAATATTCTAGGAATATTCTATATTGAATATTCATTTTGGAATATTCTTAGCATATTCATCTAGGAATATGCCTGGAATATTATGTGCGGAATATTCCAGGGATGTCCCAGAAAGAATATACAAATCGAAATATTTTATGAATATTCTAGGAATATTTTATATTGAATATTCATATTGGAATATTCTTATCATATTCATCTAGGAATATGCCTGGAATATTATGTGCGGAATATTCCAGGGATGTCCCAGAAAGAATATACAAATCGAAATATTCTATGAATATTCTAGGAATATTCTATATTGAATATTCATTTTGGAATATTCTTAGCATATTCTTTTAGGAATATGCCTGGAATATTCGTACCAGAATATTCCTGGAATATGCTATATGGGATATAGATATTCTATGATATTCTAGGTATATTCCAAGAATATTCCGAATATACCCATCCCTTTTTGCATATTCAGGGAATATTCTAGGAATATCCGGTGCTGTCTGGGTTCATTACTTACAAAAGGTTCTAAGTATTCTTCCATTGGATAATACTTATCGCTGCATCCCCTGTAATACCTCTTGATTTGTACATCATCTTTGTACCACTTGGGGAAGTGATTGTAAGACAAATCTGTAGTTGAAGTAAAGTTTTCAAAAAAATTAGGATGGTCATCGCAACCAGTTTTTGGGTGAACTATTGCGTCTACACCTGCCTTCAAAAGTGAATTATATAAAAGAATTCTTTCGAGTTGCAAGACTTTGGAATTACTTGTCCTGCAGATGCAATATCGAATAAAGTATCGGCTTCAGGAACTACTTTTTTTGGAACATATTCAATGTGATATACGCTGTCGTTTTTGTCTTTCGGAAAATGGTATCCAGATCGGTCCTCGAACCAATTGCCTTGAAGTGTCCTTATAGAAAACTTGGTTTCATTTTCGGGCTGAAACCAAGAATCTTCGAGTCGGCCCAATTGGTTATGTTTTCAATTAATTACCGAGTATTTTATTCCCCGCGGAGGGGATTTATCGTCGTCCATGACCATGTTCGAATACATTTTGCGATTTGTAGCTAAATCTGATACATACACCGAAATCAGTGATTTCGAAAGAAAAAAAAATTATAACTGAAGTGTTTACATATTACTTCATGTTGACAGAAAATACTTCAACATCAATGTAAAATTGAGAGAAAAATTATAAAGGTGTCCCAAATTCGAGTGCCTACTCGTTTCTTGAGAACCGGCGGTCCTAGTTAAAATCTGAAAATTTGGATTATGATATTGTTCGACTTTATCTACTGAGCTGAAATATTCTTGAAGCCTGTACACTTTCAGTCATACAGGGAATGAACATAAATTTCTATAAATTTTTTTTTTGCATTTTTTCATCTCTTATATGAACGATTATTCAATTTTAAATATACATATTTCTATTCGTCGAAATAGTTTCCGGAATATAGAAAAACTGGGAGATATGCGTAGTTAGTATTATGTTCGTTATTCCTATTCTCAATATTTCAAGCATAAACTCTTTAGATTTTCGAAGTAGAAGAATGGCAGAAAATTGTGCATCTCCTAAATTATGGAAAACTCGTCACAGGGCGTTTTAAATATTTTGTCAAAAGTTGTGATCAGAATTATCCCGTTGGATTCTGCGAAGAAAAATAATGATACTGTTCGAAGTAGTTTATGCTCCTAAATTAAATAATTCCTGAGTTTTATTAAGGATTTTCTGAATTTATGTCGTACTTATAGACAAATTCATAAAATTTGTTTTATAACAATAATCTGTGTTTATAGAAGATGTCTCATAAATTCAGAAAATCCTTGATAACTTAGGAATTATTTAATTTAGGAGTATAAACATTTTCGAACACTATCATTTTTTTTCTTAGCAGAATCCAACGCAATCATAAAAAAATATGGTTCTTATTTAAAAAACAAAAGTCAAAAAATCTCCCTTTTTTTTCAGTTTTATTTCGATATTTTTAAAACTATATTAAAATCCAAATTTTCAGATTTCAAATAGGTCCGGTTTTCAAGAAACGTCTAGTAGGAGTGGGCACTCGAACTTGGGACACCCTGTATAGCACACTGGTTGGGATGGATGCGAGGAGTGAAAAAATCTTAAGTTGGAATCGATTAGAAGGAAAGCTGGAAATTGTTTCAATTTCCTACCGTAGATCAATAATTCGAAAAATATCGATCGAATTGAAACTTCCAAGTAAGTTGTTCATATGTAATTTCATGAGGATTATCACGTCTCATCGATTTTCTCACACACCTTTTCCTTGTATGTAGAACAATATCCATTTACAGCGTAAATTTCAAATTATGGAAAGAATTTTGAACGAAGTGAATAGGCTGTGTATCTCTTGGTAATTCAAAATTTAGCGCTCGATTATCATCCAATCAGATTAGGCCATTTGTCCGTAGGATTTGCGCCGTTGGCAGCAAGCGTGGAGAATTCCTATTGGAAGAAAATGACGTTTTATCTGTAAGTTCGGCATAAGTGATTGAAAATTTTATTTCAATTTGGCATTGGATTTCAGTAGGAAGCAACGAGAATATCGAATTTCAATTAATTAGTTGTTGTATTTAGTTTAATTGTGTAGCTTTAGTATTATTCAGCATATCGTATGTGTGGAGTCTTCAAAATGAAGAATTTTCTCTTGTTAGGAGTATGTTTACTATTTCTAATCGGTAAGTTTTATGAATGACGAGAACAGAGATTATTATTCAAATGAATTATTCAACTCCTTTTTTACAGGTTTTGTAAAAGCCGATGAAACGATCGAGACATCTGCCGGTACTGTTGATGTAGATTTGGGAGCTAGTAGAGAAGGTTCTAGAACAGGTGAGATACGTCATAGACGAATTCCTTTTCAACCCCTTATTTTCGCATAATTCATCAAATGTTCGGTTATAAATTGGTTTTTCTTCAGTCGGAAATCCAAATGCCTCTCAATCATTTCTTGTTGAGAAAGGTTAGAAAATCTTTCGTTGTACCAGCCATACCTGAAAAGTTACTTAAAATTAGGTCCATTTCAGATTATTACCAGTGAATTTAGTATTGGAATGCTTATTCGTAATAAATTAGAAAAAACTCAACTCACTTTTGATTGTCTGTTAATGGTTTCTCATATTTTTCTTTTGGTGAAGCAGTTTCTAAAGTTTTTCGTATTTCTTCAATTTTTTTTTCATCAACTGGATCATCCTGATAAGTACTGTAAAATTTTGGTGTAACAACTGGAGCTGAAATACAATATTTGATTCTTCAAGAAATTTTCTGCGGTAATTGATTCTACTTATTTTTGTTGGCAATCCAATATGTATATAAGAGTTTCCAATCAACACTTTGGGCTTGAAACATAATTTCATTGGTAAATATTTTTTTTTTGGTACATCAGAAGTTTTTGTCTTCATTGCCTCCATCTTGTGTGATCAATAAGTTATTTCAATACTTAGTTACGATCATATGTTGAATTAATTATTAGCAGATAATGGTTTGATAATATGAACGTTTTTTCACTAATGTTACTTTTCTCCAGATGATGAAATTGTTAAAAGAGAAGAAGAGGCAATCAAACTTGATGGCCTCAATGTGGCTCAGCTCAGGGAACTTAGGGAGAAATCTGAAAAGTTCACCTTCCAAACGGAGGTCAACAGGATGATGAAACTGATCATCAACTCCCTATACAGAAATAAAGAGATATTCTTGAGAGAACTTATCTCTAACGCATCCGATGCTTTGGATAAAATCCGTATGCTTTCGCTGACCGACAAGAATGTGCTGGATTCGAATCCCGAGTTGAATATAAAGATAAAAGCAGACAAAGAATCTCAGATGCTGCACATCACCGATACTGGAATCGGTATGACGAAGCAAGATTTGATCAACAACCTGGGTACCATAGCCAAGTCTGGAACAGCTGAATTTTTGAGCAAAATGCAGGATCCCAACGCCGGTCAAGAAATGAACGATATGATCGGACAGTTTGGTGTCGGATTCTACTCTGCGTTCTTGGTGGCTGATAAAGTAATTGTAACTACTAAACATAACGATGATAAACAATACATTTGGGAATCTGACTCTAGCAGCTTCAGCATTGTGGAAGATCCCCGTGGAGATTCCTTGAAGAGAGGTGAGATTTTTATTTTTTCATTATTACTATCTTTATATACAGGGTGTCCCATGTTCGAGTGCCTACTAGACGTTTCTTGAGAACCAGACATAGGTATTTGAAATCTGAAAAGTTGGATTATGATATTGTTCGACTTTACCAATCTAAAATATTCTTGAAGCCTGAACACTTTAGTTATACAGGGAGTGGAAACATTTCTCGAAAAATTTTTCTTTGCATTTTCTCATTCCTTAGATGATTTCCATTCGAATCGTTGCATTCGTCAAATAGTTTTCGGAAAAAAAGGGAGATATGTGTAATAAGTATTATGTTTGTTATTCCTTTTCTCAATATTTCAAGCATACGTTTTCAGATTTTCGAAGTAGAAGAATGGGGGAAAATTCCTAAATTTTGGAAAACTCGTTACAGGGTGTTACAAATATTTTGTCAAAAATTGTGATCAGAATTTTCCCATAACTTTTGTTATTAAGGATTATCTGAATTTAGATGATAGAAGATAAATTATCCCAATAATCCACAAGTGACAGATCTCTTTTCTGAATTTATTTATTTTGCAAAAACGCAGAATACGTTCTAGATTTTGAATGAATGAAACAACAGTTCAGATCAGATTTTCTATATGATGGCCATTTTTTTGTTCTACACCATGTAGAAGCCTGAAAACACTACGGTTTGTTGCTCGTCTGATTTCTTTCCGCTTTAGTGATTGGAAGGCATTCTAAATACAAGTTATCAGATCTTCTTCCTTCTGAATGGGCGTTTCATAAACTTTATTTTTGATTGTACCCCATAAATAAAAATCCAAGGGAGTAAGATCTGGAGATCAAAGAATGAAGAAAGGCTGACAATCCAACGATGATTGAACATTTCAAAGAGTTTTTCAGAAACCTCGAATGAACTCTGTTCTCCAGCTCCATCCAATTGGTAACATGTGATACTCGACCTACTCAATGGCAATTCATCTAGAAAATCAGAAATAAAAGTTCTTAGAATTTCGCACTTCATCATCCATTCTGTTTTAGAAAACATAACTACAAATTCACTTGGTGTAAGATAAGTCATATGTTTGCAAGCAAATCTCTCACATCTCGTTTTTTATTGGACGTACGTTACAAATCTCACTTTTTTCCAGGTTCTACCGTAAGTCTACAGTTGAAACCAGAAGCCAAGGACTTCCTCGAAGAAGAAACCATCCGTAACCTAGTGAAAAAATATTCGCAATTCATAAACTTCCCCATTTATCTATGGGCTAGCCACACCGAACAAATAGAAGAAGCCGACGATGATGTCCCTGAAGAAAAGGAGGTGAAAGAAGACAAGGTCGATGGTGAAGATGATGCAGCAGTTGAAGAAGACAAAGAGGAAAAACCAAAAACGAAGAAAGTTGATAAGACCGTCTGGGACTGGGAGCTTTTGAACGACAGCAAACCGATCTGGACTAAGAAGCCGGCTGAAGTTGAAGAGAGCGAATATGACGAATTCTATAAGGCGTTAACAAAAGATACCAACCCAGCGCTTACTCATGTTCACTTTGTAGCTGAAGGGGAGGTTACTTTCAAGTCTCTTCTTTATGTACCAACGGTTCAACCATCTGAAAGCTTCAACAAATACGGAACAAAAACAGATAACATAAAACTGTATGTGAGAAGAGTCTTCATCACTGATGAATTCAATGATATGATGCCTTCTTACCTGAACTTCATCAGAGGAGTTGTTGACTCAGATGATCTACCACTGAATGTATCGAGGGAAAATCTCCAACAACATAAACTTATTAAAGTCATTAAGAAGAAACTTGTAAGAAAGGTACTGGATGCTCTCAAGAAAATTCCTCAGGCCGATTATGAAAAATTCTGGAAAGAATACTCCACAAATATCAAATTGGGAGTTATTGAGGACCCAACAAATAGAACTAGATTGGCTAAGCTTCTACAGTTCTTGTCGTCATACGGTGGAGAAAATACTTTCCTCAGCGATTATGTAAAAAGAATGAAACCCAATCAGGATAAGATCTTTTATATAGCTGGATCTAGTAAAGCTGAGGTCGAAAAATCACCATTTGTCGAGAGGCTTCTTCGTAAAGGTTACGAAGTTTTATATTTGGTCGAAGCCGTAGATGAATATGCAATTTCAGCCATTCCTGAATTTGAAGGGAAAAAATTCCAGAATGTAGCTAAGGAAGGTTTTAGTTTGGCAGATGTCGAAGGAAATAAAGAACAACTAGAACAACTCAAAACAAAGTTTGAACCCTTAACTAAATGGTTGAGCTCAGAGGCTCTCAAGGATGACATAGCGAAAGCATCTGTGTCTGAAAGATTAAGCGACTCGCCGTGCGCTTTGGTTGCCAGCATGTTTGGATGGACCGGTAATATGGAAAGGCTGGCTGTTTCCAATGCACATCAAAAATCTGATGATCCTCAAAGGAGTTACTACTTGAACCAGAAAAAAACCTTGGAAATCAATCCCAGACATCCTTTGATGAAAGAATTATTGAAGAGAGTTAATGATGATCCAGCAGATAAAACAGCCATAGACATGGCAAAGATGATGTTCAGAACAGCCACTTTGAGATCAGGATTTATGCTCAAAGAAACAGCAGATTTTGCACAAAGTGTAGAAGCAATGATGAGGAAAACACTTGGAATTCCTGTAGAAGAACCAGTAGAGGAAGAATATGATGAGGAAGTTCCTGAAGATGGCATTCCAGAAGAGGAGAAAACTGAAAATGATGATGATGAACATGATGAATTATGAAGTGTGAATGAGTGTTAATAGACTTAATTTGAAATAACTATGAATTTATAGTTGCATCCAAGACTGTTTTTCAGTTTCCTACTGTTTATTTATATTGATTTGAAGGCGATTTACATGTCCAATAATTAATTTATTAAATAAATTGATTATTTAGCTAAACATAATTGGTTTGCTTTCAATCGAGAATAGTGTTTGTAGGTGACATAAAACCAAGGATGAGTACATCTCAATAATTTTGTTTATAAAGGTGCTTTGACTTACGAGGTCTATCAACCATTCAAAGAGAACCTGTCTAATTTAGAATAAGTGATATCCTATGACGTCTCCTTCGATAATTATCACAAACTTTGACACAGTCAGGATCCCTCTCGAAACACGAGCGGATATTGGAAAAAATAGACCGATCCGTAAACGTTTATTCAACGCCCATGTGCAGTTTCCAGGAAAATTCTATCAATTTTGGTAAGTTATGAACGTTATTGCTCATTCTGTCTAGAATTCAGTCGAAATTGATGATATCAAAAATGCAAAGGAATTAATTTGAGTAAGAAACTAGCCTCATAATATGTTCTGTTAAACATTTTCAGATTTTTAAAACCAGCATTTCTACCTTGATACCATACAGATTATTTTCGTTCATTCTGGTTAGTGAACAGATTTGAAGGAAAAAATGGGGATATTTCCACTTGAAAATGGAAGAAAGTAATGATTTTTTGAAGATTTCCAAGCCCCACGATACGTTTTTTCCCAGGTCTCCATTTATTTGGCATAACGAGGTGCAATATTCGATTCCATCTATTGAAGTTCATAAAAATAAACTGACTGTATATGTCATACTTACAATGGACACTGAAGGCCATTTTGGTACACAGAAAAAAATGAGGTCTTTTGATATATTACATATTTAGTATAATTCGGTGATTCCATCTTTTGAAGTTTATAAAAATCAAATTGGCAGTATTTGTCAAACTGAAAATGGAGAGTGAAGTCCATTTTGGTACAGTGAAAGTGAATTATGTTTTTCGATATATTCAATATAATTCGGTGATTCCATCTTTGGAAATTTATAAAAACAAAATTAGCGCAGAAAGTAATTTGTGTTTTTCGATATATTCTCTGGAAGTTCATAAAAATATTTAAGAAAACTGACTGGGGCGCACCACAAAGTTATAAATATTTCATCCCATTTTTATTTGCTGGGGTTTGTTCCTCGAATAGAACTTCATCAAATCGAGCGAAAGTATCCAATAATTTCAATATAGGCTTTGCTACTTCTGAAAAAAAAAATAACGCTGGTTCAATTTCATCTGTAGCCTCTGTTATATAAAATATAATGTCGGCAATAGCATCATCCTACGTGGACACATACAGGGTGTTCCTACATTGAAGGTACAAAGGGAGAGGGTAGTGTAGATACTATGAGGAAAAAAACTTGGACAAAATACAAACTTTAACACCCTGTATCTCGAAAACGAACCGTTTGTGATCCCATGTTTATGGGACTTTTTTTTCTTGAAATTACACAAGAAATCTCCTCCTTTCGTTTGTGCCTCCAATTTAGAAACACCCTGTAGAACCGAAACCCATAATCATTACAATATTATGATTTTTTCCGAATTATACGTAAATTCACGATAAAAGAAGTTCATAAGGTCACTCCATACTCTCAATTTACGACACACATTTCAAACGTGACTTCATTCTTGTTTTTACAGTATATCTACTTCAGTATTATAGCTTATTGATATGATTTCTAATAAAGTCTTGAAAATTATTTTATCAATACTCATTGTGTGTGTTTTAGCAGACGAAAGGAACAATCAGAAAGCGATATTAGTGAAAAAACACTTGAAAAGATTGAAGAAAGTAGAAGGTGCGATAAAATTGGTTGGGGGTAAAGGTGAATACGAAGGTAATTTGTTTTTGTTAATCATTTCCTGTCTCGTTAATTCAAAGCAATCTTTTGAAATTTAACTTTTACAGTAACATTTAAATTTTTTGATTTAATACATAGTATAATAGGTATGACTTTTAAAGGTGTGTACAGACATGCTCCGAATATCGTACCGAACCGTGTCGCGTACACCGCGAGAGCGAATCAAATTCACGAATTCAAATTGCACCTCTACGTGCGATGAATTTGATTCGCTCTCGCGGGGTACGCGACACGGTTCGGTACGATATTCGGAGCATGTCTGTACACACCTTTAGGGAGTAGAGACAGTAGACCCGGTTGTATTTTGTGTAGTCTTGGTTACTGTGTCCTTATTCAACAGAGTTTATTGTTTACCTATCTGCGAAAGGTGTGCAACGGACGTATGAATACATTTTTTTGCTTGAGAGAATAATATACATTGGTTTTATTAACTTGTATATTTTCCTTCGGAATATCCTAACCGAAGAATTTTTCAGTAAATATAAGAATTGTCTGAAAATGTTTCCATGTTTCCAGGAAATGTGGAAATTTTACATGCAGGTAAATGGGGAGCTATATGTGATGATGAATGGGATTTAGCTGAAGCTAATGTTATATGCCATCAACTTGGTTACAAAAATGGGACGCCTAAATACACACGAAATGCCTATTTCGGGCCAGCTAAGCGTTAGTTGACACATATGTTACGGAGCCTCCTTGCGAGGAAACAACGTTCCTGACGTTTATCTTCAGTGACTGAGTCAATCCTGCTCACGAAGAATTCTCGCGAGGATGCCCCGTTCCTTTTATACCTACCTTTTAACCTTTCCGTGAACCAGGTAGGTGGAGAAGCGCGGAGCGGTCTGATCCAGTCGGTGTTCAGAATTTTTCCAAATTCCGGAACTTCTCCGATTTTTGGTGCGCGGAGGGTGGATATTAATTTCTCGGCTCTCAAGGTACGTTCTGTTGAAAAACTGCCTTACCCAGAGATAACCTGGTTATCTCTGACCCTACTGGCGTTTCCGATTCCCATCGCACTTCCTCACCGACCTGGCGTGCGGGCATCGGATTTCCTAAATATATAATAACAACAAATAATTTTTTGTGCGATACAGGTCAGTTTTGGATGGATAATGTTTATTGTGGAGGTTCTGAAGCGGAAATAACAGCTTGCAGATTTGATGACTGGGGTACAAATGATTGTGATATCACAGAAGCTGCTGGTGTCATCTGTGCTGATCCCCCTGTCGAAGAACAAAAAAAGCAACAAGAATCTGAAAAGAAGAAAACTCAAATCATGTGAGGGAGCATATAACAGCAATTTTGATTCATGAAATATCATCCAAAATGTTTTATTTCAGGAAAAAATTACCAGATTCATTAGAATTGAGAATCCTTGGAGGGAGAATCAAACAAGAAGGGAGGGTCGAAGTTAAAACCTATGGTGGAGACTGGCAATCTATTTGTGGTGATGGATGGTCGATTTTAGAAGCCATGGTGGTTTGCAGGACTCTCAACCTTGGTAATATAAAAGAACGGCACATATCTAATTTTCAATATTGTTCGCTTGTAGTTGAAGCTTCAATAACCACCAACGTCCTTAAAGTTTTAAAATTTCCTTTGTTTCTGAGACTTTCATACATACTATAACTTTTTGAGCGCTCGTACAACTTACACGAGGGCTATATCATTTCGTCACGATGTCTGTATTCTTCG
Source organism: Aphidecta obliterata (assembly GCA_963966015.1). Classification (NCBI taxonomy): domain Eukaryota; kingdom Metazoa; phylum Arthropoda; class Insecta; order Coleoptera; family Coccinellidae; genus Aphidecta; species Aphidecta obliterata. Next base: position 11,931,723 of record OZ014433.1, on the reverse strand, counting down.
AATTTTGAGCCGAAAATGGTCTCAATCGACTATGTTCGACCCACTGTTGACGAATCCGTCGGAAAATTCGAGTCTGTCCGTCCGTCCGTCTAGTCGTAAGCACGATAACTCTCGAACGGAACAACCTAGAGACTTGAAATTTTCAGTATGGGTTCAGTTCCCGAATGCCTCGGTTAAGTTCTTTAATGGGCCAAATTCCACCAGGGGTTCCGTAAATATGGCCGTTCAAAGTTTTGTTCCCCTGATTACTTGAAAACTACAGATTTGATTGGGATGAAATTTTGCACTCACATGGAAAATGAGGTCTTCAAGCTACATGTGAAATTTTGTCCAGATCGCATGACCAGAACCATAGAAACCATAGAAAATTGTAACTTTTGAACGGAAAGGCCTAGGGACTTGAAATTTTCAGGATAGGTGTGGATCTCGAGTCGTGATCGCGTTCATCTATGAGCAAAATTATACTAGGTTTCCCTAAATATGGTCGTTTGAAATTTAGTTTTCTTGATAATTTCAAAACTGCAGATACAATCGTGACGAAATTTTGTATACTAATGGAGAATGATATATTCAAGCTAGATTTCTCCAGATCACATGACTAGAACCATAGAAAATCATAACTTTCGAACGGAAAGGCCTAGGGACTTGAAATTTGAAATTCAGGATAGGTGTGGATCTGAAATGACGCGGTCACGTTCATCTATGAGCAAAATTATACTAGAGGTTCTGTAAATATGGCCGTTCAAAATATTTTTTTCTGATAGTTCCGAAAATACTGAGCGGATTGGGATGAAATTTGCACCCAGCTGAGTAATAATGTATTCAAACTACGTGCAAAATTTTGTCCAGATCGCACCACCAAGACCATAGATACCGTAGAAAATTCTAGCGAATTATCGAAAAAAAATTGATCAGCTGAAGCACTGACATGAAGTCTGGAGTTTCGCCTAAGTTTCAGAATTTTTTGACAGCTGTCAAAAATTTCCTCAATTGGTTTCTAAAACTGGAAAATGCGAATCTACCTACAAGGTGCATGTACGAGCGCTCAAAAGCTCCTGGCTTCACGACAGTGCTTTTCGTAATTTTTTATATTTTTCTGGCAAAAAAGAAGAACCCCTCCTAGAGTTGTTCAGGGAGTTAAAGGAAATACATGGCTCATATCACGCATATACGTCAGTGTGATTTTTTCAACTCATCGAAACAGCCACTCCATTCTCAAATAACATTCTTCATATACCTGAAGCATGAGCCCTATTTTAACCTTGCTATACTTGTAAGTATAGCAGAATTATTCCAAAGATTCATAATAATTCTCATCACCCGCAAAGCGATAAACACTTACTTGTATGTTGAAGAGACTCCATTTCATTTTGTGGAAAAAATTGAAACCTTATTTTTGGAATATCTCTGGAATAAAATATATTTTCCTGTTATATATTAGATCTTTAGTACGTATCATCTTTTAGGATATGCTAATAATGCGTTTCAAACCGACTATTTTGGCGGAAATCTAAGTAACCACAGCTACGCTGATATCAAATGCAGGGGTGATGAGATCTCATTCAAACATTGTCTTCACGATGCGAATGCGGTCGGCACCTGTCCAGGCAAAGACGCAGCTGGGGTTTCTTGTACCTCAAGTATACCAGATCTTGTAATAGATCATATAGACATTATGAGAACGGCGCATTTAGAAGACAGGCAATTGTTCTTTCTCCAATGTGCCATGGAGGAAAATTGCTTAGCGTCGGAAGCTTACAGGATCCAGAGAGATAACCCCAATGGGTGGCACTTGGAAACAAGAAGGTTGCTAAGGTTCACCGCGAGGATCTTCAATGCTGGTACTGCGGATTTTAGGCCTTTCATTCCTAAACATCTTTGGGAGTGGCACATGTGTCACATGTAAGTATATGCAGAGGCAAATTATATGGGAATAAGAATTCATATTCAATGTATAATATTGCAGATGTACAGCATTATTCGGCCAACAGCGGCCATTCCGTAGATAGTTTTGCATTGTCCAAAAGCAAATAGCCGAACATGGTTTTTGTATGACGAGATACCATTTAATGAATTTATTTTCAGGCACTACCATAGTATGGAAATATTCGCTACCTTCGATATTTTCAACGACAAGGGCGTAAGAGTTGCAGAAGGACATAAGGCATCATTCTGTCTAGAAGACAATCAGTGTCTTCCGGGCATCGAACCAAAATACAATTGTAACAATTTTGGCGATCAAGGGATATCCGTGAACTGTTCAGATATTTACAAATATACGGTCGACTGTCAGTGGATAGATATTTCGGATATAAAACCAGGAGTTTATACTTTGAAAGTAGTGGTCAATCCAGAATTCAAAGTTGCTGAGATGTCGTACGAAAATAATGCTGCAATATGTACATTTTACTACACTGAGACATTTGGGTCTGTTAGAAATTGTACTGTACAAAGGCCTTGAAGTAACTTTTTCAGTTGAAACTTATTGAGAGGGTTTGTCGATTACCTTGTAGTATTTTAATTCGAATTTTATTATATTTGAACCAACTGTATAAATACACATATAAAAGCTCAACAAATTATCCTCATTTTCAACAAGATATTTACTATAAAAACCCAATTTCCTTGCTAGAACAGGTCGTAGATTCCTCAGGAGCAATAAAAAAATTATAAAAAGCACTGCCATGAAGTCAGGAGCTTTTGAGTGCTCCTTCATCAACCTTGTGGGAAAATTCCCATTTTCCAGTTTTTGAAACCAATTGAAGAAGTTTTTGGCAGCTGTCAAAAAAAATGTCAAACTAGGGCGAAACTCCAGACTTCACGACAGTACTTCAGGTGACCAATTATTTTTTCAATAATTTGCTAGAATTATCTATGGTCTTGGTAATGCGATCTGGACAAAATTTCGCACGTAGTTTGAATACATTATTCTTCATCTATGTGCAGAATTTCCTTTCAATCCAATCAGTAGTTTCGGAATTATCAGGAAAAAAATATTTTGAACGACCCACATTATCTCTTACAATCCGCTGCATTTTCGTATACGGTTTTTTGAAACACTTGTTCATAAAATATCATCCAAATATTTCACTTTCGATACATAAATGACTTAAAATCATACAAATAATTCACACTTCTCCCATATAAACACACTCGCGTTAGTTTGTTGTTCACCTCTCGAGTATTTCAAACTATTAAAAGTAGATGTCGCCCACACCGCGAATCTTCCCTATAGGGAAAAATCGTTTGAACTACCCGAGTGATGAACAACAAACTAACGTGTGTGTTTGTTTAAATGGGAAGAGTGTGAAATATTTGTATGATTTTAAGTATCGAAAGTGATATATTTAGGTGATAATTTATGAACAATTGTTTCAAATAAACTGATCAGTGAACTGAACTTTACTGAACCGGAATCAGTTCAGTTTTTGTAAAGCGCTTAATTGTATTTCTATGGTTGATATAAAAAAAACAAATATGTAATGTTTATGTTTCTTCTAATTTGACACTTTTGAGTTTTGACAGAGACTGTCAGGGCCAAGATTATTCTCGACAGTCATCAGCTCATTCAAATTAAACATATTCATCAATTGTGGAAACATAAATTAAGACTTTATATAATATAATGGGCTCGAGTGCAGATGAATTAAGTTAGTAATTTCATAAAGCTTATATGATATACAGTAGATCGTTGCTTCTGAAAGTCATTGATATATTTTATAATATAGTTTTTGTTGAAAACATAATGTTATTCCGCAGAATACAAGCTCATGAATCAAAATATTCAATTCGTTGAATTTCTATATTTCCTTTTCCTTTTTATAGACCTTCTTGAGCGTGTCTTCCTAAGGCTTGGCTCTACAGAAACAGATTCACAACTTGAAAATGTACTATGTAGATTTTTACCTCCTGTTCTACTCAAATTATCTTCTCCTCATGAGGAAGTGCGTAAAAAGGTAATATTTTTAATGTTTCTCCAACAGTTTTCTTCAATGTTGAGAGTTTTCTAGGTGATGGATATACTCCTGCATATAAATAGAAGATTAAAAACACGACCCAAAGTTCAACTGCCTGTGGAAGCACTGCTAAATCAGTATAAAGATCCCGAATCAAGTTCATTTGTGACGGTAAGTCAATTATATTTTTGGTGGAATATTTAAAGAATTTATTTTTTCAGAATTTTTCGATTATTTATATCAAAACAGGTTTTCCCCGTTTATCTCGTGAAAAACAATGTGATCTTTTTCCTGTTGTTATGAATGCTCTGGAAGATAAACCACAGGCGCATGTTGATTTATTACTCTCCCTGCTCATTCCTGTATTTGGTATGATGAAATATTCAAATCCAACAGAACAACGGTCTTTATTTGGGCTAGATGAAAAACCGGAATTGAGGAAACATTTACTAGGTTACTTATTAGATGTTCTCTTATTACCTTATAGGTAAGAATTGTATGAATCTGTTACATATAATTAGACCTATGTTTTTATTTTAGTGCTTTGAACTCTGAAGGTAATGGTGCAATTCCACCTGCAATGAGTGAATATTCCTTCAAGAGAGTTACTACCAACATGACTCCAATGACTGAACTCGAATTAGAACAGGTATCATTCTGTAATTTTGGTTCATAAAAAAATAATAGGTTTTCATTATGTATGTTTATTTCAATTTTTTGTAGGCAAAAATTGGTATTGTGAAATTCATTTCACAAGGGATCTTCAAAAACGAGGATATTATATTACATCTTGCAGTTGCATGTTCTGATACTAGATGTGACGTAACGGAGTTGTCTGAAACTGAACTTAGAAAAATAATCCGGTAAGAACATCGGATACATGGTTGAATCTTTGTCTCATGATTTCACTCTTTAGGACTATTGATTGGAGTTCTCCAACGATAAATTTACCCATATATAAAATGTTTCTTGGGAGTCAAGGCAATGTGAAACAGGACCAAAAAAAATCTCCTGCTAGTGTAAGACAACGTTGTAGACTATTTGAACTTTTGGTCAAAGGAAAAGATGATGGCATTATTTTTCCCCTGTGTATTCAAGTGGTATTTGATTGTTTGTATGGCAAGGACTCTCATAGAAAATTGAGGACTCATGCTATGTTATATTTACATGAGGTTATAAAATAGTAAGTTTTGAAGTAACATTCCTACTATCAGATACTAAAAATTTGTATTTCAAGTGCAAAGAAAGAATCCTTGGCCAAATTTGCAACCGTCCTTCTTCAAGGTCTCACAAAATATACAATTGAAGGAGAAGATGAAGGTTCGATAGGTAACGCGAACGTCTTGATTGGTCGATTAGCCCAAAAGTTTCCTAGTGTGGTTTATCATAACTTCGACTTATTGGAACATTACATGCGTAATTTAGAGGGAGCAACTGCAACTTCCCTATCAGAAATACGTACAGGATTTTTGGAACTTATCACAGCTTATAAGTATGATCTCTATCCAGATGAAGCCGATCGAAATGGAAGGCTTGCCTCGATTTTTGATTTGGCTAAGAGTAGAAGAGAGTCTGAAGAGCCGACAGTACGATTTATTGTTGTGAAAATATTGGCTAGCATTTTTCCTGCCAATCACGTACCTTCCAAACTTTTACTTCTTCGGGCTTGTGGGGATATGTAAGTATAGCATTGCATATCACCTGACAACAAAAAGTTGAGTGTTGCATTTGTTCCCATTTTTTTCACCTCGCTAAATTGTTAGTTGCGTGTTTCGCACCAAAAATTTTTCTCAGAGCTATACAATAAGTCATTTTTCAACTCCTTGTGACAGAAAACGAAATATTAGACATATCAACAATTTTTCAGAAAAGATGAGGTGTCTTCAGAAGCTTATGTATCTTTATATGGTACATCAAGAAAAGAAGATATCAATCTTTCAAATATGACCGAAAAAAAAGTTACCCTTCCTTCATTCACTGAAATTATGAAACACATTGAGGATGAAAATGAGTACCATAATAAATCAAAGGAAAACGATTCTGAATCCAAAAGTCTGCCATATCCAGTTGAAGTTTTCAAAGAGGTAATACTCACAATTTCTTTTATTCTTTGATCAGTTAATTTGTATATTTAAGGTTCTTATATATGTCAGACTGTGCCTTATTCAAGATGCTAATGTACCTTTGGTAAGAGAAATCATGAACCATCCTTGTGATGATACTCCAATAATTGCAGAATATTTAAGAGGAATATATTTTGAACCTACTGAAGCAGACAGTAAAGCATTTTATATTTACTTGAATTTATGCAGAAAGTTCTTGTTATCCAACTCGGGTAAGATTGTTTTTTCATTGTTACTCGTTGTTATTTCATAGATCTAGTAAACTGATTGAAACACAACCACAAGCTATCAACATCACTTCTACTAACTTGCTTTGATTTTCCTTCAATAATGTCTCTTTCTTCAAATTCTCTCTGGTTTGTTAAGTTATTATGCCATTTTTTATTTTAGCAATCGAAGCATTAAGCTGTTTAGTTGAGGCAATTGGCTGTGTACCTCATTATTCCACTGTTCTTTCTGGTGACATCATCTGGATTCAGAATTATTTGCTGAATTCAACAAGAGCAGAAACACGAGAATTCGCAGCAATTTTGTATGGATTACTTCTGATTAATCAAGAATATAATGAGTTTGAAAAGAATATTCAATATTTGATCAAACAATCCACTCACAAAACACTTGAAGTACAACATGGGGCATTATTAGCTCTTGGAAGTTGTTTAGAGTCGAGGCTACGCAATAAAAAAGAGGACTTGGATTCTCTCCTTTCAGATGCAATTTGTGTACTGAGTAAGATTTTATATTTTTTATAGTTGAACTATAACTGAACAAAAAATATATTTGAGGGTTTATCATGTATACGAACCGAGAGCTCGGTGTGAGGGTGGGAAATTATATATAGAAGTATGAAACTTTTTAGAAATCGAGAACTTTTGTATGAGCGTCATTGATAATGCCCCTTCTCTTTCAGATAGTTTCTTAACGAATTCGAATGTCCTATTATCGGGTGCGGCTTGTGGAAGTTTGGGCGTTATAGCAAGCTGTAGTTCCTTGCCCATAAATAACGGAAAAATCAATGAAAGTCCTGACGCTAAAAAACCTGCCACAGAAACAGTTACCAAATCAGGTTTGGTGATAAATCTTTTGAATATTTTAAATGATAAAAAATTAAATACTAAACTGAAAGAGAAAGCTGCAAGGTCTTTGGGATTACTATGTGTCGGTGAAAGGTTTCCTCATACCAGAAATGTTCTGGAAGGATTATTGGATACAGCAAAAGAGGTATGCACTTACTTAGCAATATTCCGCTTAGATATTGTAAATTTTTCTGATTTTAGACTAAAGATGTTGAAGTTCACTTTACGATTGGCGAATCCCTAGTAATGTGCATACAAAGCATTTACTCTTCAGAGGCCAGAAATAAATGGTCTGATAGAATAACCGAATTCAAAACAGAAGAAGATGATTCATTCACTGATGAAAATCTGGATTGGTTACTGAGCCAGCTATTGAAAATAAGTGACAACACCAATCCTAATTCCAGACAAGCTTCGTCCATTTGGCTGCTAGCTGTTGTTAAAAACTGTGGCAAAAGGGAACCTATTTCTAAACGCCTGACCACACTGCAGAATACTTTCCTCAGATTTCTTGGTGAAAATAATGGTAATACATTTAAAACTGAGATAAACAATCTGAAATTACATTTTAATGAAATTTTCTCTTTGTTGGAAAACAGAATAACTATTCTGTGAACATTTCACCACCCCTTTTTTTTTTCAGAAATTGTTCAAGATGTGGCTGCTAAGGGTCTGTGTGTTTTCTACGATACTTATAAGTCAGAAGAGCTTTTATCCGCTTTAGTTAGACAGTTGACTGCTGGTGCAAGGCAGGTTCAACAAGTTTCCAGCGATACTAAATTGTTCGAAGATGGACAATTGGGATCCTCACCTACAGGGTAAGTACCTGCGTGAATTGCTGGGGGGTATTAAATTGGAGAATAATTTCAGGGGAAATTTAACTACTTATAAAGAACTGTGTTCTTTAGCTTCCGATTTGAATAAACCTGATCTGATTTATCAGTTTATGAATCTTGCTAATCACAACGCCATATGGAATTCCAAAAAAGGAGCTGCCTTTGGGTTCTCGACGATAGCAAAAAAATGTGGGGAAGAGTTGAAGACCTATCTTCCGGATATTGTTCCTAAATTGTACAGATATCAGTACGATCCCTCGCCTCGTATTCAAAATTCCATGATCAATATTTGGAAAGTGCTTGTATCGGATAATCAGAAAGTGGTGAGTTTTTCATTTAATTAGGTTTATCCGATGACATGTCATAATGACAACGTTATGTCACTCAATTTATCATAATTATGTACAAAACTATTTATTATAAATGGTAAAAGAGCAATTACTACAATTTGCAATATAAATTCCAATGGATTCTAGAGTTTTTACATCAGTAGTTGATGCTTTTTGGTAAAATTGTTATGTTAATGATCGTCTTTATGATTCTTATGACATGAATAACTATTATAGAATTAAATTTGACCTCGAATTCTTTACTGTGATATTTCTCTCATTCTTATAGGTTGAACAATACTTCCAAGAAATTCTGAAAGATCTTCTTGAAAATATGAACTCAGGCCAATATAGAGTCCGACAATCTTGCTGTCGTGCTATTCATGATCTTCTGAAGAGTTCAGGAAACAAATCTGTCCACAAAGCTGTGAATTCTATGAATGAATTGTGGGTTAAATTGTTTCGAGTTATGGATGATCATCATGAAGAAACTAGAATTGTAGCAAAGCACACTGCGAAAGAATTGGGAAAAGTATATATATTTTTATTTTACTCGGACCAATTTGATCTAATGATTTCGATTGTAGCTTTGCGCTCAAGCTTGTGATAAGACGCAAGGAGAAGCTGGAGTTAAAATGATAAATGCGATATTACCGCCCCCGCTGGAGATTGGCGTTACAAGTAACGTGATTGAGATTCGTATGCTAAGGTTAGACTTCTTTGAATATTTTGAAAAGGAATGACAATTGTGTGAAATGAAAAATCATGATTTCGGAGTTTTATTTCATTAATTAATTCTTCAAATATGTATTTTATTGTTTGGCCTCTTTGATGAAGGGAATAATAGTTCTACTATAGTGAAGTCCTTGGTTATTGAGTTCTCCAAAATATTCAGAAGGTCTTACAAATTGTTGATGGAGTTTATACGAGCACTCTCACATGCTCCTCTATATTGACAATAATTTCCGTTTTTGTTCATAGATAACAAATTAAAAATGACTTGGTCAAATAAAACTCCGAAATGTTTATCTTGTTGGCTTTTCTTAATTCAGAACTTTCGTTGCTTGGCAAGAAAGCTGGATGCATCTTTTTCGAAATATTGGATAATCGATGACAGTATTCACGATAAAAGTACCATAAACTTTTCAGTCCCTTAGTTTACAATTGTACAGGGTGTCCCAAGTTTTACTGTCCGCCTCAGAATCGACATTATTTATTGAAGGAAAAAATTCCAGATTGTGAGAACTGTATTTATATTCAATAATTATGAAATTTATCTTCCAGATAAGGGAGAATCTTTCTCTTCATAATATTAACAGATAGAAAACATACATTTTTGAGCGCTCGTACTACTTACACGAGGGCTATATCGTTTCGTCACGATGTCTGTATTTTTCGAATTTTGAGCCGAAAATGGTCTCAATCGATAGAGTTCGACTCACTGATGACGAATCCGTCGGAAAATTCGAGTCTGTCCGTCCATCCGGCCGTAAGCACGATAACTCTCGAACGGAACAACCTAGAGACTTGAAATTTTCAGTGTGGGTTCAGTTCCCGAATGCCTCGGTTAAGTTCGTTAATGGGCCAAATTCCACCAGGGGTTCCGTAAATATGGCCGTTCAAAGTTTTCTTCTCCTGATTACTTGGAAACTACAGATTTGATCGATATGACATTTTGCACTCAAATGGAGAATGAGGTGTTCAAGCTACATGTGAAATATTGTCCAGATTGCATGACCAGAACCATAGAAACCATAGAAAATTGTAACTTTTGAACGGAAACGCCTAGGGACTTGAAACTTTCATGATAGGTGTGGATCTCGAATGACGTGATCACGTTTATCTATGAGCAAAATTATACTACAAAATATGAACGTTTGAAATTTAGTTTTCTTGATAATTTCAAAACTACAGATTCGATCGTTACGAAATTTTGTATACTAATGGAGAATGTTATATTCAAGCTTAGAAACCTTAGAAAATCATAACTTTCGAACGGAAAGGCCTAGGGGCTTGAAATTTCCAGGATAGGTGTGGATCTGAAATGTCGCGTTCACGTTTATCAATGAGCAGAATTATACTAGGGGCTCCGCAAATACGGTCGTTTGAAATTTTGTTTTCTCGATAATTTCGAAACTACGCATTCGATCGAGATAAAATTTTGTATTTTAATCGAGAATGATATATTAAAGCAACATTTTGTACAGATCGCACGACCAGAACCATAAAAACCATAGAAAATTATAACTTTCGAAGGGAAAGGTCTAGGAAATTTTCAGGGTAGATTTGGATCGCGAATGTCGCGGTCACGTTCATCAATGAGCAAAATTAGACTAGGGGTTCCGTAAATATGGCCGTTCAAAATATTTTTTTCTTGATCATTTCGAAACTACTGATTGGATTCGAATGAAATTTTGCACATAGCTGAAGAATAATGTATTCAATCTACGTGCCAAATTTTGTCCAGATCGCATTACCAAGACCATAGATACCATAGGGAATTCTAGCGAATTATCGAAAAAAAATTGGTCAGCTAAAGCACTGACGTGAAGTCTGGAGTTTCGCCTTAGTTTGAGAATTTTTTCGACAACTGTCGAAAATTCCTTCAATTGATTTCTAAAACTCGAAAATGTGAATCTACCTTCAAGGTGGATGTACGAGCGCTCAAAAGCTCCTGACTTCACGGCAGTGCTTTTCGTAATTTTTTTGATATTACATCCAATAAAATATTTGGTCTATTATAGCAATAATATTAGAGCAATAATTGTCAGTTAAACGAATCAAGTTTTTAATTATAAATCGACCGTCGTTTTTAGAAATCTCAACGGAAAATTTCGCACTGGATGTTCATACCAAATTTTCACTTCTTTTCTTCATGAATGATATTAAATTTGGGGATGATTGTGAAACTTTGGACACCGAGTACATGTTGATAGAATTTTTTTTCAGCATGTCGATTATTCAACAGTTAGTTGATTCATGTGGAGAACAACTCAAACCTTTTCTACCAACGGTCATACCAGCTCTACTAAAAGCAACTCAAGACTTTGAGTCTGTTAATCTTTCATACCTAAGTACAAAATTAGGAGGAACCCAGACTCAAGAAGTATTGGATGACGCCAGGGCTTCTGTGGTTAAATCATATTTAACGATTGCAACGATTACTAAAGTACAGCTCAAAAGATACTAAATTCCTTTATATATTCATATTTTCTCATTTCAGTGCATGCAATATATTGACGAGGCTATCGTTAAAGAACTGGTCCCTAACATTATTGATTTGATGAAAAACACAGTCGGATTGACAACCCGAATTGCATGTTCCCATTGCATAGAATTATTGGTAGTTAATAGGAAGGAGGATATGGAACCATTCTCCAAAAAACTCATCTCCGTTTTAACTCGTGGATTGAAAGATAGAAATACTGCCGTAAGAAAACACTATGCTCGGGCTATTGGTTTCGTGGCGCTCGTATCCAAAGATCCAATTCTTGATAAACTTATAGGCACTCTGGATCTGTGGTATATTGAGGCGAAAGGTATGTATTCTACTTCTGAAATGAATCTTTCTGATATTCAACCCACTGAAAAAGAATGATTTCAGAACCGACCATCAAAACTGCTGTGGCGTTCACCGTTCAAGCCATAAGCACCCACAGCCCCAATGTGATGAAGAAATTTTCAAATACTTTGTTACCTTTAATTTTTTTTGCGTTGCACGACGAAAAAACTCCGGAAAATGCCAGTACCTTGCAAGTATGGGAAGAACTTTGGTCTGATAATACTCCAGGAACGGAGGCTGGAATCAGACAAAACCTTCCGAATATTTTGAAAACTATAAATTTTGCTCTGGAGTCGCCATATTGGTTGTCAAAGGCACAGGTGAGATTTTTTAATATTCTGAAATCTTTCAACTCAAATGTCCAAATAATATTTGTAAATTGTATTTTAGGCGGCAAATGCAATAGCAACACTAGCGAATAAATTGGGATCTACTTTGGACATCACGAACTTGAATTCTTTAGTTGAGATTTTATTGAGAAATTTTCAAGGAAGAACTTGGACTGGCAAAGACAAACTTCTAAAAGCTTTAGCTAGCATATGTGTAAATTGCAAGTGAGTTTTATTAATATTAGATGGGGTTATGTTATGTCGACCTCTAAATTGTTTTCAGGAAGCCTCTAATTGAATCGGAAGACTTGAAAACACGGGTTGCTCAAACGATATTGAAACAGTGCATAAAAGAGGATATTGATTATAAAGTCCAAGCGGTTAAATGTTTAGGAGACATCCTTTCGTCACTCGAACTTGACAAATTCGAAGAAGTCTACAACATAGTTGAAGACATTTTAAAGGGGACTGGGGATGATAAAGAGAAGGAAGAAGAAAATGTATCCGCTGAAGAAATAATCCATAATAGAGAAAATAAAATTCAATTGAAAGCTGCATCGTATGAAACTTTGGGCAAAAGTTGGATCTCAACTACCGAGGAAACACAAGAAAAATACAGGGTGTTATTTGTTGAACATTGTGTTACCTTCCTGCCAAAAATTACCAGAGTTATTCAAGTCAGTGTTCTAGAGGCTCTGTATAACTATGTTCAAAACTTGCGAATTTTGAATGAAACAAATTTGTCTCAGGCAGATGAGGAATCTTTGACAGTTATAATTAATAATATTGTTACGTCAATGGAGTACTCTTTGGGTAAATGTTTCGTGGAATAAAAGTTTTTCGTTAAAATATAGGGATATTTTTTATTTTTTAGGTATCTCTAAATTCACGAGATTGAGAAAAGAAGCGCTGAATATAATCATCTGCCTTTTGAAAAAACTGAAAGCTAACCAGAGGACTCAAGAATTCTGGAAGATATCTTCATTGGTAACCTCATCATTAATTGAGTTAGAAGAAGATAGTAGTCCAGAAATCAAATCAAGGCTTGTGAATATAAAAATACTATTAGGTCACAATACGTAAACGTTATTTCATCACTACGCTGAAAATTAAAAAAAAATTTAATATTTTGATTGGTTTTCATTAATTAATGTTGATTTAATTCATTTATTTACATTCAATGTGGTTCAAACCCAACTGAGAATTGTAAATAATTTATTGGTGGTAATTTAATCTTATTTTCAATAAAATAAATTTTATCTAACGTCTGGTAAAAATGTTCATATAATTATTCATAATATTTGTTTGTTCAAAACTAGTATGTGTAAAACTAAAATAAAAGTTGATGTATATTTCTAAATATGTGATTTTTCTTCTACTGAAAGTATTTAGTAATAACTCATCAGTATTCACTAATTCATCAGACTACGATTTTCACTATTTAGAGAAAAGATTGAGGTTTTTCCTTCATTTTCTACATGCAAAATTTCTTGATCATTAGTAAAAATGCAATACTTTTCTTTCAAAAACTGTTCTGCTTTGAATTTATTTTTCCGTTCACGCGAATAAGTGATTATTTTATAATTTGGTTTGAATTCTTATTAAAAAATTACGAAAAGCACTGCCGTGAAGTCAGGAGCTTTTGAGCGCTCGTTCATCCACCTTGTAGGTAGATTCGCATTCTCCAGTTTTAGAAAACAATTGGAAAAATTTTGACAGCTGTCAAAGAAAATTTCAAACTAAGGCGACAATCCAGACTTCAAGTCAGTGCTTTAGGTGACCAATTTTTTTTCGATTTTTCGCTAGAATTGTCTACGGTATCTATGGTCTTGGTAATGCGATCTGGACAAAATTTCCCACTTAGTTTGAATATGTCATTCTTCATCTATGTGAATTTCAATCCAATCCAATAAGTAGTTTCGAAATTATCAGGGAACGGATATATTTACGGAACCCCTAGTCTAATTTTGCTCATTGATGAACGTAACCGCGAAATTCGCGATCCGAACCTATCCTGAAAATTTCAAGTCCCTAGGCCATTCCGTTCGAAATGAATGATTTTCTATGGTCCTGATCATGCGATCTGGAAAAAATGTAGCTCGAATATATCATTCTTAATTTAAATACAAAATTTCGTCACGATCAAATCCATAGTTTTGAAATGATCAAGAAAACCGTATTTCAAACAGCCATATTTACGGAACCCCATGTCTAATTTTGCTCATTAATGAACGTGACCGCAACATTCGAGATCCACACCTATCCTGAAAATTTCAAGTCGCTAGGCCTTTCCATTGCAAAGTTATAATTTTCTATGGTTTCTATGGTTCTGGTCATGCGAGCTGGACAAAATTTTGCATGTATCTTGAACACGTCATTCTTCATCTGAGTGCAAAATTTCAACTCGATCGAATCAGTAGTTTCGAAGTAATCAGAAAAACAAAATTTCGAGCGGCCATATTTACGGAACCCCTAATCGAATTTTGCCCAATAACGAACTTAACCGCGGCATTCGAGATTCGAACCTACCCTGAAAATTTCAAGTTTCTAGGACATTCTGTTCGAGAGTTATCGTGTATACGGACGGACGGCCGGAGGGACAGACTCGAATTTTTCGACGGATTCGTCATCAGTGAGTCGAACATAGTCGTTTGAGACAATTTTCGGCTCAAAATTCGAAAAATACAGACATCGTGGCGAAATGATATACCTAGCCCTCGGGTAAGTAGTACGAGCGCTCAAAAAGATAAACTTCATTTCGGCTTCTTCTCGGGAGAATTTTATCTATCTTTGATTCTTTATAACCGTGATTTCCTGCAATTTGTTGTAAACTGAGTTCTTCATTAAAATTTACGTGCGAAACTTGGGACATCCAGTATAAAGTACCTGGTGAGTATATTGCTACAAACTTACAAATATTAGTAGGAGTTTATCCTCAAACTATTGAAAATCTTTATCTCATTATATTAATGGTAGACTGTAGCTTTTTGTTCCTTGTGAAAAGGTTATAATGAAACTCAGATTTTCGTAAAAGATTTAATTTTTTCATAAATACCTAAAAATTTTAAAGCCTAACATACAGTTCATTTTGTAACTTAATCTAAAAAAAATCAGTCTATGTCATCTTTCCCCACAATTTTTCTTTCTTCTTGTTACCCAGAATATATTTTTATTTCGGAAATAGTCTTCAATTTCTCCTAGAGTTTTTCCTTTCGTTTCAGGTAACATCAGGTACAAGAATATGCTAGCTAAGATGGAAGATATTCCAAAAATGCAAAACACACCGGAAACTCCTATTGTCTGTTTTATCAGTGGAAATATCTTCGCGGATAAGAACATCGCGAAATGAAAAATCGTGAAAGACAGACCTCCAGCAAATCCGCGGATTTTAGCTGGGAACAGTTCCCCGATTAAAACACCCGGCAAGATCATAAATCCTACGGTATTAACGGCAACGTAAATAAGTATTGAGAAAGCTGCGAATTGTCCACTCTGCTGACAACTGAGGTACTCGAAACAAGCAAAAATCAACGCTGTTATACTTGTACCAATTCCAGAAGTCAATGCTAACGATCTTCTCCCTACAAAACTCAGGAGAACAATCGCTACAATTGTAAAGACAAATCTTGCCATTGCAGTCCATACTGCTGCTAAGAATTTATCGGAGGAAATAGACTTAATTTGTTTCAGAATATCAACTGCATAAAAAACTACCAAGTAGGTTCCTGATAGGATTTGAAGTAAATTGAAGACGTTCATGATGATGAAAGGTTTGAGGACTTCAGGTTTTAGTAGCGTTCGCCATACACCAATCTTAGAATCTCCCTTTTCATCTGCATCCATTCTTTCCATCATTTTTGATGCTTCTTCTTTAGCCTAGAATTTCAACAAAATAAATAAAAATAATCAATCTTGTGATCGGTTGGGTATTGATGAGAGATTTTAACTTCCCCCCAACACTGTTAAATAACAGAATTGAAATTATACTTACCAAATTCACATTCCCTCCTCTGAGCCAGGTTAAAGCTTGTTTTGCTTCTTCCAATCTACTGTGACGCATCAACCAAATAGGACTTTCAGGCAGGAAAAAAAATAGCAGTAAGGATAATATTGGAAAAACTGCACTCAAAACTGTAAAAAAATTGAAGCTACAGTTACTGTGTAGTTCGAGGTTACCATTGAACATACCAGCCACGTATCTCCAAGGTAGAAAGTATCCAAAGGTATACACAAGAAGAATTCCGAAGGAGTAACTGGCAAAAGGAAGAGAGCAGAGGATTCCTCTGAGGTGAGGCTGTGTTATTTCACCGACAAGGACCTGTAAAAAAATCAAGCTGCATCAAACACTGCAGCGACCACTCGGCAGGATCATGAGGTTGCATTGGCCTCTGGTTTCACTTACCTGCCCAGTTGCTGCAGTAAGACCTGTGGATAATCCTGCAACGAACCTCCCAAGCAAAAGAACCATATAATTAGGGGAGAATCCTATGAGAAACCAACCGATGACAAGAGGAATCGAAGCAATCTGAAGAGTGAATCTGCGGCCGTAGGCATCCATCAGAATTCCACTTAGGATCGATCCCAATGGGGTTGCAGCGGAATGGATGCTAGCTATAATACAAAAATAAATTCCTTTCAGTTCTTCGAGAATTGGCGGCGGATTTTGAGTAATAGCTTCTTTAAAAACCCCGAATACTTTCGATTGGATTGCTTCGAACTCGTTTCTAAAACGCACCTAATGAATCCTATCCTCATTTGGACGCGGCTGTGTCGGGCTAGTGAGAGACAAGCTAACTGGCATAAGGTGAACTTGACATTTTGCCATCTAGCAATCCATTATGTTCTTTCTGTCTTTCACGACACCAAGTTGAGCGATTTCTTTGGTGTAGAATGTTAAAAAAAAGTAGCGCCATGGTATCGTCTCCATCCAGTTCATACTTTGTAAACTATTGGTAATCGTTGTATGGGTGATTTTAACCTCATGTGCGCTCTTTTCAGTTGTCCTAGAAGCAGGCCTGTTCACATTTATTTGTGCTGAAATGGTACTGGAGGGGTTAGGTCGCTGGTTGTAGATTTTAGTCTTTCACTTTGCTTTAGGTAGCGCAAAATCCGAAATAGAATAAAAAAATATTCGTTATCCAGGAAATATTTGAATATTGTCATTCCAGGTTACTTTCAAAACTTCCAGTTCGAATTGAATGTCGACTCATTGTTATTTTTATCTTCAAACGACATTGCACTATAAATTGCAACAGATCTTGACCTATTCAATGTTTTGAACAGGGCCAGCCCAAGCAAGGTAATACCCAAGTAATGGAGGCGAGTCAACGACCTTTACGCTTCTTCATTGAAAAATTACAGCGATTATTTTTGACTTTGGCCCTTGAGTTTCGAGCTTTACAAGTAGAAATCCATAAAATCGATTAGGTATCGATAAGCGTCCTACATAAACTGAAAGGAAATATGCATTTTCTGTATTGTCAAAGATGATTCTTGAAAAACCGCTTGATCATTTTCCAATGAATAACTCACTTATCCAAGAACCTTGCTCCTCGTCCACCTGTATGGTGTCATTCATGAAGGACAGTTGTGGAAGAAGAATTGCCGAGTATCCAACAGGCATACCACAACCTGCTGCACTCAACATGACAGCACACGTTACCATACACTGCGAAAAAAATTAAAAATTATAATGGTACGTCGAAGAGATGCCCGAAAAAAGTCTACTTCGAGGCCAAAGATACCTGAATAGTTCTACAAGAAAGGGATAGAAAAGACAGGGGACCATTAAAATGATTACCAGCACTTCAGGATGGACTGTCTGATTTTGCAGAAAAAAAGCTCGACATATGTACTTAAATTTATAATGATTTTATTTTCATGTTGAGTGAAAATTATAGGTATTCATCGTGAATGATTATCAAAGCGCTTCGAGGAAATGCCTCGGTCGACACGACTAACATATCAAAGGTGGTTGGATAATTTAACCGAAACAGGATCTACTGAACATAAAAGTGACAGAAGACCCCTACAGCCTGAAGCTGTTGGCTGTTGGAAACTCCTTTCTTGACTAGCCCCATCGTTCATGCAAGCGCCCCATGTTTATCACACATACATTTTATATCATGCAGAATATATTAAATATGAAAAAATTGAATTGAAATGATTGTTTTCATTAAACTTCACTTTAGTGTCCTGACTTTTATCCAAGCCTGTAAAAACCCTGGATATGTCAGCTGTTAAGTGTGTTGAAGAAATCGATATGATCTGGTAAAAAACTTTTCTTCTCATGATATTCTCATTCGAAAATAATTTCCCTGCATTTCTTCCAATTTTTCTTACCTGAGTTAGAATTCCGCATTTTTCATTGTCCACATCTTTTTTCTTATCGAGGGGCGTATACTCTCTGCTGTCATTTATGTTGTTATTGTTATTATTATTTGTCATATCCACCCCCTTTTCGTTACTGAAAATAAAAATTGAAATAAGGAAAAACCAAATTTGTAGGCGAAGATAAGCACTCATTCACCATACCTTGAAGTTTTCAAATTTCAAAATGAGACAAGAAAATATGTATTAGATAGACTAATAAAAGCAAGCCGAAATCGGTCTGCAGATGCAAAGGATGAAATTCGATGTTTCATGGGGTTACATGTATTGATTTGTTGGCTTGCTTTTATTAGTCTATCTAATACATATTTTCTTGTCTCATTTTGAAATTTGAAAACTTCAGATAGACGACCAATATTCATTCATACCTTGAAGTGTTTGAAAATAAATCTCTCCGAAGGAAAAACAGGACCGAATAGATGGGAAGAAGATCAATATAAAACTATGAAAATAAAGACAAAGTATTTCGGCAAAGGGAAGCAGATATTGTTGATTCTCTTTTGATAAGGATATTGAACCGCAACATCTCGGGCTCCGCTAAGGGTCGAATTTCCACCTCGAAGGACGTGAGGTCTCAAATAACTATGTGGCGTCTCCTACTTTTCTACAGTTTTCACCAGAACTCGATTTGAAAAAGGCAAATGTGATGCCTAGATATCAGCATTAAATAATATTCACACAAAGTTTTTGAACTAATACATAAGCTAATTTATTTTTGAAAAAGTTAATACGACTATTGGTGATTGAGCGTTCTTTGAAAATAAGCTATCGCAATTTGAGCAAGAGCGATTATTTGCCTCTTGTTTGTAATTTGCTAATTGATGTCTTGAACGTGGAATGTATTCAATTTATTATTATTTAATTTGATAATTATTTTACGCACTATTTTCCAGAAAGGGTGGGTGCGCCGAAAGTTATCCGATTTTCATTCACAAAATAGATTTTGAATAACACACAAATCTGGATACACACTAATCGAACATTAAAATTTGAATTTTTTGCTCTTCCCTTCACAATTGAAGGAAATCAATATTTATGTAGAATAGAATAAGATTCCCCAATTTTTCTCCCACTTCTTGAGCTCAAACTCTGATTGGTGAATTTTTGGCAATACAAATCGTTTTCTAAATCACCACAGATGTGGCCTAAAAATCTAAACAAATCGATCATTTTGAACCATCATCATCAAAGAAGCCGCCCTTCAAAACAAGCTGGATGCGATAAGGGATGTAAGTACTGTAAACAACTCATAAAAGGGCTATGCTTGGAATCGCATGACGATATTGCCGATTGTAATATTATTGATCAGAGTACGGCATCTTTGAAACATTTTTATAACAATTGGACCATATTTCTCGTATTTCTGGCCTTATTGCATTCTCATTCTGTTTTTTGAATATCAATGTTTCGAAATGTTGTGATCGAATTACTTTCTAACGTAACCGTGTTATCATCTTTCGAATTATTTTTTTTTGCTTGGCGCTTCTATTTTTTTATTTTTGATTTTTTTTGGCGCCCCTTCGGACCTTGCGCCCGTGGCAAGTGCCACCCTTGCCACGCCCTAGATACGGCCCTGCTAGTCATTGAGAGTGAACTAATGTGGGTTGTATCCAGATTAAGATTGTATGAAGAATTATGACGTTCATTAGTGGCGGAAAACATTAAAGTATAAAAAATAAAGAATGTTCCTCAAGAAGTGAAGTTCAAGTTGTTAAGATGATTCGATAATGATATACTGAAAACAAACTTTGAAATTAACTAGAAAATTAGTTGCTAAGAAGTAAATCGTGTTGCTTTTACATTGCCGCTCGGAATTATGTGTTCATTTTCGTGGAATTTAAGCCTATTAGGTAGGTTTAATAGAGGAAATGAAGGCAGGATCTCTAGCAGTTTGATCATATGAAAGCGAAAATAAGTCGAGAGTGGTTCGAGTTCACATAAAAAGGAACTTTTGGTTTATTATCTCTAATAATATTGATTGGAACCGTTCGTAGAAACTTTTCAACATTTTATTACGTTTCAAGGAATGTTGAATCCCAAAGTTCGACAAAAATTGATCCGCAGTTTTTCGGACTTCTTGAATTAATTGAAAATGGCATTTTATGCCCATAAAAATTAAATGCCATATTGTTTTTGGTCTCCCGATTCATGATTAATGAACTCGTCCTTCTTTCACAGAAACCTGGGAAAAAAGGGTAGTTATCAATTATCCAAATTTGCGGAAGATTAAAACGCCTAACTGTAATACTCTATTCTGAATATAATTAATTTTATTCACCAACTCACTCTCAATGATCTCCCATGAATAATAATATCTTTAAATACTCACTATTGATCGGTGAAATAAACTACTGATGTAGAAAGAATTAACCTTTCCTTGTAATGACCCACTCAACATTCAAAACAACAGCGTACGGTAATGCCTGATAATTATCGATTAGATAATATTGATCGAGCAACGGTAAGCTCAGATTATCATCTATTCGTCTACTAATATAGATTAAGATTAACTTATTATTACCAGACATAACAATGATGTCATTAAATCTAGCTCCAGCTCGGGAGTTTGTTAGACTTTTTTTGACACGATTCGAAAAAGGTTCCCATATCTCCCCTGGTGCTCCAGTAATCATTTGTAATTATATTATACATCTATGTTGACCTGTATCTGTCAACTTAAATTTTGGCAAAGCAATTTGCGAATGAATAAAACAAGTGAATTTGATAACTCAGCCTATTATTTAATATATAAAAACGTCACTCACATATCCAGACTGTGTATAATCGATTTTAAGGGTTCCGTAGCTGAATGGCATAAGAGAAACCCTTATTTATAATTTCGACATGTCCGGCCGGTTGTCATTGCCGTTTTACTGGATGATTATTAGCACTATATTTCGGAAATTCAGAGGTTTGTAATAAGCTATACAATGAAATAATTAGCCAATTTACAGGGTATTCCTAAATTGAAGGAACAAACGAAGAGGGGAGATTCCTTAAGTAATTTCAAGAAAAAAAGTCCCATAAACATGGGATCGCAAATGTTTCGTTTTCGATACACAAGGTGTTGAAGTTTAAATTTTTTTCAGGTTTTTTTCTTATTAATTAATTAATTATTATTATCTACAATCCACAAGATATTCAACTGAAGAAGTTTAATTCAATGTGTCAAAACAAACAACGAATGAATTGATCACAGCTTACTGTATTTTTATGACAATTTAGATGTTTCTGAGGATTTCGAGAGAATCGTTCGGAATTTGTTTCTCGAAATCGGTAGCAGATACGATAAAACTACAGGAGACCATAAAGTTCAGTTTAACAACAAGGCTGCTTTTTACATTTTTTCAAATTAACAGTGGTTCAACAAAAAAAAGTTCTGGAAGGAAACAGGGCACAGTATTCCAGAAAAAATATCACCCTTTAGATTTGCTTTCGAAATTGACTTGTCACATGGTGTAAACTCTCAATTGTAATATCTATGCCAAATTTCAGTTGAATATATTGTGGAGTGTAGTTACTATGAGAAAAAAAACTTGAAAAAAATTCAAACTTTAACACCCTGTATTTCGAAAACGAACCGTTTGTGATCCCATGTTTATGGGGTTTTTTTTTCTTAAAATTACTTGAGGAATCTTTCCTCTTTGTTTGTACCTTCAATTTAGGAACATCCTGTATGTAACCGATGGATGGAAACAATTCCAATGCACCCGTATTGTGGGATATAAGTATGTTAGGTCGAAAAAAGTGTGTCTTCCAACTTTCCAACTAAAGAGTACAAAATTCTGAGAAAATATTAGGTAGTACCTACAACTCAAAAAAGAATTTCCACGAAAATTGGTTCGAATAAAATGTTTTGTAAAGTTTTTGAAATATGGGACATTTTTAGTAATATTGCCATTCTATTAACCCTATGGTATTTTCAACTGATTTGCTGAGAACTTGAGAAAAAAAATTCACAGGTTTAGAGGGTGTTTTATAAGTAATCCATCAACTTCGAAAAATGATTTTGTGGCTTATTCACAGCAAAATTTAGTTTCGACAATATTTTCGAAATTATTCTTTGATTTTCTTTGTATCAAGATTAATTTCCGGGAAAATATATGTGATTTTTCGGAAATTTTCCCGAAGTTTTATATTTTGAAAATTTCCCGACGAATGAAAAAAAAATTTTCGGATTTTAATTCAAGAAATTCAGTAAGAAAATTTTATAATTATGTGATTCAAGAAATTATGAAGTGTCTATATTCTTTGGTGAAAACGACGAGTTTTGGGAATGAAAATCGTGAAGTATCAAAGGACATATCAATCTCGTCAAATAAGAAAAGATCGAGAAGTATCACATGGAAAGCAATGAAGTGAAGTCAAAAGCTTTTTCGCGCTGCTTGGCTTCAAGTCTTATCAAGCTCACTCCCGTTTTCTGAATGACTGATCAAACCGCAGTTCAACTGACAAAATATTCAACTTGACAGCGATGTTTACGAAATGGTGTTTAGTGAAAAATACACTAATTCATGTTCATTTCGATTTGACCTGACGTGTGTAGTGAGGCAATCAAACCAAATATGATGAAACGAACCACAAAGACAAATAATGTTATTTTATAAAATAGACACCCCACGAGAAGGTCACAGTATTATATGGCATATATCAAATTTCATCAACACCAGATCAGAAAAACTCAATTTTCTTTTTACGCCAAATATCTGTGAGGCTGATTTATAATATAACTCATTTTATCGATGCCCCATATGTAGAAAAAAAATTCAGCAGGATATGGCTGATAGTTTCTTATATAACGAAGTTTTTCAAAAATAATTTTTTTATTTTTCCCTTTGAAAAATTTCACTTGGACCTTCGTGTCGTTATTTTAAAACTACAAATGTTCAATTCAATCGCATCGATATTTTTCAACTTATTGAGAAAAAAGAATACAGACATCTAAATCTACGAAACCCTTCGGCGGATTTTGCCCATTTAAGAACTCAACCGGCGCATTCGGACCTGAAAAGTTCCCTGAGAATTTCAAAACCTTAGGCCTTTGTTTGGATAGTTATCGTGTTCATGGACGGACGGACATAATTGAATTCGACCACAAATTATTTATCTCCGTTCTCGACTTAAAATTTCGAAAGAAAATGATAACGCTCTTGTTCATAGAGATCAATATACTCTCCACATAGTGGTAATGTGAAATGAAGCTACTGATTGGTTTAAAAACTCGGTATAAAATTTTCAAAGAAATTTATTCACTCAAAATTTCCGGAAATAATTCAAGCACTTCGGAGCATAATCTCACATTATATGTATTAGTGGACATTGCCTCTACTGAACTAGTTACATAAAATAAAAACACTACCCTACAGTAGAGAATAATAATCGTGCATGATGGAAAAAAAAGTTGTATATTCACTAACAACTTCAATTTCTCAATTGTGGTATGGCTTACCTGTTATCCGATTTTGTATCACCAAACATAATTCACCCTGTACACTTCCTATTAAAAATGTCACACTACGTTTCACTCCCATTGACGTGAACTTGGTGATTGTTTATATACTTCCCCCACGCCCATTTGGAGATTGCCTTCGCCGCAAACTCATCCTCTTCGCCATCAATGCCAAACGGAATCCATAAAATACGTTTGCGAATTTTTATTGATACTTCCGTTCCATATTCTTAATGTTACCTATAAGATATTCGCATAATTGGCGATGAGTGTTCCGAAGGATGATTCGAGAGGCTCTTCGACAATTCGGAGCTTATTGGTAGCTGAAGATATGCTCACTTTACTACCCTGCTGTTCCGGACGGATGAGGAAGAAGGGGTTAATTCTTGGAGCGCGAGTCGTTGAGCTTTGAAGATGCTCCGGTTGTTGACTCCGGATAACAATGCCAAAGAACTTCTTCTTCGGTCTCGGAGTTTGTGGCAATGCACGCATAAAATTTAAAGGGAATTCGGCATGAGTTATCCTCTTGTCGGAGTTGGTAGGAAGGAAATCTGTTCCTTGACAGGGGTCATCAGATTGCATTAGGCACCCCTTACTATAGAAAAGAACACAATAGTTGAAGGAAGGTGCGGATAATATTTGAATTTTGAGCTGAGAACGATCTCAAACGATTAGGCTAGACTCAAATTCAATTCTGTCCTGCCGTCCGGCTGTTAATAGAGTTTTGAAATTTTCAGGGTTCGTTCGAGGTCTGAATGTTTATGGATGAAATCCAACGAAGGGTTCTGTAAATATCATAATTCTCGAAATTTAACTTAATTTCTAATTTAATGTAGTGTCTTCTTTCCTCTCTTCGAAAAAAAGAACAAACATAATCAAGTTTATCGTGATTGATTGGATTATAAAACGAGGCAATATCATATCATCAATTGTTCTTTTGTATCTACATTGTTTCATATCTTAGGATTAGGCATCTTGTATTTAGATATTAGTCATATAACACATTCACATATACATTTAATACATGTTATGGCGAAATTATCGAAATATCTTGAGTTTTTTATGGTTGTGGAATATTCCGTTAATCGGTTTCGAGACGAGTCTCATTCGGAATAATATTTGTGCAATTTCAGAAAATACAAATCAATTGGACATTGAACTTAGCTCACATTTTCAGCAAAATCCTTGTTGTCCTCTTGGCACGAAAATTTGTTCTTGGAGTGGGTGAATTGGAACTAAACAAGAATATTTGAATTTTGAACAAAAAACAAGAAGTGTTGTATTTTAACCAACATCTTTCCACCATTCTAAAAAAATTCAATTAATACGAAAATTCGAGAAAAGCACAAAAGCATAAATAATCTCGGAGCACCGTGAGCAATTATTACTTAGGATAAAGATGTTCAATTAGACCAGGCAATAAAGTAGATAAAGGGTCATTCTGTGTCAAAAATCGTAGAAGAAAACTGCGACACCAAAAAACGGTGCATTTTAGTTTTTGGCTTGTGAAATCTGAACCAATGAAGCGATACTGACACTTCCAACAACATAATTGTAGAGAATGAAAAGACGAAGAAAATGAGTCTTAGTGCAACTCAATCGGTCGGGTCATTATTACCGTAGAAAAATTTGAAAAACTGTAAAAATTAGTGTTTTTTCAAAAATTCATAACTCGGCCATTTTCGGATTTGTAGCGCTGGTTTTCCGGATGAAAGTAGTGGTTAATAGGTACTTTGATTGTACACAACCCGGACGTTGTGGGATGAATAGTTTTTGCGTAATTGCGATTTGAATTATTTTAGACACTATTTTCCGGAAGGGCTGGATGCGTCGGAAGTTGTCCGATTTCAATTCACAAAACGGATAATAATTTCTTCCAATTTTTCTTAACTGAGTTAAAATTCCACATTTTTCATTGTCCACATCTTTTTTGTTATCGAGCGGTGTATACTCTTTGCTGTCATTCATGTTTTTATTGTTATCATTATTTGTCATATCCACCCCCTTTTCGTTACTGAAAATAAAATTGGAAATAAGGAAAAACCAAATTTGTATGCGAGGAACTCATTTCACTATAGCATGAAGTGTTTGAAGATAAATCTCTTCGAAGGAAAAACAGAATCGAATAGATGGGAAGAACATTAATATAAAACTATGAGAATAAAGATGAAGTATTTCGGCAAAGTAAAGGAGTTTTTTTTTTCCCAACAAATTTTTTGTTTTTCTACTTTTATGTGCATATATTTTCATTTGTGTTCATCTTTGAGAATCTTATTTAGTTTATTGTTTGTGAGTTCATGGGTGTATTCCTCAACTCTTATCAGAATAAATAATAATAATGATATTAATTTTTGATTCACTTATGAAGGGTCATGGCAGATGTGATGCCTAGATATCAGCATTATATAATATTCACAAAACTTTTAAACTAACACATAAGCTTGTTTATTTTTGAAAAAGTTATTACAATTATTTGTGATTGAACGTTCTTTGAAAATAATCGTAATATGAACAAGAGCGTTTATTTGCTTTTGTTTGTAATTTTCTAAATGATGGTCTTGAACGTTTAGCGTGAAATATCGCAGATGAAGAATTCTGAACGCGTCCGTCCAGCCGTAAACACTAAAAATTTCGAAAGAAAATGCTATCTCTCTATCAAATTTTGAAAAAATAATTTAATTTATTATTAAATTAAATTATTATCACTAATAATTATACCAGCACTCATTTTCTTCGTCTTCTCATTCTCTACAATAATGTTGTTGAAAGTGTCACCATCGCTTCATTAGTTCAGGTTTTACAAGAAAAAACCTAAAAAAACACCGTTTTTCGAAATCACAAAAAAAGTAATCATATTTACGATTTGAAAACATGTCACTCAATCCGGTTTTCTTCTACGATTTTTCTCACGAAAAAATTTCTATTGCCATACAACTTCTTCACGAATGATGAACATCCGAAGAGAAATTCCTTGTCCTATGGCCCTCGTATCCGCTGACACGTATATCACTTATGAAAGAAAGTGACAACACCAATTGATTTATGATACGTAACAAATTTGATTAACATTAAACAGGAGCAGTAAGAACAACAAAACAAAATAGATGGCAATCAAAAGAAGCGTTAAAGGACGCATTGAATTGATTCCAATCTGTCCAGAGTAGGTCAAGGTAAAAGTCCAGACTCGAATCTCACCAACCTTACAATTTCGAAAATGAATGGGTCACCATTGAATCTGACTGACAAATTATCCTTTGCAATGCGAGGACTTTAAATCACATATCTATTTTGTGAGATTTGTACTTGAGCAATTATGCATAACTTTATGGATTATTCTCGAAGGAAACGCAGATATATGAAGGTTCATAATATTTCCTTTCGGTTCATTATTTCCAATTATGAATCGCTGGAATTTCTAACCCCTGATCATTTTTACCATTGTTAAATTTACTTGGCTAACAACCGATTGTAGTTGTAGTTCTTCCCTTCTCATCACAATTGTATTAAATTTTACAAACTTGTTTGTTCATCTGTGTGTTCGGCAAAAATTTTGTAATTGACTTGAAATTAACTTCGAAATCGACTAATCTCGCTAATTTCTCTATTTAATCATGATGTCCAAAACCGCTTGCAGAAGTTTAACAAAACCACTACACGTGTTTCGCCATACCATGGTATGGCGAAACACGTGTAGTGGTTTTGTTAAATCATCAATTAGCTTAAAGTGTAGGCTTAGTTAGTGAATACTAAGATAATGGATATGTAATCTTGTAATCTATGTAGGACCATTACTTCATCTATTTTACTGCATACAAAAACTCTTCATTAACATAAATCTATAATTTCGATTAATTATACAATATAAAATACATTTAGAGTATTGAGATAGGTACTACATGATGAATTTTACATTTGAGAATAATGTATTCGCTGAGTGAAATGTTCTTCAATTCGATGTATTCTGGGGAAAATCAGTTCAGAAAATTAAAATTGTATTCATTAATACACAGCCACAAAAAATATTAGCAATGTCGCTCAAGATCTTCGAAGAAACGGGAAAAATTATTGTAAACAATATGTTACACTATAAAATACTGCATACATAAAGGTAAAGGTTAAATTTCGATGCAAGGTCGAAAAATAACATACTATTCTAGGAATTAATATTCAATTATTCACATCTCGGTGTTTTGAACTTAGAAGTAAGTTCTACAAAATGATATAGTAAAATGGTTTTTGTACCTCCAACAATAAATAGTTATTCACGCACAAATAAGCATAGAAAGAGTACCAACACAATGCCTTTTCACCGGTTTTTTCTTCTCAATTTTCACATCCAAAGGAATATTCCTAGTTTTGGATGCTTCTAAGTTTTTGTTGATTCTGTCCAGGAGTTTCTGGTTGAAGAACTGTTGGTCCAATCTCCTCTCTGCGTCGGCTGTTAGGGGTTCAACAACGATTTCCACACTTTTACTGTTTCCATTACTCGTCTCGTATTGATTGTGAGGTTCATGAGACACCCACCTTGCATTCACGAATTGAGAAAATAGGCACACAAGAACGATTGCGGTGAGTTTGAACATTTTGCCGGATATTTCTCTTATGATGCTTACAGGACGAGTATCGGTATTTAAATAAACTGTTCAGAAATCCCAGGATACTTCTGCGAATTCAGAAGAATCAAAACTCCCTACTGTAGTGAATAATCTATCAAAAACAAGATTAATGTCCATTATTTATAAATCAATTATCCTTCAACAGTCTGAGACCATCTTCCTTTCACAGATAAGATAACTCAAAAATTGCTGTGTTTTGTTTTGCCTGTTATACATTTCCGACCATTAAGCGCTTCGATCCTCTTCAGTCTTTCTGATCTGAATATTTCACTTTACGATTTACTTTTTTTTTTCTAGAGACACTCATTTTCAGGTTTCGGTTCAGGCACAGAAGAGGGTTCCGTAGTAATAACGTTTCACCTCAATAATAATATTCTTAGAGGTCTCCCAGAGACCTTGGTATACGGGGATGGACATTAATGTTAAGAAAATGTTATCATTATTTATATACAGGGTTACAGGGAAAGACGAACTGAATATTGAAGGATATGATATTCAGGTCATTTTGGATGGATTTGGTTCTATAATAAGGCGTCCGAAACTTAACTGTTCAGAAGATATTGAGTTTTGAAGATTTTTTGAAAAATCCTCTATTGTTAAGCGTTTTTATCGATTTTTTTAGGATTGGAGCTTCTAAAGGCCGTTTCCTTGATGTATCTATTTAGAGAGCATGTTAATTAATGAAAATGATTAACAGAAACAGAACGTACTATTAACAGCTTAATAAGACTGTTCGACAACGGTTAGAATTAAAAAATGTTCACTAAGTTTTTTAATTTGAAGCGCTTTTTTTGAAAAAAACTTCATGGAACTTATTCTGCAGAAAAGTTCAAAAACTTCTACGTCTCTTCAGCTTTTCAAAAAATAAATAGGCAAAACATTGACTTAATGACAGTTAAGGTAATAGCGGCGGCCATGTCGAACATGAATAATGAAAATATTGCTCTTTTTTTCTTTGTTTTATTTACGTATTTTAGCTGTTTTTGTGTTCGGGAGACAAAGACATACAGTCTCAGGTATGTCATTTAAATCTTGGCGTATAATCTGCTCATGCGATTCTTCCGTGGTAGATGTGTTATCCGTAATTTTCTGTAAAAACGCGATTTGGCTTGGATTTTCGGACTGTTGCATCTTCTTACTGTGTGACGTGGCTTGTGACTGGACTTTGATTTGTATTGTGAACATGGCAAGATTCACTAACGAGGAATATGCTGACATCCTAATAGATGGATTTTCCGAAGGAGTGTAGTGGCGGGCACGCAATAAATAATTGCGACGGTATCCTACTCGTCGAGTACCTGATATTGGCGTTTTTAACAGAGTTTATCGAAGACTACGAAAACCTGGGTCTGTTCTAGTACGATGGACTGATATGGGAATACTATTCTTGATGACGACGACGTCGAAGCAAATGAAATACTTCAAAGCCGACCCAACCACGTCAACAAAAAATGTTATCGCTCGACGGCTTGGTTTTTCGCGCAAAATAACAGAAAAAAGAGCAACAGAGTCAAAAGGAAATTCAGTCTAAAGGTGTGGATGGCAATAATATCAAATTACTTGATAAGGCCATACTTCCTGCCTATTTTAGCTACTTTTACCTCAAACTAAAAATGTACCCTCTACTAATTTAACTGTTATTTGGTGAATGTTTTGCCTATCTAATAGCAGGTGTTATACCTTTTTGAATAGCTAAGGATACCTGGCTGTTTTCAAACTTATTTGCAGAATATGTTCCAAGAAGTTTTTTTTCAAAAAAAGCGCTTCAAAGTTGAAAACATTCAGTGGATATTCTTTGATTGTAAACGTAGTCGAGCAGTCTTATTAGGATGTTAGTGGTAGGTTCAGTTTCTGTTGATCATTTTAATTAATTGGCATGCCCTCCAACTAGATACATCGAAGAAACAGCTCCTAGGGGATCCAATCCGAAAAAAATTGTTAAAAAAGCCAAAAAATAAAGGATTCTTAGAAAAATCTCCAAAACTCAATATCTCCAAAACGGCTAAGTTTCGGACACCATATTATAGAACCAAATCCATCGGAAATGACCTTGATAATAACTTTCTTCAATATTCAGTAAGACTTTTCATGTAACCCTCTATAATTAAAGAATCCAAATCCCATATTTCCTAGATTACCTACTAAATTAACCAATAGGCACACACAATGTATTATTTGCTGCAATGCACCTGCAAGATGTTGGTAATTCACTTTCTAGATGAGACTTGATTATAAATACCCAAAATTTCACCCATTGTTGTAACAACAGATACTAATAGTGTCGAAGAGGGGTCGTTGTAGATAAAGTTCTTTTTTTGAAAACTTGGTTGGTTTTTCTCAGAAAATATAAATATTTTTATATGCATATTCTTTTGAGTAAGAGCAATACATAGTTTCAAATATCAAACAATATAAAAGCATAAGTGCAAATAAGAAAGAAAAAAAAATGAAGAAAATCAATTAAGTAGACCATTTGAGTATCAGTACCCACTGGTAAATGCTCGATAATCATCAGTTATGTTTAAGTATACGGTAGTCGATGTACTTAGTGTGTGTTTGTAGATTCGATTCAAATATGAAGGTCAGTTTTTCTATTAGGTCAACTTCCGTACCGATAAACTGGAAACGTTTGGAAAAGATTATGTTAAATAAATGGGTTCAAACAAACTCCACGAGAATATCCGTGTATACTTGTGACACCAACAACCTCATTTTGAGAAAGTCAAACGTTTTGCGTATTGCGACGATAAGTTGATGGATGGAATATTTTTTTTAGTTCGACTTAGTTTATATATGGGAGGTTAAAGTTTGAATCAGTTTTTGGAGGATCATATTCATTGACTGTTGATCTGAAGACTTCCCCCAAAAAATAATTACTTGGGCTGAGATGCGTACTCTGCGGGGACCATTTATTATCTCCCCATTGCAATATGAGCAAACTTTCAAGAAACCTTCTTTCACACCAATTCATGAAAGCTGTGTAACGTCTCCAATCTGCCCAATCTTCAATACTTTCTTCTTATTCCAGAAGAACTGGAACTTGTGACTTTTAAAGCATCTCCAAATAACTTCCATAATTCGTCGTCGCGGCATTTCCTCTATCATGCCCGAAAAAGGAGGAATTTTGGACTTTGAGGAGATGAAAAATGACATACTTTCTATTGAAGGCAAAGGCATACCTTGTATAATACATTTGTTCACCGATTGAATGTGGAACCAGAAAGAAGACTGCGAATGTTTAACAATTTTCTGCAGAGGAATGTCGAATTCTTAACATTGGAGAATAAGCAGCTTGATTCGAAGAAAACTGTAAGGTCAAAAATTTCATTGACAACCGATCATCTTAAATCTATTCGAGCATCATTTCAAGATCAAGAGGTATACTATGAAAAAGTGGAATTAGCTTACAGGTGTAGGAGGTTGACTAAATGAAGCTGTTTTGATCCATCAGCATTCGTATAACCTTTTCGTAGGGAGTTTTCCATTATAAATATGTTTGGTTTTCGTGACTGGCAACTTTATGACCTCTGATTAAGGTTGAATTATATTCCAGAAAAATCAAGAGTGGAACAAAGTGAAGGGGAACAATATTTAGAAATAGATAGAGGTAACATTTTGAATTTCTGATATGATTCAGAAATTTCGAACTCAAATGAGTTTGTTCAATTATTGAGGGAGTTGAATAGATG
This sequence comes from Aphidecta obliterata, assembly GCA_963966015.1. NCBI lineage: Eukaryota > Metazoa > Arthropoda > Insecta > Coleoptera > Coccinellidae > Aphidecta > Aphidecta obliterata. The sequence continues at coordinate 11,899,368 of OZ014433.1, read as the reverse complement.
GTTTATTTCGTAAAAATCCAGGATGCTAAAGTACAATCCATGTCTGCCTTCTTAGAAATCATTCCTCTTTCTTGTGTCAACATTCTTCGAAGTTTTTAGGTCATAGTTTATTAACACATCCATCAATGATAAAATGAGTCCGATAAGCATATAACATCTCCCTTAATCAACTCAAAAATTACCCCTATGTAACATTCGCGAATATTTCATCATCCGAACTTGCGATAACCTAAAACTTTTATTATAGTTTAGGGAAAATTCTAGTACACGATAATAATGTAATCATAGTATTTGGTGTCAGAAAATTCAAATATTCCATCCAAAAATCTCAATATTATATTGTAAAATAGATATATGTCCCAAACTTAAGTTTTTTAAATTTTGATACAATATTATGAATATATGTAGGTAGGTACTAAGCATATATTTAAAGGAAATATATTTACACAAAAATCGAAATTATAAATGAGCCTATTTTGTTTTATTCTACTTCTACTGATTTACTTATACAATGTTATAAGCGAATAAAATAAAAACAATCCGTCCTCTATTGAAGATTTTCTGATGAAATTTGGTACAAAAATCTGCTGCAATTCGGCATCTGACGCATACATTTCGAGATATCAGATTCTGAAAAATTATTGCTGAAAAACTACACAACAGAAAATGTTGAAATCCGAAAATTTTCCACTATAACAATTTTTTTTAGAAATAATAGACTACAAATAAGGTTTCAAAGTGCATATGCATTAGCCACTTAATATCAAGATCTGATATTTTTTGAAAAACAAGATGCAATAACACAAAACAATTTTTCGAAAATATTTATCCCACAACTTGATATCAACTTGGCAGAACATCTGATGAGTCATTTTTGTTTTTTTTTGGATCATGGAAATTGAGAATGAAATTGATTGTATCGCAACGAAAAATCTCATTCAATGAAGCCATTTTCATACTTTCGTAATATTCAACCAACCATTCCTCGTATCTCGAAGAATCTTTTATTTTCAGGATAATTCACAATGAAGAGAACAACCACTCAAAATGAATGAATGAAAATGCTTGTGCGCTTCTTGAATCGAACAGAACTAAGAAATATCTAACAAAAGAATAAACACATACTCGATAGAACAGAAAGTACATAATTAGATATTGATTGTTGATGGAAGTTTGGTTTATCGGTCAAAATATGCGTAGAAATGAAGTCCATCTGAGTGAGTATGAACTCCTAGATTGAGTGCTCTCTTATTCACATGTTTCTCAGTATTTTCCTGATCTAGCTCAATAACATTCAACTCATTCTTATTAGCATTTCTCTTGAAAATATTGTGTGAATGTTCGTGATAGTGAACGTGTGAATGGGGATTCATTTTGGGATCAGCGCTATCTTCATAAAACATTTTCTTCTTCTTCAACACCAAGTTTTGGTTTTCGATTCTCGTCTCAAGGATTTCGTACGAACCTTTTTTCCTGGAACCATCATGAGTATGGATATGGATATGATTGTGTGCATGTGAATGTATCCAAGGATTCCTTTTTATCCTCGCAATATCTTCAGAGACATTGAGATTTTGGTCGATATATTTTGCCTTATTTTGAAAGAAACTTTGACGCTCAATTATATATTCGTTGTTTTCTCTTGGTGCTTCTCTCTTATTAACATTAACAGTTTGTTTTTCTTCTACTGTAGTTGAATTGTGTTCCTGGAGGATTTTTTTGTCGATAGATGATCTTGGACTAGGATATCTTCTGCTGAAATTGCTTCCATCCATTTGAATTGGATTTTGTTGTTGAATCAAACTCTTGTTGTTGTCCCCAGGTATTTCTCTCTTGTGGATTCCATGGGTATGGACGTGAATATGACCATGTGTGTGGGTATGCACTCTATGACTCCTTTTTCTGGATGTGGCAGCCAAACTAGAATCATCTTGATCAATATGATTTTTTTCTGTCTCAACCAAATCTTGTTCAGAGAGGTCTTTCATTATTTCTCTTTGCTTTATATCATGAGCATGTGATTGAGGCAGTGTACTCCTTTCATAATCTTGTTCTATGTTGTTCTTCTCGTGATTCGCAGATATGAGGTATGGCCAATGGTATATCTTACCATAGGGGAAGATGATTGGATATTCTACTAATATGGCTCGTTTTTGTATGGTTGTGGATATAATGCAGTCGATTACTGTAAAAATTTTTAGATTTATATAATAGGATTTGAGACATTTGTAAGTTCTTATTTGATGTTACTACTTTTAGACTGAATGAAGTATTAGACAATAATCCGAAGCAGTGATTCTGGACATACTTGAAGTATTTTATTCAGATTTCTATATCGATGAAGGAGGTTGATAAACAAAGCAGTTTCAAATATATTGAAGTTCTTGTGCAACCAATATAATCAAGTATTTTTTACGGTCACCCGATTCTGGACGTTTTTTCCTACCTTGTATTAAATCATTGAATTATCGCTTCATTGTTCATGGACTTCTAATACTTCTTGTGAAATAGATTCTAGACACCTAATTACATCATGAGAACTTTCGAGTGTCATATTGAAATTCCAAGAGAAGCGGTAGAAGTTTACCAGACTTTATAATTGGAATTAATTTTCGTATTTCTCCATCGTTATTTTTTTCTCCGACAAATAAAATAGTTGTATAATGACATGAATGGTTTTTACGACTTTTCATGCTACTACTACCACTACTAAAGCGGTTAGTGGTTGAAAGTCCAAGCTACTAAAACTTTAAATAAAGATGTATATTCATAATGAGACCTTTGCTTCGAATAAGGAAGTGAAAAATGGGATGTTATATTGAAAAATAATGAAATTAAAACTTACTTCCCCTGGATGAAAAGAATACTAGTAAAATCAACTGAATAGACACCTCCATTTTTATAACGATTATGGTCTGAATTTTTGAAATGATGATTTTTGATGGTTTTTATATACTGAGGATATTTTTGGATAACGTTTGTCATTATGGATATTCCAATTCATCATTATGTAATAATAGTATGTGTGCTTAATAACACATATTTCCCAAGTAGACGATACTTTCCTGACGTTTACTCACCTCAACTCATCAAATGTCAGTAAAGTTCGTTAATTCGAAAAATATGCAAATCAGGTGCAGTTTTTCCATCTTCAGTCTCTTTTAAAACTTCCACTGTTTTGAGGCAGCTATATAATTAGAATAATAACTATTCGAGCAACGTATCGAAGAATAAGAAACACTGTAGACAACACTTCCTAAACAGTTAAACTTACATGCGTAGGTATGTGAATTGGTACCTAGAGCCTAGATATTTTCAAGAGTTAGTACAGTGTTGAAACAATTCTTAAAATGAATTTATATTAAGGTTAGGTTGGCTTAAGTTAGGACAGTGTTAAAATGTTGAAACAATTCTCAAAATGAATTAATATTTCGGTTAGGTTGGCTCAATTTAGTACAGTGTTGAAACAATTCTCAAAATGAATTAATATTTAGGTTGGGTTGGCTTGAGATAGTACAGTGTTGAAACAATTTTTAAAATGAATTAATGTTTAGGTAAAGTTAGGTAAGATTCGCTTAAGATAGGAAAGTGTTGAAACCATTCATGAAATGAATTGATGTTTAGGTTAGGTAAGATTAAGTTAGGACAGTGTTGAAACAATTCTCAAAATGAATTAATATCTAGGTAGATTCGCTTAAGATCGGACACTATTGAACCTATTCTTGAAATGAATTAATTTTTAGGTTAGGTTAACTTGAGTTAGGACAGTGTTGAAAAAATTCATAAAATGAATTAATATTTGGGTTGGGACTGTGTTGAAAATAATTATAATAATATATTATATATTATATTATTATAATAAGAGGATCCTTGTATGAGAAATGGTGGAGGACATTTCGAACATAATTTAGGAATGAATTTTCTAATGAAATTTCGAGTTTAATTGCAATAAAAAAATATTTAATTCTTTACTTTTCTTTTTTGGCTTATTTCCCCTCTCAAATCAAAATCTGCTGAAACGAAACTGGTGACTGCATTATAACGAAAACTTTTTCAGGGAACAAAGGAGGAATTTGGCAAGTTTTTGAAATAATTTTTCATAAAATAAATTGTGGAATTTGAAAGTTGGCAAATTTATATTAGGAATTGATTTCAATTTTCTTCATATACCAACTTTCAAATCATACTAATTTTTATACAGGATAGTTTTGCTTTTTTTGTAAATCTCATATCCTTTTCTGATGAAAATAATTCAAAATTATAATCAAATTTGACCAATGTAGAAGAAATTGACGAAAAATGAAGTGGGGTGAGAATTTTTTAAAAAACACAAGAACTCGAATATCTCGGAAACTTGAAATTTTCGGTTATCAATAAATATGGCTCAAACGACAGCAAATGAGTGATACTATCACGTCCTCCAAAGTTCACGTCAAATTTGGAAACATCCTGTATATTGCTCTTCTGGTTTACTACTTTAAATTGAAGTGACATGGAGGCTGGATGAATATCTACTAGCAGAATCATACATGAAATAATCAATGGAGAATTGGGACGGGATACTACCAGTAATACAAGATCTTCTTGAAGGCAACCAGTTAAACAACAATTCGAGAACAATAAAATTGCAACACGAAGGAGTCAGTCTATTCTGATTGCACCAATTGTAAAATTAGCAATAGTCAATATTTTTCCAACAAATTTCATTGGAATAAATATTATTCTGATACGACTTTTTCTGCAACGAGAAGTTTGACTCAATTGAACTAGCATTTTTGAGCGCTCGTACTACTTACACGAGGGCTATATCATTTCGTCACGATGTCTGTATTTTTCGAATTTTGAGCCGAAAATGGTCTCAATCAACTATGTTCGACTCACTGATAACGAATCCGTCGGAAAATTCGAGTCTGTCCGTCCGGCCGTCCGGCCGTCCGTCCGTAAGCACGATAACTCTCGAACGGATCAACCTAGAGACTTGAAATTTTCAGTGTAGGTTCAGATCCCAAATGCCTCGGTTAAGTTCGTTAATGGGCCAAATTCCACCAGGGGTTCCGTAAATATGGCCGTTCAAAGTTTTGTTTCCCTGATTACTTGAAAACTACAGATTCGATCGAGATGAAATTTTGCACTCAGATGGAAAATGAGGTGATTTAGCTACATGCGAAATTTTGTCCAGATCGCATGACCAGAACCATAGAAACCATAGAAAATTGTAACTTTTGAACGGAAATGCCTAGGGACTTGAAATTTTCAGGATAGGTGTGGATCTCGAATGTCGTGATCACGTTCATCTATGAGCAACATTATACAAGGGGTTCCGTAAATACGGTCGTTTGAAATTTTGTTTTCTCGATAAATTCGAAACTTCGGATTCGATCGAGATGAAATTTTGTATTTTAATCGAGAATGATATATTGAAGCAATATTTTGTCCAGATCGCATGACCAGAACCATAGAAACCATAGAAAATTGTAACTTTTGAACGGAAAGGCCTAGGAACTTGAAATTTTCAGGGTGGGTTTGGATCGCGAATATCGCGGTCACGTTCATCAATAAGCAAAATGAGACTAGGGGTTCCGTAAATATGGCCGTTCAAAATATTTTTTTCCAGATAGTTTCGGAACTACTGATCGGATTGGAATGAAATTATGCATCTAGCTGAGGAATAATGTATTCAAAGTACGTGCAAAATTTTGTCCAGACCGCATCACCAAGACCATAGATACCGTAGAAAATTCTAGCGAATTATCGAAACAAAATTGATCAGCTGAAGCAGCGACTTGAAGTCTGGAGTTTCGCCTAAGTTTCAGAATTTTTTTGACAGCTGTCGAAAATTCCTTCAATTGGTTTCTAAAACTGGAAAATGCGAATCTACCTACAAGGTGCATGTACGAGCGCTCAAAAGCTCCTGCCTTCACGGCAGTGCTTTTCTGAATTTTTTAACAATGATTTCAAGGAAAAACTTTTCACCTAATCATAGATAAAATCACTACTATGCTAAATAAAATTAGAGAACTATATTACAATGTATTTACTCCACAAATTCACTATGTACAAATAATTGAGTTCAATATTTTCCAGGTGCTACATGAACGGTAGAAATATCTTGCATGGAAACCGGCTTCTTCACTTGTTCTATCTGGTATTTCTTCTTGGCGCAAGCACAGTCGTAATAAAAGTGTACAAACAATCCTACAAGGATCAATACGCCAATTGTCATGAAGGTTATGGAAACTCCCGTGCAAATTTCTGGGAAGTGTTGGAGGATCTTTAAGCTTATAACAAGGTGATCTTTTATAGAGATCTTCTGGTCGAAGTAGAAAATTGGCACGTAGACTTTTTTCACGTTTTGAAACAACCTGAAAATATATCTGGTTCGTTGAGGATGCTGTGGTTTTGAAGAATATACTTACAAAATATCTTCAATTGGTTGTAGCAGCATATTTAGCTGCATTCTAGCTGCGAAATCTATCACGATTCCAGTTTTCTGTAAATTTGAAAGGAAAAATAGGCAATTCGGACACAATGAAAGGCTACTTACTGGCTCTAAGACAATATAAAATTCGTCCCTGTCTTTATCCGGAACCACACCCTTGATAGCATCAACATAGAAGGGATCAGCGTGGTAGAAATTGGGGAAGGAAAGGAATGTAGGTGATCCCTGTCTGCATAGTGAGACGTTGAAGACTCCCGAAGGATTACATTCACCGTTACAGAAACATCGGTTCTCCGGTCTCAAGGTTCCTGAAAATAAATGTTTGCAATGAGAAAGAAATAACAACTTCTTATCCTTGAAAACATTTGAGGTGAACTTTTTGGATAGTCGCCAAGAATTTTTTTTATATTGAATACAAAGATATTTTTTTTCTGGACAATGTGTTTTTGAACATTGTCTTTCAGTTTCATTATTTTAACCTCTTTCTGTAGTAACTCACCGTTATCGAATATATAATCTCCGGTATATTTGTAACCCTTTATTCCCTTGATCATGACCTCTCCAGCATACTCCATAACGGCGTATCTGCAGAGCTCTGGGGAATAAAAAACGATCTGATCTTTCTTCTGGTTGATTGGGTAAAATTCACCAGCCGATCCCCTGATGTCATTGCAGTGTCCGGTATAGAAATCAGTGGTGTTTTTGTAGTTCCACGTTGATATCGCTCCAAACTTGTCATCAGTTTCATAATGCATGTTATAATAGCCATCTTTACCTTCCGACCCATTTGTCTGAAAAAACATACCTACTTTGAGGAAAGGGTCGATTTGAAAATAAACTGAATTTATTCATTTTTCGCTTGTATATTATTTTTTTATTCTTTATCTTTTTTATACTTTTGCTTCGAATACACTCAATGATCGTATCAGGACCTCAAAATCAAGGCGATAAAAACAAGTTTTCACTGAAGAGTACACCGAAGGAATGGCAGATGAAAGTTCATAAAATGATATTTATGGTGACTATAAAACAGGTCGTGTGAGTTTTATTTTACCCATACTTACTCCATAAAATAAACCAAATTTGTCCTTGATTTCTCCAAATGAAGCCAAGTTCAGGATACTTAGAATACTGTCATCGAAGCCATCAAACAATATTTTACCAGCTGGTTCAGTTACATGGACCGAGCTCAAACTGGAAAGTGAGTAAGAGATCGCCTTCCTTGGGAAATAACCTGAGTACCGAACTTTGTAACCGATGGTCTGAAAAACATAATACATATTTATCAGTATTCAACATTATTTCATTTTGAGGATAGGGTAGAAATTCCAGAATAACCTATTGATATTGCTAAATCCTATTATTTAGGTTAGGTTAGGTTATTATATATTTTATGTAACCTATTCATATTGCTAAATCCTATTATTTGGGAAAATATTATTATAATTCTTATTATCTTCATCAGGGCCGTATCTAGGTACTATTGCGCCTGTGGCAATATATTAGACAGCGCCTCCCCATTTGCGTAGTTTTTTTTTCATCCATCATATTTTCTTATAGTATTTTTTTTTTGGTAATGCTAGTCATATATTTCCGTAAGAGTTTCAGAATAATACACATTTTTATGGAAAAATGTTTTCATTAAAAACATTGAAATACACATTTTGAATGAAATGCTTAAAGATAAAACAAATTCTGATAAAACAAAATGAAATATTCATATTTATGTAATAAATACGAACATTTATCTTAAAAAATATAAATTCTTCAACTTAAAATTTAAAAATAGATACTGCAAACAAAAATAAATAGAATAAAAATTTGTTGGTAAGTTGACTAGAAAACAATAATCGATAATCACAATCTCTGCAGAAAAAACCGCAAACTTAGCATACAAATACTATTTTTTAACTCTTTGAAACACGTACTAATAGTTTCGTATAAGGCCCGATGTTACGATAATCAAGAAGTCCATACGTTAAGTATAAGAAAATCACTACAATAATCTTTGCCAGATGAGGTTGAAGATTCAATGAAAACTATGAAAAGTAAGACTAAAATTTCAGTTTTATTAGACTTCATTTAAAAAAAGACGCTCTGAGAAGTGAGAACTCAAGTTTGAAAATTCATATTTTCCGCAATGAAAGGAACAATATTATTATGTTAAAATACGAATAATTGAATATATCCGATGCCAGAATAGTGTCATAAAAAATAACAAATACTCAGTACAAGTCACCTTCAATAAAACAATTCATAATGCTCGAATCCAAAAGCACAATGGCACAAAAAAGTCAGAATATAAAAAAATCTCAAAACTTATAACACTTCAGATCTGGATACACACTAAACGAACATTAAAATTTAAATTTTTTGCTCATCTCTTCACAATTGAAAGAAATCAATTTTTATGTAGAGTAGAATAAGATTCCCCAATTTTTCTCACACTTCTTGAGCTCAAAACTCTGAATTGGTGAATTTTTGGCAATACAAATCGTTTTTAAAATAGCACAGATGTGGCCTTAAAATCTAAACAAATCGATCATTATGAACCATCATCTTCGAAGAAGCCGCCCTTCAAAACAAGCTGAATGCGATAAGGGATGAAATGTAAACAACTCATAAAAGGGCTGTGCTTGGAATCGCATGACGATATTGCCGATTGTAATATTTATGATCAGAGTGCGGCATCTTTGAAAATTTTTCATAACAATTGGACCATATTTCTCGTATTTCTGACCTCATTGCATTCTCATTCTGTACTTTGAATATCAATGTTTCGAAATGTTGTGATCGAATTACTGACTTACGTAACCGTGTTGTCATCTTTCGAATTAATTTTGTTTTGCTTGCGCTTCTATTTTTTTTATTTTTGATATTTTTTGGCGCCCCTGCGGACCTTGCGCCCGTGGCAAGTGCCACCCTTGCCACGCCCTAGATACGGCCCTGATCTTCATGTATTCATAGAGGTACTGTTTTATATTGAATACTTACAAGAGAAACTGCATTAACTGTAGTTATCATATCTTCTAATGGTCTAACACTCTCTTCGGCATTGAAGTGATACATTTTCCTGTGCTTGAAAGATACTGTTTTGTTCGCGTTCCATGTAATATTTATTTTTTCCCTGCATTCCTTGAATTTATAAGGCCCTAATCTATCAAACTTGGGTTTTATCTCTGGATTTCTTATATCCTCCGGGTTCGTCCAATTGAACAGATATACGTCCATGTCTAGGGGCGGGTTGTTGATGAGCCATGCCGAATAAGAAGCTGACCCTTCTTTGAAGGTCATCGCTGTTCTGATGATACCATCGTGAATAGGATCTAGGAATACCAAAAGTAGAATGCCTATAAGACTTAAACTTAAACCTAAGACTAGAACGACGATTTGGACATAGAGCCTTCTTCTCTTCTTCATGTTCACATTTCTGGAAGAAAAATATGATTGTTATTATTTAACTCACTTTTTTATTTATTTTTATGGTAGATAAGACATTATATCAACGTAAATGCTTATTTTCGAAATATTGTTTCTACATATTTTGCAATCGACATTTGCACGTTTACGTTCGAAATATTGTCCTACCCATTTTGACTTTTCACGTGCATCACCTGGACCAGAAAGCGATAGATTGGGAATAACGTGAATTGAAATATTGATGGTTGCTGAATAGGTATTTTTAGGGTCACTTGAATGATTCAAATTTTTCCCAGAGCATGCAATTATTGTTAGATAAAATTTCTCGATGATTTCTGAAACCGATGAAAGTATATCCGCAATGGTGATAAATGGATATTTAATAACATCATTTTTGGATATGTTCAGGATGGAAATCTCGAATCAGCGATACTTTATCTTACAGTGATTGGAAACACGCTCCTTTCGATTATGTTGAAAGATTGCTCAATAAGGATTGTATCCGATGTAAGTGATCCATCTGACCGGTCAAGGTTGGCTACTGGACATTTCTGTTGTAAGCCTAACTACGTGGTTGCGCTCAAGAACTATCAACCGGTCCGAAGACCGGGTTTATTATCATTTCTGCGTCTAGATTTTCATCTACATTATCGTTGTACTTGTTTTATGTTGAAGATAAGTACTTGAATTGACCAAGCATTCATTTGACGCTAAAACTTTCATGAGCCAGTTGACTTATTTCTCTCGATATCAGAAGTCTATTTCGAATAATCAGGGGCTAAATTGTAATCATTTGGAAGAAAAATTGTTGAAAGGTTATCTGACAAGCAGGCCAACAAATCAACCAATATAAACCCCAGAGAATACAAATTCATCACTCGCAACTGTGGACCGGTTTTGGCTGATCGAGCCTCATCAGTACAGCTAGTGATGATAAATTCAAGTTGAGGGACGACCACATGGATCTTTTGTTCTCTACCCTAATCATTAATAGAAACCCAAGAAAGCCGTCATTGGTGCTGATATTGATTAGTTAAGAGAAACAAATTGAAATAATAACATTGAAAAGTTGATTGAAGTTCAACTATGCTACATGGACATTTTAGACCAGGCAATAGAGCAGATAAAGGATCATTCTGTGACAAAAATCTTAGAAAGCACTTTCAGCAACAGACTTGTAGAGGATAAAAATTACGAAAAGCACTGCCGTGAAGTCAGGAGCTTTTGAGCGCTCGTACATCAACCTTGTAGATAGATTCGCATTTTCCTGTTTTAGAAATCAATTGAAGGAATTTTCGACAGCTGTCAAAAAAATCCTGAAACTCCAGACTTCATGTCAGTGCTTCAGCTGACCAATTTTTTTTCGATAATTCGCTAGAATTTTCTACGTTATCTATGGTCTTGGTGATGCGATCTGGACAAAATTTCGCACGTAGTTTGAATACATTATTCCTCAGCTAGGTGCAAAATTTCATTTCAATCCAATTAGTAGTTTCGGAACTATCAGGAAAAAAATATTTTGAACGGCCATATTTACGGAACCCCTAGTTTAATTTTTCTCATTGATGAACGTGACCTCGACATTCGCGACCCAAATCTACCCTGAAAATTTCAAGTTCCTAGGCCTTTCCGTTCAAAAGTTACAATTTTCTATGGTTTCTATGTTTCTGGTCATGCGATCTGGACAAAATATTGCTTTAATATATCATTCTCAATTGAAAAACAAAATTTCATCTCGATCGAATCCGTAGTTTCGAAATTATCGAGAAATCAAAATTTCGAAAGACCATATTTACGGAACCCCTAGTACAATTTTGCTCATAGATGATCACGTGATCACGACATTCGATATCCACACCTATCCTGAAAATTTCAAGTCCCTAGGCGTTTTCGTTCAGAAGTTACAATTTTTTATGGTTTCTATGGTTCTGGTCATGCGATCTGGACAAAATTTCACATGTAGCTTGAACACCTCATTCTCTATCTGAGTGCAAAATTTCATCATGATCAAATCTGTAGTTTTCAAGTAATCAGGGGAACAAAACTTTGAATGGCCATATTTACGGAACCCCTTGTGGAATTCTGCCCATTAACGAACTCAACCGAGGCATTTGGGATCTGAACCTACACTGAAAATTTCAAGTCTCTAGGTTGTTCCGTTCGAGAGTTAACTTGCTTACGGCCGGACGGACAGACTCGAATTTTCCGACAGATTCGTCATCAGTGAGTCGAACTTTGTCGATTGAGACCATTTTCGGCTCAAAATTCGAAAAATACAGACATCGTGACGAAATGATATAGCCCTCGTGTAAGTAGTACGAGCGCTCAAAAAGACGAAGAGAATGAGTTGTATTGCAACTCAATCGGGTAATCATTACCGTGGAAAAGCCGAAAAAACCGTGAAAATCAGCGTTTTCTCGAAAATTAGAATAATCTGAAATTATCAAATTCAGAAATGAAATTAGAAAAATTATACTAGATAAACTAATAGCAAGCCAACAAAACAATTCATGTATCCCAGAGACCACCAAATTTATCATTCGCACCTGAAGACCGGTTTTGATCCATATCAGATCTCGTCAGTAAAGTTAGCAACATGACAAATTCGATGAGAGAAACTGAAAACCTTCAAAACATAAGGTTCTGAGAAAATTTCCCAAATCACGCCACCTGTCCGTTCCAAAAGCAACTGTCTCAAATATCTGTAGATCATGAATCGCCTTATCAACTCCCCAAGACCGGTATACAGGTGAAATGATAAGTTTGGGGGTCTCTGGGATACATGAATTAATTTGTTGGCTTGCTATTAGTGTATCTAGTATAATTTTTTTGATTTCATTCCTGAATTTCATTTTCTCAAAAATTCATAACTCGGCCATTTTCAAAGTTTTCGTTGGTTTTCCTGATGAAATTAGTTTTCAATAGGTACTTTGAGTGTGCAAAACCAGGACGTTGTGGGATAAATAGTTTTTGCGTAGTTGCGATTTGAATTATTTCATGCACTTTTTTCCGGAAGGGCTGGATGCGTCAGAAGTTGTGGGATTTTAATTCACAAAACAAATTTTGAAAGTGGAAGTATAGAAATAAAAAACTTCAATCTTGATTTTTCGTTAAAATATTGCAAAATAGGTGAAAAATAAGTGGAAACATGACCAAAACCGGCCAAGTTCTGGATCGCGGACGAATAGTGGGGGTAGCCGGCCGGCGCAGGAAGGTGCGTATAATAATGAAAGCGCGCTGCGGCCGGGCGCGTACCTTTACATTTATACCCCCACTACTTGACCGCAATCGAGCGTTCGGCCGGTTTTGGTCATGTTTGCACGTTTCACCTATTTTGTAACATTTTAACGAAAAATCAAGATTGATGTTTTATAGTACTATAATTTAACTTTCGAAATCCGTTTTGTAAATTCAAATCGGATAATTTCTGACGCATCCATCCCTTTCATACGTTTTTCGGCTTTTCTACGGTAATGATGACCTGATTGAGTTTCACTAGCACTAATTTTCTTCGTATTTTCATTCTCTACAATTCTTCAGTTGAAAGTGTCATCGCTTCATTAGTTCAGATTTTACGAGCAAAAACAAAAACGAAACTACAAGAAAAGTAATTATATTGCCTGGTATATTTTGAATTCATTTATTTCCTGAACTTCTAATTCAATAAAGGCGTATATTTCTTGTCGACCCTTTTTTTTTTCTACCTCGACCTCTGTCTTACTATGTAAACCAATCCAGTTGATATCAGATCAATTCCTTTTGTCATTTATATTTATTTAATTGACTGGACTTTGCTGTGACTCAATGTTAATTAAGCGGTAATGAAGTATTGAAGTAGTACATTTTCATTACAAATAAATCAGTTCATTCAACGCGAAAGAAATGTTACCAATGAGTGAAATTTGAGAATCATGTTAAATAATCAATATCATGTAAGAACAACAAAAAGATTCCTGAAAATATACTTAACTATGTGAAATATAATTAAAGAACTCAATGAAATGATTAAACCACGCCATTAAAATATTTTGTGATACTGGAAGTGAGTTGAGGTGAATTAATACATAACAATAGAAGAATACAACATAAGAATAAAATGAAATGGCATAATTTTGTACTTGAATGTAGGAAACAGATTTTGCGAATTCAACCAGCACTTGACCAATATACAAAAAAATTAAATCCACACAAATAAAATTCAGTTTTCCTCACCTAAATAAAGCGATTTATCCAAAGAAACCCGGCACTATTGGAGCAAGTACATCAAAGAACTAAAACAAACTATTTATCGTTCATTTTCCTTCAAAACAATAATCTTTGAGTTCATTCGATAACATTTGACCCACCGAAAGAAACCGTGGCAAAAATGATATTGTAAGGTCATTCGAGCACGATGCTACTGAGAATTAGCTCGATAATATATCATCTTTATACGACATAATGATGTTCATATATCAAAAATTCTTCGAGGTATTCAAAATTTGTATTCGGAAGTGATAACAGAAAAAGTGTAAGAAGCACAACTTTTGGAAAATATTTTGATTCTCGATGTTGAAATATTTCTCTTATTATCAGCTGTTTCATATCATCGTCTTTTCGGAAAAAAAGGTAGATAAAACTAGTTTCGCTTTTGAATTGAATTATGATATCTTTTCGCAATGAACTGAGAATTATAGATCTATTCAAAATAATCATTGTAGGTTTTTTGCATATTTTTCTGATTGGGTGGGTGTCGTTAATCAAAGTTATTGTAGGAAGAAATCAGTGATACTGTGACGAAACGTTGAGCTGTGTCGCATCCACTGTTTTCTGTTATCACTTCTACTCGTATACCCAGTAATTATAGTAAAATAATAAATAACTTTTTTGAACTGAAATGTACCCAATCAATCAAAGTTAACTAATCAGTTTATTATTTCTAATTGTTGTTATTTATAAGTTTATTGACTTGTGGATATTTCCGAATCATATTTGAGGAAAACACGTTCATAGAATTCAATTCTATTCATTTCTGTGCTCTTCCATACAAAAATATTATATGAGATTATGCTTTGTTTTGACTCACGCTGTATATATTCTGGTCATGAAGACGAGTATATTTCATAGAAAATTCCACGAATCTACAATACTTTTTAACGAGTTCAAAAATGAAATTCAATTCTTACCCCACATCGAAATGTATTTTTCGGTCAAGAACTGTTATATTTGTGAACAAAGACCAGTCTTTGTGTTACCTACCAACAAATCTCTGCTAACTAATTCATAACGAGAAAACCTGAGTACTGATATTTTTCTTATGTTTCTTTCAAACCAATTATGACTTATTGTCTGACGTTTGTTTTTGTTCGCATATTGGGTTGATTGTGTAGGTCTCTTTGTGTCGATGTCGCTGAATATCCAGATTAAAATGGTTCAGACCAGGTTTATTATCTGGAGGTTTGTAGTTCCTGTTTCGATTTCGGCATTCATGAAGGTTAATTGCTTCCTTTGCCGCCATTAGAGATAAATCTGAAATGGGCCTCTCTCTTGTCTCATAAATTCAGCTTTGTTGGTATCACAAACAGTAGTCTTTTGGCATTGATCAGATCAACAGATCAATTATTCAAGTACAATGTACTAAGATGTTTATTATCATGAGTAACATAGATGAAATATTCATGAAACACCCAATTCGTATTTGATCGAATATGGACATGCAAAATGCAAACATACATACCGATTGAATAAAATTTCTTAGTAAGCAGTGCAACAGAGAAGGTGAATTGATACACCGGAATGACATAACATAAGATTAATATAGCATACGACATACGAATAATATGGCATGACATAAGGTTGTACTTTGATTATTTATACAGGGCTTTGGTGATGAAAAAAATTCTAATTTCTACCAGTGGCAGAGAGAATTGCGAGCACTCAATTTTTTGAGATGAAAGTGAGTGGCTCTGTTTGAAGGCATCAATTTTTTTTATAACTTCCGAACGGAAAGGCATAGGAACTTGAAATGTTCAGGGTATATTTGGATCTTGAATGTCGTGGTCACGTTCATCAATGAGCAAAATAAGACAAGGGGTTCCGTAAATAAGGTGGTTCAAAATATTTTTTTCCTGGAAATTTCGAAATTACTGATTGGATTGGAATGAAATTTCGCACATAGATGAAGAATAATGTATTCAAACTACGTGCGAATTTTTTTGAGGTCGCATTACCAAGATCATAGATAACGTAGAAAATTCTAGGGAATTATCGAAAAAAAATTGTCACCCAAAGCACTGACGTGAAGTCTGGAGTTTCGCCTTAGTTTGAAATTTTTTTGATAGCTGTCTAGAATTAGAATGTCTTCAATTGGTTTCTAAAACTGGAAAATGCAAATCTATCTACAAGGTGGATGAACGAGCTCACAAAAGCTCCTGACTTCACGGCAGTGCTTTTTATAATTCTTTAATTGAAAAACTAATCGAAGTCATTTTTTCAAAGTCCCACCATTTATTTCGGCCACTGCAGAAATAAGTATTTTTTCTTATTACCGAACAATATTGCCGCATACTCACTTAAAATTACCAAATTTTGGGACTTTTTTACATTTTTACAGTACTCCAATCACATCCTGATATAAATTCACGTCAAATGTGGACCGCCTGTATAAATATACCTACACATTTTCAAATTCCTAGTGCTTGTTTTTTTTCTCAATAATTCCATGGTTGAAGAAATCATAATTTTTTGAAAAACAAAATCGAAAATCTTTTTTCCTATTTTTTCTATTTTCATGTCCTTTTTCACCATGAATGAGACAAGTTGCTATTTTTAACACGATTCCGATTTTTATCCAACACAGGTCCCACCATTTATTTCGGCCATTGCAGAAATAAGTATTTTTTCTTATCACCAAACAATATTGCCGCATACTGTCTCAAATTACCCAAATTTTAGGACTTGGGTTGATCTGAATTTTTTACATTTCTCTTTTACTACAATCACGTCCTATTATATATTTACTTCAAATTCTGACAGCTTGTATAAATATACATACACATTCTCAAACTCTTAGTGCCTGTTTTCTCAATAATTCCAGGGTTGAAAAAATCATAGTTTTTGAAAAACAAAATCAAAATCTTTTTTCCGATTTTTTCTATTTTCATGGCCTTTTTTACTTTGAATGAGACAAGTTGCTATTTTCAACACGATTTCGATGTTTAACCAACGTTTTTCAAATGTTAATAAAGACAGTTTCTGCTGGAAAATGGAAGAATGTTCACGTTGAATGAAAAAAGATTATATCTGTATATATTTTATGGAAAAATCTGGAAAAAGAGCTTTAAAAAAATTGTGAACTTAACTGCACGGTCTTGTCGTACGGATCAATTTTTTTTCAACAAGAGCTACAATCAACCAGAACAAAAATTATTAAGTTGCAGTGGTTCAATTTTTTTGATACAATGAAATATAAATGCAAACTCATTATTCATTTTTTTTAGTAATATTTCCATTGAAAATTCAAAAAATATGAAAATATGTAGGAATTTTAGAAGAACTCATCATCGAGTTTCATTTTAATGAGTCATCCTATACCGATTTTGCAGAAAATGTTGATAATGGTATCTCTTTTCGGTTTCGAGATACGCAGTATCCGAAATACAGCTGAGCTTCATGAACAATGCTGAAAGTTATTTGATAAGCAAATAACTATTTTCTACAAATGGCCCGTAATAAGTAAATTTTGCGAACTTTTTTTTAATCTCAGAAAGTGTAACTTTTCCGCACATGTGTGAATATTAGTTAAATTAGTACCTACCTTATAAACAATAAATATGAGTTAATTTAATTCGCTTATTATTTTCATGGATCCAATTTCAGACATATATTTTTCGGTTTGAAAATACTGAATTTGCAAAGGAAACTTTAATTTTCTTAGATAAAAGTTTCGATGAATGGAGTTGAAGAATGCAACGAACTGCATGTTCAATCATAATATTACCAAGTGCGAATAATTGTTATTTTTAGTTATATTTCTAATCTTACGTTTTTTGAGCTTTGACCCTTATGGGCCTTTTTTCGACCTTATTTTCGGATACTGAAGGGTCGAAATCGGCGACGCGCCGCATACTGTCGAAAAGCCCGTTTCTTCTAGTAAAAAACGCGGGTGGGCGCTTCTCGCCTCTGCCGACCGCGACGCGGTCGTATTTTTCAAAACGGCTCGATTTATATGTTTATGTTGAATGTTTATATCCCGACTCTCTCAGACCTTTGGGAGATCCCTTATAAGCTCAGAGCTTCGGAAAGTAACACATGACAGTACTTTCCTGGTAAAACCAATAAATTCTCCAAAAACATTCTTTTTACTGAGCATGAGCGAGAAAAGACTTCATCAATAATAAAAAATAGTTCTCTAATGCATAAAAACTATTATTTATGGAAAAGAAAATTACAATAAACATACCTCCTTCTCTTCACTCTCGTCAGGTATTTATTTCGGTAATATGGAAGTGAAAGTAAACCCGAAACTTATCGACAAAAAACATTATCGTGTAACAGTGATTTGGTAACAATGAAAGTCAATTAAGGTGGATTTTTGAGGTTCGATAAACATGAGAATTCATAAAACAATCATATCATACTCGTTTTCATTTTTTCATTTCTTTATTCCTTTCATTCAAAAATTCTCAATTATTTTTGATACATTCCGTTCGTTATCAGTGTGGGGAACACATGGAGAAACCAAAGAAACCAAAGTTCACGAATACAGTATGATCACAAAGGACAGACCTTAGTCAGCTGCCTTTTTCGTCAAATTCAGCGACAAATCTTACCTACTCTTCTTGTTCTCTGAGGATAAAGAATCCGCAATGTTGATTCACCGAATATTCAGAACACAGCACTCAGATTCAACATGTTAAATAGTTCTTGTGGAGAAAATTGAATGATTGCTGTCGAGAGCAAGATAGAAATTATCTACTGATTGAGATAATGACTTACGCGCTGCAGCTCGACCTCAGCACGAAGTTGGTGTTGATGTTTATTTTCTTCTGCAAACATTTTCCTGAGAAATATAACTGTTATCGAAAATGTTATCTCTTAATTGATCTAACTGGGAAGAAAACTGTTATCGGTATCTCCTGCGAATATCATTAATTTTGCGGAAATTATTGATTTTGGCTGTTTTGTTCTATTGTAATTCGTAAATGGATTATACATTCTGGAATTCTGGTTTGATGCTTGGTTTTGTGGTGTGTATTGACGGAAGAGGAATCAGGAGCTAATACCGACCAATTGATCTGTACAATTCGGTAATAATTGTTATTTTTTATGATTTCCAAATGCATCCTTAGGTGCAACGGACTTTTCTAGATACAAGGAAAATAAACATTATTCATGATTATAAATTAATTGAGCAGTTTTTATCATATTATTATACAGAATCATATGGAAACACATTGTTCTCAGGAAAAGCTCCCTAATGATCCTGTAATTGCTATTATCCTCCTTAGAAAATGGAAGATCAGGATTTATCACAACAGTTTTTATTCGTTATTAGGTTCGAATTTTCGAAATTACGTTTTTTGTTAACACAATTTCTTTTTCTACTTCCACCCTGAAAACGGAGGAAGAATCGAATCTGTATAGCTAAACCTAAAACTATGATAATACAGGAAACAATTTTCAGTATCAGATTCAGGTGGAGCATAATATAAAGTAGCATTAGATTTTTGGTGTCGATTCGAATATCCACAAGAAACCAGAATATCGGCATCATCAATTCTGGCACATCTCTATATTTGCTGAAAAAATTAATCAATTAGTAAATTCAACAGGAGAACACAATAATCTTAATTACTATACAGGGTGTTCCTAAATTGAAGGTACAAACGAAGAGGGGAGATTTCTTGAGTGTTTTCAAGAAAAAAAAGTCCCATAAACATGGGATTACTAACGGTTCGTTTGCGTGTTACAGGGTGTTAAAGTTTGAATTTTTTCCAAGTTTTTTTCTCGAAGTATCTACATTTCACAAGATACTGAAATTTGGCATAGATATTGATACTTTTTTGCCAAACTATCGTAAGCCTCAACGTAGTACGTTGAGGCTTACGATAATTTGGCAAAAAGGTATCGATATTACAATTGAGAGTTTACACCATGTGACATGACAATTTCGATAGCAAATCTACAGGGTGATTTTTTTGGAACACTGTCCTTCGTTTTCCTCTAGAACTCTTTTTTGTTGAGCCACTGTTCATTCAAAAAAATGTAAAAAGCATCTTTATTGTTATACTGAACTTGTAGTTTTGTCGTATCTGCTACCGATTTAGAGAAAAAAATTCTGAACGATTCTCTCGAAATCCTCAGAAATATGGTAGGTATAACCTTATAATACCGGTATTCATAGGTTATGAAAAAACAGAAAGTTTTCTTTCCAGAGATATGAAAAAGAGAACTGTTTTTTGATAATGAAAAATAAATTTTCATGTGACTTGATTCATGGAGAAATATGGAATCTGTTTATTTTCGAAGATTCGTGTAACAAATTTCCGACAATTTACTCAGCAAGAGTTCACTATTTGTAATGAAATTGTGGCGACTCTGAGCACATCCGGGAGATGGCGTTTGCGGCTACGCCACACCGCGTTGTCTTCAGCAGTTTTTTTTTTGAGTTGCACTTTGCTAAAAAATGACGAGCAGAATAAACCGTCAATACAGAAAAGGATCAGTCCGTTATATCCAGAATTTATCGATAACCGGGAAGAGAATGAACTCACCTTATGCTGGGATTTGGCTCTAGAAGCATATTCAGTTGAACACTTAGTTTCAAATCAATAATTGTCCCAGTTCCCTGAAAAATATGAGGAAGGTTGGAAACATTTTCTTCCAGTCAAATCATCATCATTACCGGATTTATCAGCACTTGAATTCTGTGAATGTCATCATTTGGCTTCATACCTTCTACGTCATTCAAGTACTTGGGATCAGCTGTGTTGAAGTGAGGCAGCGAGAGGTAGCCAGGAATGCCGAATTTACACTTCGAATAATCTAATACACCAAATTTGAGACATTTTCTGTTACACAAACAAGTGTTTTCTGGATGATATTTCCCTGGAATGGAAAACAAAAATCTCAAGGTAGGTATTAGATGTTTTCCTAGCTTTTATTATATGCCAATCAGCGTTATCATTTTCAAATTTTTCAAATTTCGATGCTGAAGAAGTATTACGATAACTCACCGTTGTCCAAAAAATTCACCCCTGCAGTGAATTTGTAGACCTCAATTCCTCTCCACACTAAAGTCTCATTGTAATCCAGGATGATTTTTCTGCAGAAGTCTGGGAAGAAAAGCTCGATTTTATCTTTCTGGATATTCCGAGGATATAATTCAGTAGGCGCTTCTATTTCACCACATTGTCCATGGTAATCGCTCCTTTTCCTGAAGTTCCATTTATATGTTTGACCCATTGTTGTATTTCCCATGCCTGTACCTATGTTATAATCACCTTCGTAACTGGCAGAAGCGTTCCTCTGAAAACAAACATGTTATAATTATGAATGATTTTCGAAGGTTTTTCTTATTTGAAATATTTTTTTTTGTAATTAACCGAAAATTCGAAACAAACTTCGAACAGAAGAAAATCCATATAAAGTAGAATTGGGATTGAATGTTACTTTATTGTAAAATTCCTCACCTTGTAGAACCAAGCGAATTTGTCCATGTCTGGCATATCTTCCACGATAGGTAAATAATTGGCGGTACTCAAAAGAGAATCTTCGTACCCATCGAATAACCATTCTCTCGCTTTTTTGGTCAAATGATGAGGGACGTCATAGAGTGCAATTGAAAGCCCTTTTCGGAAGAGAAAATTCCAGTTTCTCGACTTCTCAGATGCTATCTGAAAAAATGGTGCTCATTGAGATCGAATTTGTGGCCTACAATTCTGTTACAGTAATTACTGAAAAATATCATCAATTACTTCTGAGAAATAGATGATTCTATAATGCATTTCAACAACTGCTTCATAAATTGTTAAGTTCGAAGAAAAATGTAATTTGTTATTGTCCATTCTTTATATCTACTGAAACTTCCACAAGGAAATGCCAAACTGACAGCTACTGAATTATACCGATAATTTGTACTAGTGTGAATTATCAGTACAAATCCTTCAGTTTGATCGAATAACAATGTAAACGTTATCTTTCTACGATTGATTTGCCACATTCGACATTGAAATTGAGTGAATAATTGATTCTGTAGAAAAATCAAATTCGAATTAATTTCAACTTACCAGAGGTACGGCATTTAAAGAAGTGATATTATCATCCATTGAAGCCCTAGATTCATCCTTGTCGTAATAAAATGATTTGAAATTCCTGTACGAAACTGTGTTGTTATCGTGGAACGTCACATTCCATTTGTGAACTTCTTCATGAAAGACAATAGGGCCAATTTCTTGAAATTTTGGTTTCACTGAAGTATTCATAAGATCCTCTGGATTAGTCCAGTTGAAGAAATAAAAATCGATTCGAATGTCTACCGATGGATCCTTCCATTCTTTGTAGAGGTAGTTATTTGGTTGGATGGTGAATATTTCTCTGAAAAGCCCGTCCACTATTCCTCCTTGGAAATTCAGTAGGCCTATACCAAATATCAGTACGAGTCCAGATATAACAGGTTCCACATAATTTCGACCTTTTTTGTTCACTTTCATATCGAAATTACGCGCTGAAAAATATTTCATTCTGATATAATCAACGGTATGAATTAATGAGCATTCGAAAAGATTCGCGTTGAACACTCATCTACTCGTGTAATCATAAAGTTATTAAGGGAAATACTTCAATTATTTTTTAATTCTAACCTTATTTAAAATAATGATCTTCTAACTAAATAAAAAGAAAAGGATTAAATCCTTAATTAATGCTTGAAAAAATAAAAGGGAAAAAAATACTCTCACATTAATAAAATTTCAATATTTTCATCTATAGAAAATCGTCATTAAAAAATACAAATAAAACAGAAAAAACTCGATTTTTTGACTGATACATTTGTACTTACCAACAAAACACGATTTTTCTCAAAATTTCACTTCCACTGATGTGATGAATTTGTAGGTATATGTTGTTGACTTTTCTTGATCCAGAACCAAGAGTGAAGCTCAAAAATGACTGTTATCAATGGAATGAATCTGTAATAGTAAAAAATTGGCTGTACCATTGGATTCTGGATGAATATATTGGAAACAAGGTAAAACGCGAGTCCAACAAAGATGAAGAAACAAAAATATAGCAAAAATCCCGAAATAAGAGTGGAGATATTTTCGTGAATAATTTTCAATGGAAAAAAATCATACCTGTAGTTCTTCACAACCAACAGAATGTCTGTTATTCGCGAATTCGATCAAGATTGAACGCCTCCCTGAAAATCGTCTCGTCACAAATTATAAACATCAATTTCTGACCTTGCAGTTCGTATTAAGAATGTTTCTTATTAGAATATGGTCAGAGTCAAAGACTTCCCCCAAAAATCGTTCGAGTATTAGGTTTTTTCTAATTAAATGATTTGAAAATGAGGGAAACTAAAAAGTTGACATTTTTGTAATTATAAGAAGGAAAGTGTTCTGGATCGGCGGAAATTGCATCACTCATTCGATTAGTGATCAAATCATTCACATTTCTTTTACATGTACCGAATGATACGAATTCGATGTCTA
This sequence comes from Aphidecta obliterata, assembly GCA_963966015.1. Taxonomy (NCBI): domain Eukaryota; kingdom Metazoa; phylum Arthropoda; class Insecta; order Coleoptera; family Coccinellidae; genus Aphidecta; species Aphidecta obliterata. The sequence goes on along the minus strand of OZ014433.1, from coordinate 11,875,815 downwards.
ACTGGTGTTAGAAGAAAGGGATAGAACAGTATCTTATTATTTTTTCGAGCTACTAAAGAAATTTTCCGTAGAATCTAATTATTATTCGGTTATGAATTTTTAAGTTCATTGAGTTAATTTTCTAGGGTCCATATTCCGTAGAAATATTTTCAGCAGGAATGGGAATATACCCAGTTTTTAGTTTTTCACACCTTCATATCAAATTGGCTATGTTCAATTGCTATGAATGTGTGAAAATATAAAAATTGGATAGGTGGTTAAATTTCCATTTCTGATGAACGAACCTTCAATATAACTCTGAAATTTGATAATTGCTGTACATTTATTAGATTTGAAAGAGAATTCCACTTCAGTATTGTTTTCGAATAACCATGATAGGAATAAAATGTGGAAGTCGAAGAAAATGGCTAATAGGCGGTTTTCAGTTTTTTTTGTAACTGAAAAAAAATGCCCTCTATCAAATATGGACCACCCTATACATAATTATCATTTCGATCTGAGACAAATCTTTTCGCCCAAAAATCAAACTATTCCGAAAATATTGCGATGAAGTGTTTGATAGGTATGTGAGTTGATCATATGAGTTCAATTATCTTGAGCGTACTCACGTTTCATAAATGAAGAAGAAATACGATTAACAGTTATTCTTTTGTACTTTCGATAGAACAAACGCTATCATAAAGAATCCGTCAAATGTATTATTTGAATATATATATGCGATTATTTTTTTGATCTAACCTTCGATTTGCTTTTAATTGGACGATCATTCGACAAATGTGCATTTGGTGATCCCTATATTAGTGTGTAATTATTCAATCCTACACATGTAACCAATTATTTCGAAGTACAGATTATAGTTTTATACAATCGATGAATTGAAAATAATAGTATTTCAGAATTGATTCGTTTTTCGTAATGTATATATTTCTTTTGTTTTTTGATGATAGACAGGGGCGGAACTTGGGGCTGTAAGAGCTGCAAGGCAGAACCGATAGTGTGGGAACCCTTTTATCAATACATTTTTAATGCTTTGGCTCGAATCACACAAAAAATTCAACTTTGAATTGAAGATTGAAAAAACCTATTTTTCTTCTTTCTACGTGGGCATGCATAAAACAAAACTCGATGTTTCTGCTATTGCATCATGCGCTCAACCAACGTCCTCCGAAATTAACGGATCTGTACTGACGTACTTATTGTGGAGGTCGAGATTTTAAAGGCTCATTATATAATTGCGAATTGCATTTTTACTCATTAAGGACAAATAAAAAGTGAATGACTAGGTATTGTATAAATATCTTGGGTTCAATTCTCAACACCCGGAAACAGGCAACCAAAAATCTTCAGAATCTTCTAGCGATGAGCGGCGAGAATAGTTATTTATTGTACAAGACGATAAAATTGTACTTCATCTTTGAGAGTGTATTTTAATTACGCTCGAGAAGATAATATAATTTCATCGTCGTGGGTAATACAACATTTTTTTTCTATAGCAAGACAAAGAAAATTGTAATTTTAGGCACAAAAATCGCAACTGCGTTGCTTCGTTACTATAGGGATATGAAGAACTCTATGAACCAATTCAAAACAAATTTTTTATTCTGGTTTTTGCGGAGTGTTCAGTATTTTTGCGTGTTGTGTACGAACGAATACGAAATGTACGGAAAATAATTAACACACAAGAAGAAGAAAACCTGCCATCAGATGTAGAAGATGCAGCGTTGGAAGCAGAAAGTTAATTGTTGCCCCAAAAATCTAGAATGATGTCTGAGAAGTAGCACCAGTCCTTTAAAAAGTGGAAAAGCATCCAGAATATCAATGGCGTGAGTGAAAAAGTGCTTATGGCTTATTTTTCCGAAAAGTCGAAGAAAGCGAAGCCATCGTCATTATGGTCGTATTATTCGATGCTGAAGCGTACGTTGTCGGTGAATGAGAATATCGACATTTCTAAATTCAGCAAGTTGACCACCTTACTGAAAAACCTGAGTGGAGGATACAAAGCTAAAATGTCAAAAATCCTGGAGTCAGATGAAATTTTCAAATTTCTGACAGAAGCTCCTGATGGCGTCTATTTGTTTATGAAGGTTATTGCTATTTTTGGTGTACTACTGAAATTCCCAGTTGCCCCTTAATAGTTCCGCTCTTGTTAATTGGCTTGAAGAGTAGTTGTAAAAAAAGTGAAAAAAGTAATTGAATATTTACGATAAATGTGAACATATTTACATAGGTATTCCATAGGTAGTCGTAAGTGAGATTCAACATTAGTCTTTCATCAAACCGCACTGTCCTAAATTTATCAGCAGAAGAAAGTGGTCAAAATTGAAATCCGAAATGTTGAGTTATAACTAATTTTCAAGTTTGACGTTACAGATTTATCAATATATACAGGGTTATCCCAGATTCAACGTGAACCTCGAAGGACGTGTTAGTATGACTCATTTGCTGTCATTTGAGCCATATTTATCGATATCCAAGAATAAATAGTTTACGAGTTATTCCAGTTTTTGTGTTTTTTGAAAAATTACTCACCTCACCCCATTTTTCGACAATTTTCTCTACGTAGAGCAAGTTTGATTATACTTTTGGATTATTTTCATCAGAGAATGATATGATATGTATGTAAGAAGCGACAATATGCTGTAATAGATGTTGGAAAAGAATTCGTATGGTTTGAAAGTTGGTATATGAAGAAAAGAATAGTCAATATCTAATATCAATTCGCCTGCAACTTTCGAACTCCACAATTTTTGTATGACGAAAGTATTTTGAAAACTTGCCAAATTCCTTCTTTATTTCCTGAAAAAGTTTTCGTTAGAAAGCAGGCACTAGTTTCGTTACCGCAGATTTTGATTTGAAAGGGGATTTAAGCGAGGAAAGAAAATTAACGAATTAAATATTTTTATTGCAATTTAACTCGAAATTTCATCGAGACATTTATTCATTAATTGTGTATATATTCCCCTTTCATACACTATTCCTTTTAAACTACCCCAAAAATGAAAATCTAAGGGTGTCAGATCCGGACTTCTCGCTGGCCACGAAATAGGTCCTTCCCTACCTATCCACCGATTAGGAAACATTTTTTTTGTTGACTTAACTTTGATTAACTAAAACTCTAGGTCTTTTCTTCCGAATGTTATCGTGTTTATGGCCGAATTCTTCATCTTTGAATCCAACCCGATCGTTAAAGAACATTCTCGGACCAAAATTAAACAATTAAGGACATCTGAGCAAAATAATGGTGCTCTTGTTCATACAAACATGCGCGAAAAAATCCAAATCAACTCGTTTCCACCATGAAAATTCCAAGAAACTTGTCAACCTATTTCCCAAAACAAGCATTGTTACTTATTTGAAAAGAAAGATTTGTGACCCATGAGTATCGACACCCCATGTAGAGGCTATTTGAGACAACCCCACCAAAACACTGAGACATTGAGCCAATCGAGGTCACATACAGGGTGTATCACTTTTGATCGTTAAAAATTTAATGGGATATTCTCCTCGTTGTCCTGATTCGATCCCTAAGAGAGATACAGGGTGTTGAAGTTCACACGAAAAACCATTTTTATGCAATAACTTCCATAAAAAGCTTGCATTCAAACGAAATTTACATGCCTACCCTACTCACCAAAGGCCATTTTATGATCCTCAAAAAAAAACAAATTTTACTCAAAATCAAACCAGCAATTCGAAACCGCCCTATTTATTCCTAAAAAATAACAATGACAAACTTTTTTCTTCGAAATAATTGAGGTGTGACCGAATTGCGAATTGTGTTCCTCCAAAATCGAAAATATCTTCATAAAATGGCCTTTAGGGAGTAGGGTAAGAATGCAAAATTTCGTTTGAATCCAAGCTTTTTTATGGAAGCTATTGCATACAAATTATTTTTTCTCTCTTTAAGATCGAGATAGAGGTATATAATATACATGTTTCCGAATCAGGACAACGAGGAGAATATCCCATTAAATTTTTAACGATTAAAACTGATACACCCTGTATAGATGTTTTATTGAATGTTATGGTAAAATTTTAAGGGTGTCTCACAAGGTTCCATAAAACAGGTTTTTTTGTTAGTAGCAACGTATTGAAATATTCATTGAGGATTCATTTATGCATGAGGGAATTATGTATGAAACTTCTGGTAAAAGGCCTTCACGGCCTTGTGGAAGCCTTGACCATGGAATGTCCGGACGAAAACTGGACGGTTTTTTATGTTTGCTTCTTTCACAAAAAACCTACGTCTCTAATAATGCTCTTGTTTATAGAAATAAGCTTGCTAAAGGCGTTCACGGAAATTATTTAATTCACCTATTTCGACGATAAGTAATTAACGTAGTAAAATCTGGTCATATCAACTTTGGTTATCTCGTTCGCCCCGACAATTTCAAGGATCCTTATAATTATAGAGATTATTTTTTTGAATAGTAAAAATACAACATTTTTCAGATCTCCATGCCGATAGGTTCGTGTTTAAGTGTGCTGAATTATACCCTTCGGGCGTTAGGATCTATATGGCACACCTGATGCATAAATAACTATACAGGGTGTTCTATCTCAGACGAGCCACCCCGTATATTTCTTATCCCGTAGTGATTGCAAACATTTTCCGAAACACGTCGAATGATTTTGATTGGGGGACATCTTTTGACGTACATTTGAGGCTTGAACGAGCAACCCCCTAAGAGGGGGCGCTTCAAGCCCTCAAAATTGAATAGGGGAGAGGGGTTGAGTGATACCTCATTTGAAAGATCTTGGAAGCCTCCTTACAACGGTGTATAAAAAAACGTAATATTGATGAACCGTTTTCGCTAAAAATAAATCTTTTAGCTCGAATGAGCCACCTCGAATATTTTGGTTATTTTTACAATGTACTAGCCCATTTTTATTACCTTTTTTACAAACTTAAAAGAAATTAAATTGCAAAACATTTTCTTATGTTGCCTTCAATTTTTGTTCTTAGAAGTTGTTTATCTGGTTGATCATTTGTATTATTGAATGGAAGTCAATGGAGGACAATTTGAACATTTGATTTAAAAACGCAGATTTAATTTTTTGATGGTAAGCATGATAAAACAATAAAATTTTTTTGAAAATGTGATTTTAGGAGATTGTTTAAGTTTGTAAAAAGGGCTTGATGAAAATGGGCTTGTACATTGTAAAAATAACTAAAATATTGAAGGTGGCTCATTTGAGCTGAAGAATTGATTTTTAGCGAAAACGGTTCATCAAAATTACGTTTTTCATACACCGTGTTTCAGGAAATTTTTCCAATCACTATGGGATAAGAAATATACGGGGTGGCTCGTCTGGGATGGAACACCCTGTATATAATAAGATGAAAGACGATTGTTTCCCCAATAATAACCAATTGAAAACATAAAATATCTTTTTGGTTATAAAATTATAGTCGTATCTAGTTCATTGATCCCTCAAATTTTAGATGAGTCGAATAGGGAAAATCTACAAATGTCCAATTGACCTCTAGCTAGCTCTCTAGAAGATAAACCCTTCTCTAATGGATGTTAATTGAAGAATTTTCTCGATCAATTAGAATCTGGAGATGGCATATAGTATGTTTCAGCGGAATACTTATGAAGACTTTTCTCACCAATTAATTCGTCGTCCATAAAATATATTTTATGTTGATATCGATCACTTTTCATCTAGCCAGGAATCATTCATTTTTCACAATATTCCACGAACGAAGTCACTCAATAAATACCACCAGGAATGAAATTTTAAAGAACCGGTTGGACGAATAGAGCAGGTCTAAGATCGAAATGAAACTTGCTATTTGGCTTGATACATCCAAAATGAGCTGGCGAAGATATATTCTGTTTTTTTCTGAATTTTCATATAATTCTGGTTTTCACATATGGTTGAAAGAACACGACACGGCTCGGAAACCCTCCATTGCATTCGAAATGCTGCTAGTAATGACCTGAAAAAATGACCGCTCCATTCGCAATGCTTATGAAATAAGAGCGCCGTTCAATGAAATAACTTATCAATTACATCTTCTTGCAGTGGAGTAATTCCTAACTTAGTATACCTTTGTCCCAATGAATGTAACAATTTCTCGTGACATCAATCAAGCCAACTACAATCTCACTGGAAGGTATTACGAAAATGCATTCTGTTAAAAGTGTTGAACAATAAACTACAATTTTTCAAGACAATTAAAATTAATTTATCCTCTAGATTTGAATAAACTGACCACCATAATGTTTCACGATGGTTCTAGCGTACTTAGGAAATTATTTTCACATCACCTTGTCTTTAAGATCCAAATTTCATGAAACATCACTCATTTTCCAGGAAGTAATTGGTAAGTACTTATTTTTGAAATGAACTCATGAGTCCACGAGGAAAGATTCGGCTCATTGCTAAAGAATAAAAGGAGCTACGATGATCGATGTCGAATAACTACATCGCTGTCGAGAAATCCTTCTTTCCTTCTCTGTTGTTACATGGAAAAAGAAAATCAAGCATTCATGTTTTTAATTTTTTCCTTTCCATAATGTTCTTGTTCAAGGGATTTCTGTGGAGATAAGTTCCAATGCTGCATTTTTCTCCTGTGAAACGTTGGGAGCCAAATAAATCGAACACATCACATAAAAAAATTGATTGATTCAATTCACAAACATATTATCAAAAATTCTTATAAAAATATCTTTAACAATACACATATTATACAAAAAATTACATGTTCTTGGAGGTTATATTGAACCCAGTACATTATACTTTAACAGTGAAAATGATGGATTTATAAAAGACTTCGAGGGAAAATGCATATCACAAATTGGTTTCATACATTAATATGTCGTCGTGTTCGTATCACCTTTTATCTTGGTTGAGAGGTACTATTTCTTTGATGTATAGCTCGTTCTCCCGCGTCCAGAGCGGTGTTGTGCAGATTCGATAAATCGCAGATGACACTATGAAAATTCCAGTGGAAATCATCAGCAGTCCTATCACTATACATATTTCTTCGAGCCACAGTAAGAATAAGAGGCCCAAAGAGAATTTGGTTGGTATTTCTACCACTTGTTCGAACCAGAACATAGGGAAGAATAGATCACCCCTATCTTCCATCAACCTGAAAAAGAAGTAACAGTCGTGAAAAATGATAGAGATAAAGATTCTTCACCAAGTTTAACTTTCCTATAATCCTAAAATTGTATTTTATTTTGATGAAATTATCATTTTATCATAGGAGGGCCTGCCGTTGTCTAAGAAAGGCTATTGGCGAAGATATACAGACTGGTCCACTTTTTCGGACTTGAAGGGTCGATGGAAAAACTTATTTTAAAATGTTTTTGTCAACATATGCCCATAAAGGTTTTGTTCTGAAGATGACGATGGGATTTTCAACAAAAAAATTTATTTATTTTATTGGAAAAAAACCAAAACTGAAATCTCCAAATGAAGCCACTAATCTTGAACGATCAATACTGGAGAGCTTAATTCAAGTGAATACTTCAGCAATTCAAGTAAAAAATATATCATGAAGAAATGTCCTATCTTTTCACTTCACTGTTGATGATGAACAGCCAGCAGATGTTCTTTTTTGTGAAGAATATTTTCATTCATTGGATCAGTTTTTCTGAAGAACATAGGTGAAATATAAGCTAATAGTCGATAGAAAAACTTATTTTGAAATGTTTTTGTCAACATATTCCCATTAAGGTTTCGTTCTGAAGATGGCGTTGGGATTTTCAACAAAAAAATTCATTTATAATATTGAAAATAAACCAAAACTGAAGTCTCCAAATGAAGCCACTAATCTTGAACGATCAGTACAGAAACTGGAAGACTAAATTCAAGTGAATACAGCAATTCAGCAATTCAGGTCAAAAATATATCACGAAAAAATGTCTTATCTTTTTGCTCCACTGATGGTGATGAATGGCTAGCTGGTTTTTTTTTGTGTGAAGAATATTTTTATTCATTAGATCCGTTTTGCTGAAGAACATAAGTGAAAAATAAGCTAACAGTCGATGAAAAAACTTATTTTGTAATGTTTCTGTCAACATAATCCCATAAAGGTTTTGTTCTGAAGATGACGTTGAGATTTTCAACAACAAAATTTATTTATATTATTGGAAATAAACCAAAACTAAACTTTTCGAATGAAGCTTCTAATCTTGAACGATCAGTACAGAAACTCGACAGATTATGGCCAGTAAGTGCTTCAGCAATTCAAGTAAAAAATATATTACGAAGAAATGTCCTATCTTTTCGCTTCACTGTTGATGATGAATAGCCAGCAGATACTCTTTTGTGTAAGAATATTTCCATTCATTAGATCCGTTTTTCTGAAGAATATAAGCCAACAGTCGATGGGAAAACCTATTTTGAAATGTTTATGTCAACATATACCCATAAAGGTTTCGTTATGAAGATGTCGCTGAGATTTTCAACGAAAAAATTTATTTATATTACTGATAAAAAACCAAAACTAAAGTCTTCAAATGAAGACACTAATCTTGAACAATCAGTACAGAAACTGGACAGCTAAATTTAAGTAAGTACTTCAGCAATTCAATTAAAACATATACATATCACGTAGAAATCTATCTTTTTGCTTCACTTTGATGATGAATGGCTAGCAGATGTTCTTTTGTATGAAGAATATTTTCATTCATTAGATCCGTTTTCCTGAAGAACATAGGTGAAATATAAGCTAATAATCGATGGAAAAACTTATTCTGAATTGTTTTTGTCAAAATAATCCGATGAAGATTTCGTTCTGAAGATGGCGTTGAGATTTCCCACAAAAAAATTCATTTATATTATTGAAAATAAACCAAAACTGAAGTCTCCAAATGAAGCCACTAATCTTGAATGATCAGTACAGAAACTGGACAGCTAATGTCAAGTAAGTAGTCCAGTAATTCGAGTAAAAAATAAGCAAGAAGAAATGTCCTATTTTTTTGCTTCACTGATGATGATGAATGGCCAGCGGATGTTTTATTGTGTGAAGAGAATTTTCATTCATCAGATCCGTTTTTCTGGAGAACATTAGTAAAATATAAGCTAACAGTCGATGGAAAAACTATTTTGAAATGTTTTTGTTAACATATTCTCATGAAGGTTTTATTTTGAAGATGACGCTGAGATTTTCAACAACAAAATTTATTTATACTACTGAAAATAAACCGAAACTGAGGTCTCCAAATGAGGCTACTTATCTTGAACGATCAGTACAGAAACTGGACAGCTAAATTCAAGTGAGTACTCCGGAAATTCAAGTAAAAAATATATCACGAAGAAATGTCTTATCTTTTTGCTTCACTGATGGTAATGAATGGCTAGCAGTTGTGTGAAGAATATTTTCATTCATTAGATCCGTTTTTATGAAGAACATAAGTGAAATATAAGCTAACAGTCGAATACAAAACTTATTTTGAAATGTTTTTGTCAACATAATCCCATAAAGGTTATGTTCTGAAGATGACGTTGAGATTTTCAACAAAAAAAATCATTTATTTTATTGAAAATAAACCAAAACTAAATTCTCCAAATGAAGCTTCTAATCTTGAACGATCAGTACAGAAACTCGACAGATTATGGCCAGTAAGTGCTTCAGCAATTCAAGTAAAAAATATATCACGAAGTAATGTCCTATCTTTTCGCTTCACTGTTGATGTTGAATAGCCAGCAGATGCTCTTTTGTGTAAAGAATATTTTCATTCATTAGATCCGTTTTCCTGAAGAACATGAGTAAAAGCTAACAGTCGATGGAAAAACTTATTTTGAAATGTTTTTGTCAACATATTCCCATAAAGGTTTCGTTCTGAAGATGACGCTGAGATTTTCAACAACAAAATTCATTTATATTACTGAAAATAAACCGAAACTGAGGTCTCCAAATGAAGCCAATTATCTTGAACGATCAGTACAGAAACTGGACAGCTAAATTCAAGTGAGTACTTCGGCAATTCAAGTAAAAAATAAGCACGAAGAAATGTCCTATCTTTTTACTTCACTGTTGATGATAAATGTGTGAAGAATGTTTTCATTCATTAGTTCCGTTTTTCTGAAGAACATAAGTTAAATATAAGCTAACAGTCGATGAAAAAACGTATTTTGAAATGTTTTTGTCAACATAATCCCATGAATGTTTTGTTCTGAAGATGACGTTGAGATTTTCAACAACAAAATTTATTTATATTATTGAAAATAAACCAAAACTGAACTTTTCAAATGAAGCTTCTAATCTTGAACGATCAGTACAGAAACTCGACAGATTATGGCCAGTAAGTGCTTCAGCAATTCAAGTAAAAAATATATTACGAAGAAATGTCCTATCTTCTCGCTTCACTGTTGATGTTGAATAGCCAGCAGATACTCTTTTGTGTAAAGAATATTTTCATTCATTAGATCCGTTTTTCTGAAGAACATAAGTAAAATATGAGCTAACAGTCGATGGAAAAACTTATTTTGAAATGTTTTTGTCAAAATATTCCCATAAAGGTTTCGTTCTGAAGATGACGTTGAGATTTTCAACAAGAAATTCATTTATATTATTGAAAATAAACCAAAACTAAAGTCTTCAAATGAAGCCACTAATCTAGAAAGATGAGTAGAGAAACTGTACAGCTAAATTCAAGTGATTACTTCAGCAATTCGAGTAAAAAATATATCACGAAGAAATGTCCTATCTTTTTGCTTTACTGTTGATGATAACTGGCTAGAAGATGTTTTTTTGTGTGAAGAATATTTTCATTCATCAGATCCGTTTTTCTGAAGAATATAAGTAAAATATAAGCCAACAGTCGATGGAAAAACCTATTTTGAAATGTTTATGTCAACATATTCCCATAAAGGTTTCGTTCTGAATATGACGCTGAGATTTTCAACGAAAAAATGTATTTATATTACTGAAAAAAAACCAGAACTGAAGTCTTCAAATGAAGACACTAATCTTGAACAATCAGTACAGAAAAATTTGAGTAAGCTCTTCAGCAATTCAATTAAAACATATACATATCACGGTCGATGGAAAAACTTATTTCGAAATATTTTTGTCAACATATTCCCATAAAGGTTTCGTTCTGAAGATGACGTTGAGATTTATATTATTGAAAATAAACCAAAGCTAAGGTCTCCAAATGAAGCCACTAATCTTGAACGGTCAGTACAGAGACTCGACAGATAATGTCAAGTAAGTACTTCAGCAGTTCAAGTAGAAAATATATCACGAGAAAATGTCCTATCGTTTTGCTTCACTGTTGATGATGAATGTTTAGAAGATGTTTTTTTGTATGAAGAAAATTTTCAGGTCAGAAGAAGTGTTGCAAAACTTTTGAATTGAATATAAACCACCTAGTGAAAAATGGCAACAACTCGACGTTTCCGGACAGGTTCCCCTCATACGGTTAACAATTCAGTAACTTTTCAGAACCGCATTCCATTAAATAATTTTCAGTAATTATCGAAATAATCGCCAAATTGGAGTGTTACATTTCGAGAATGTGGAGCATAAAATTCACATGAAGACAATTGAACAGATTCGATTCAATTTTATCGTCGAGACCAAAAATTTGAACACTGACGACAGTCTGGGATCTTGAACCGTGCAGAAATTCACGCACCTGCGACTGGTGTTGCAACCATATTGATCGAATTTATGTCAACGATAAATCGTATACAAACATTGCAAGCATTTAAGTGAGAAATTCTAAGTAATTCGCTGAATTTGAAACTGATGACAGCTTGACATGATTAGGATACCGGTTCATGAATTTATTTTGTTATTTATACACAAGTCATCAGCTTTGCTAAAAAATTGTGTAACCATCTCTTCTTGCAGGCAGATTAATCGCTCCATAAATCTCTTTTGCGTTGAGCGAGCATTTGCATATCGAATTGTACTGGTGTTTCACAGCGAGAGCAACCAACTCCCATTGCATATTGGAAGAAAAATTGTAAGCATTTCCTCAGAAATACTAGGGATTTAGAACGTATCTGATTATTTTTGAGATACATCTGGCGGATGGCTCTCCAACTGAGCGAGGCAATCAAAATAATGGATCCTTGTCGAGGTGCTGCCATCTATTTTCAGGCACCATCAGCATCAAATCCCCACAACCCTCATACAATGAAAAGATAAGATAACCACTTACCCCACTCCTGGAATATTCTTCACAAGAAGGTTTATCTGGAGTCGTGCTGATACTTCCAGAGGTAGTCCAGTTGTCTGCAATCATACCAACCCACATAGTACTCTTCTAAATTTCAGATTTTATCTACTTACTGGTTCGATTATCATATAAAAATCGTGTCTCTTGCTGGGTTTCATCCCATCCACAAGATTGGTGTAGTACGGATCTGCTTTGTAGAAGTGAGGTAGCGAGACGAAACCCGGAGATCCATACCTACATAGGGATATATTCATCGCTCCGTATGGCACGCAGTCCCCGGTACAATAGCACTTATTTTCTGGAAACATGGTCCCTGTGAAGTGGAAGAAATATAATACACAGCAGCAGGAAACTTAGTACTTAATTCTAAATGGTGAATGCGCTAAAATGCAACTTCTTTAACTCGAAGTTGAATGAGCTGAAACGTGTCTTCTGATCTATGGGTATATAATTTGAGACCTCGTTAGAACTAGGTGTTTTAAGTTGCATTGTAACCCCCAAAATTCATCTAATTTATTGCAATGAAATTTTGAAAAATTTCTATACCTAATTCTCAAAACAACTGAGCGGCCGTATTTTTCAGATTCCCACTTATCTGAGGTTTGATTCTATGCCTCTTATGATTTTAACAATTGTATATGTAAGATGTATGAATAAGGAACATTTGGTAATCAGTCATTCCGATTTTTTTAAATTTCATGGGTTTATTCATTTCCGAAAGTCCTTTCGAGTGGATGACGAACTATCAATATTTTCAGGGCAGTACTCAGAATATCGTGCTATATCTTTCAAGCCTCAAAATCTATATTTTTTACATCAATAAGAGAAACTTTGTTATTGCCATGAAAAAATACATAATTAAATCTGAGGAATTCAATTTCCACTTTGAATGGCACACTTGTTACAAACGAGTTGCGATCGAACGAATTCATATTTTATCTAATTTTTTTGGAAGGCCGTCCTGATTTCAGTCCTTTCTTGATAATATTTCTTGTCTTTTGCAGACATTTTGAATTGTATAACCTCAGCACCCACTGAGTGTTGTAACACGCTGCTTGAAGTAATGCTTTGAATTCTTTCGAAACTAAATATTGAATTTAGGGGCAAATGACGTAAACCTATTTGAAAAAATTAAGAAAAGCACTGCCGTGAGGGCAGGAGCTTTTGAGCGCTTGTACATGCACCTGGTAGATAGATTCGCATTTTCCAGTTTTGGAAACCAATTCAGGAAATTTTTGACAGCTGTCAAACAAATTTTCAAACTAAGGCGATAATCCAGACGGTGCTTCAGGTGAACAATTTTTTTTTCGATAATTCGCTAAAGTTTTCTACGGTATCTATGGTCTTGGTAATTCGATCTGGACAAATTTCGCACGCAGTTTGAATACATTATTCCTCAGCTAGGTGCAAAATTTCATTCCAATCAAATCGGTAGTTTCGAAATTATCAGGAACAGAATATTTTGAACGGCCACATTTAGGGAACCCCTAGTCTAATTTTGCTCATTGATGAACGTGACCGTGAAATTCGCGATCCAAACTCACCCTGAAAATTTCAAGTTCCTAGGCCTTTTCCTTCGGAAGTTATAATTTTCTATGGTTTCTATGGTTCTGGTCATGCGATCTGGACAAAATGTTGCTTTGATATGTCATTCTCGTTCAAAATAAAAAATTTTATCTCGATCGAATCCGTAGTTTCGAAATTATCGAAAAAACAAGATTTCAAACGACCGTATTCACGGAACCCCTAGTATAATTCTGCTCATTGATAAACGTGAACGCCACATTTCAGATCTACACCTATCCTGAAAATTTCAAGTCCCTAGGCCTTTCCGTTCGAAAGTTATGATTTTCTATGGTTTCTATGGTTCTGGTCATGCGATCTAGAGAAATGTAGCTTGAATATATCATTCTCCATAAGTATACAAAATTTCGTATCGATCGAATCTGTAGTTTGGAAATGATCAAAAAAACTAAATTTCAAACGACCATATTTACGGAACCCCTAGTACAATTTTGCTCATAGATGAAGGTGATCACGACAATCAAGATCCACACCTATCCTGAAAATTTCAAGTCCCTAGGCGTTTCCGTTCAAAAGTTACAATTTTCTATGGTTCCTTTGGTTCTGGTGATGCGAGCTGAACAAAATTTTGCATGTAGCTTGAATACCTCATTTTCCATTAAAGTGCAAAATTTTATCTCGATCGAATCTGTAGTTTCAAAGTAATCAGGAAAACAAAATTTCGAGCGGCCATATTTACGGAACCCTCAGGCGGATTTTGCCAAATAACGAACTTTACCTCGGCATTCGAGATTCGAACCTACCCTGAACATTTCAAGTTTCTAGGACATTCCGTTCGAGAGTTATCGTGTATACGGACGGCCGGACGGACGGACAGACTCGAATTTTCCGACGGATTCGTCATCAGTGAGTCGAAAATAGTCGTTTGAGACCATTTTCGGCTCAAAATTCGAAAAATACAGACATCGTGACGAAATGATATAGCCCTCGTGTAAGTAGTACGAGCGCTCAAAAAGTAATCAATGAGTGCATTTGCTTCAGAACAAAAAAATATTGACTTGTACTCCTCAGGAAATTCGCTAGATATCGCTTTCTTCACACATTCTCCAAAGATAGCTGTCCAATTCAAAGGTACTCCAATTTCAATTAAAAGTTCGAACTTTGTACACCAATTGTGAGTATTTCGACATGATATTTGTTTATGGCTTTCGCAATGAAAATTCAAGAGCAGCAGTGTGAGAATATCATCACAGATTTCCAAACAGGAGAACATTCTGTAGCATGGCCCCCAAGTTCGCCAGATCTAACTCCTATGGAGTATTTTCTGTGGGGTTATCTCAAATGAAATGTATATGCCGTCTAAATAACTTCACGAGAGCATTTGAGGCAAAGGATAGAAGAAGGGGCAATAACTAATCTCATTTTGAGAGCTGTAAAATGAGTCGAAATGGAAGGACTCCATTTTGAACATCTCTTATGATACTACCCTTTCAATTTTGTATTGTGAAATCGAATAAATAGATTTGAAATTTTTCGAAAAACATAAAAAATATTGATATCTAGTTACTCGTTTTGTGGAGCGAATACACGGATTAAAATTCCCGAACTGGTTCACTTTATAAGTTATAACGCTCTCAAGCTTGGAGGTTAGTAATCTCATCAAAAGACGAGAAATATTATCAGGAAAGGACTAAATTCAGGACCGCATTAAAAAAAAAATACATAAAATATGAATTCGTTCGATCGCCACTCGCTTGTAACAAGTGTGCCATTCAAAATGAAAATTGAATTCCTTATATTGAATTATGTATTTTCTTATGGTGAAAACGGCATTTTTCTAGATGATGTAAAAATTATAGATTTTGAGGCTTGTAAGATAAACACGATATTCTGAGTACTGCCCTGAAAATATTGATATGTCGTAAGTCATTCGAAAGGACTTTCTGAAATGAACAAACTCATGAAATTTTATCAAAATCGGACCTCAGATTCCAGAGTTATGGCTATCGTAAATTTAGGCCGAAATCCATAAATCTCCTAAATTAAGAGCCTTAGGATACAAAACAAGCAACTTCTCTGAAAGGCCTGGATGACCTGCATTAACCATTAGGCTATGGTCAACCACTCATGAAACACCCTCTATATGAAAAATGGCCGGGAGAGCCTGAAAAATACATTTTGGGGTTGAAAAAAGGGGGCCCCCTCGAAATAATTATTAACATTTCATTAAAATCTCAAAGAGTACCTCATATTTCAGGTTTGATACCAATATTCTGGAAACTCGAACACCCTGTAGCTCGTTGATGAAACGTTTTCGGAGCTATGCTCATCGTAGGACTCATTGTCTCGAAATTGAACATTTTATTGACTGTTGAAGTCATCAACAAAAAGTGGACCAGTATATTCTCATTTATTGTTTACTTCCGATCAAAAAACACGATGAACGTTATATTATTCTCTTAACTCTCCGATGATATCAATAGCCGATTAATTTTATTATGTTTATATGGCTTAAGTTGAATTGTGAGGGAAACGGTTGAGCAGCACACAAAGAATGGACTCTCAATGATCGTCAATAAATTTTTTTCAGATGCCTACTTACCGTTATCGAAAAAATGATCTCCCAACGTGAACTTATATCCATTCATCATTTTTTTGCTCTCTTCTCCGACGTAGTCGAAAACGATTGTTCTGCACATTTCGGGATTGAAAAGTTCGAGTGGACCCTTTCCCAATCCAGCTGGGAAGAACTCACCAGCAGAACCTCGGATTTCACCACAAGCATCTTCGAAAAACTGTGAATGTTTCATGTTGTTATAACTGTATAATTGACCGAAGACAGATTCTTTTCCAAGTCCCATGTTGTATCGCCCATCCCATTCATTAGATCCGTTTCTCTGAAGAACATAAGCTACATTTTTCTTCGGATTTAAAGATGATATAAAAAGTTACCTTGTAGAACCAACCGAACTTGTCCATCGGTGGGACTTTTCCTTTTACGTAAGGCAATGTTTTACCCAAATTAATGAGCGGATCTTCATAACCATTGAATAATATGTTATCAACGGATTGTGTGAGGTCCATTCTTCCTAATATCGACCTTATCCCTATGGAGAACAATTTTTTCGTCCAGAAGCTCTCGTGTCTCATTGCATAACCTCCTGACTGAAAATCAATATTTTATTTCAAGTAATTTTCCAGGTAATACATAAAATGTGTATTGAAATATATGAACATAATATTGAATATTGAACTTTTGAACTGACATGGACTGTTATTGGTGAGAACATTGAGAGAGCTATCAATTTTAATCGGATTTACTGTTTTTTTGTGTCTTTATAGCACAAAATAATGAATAAGTGACATAAAGAAAACATAATATATTAAGTACGTAATCAAATGAGTAATTATTTTGTTCTGCATTCAATGTATCAGTTTTTCCGAAGAAAAATGGTTCAAAGATAATCTGACAAGCAGGCCAACAAATCAATCCATGTAAACCCAAGGGAACATAAAAATAATTCGCAACTGTAGACCGGTTTCGGCTTTTTAAGCCTCATCAGTATAGTACAGCGAACCTCGATGCGAGGGACAGAATGCATTGAAACGAATAGCAGCGCTGATCAGAAAAAATTTCGTCCTCACTTCTCTGCAGGTTCATGGAAAGATTCTTTGACCCCCCCTCCAACCACAACCACGCATGTGACATACGCGAACCTCGCGATATACAATTGTCCCATGTGGAAGGACGGGTTAGAGCTACCTTTATTCGACTCCGAATATTTTGACAATGAAAAATATTTTTCATGGGTTTCATTCTGATCGTATTTCTAATTTTAACACTCTAAGGAAGTGCCTTCTGTTGTATTCTATTCTATGTAATAAGAATTGAATGATATAGAAATATTGAATCTTAGTGTAAAATAAACTATGAAATATAAATCGGATAGAAAAACGCCATGATAATTCATATTAGTAAGTATTAAAACATTCTTCATACTCACAACTGCTACGGGATTTATCGATGTTATCGGCGTATTCAAATCGAAAGGCGAATAATCCTTCTGGAAGTACCATTTCCTTGTTCGGTTATAAGAAATCGTTGAATTTTCGTGGAAGGTAATGTTGGTCTTTTCCATCACTTCCAAGAAACGGAACGGTCCAATCTCTTCGAACTTCGGTTTCACTTGAGGATTGCTGAAGTCTTCGGGGTTGGTCCAGTTGAAAAAGTGTACGTCGAAGTAAATGTCGAACGGCGTTTTCTTGAAAAGTTCGTACGATTTGCTTTTAGGATTAACACTCAACACTTCCGATTTCAAACTTTTGTACATGGACGTCCTCAGACTGATAAGAAGAATTCCTAAACTAATGAACACTAACGGAGTTATGATAACACATATTAAAAACCGCAACTTCCTTGATTTGCACCGTGCATCAAACATCTTTTTTTTCTGAAACAAAATGAATCAATATGAAATGAGATTGAGGAATGTTATGAGTTTCTACTGATTACTGATAATTGAATGTGAAGGCACGTTTGCTAAGTTTTCTACGCGATTTTCAATGTCATAACACTTAACTATGATCGATCTGAATTTTCGCACCATGAGTTCGTCTAGTGTCTAGTTTTTCAGGCTCACCTGACTCATGCAATTAGCAAAACAATTTATCGATAACATAATACCTACATAATTGAAATCATCAACGAGTTATAAGTTTTCTTAAGGAGTTATATCTTGCACATCCCACGCAGACATGGAATATGTGCAATACATTTTGCACAGTTTGAGAGAATTTTCCCAAGAACGATTTCCTTATATTTCCATATATTGGACCTTTTTTGTGAGTTATTCGATGCGATAGCAACAGTTGCAATGAAGCATGAAAATAATGAAAAATTTTTTACCATAAAAGATTTTGAAAATATTGAACAACATCTTCAAAATCATTAATAGCAAAAAATTTTTTATTATTTTCATGTTTCATTGCAACTGTTGCTATCGCAACTTTTCTACTCTTTTTTTCCGGAATTACTGACAAAAAAGGGTCAAAAATATGGCATTTTTGAAAAGGCAATCGAATTACCTTCAAAACAGTGTATGCAAAAGACTTTCCCCGAAAGTTTTCGAAAAAAAATTCAATATTTTTGCATGTAATCGAGTCCATCCAAAACAGATAATTCAAACTTACTTAAACAATTACTGTCGATAAGAAAGAAAAAATTGAAAATTGATATTTCTTTCAATATCAGAAAGTTGTTCTCATAGCTTTCTTAATTTGATTTTAATCCATCACCTTTCAAATCTGATATATGTTCATGTATAAATATTCGAAAGGTTATGGATTAAAATCGAATTAACAAATCGATAGCTAATGAGAAAAATAGTCCAGGATCCATGGTACATTTTTGCACTTGATTACTATCAAGCTGATTTTCCGTGAGTAGCTTCATTTTGATGAGATGCCCAACAATTTCCTGTACGGAACTCTCGATTGTGGTAGCTAACAGAGGTAGAAAATTTCAAGTTCCTAGGCCTTTCCCTTCGGAAGTTATAATTTTCTATGGTTTCTATGGTTCTGGTCATGCGATCTGGACAAAATATTGCTTTAATATATCATTCTCGATCAAAATACCAAATTTCATCTCGATCGAATCCGTAGTTTCGAAATTATAGAGAAAACAAAATTTCAAACGACCGTATTTACGGAACCCCTAGTATAATTCTGCTCATTGATAAACGTGAACGCGACATTTCAGATCCACACCTATCCTGAAAATTTCAAGTCTCTAGGCCTTTCCGTTCGAAAGTTATGATTTTCTATGGTTTCTATGGTTCTGGTCATGTAATCTGGAGAATGTAGCTTGAATATATCATTCTCCATCAGTATACAAAATTTTGTCACGATCGTGTCTGTAGTTTTGAAATTATCAAGAAAACTAAATTTCAAACGACCATATCAACGGAACCCCTTGAATAATGTTGCTCATAGATGAACGTGATCACGACATTCGAGATCCACACCTATCCTGAAAATTTCAAGTCCCTAGGCGTTTCCGTTCAAAAGTTACAATTTTCTATGGTTTCTATGGTTCTGGTGATGCGATCTGAACAAAATTTCACATTTAGCTTGAACATCTCATTCTCCATTTGAGTGCAAAATTTCATCTTGATCAAATCTGTAGTTTCCAAGTAATAAGGAGAACAAAACTTTGAACGGCCATATTTACGGAACCCCTGGTGGAATTTGGCCCAATAACGAACTTTACCGCGGCATTCGAGATTCGAACCTACCCTGAAAATTTCAATTTTCTAGGACATTCTGTTCGAGAGTTATCGTGTATACGGACGGACAGACTCGAATTTTTCGACGGATTCTTCATCAGTGAGTCGAACATAGTCGTTTGAGACCTTTTTCGGCTCAAAATTCGACCACGTGTTTTATTTTTTCTCTCGAGAAATAATTTCAAGAAATGTTTTTTGGGCTGCAAAATAATTATGGAGTGTTTTTGTGTAATTTGCTTTGTGAAAACCCTACTTTTCGAGAGAAAAGACAAGAAGTGAAGACATTTAATAAAGACATTTGGCTTTCATGCAAAACTTTTCTATCTGCTCGAACGCAATCAACATAGATATCGGGATGTTATATTGCCAGAAAATTGGAATCACGAAGTAATAGGTTATCATTCCTCTTGTTACAAAGAATTTCGAGTAAAATCTAAATATTTGTCAGATAACACGAGTGAGGAAAGTGAAAAAGATGAAGATGACAGCGATGTTAGTAGCGAAGATTATGAAGATGAATCTGATGAAAATTTATTTTTAATTTTTTTTATATATATACACAGATTTTTTCACTGTATCTCATGTTACAAATAGGAAAACGAAAAAATGACAATTCTTGTCTGACTAGTGATACATACCTATTTTCTTGTAGGACATTGTTCCATTTGGGCAGAGAACACACTAACCTATTATGTAATATTTTTGTCCTACAGTTAGTAATGAGAAATATGGTCTTGTGGTATTAACAATTTCTGAGCGTAGGACCGGGATAACGTACCACATAATTCGTGGGACAATAGGACTGTTAAATTATTTAAATATTAACTAAGTAAAAAAGAAAAAATCAGATGGTTAGTAATCATTTATGATGAGCTCGTTATCAATACATGTTGGAAGGGGGGGACTCTTTGATCAAACCGAAGTATTGTAGGACAAATATTTTTTGGAATAATTAAGATAATTATCTTGAGATTTAACGAAAAAAATTCAGTTAGTAATCAACATTTGAGAATCATCAAATCGACATATTTTATCCTTGCTACCTCTTCAATCGAGAGTTTCGTACAGGAAATTGTTGGGCGTCTCATCAAAATGAAGCTACTCACGGAAAATTAGCTTGATAGTAATCAAGTGAAAAAATGTACCATGGATCCTGGACTACAATTTTCTGATATTGAAAGAAATTTCAATTTTTTTCTTTTTCATCGCCAGTAATTGATGAAGTAAGTTTGAATTATCCGCCTGGGATTGATTGGATTACACGGAGAAATATTGAATTTTATTCAAAAACTTTCGAGGAATGGCTTGTGCATACACGTCTGAATGTAGATCCAAAAAATCAAAAGAATTCGATATGCTGTTTATGAGAAATCATTGAAACAATTATTGCGAAGCAATGAAATTAGTCTACACCCTTAAGGGTGGTCCTTTTTCAAATTGACACACCGTACGTAATATGATTTAAATTATTGCTAATTTTAATTTTCAATTCGTTCATTCTGAATAAAAAAGTAAAGAATGCGTATGTTAACTTATGGAGTACGAATTCAATTTAACGTTGGAACTTGTGAGACCAATCAAGATGAAAACAAGAGGAAACGAAGATATTTTGTCAAGTGACGGAACAAACATACGTTCATAGCCAAATAGATTCGGGGTCACACGCACAATCATACCAATCGTTCAAATAAATATTTACAATGAGCAGTCAACAATTTATAATGCTATACGTATTTGGGTACTTATTAAAATCTAAGATTTTGGCATCTCATTACTACGGTTTCATTCAATGTTTATAGTGAATGGAACTTTTTAATCTATGACGGCGTCAGGATAACACATTTAGCATCCTCATTTGGATGTTATCATGGGCTTAATTTCAATCAATCCTCATTATCTCTTTAAGTTTATGATAAAATCCAAATTTCGAACTGTAACACATGAAGGAAGTTAGGCACTGCTTTTGTTTGTTAATATTGTTTATAAAATGTTCAATAATATTTATTCATCGCAGTGGCGGCGCCTCACCAATCTTATTGCCTTAATCCTCTAAAACTTAAAAAATGCATACATTCAATAGCAACTTCGAAAAGATTCGGAAACTCATCGAACATCATGAAAATGATTCCCTAACCTAACCTATTCAATATATTCGAATGATACTACCTAGAGACTGAGACGCCTTCACCATATTTTGTATTTATCCTCAGATATTCAATTAGAACCGAAGCAATTATGATCGACTGTTGGAATATTATATTTAATGTATCAATTTTTCCGAAGAAAAAAGTTTCGAAGATTATCTGATTAGCAGACCATCAAATTAATCTATATAAACCCCAGAGAATATCGAATTTATCATTCGAAACTGTAGACCGGTTTCGGCTTATCAAGCCTAACCATTCCTGAAAATTAAAAAAAAAAAAAAAGAATATATATTACAGAAAAAGGGCAAAACTATGGACGCTAGAAAAAGAGAGACTTCATAAACAAGATAATCAATCAAGAACAATGAAAATTAAATACCTAACAAAAAAAAATAAATATGAGGAAGACACTGTACAAACCCGAATATGGAAACCTACCCAATTGGAGTGATTGGACCTGCCCTTGAAGAGGATGTTGACCCTTGAAGAGTGGTGTGACTTAAAACTATGAAATTTTAGAGAATATTGTCTCAGTTAAAAGGAATTGTTACCTTAATTATTGAATCGTCTGTATTTACTCACAAATTTTGAAAATTTTTTATTTATAACTACGCACAGTCAAATATTCCCACGAAATGAATACCTTTGTAAAATTTCACATTCATTTCGAATAAACATTATATTCTCAATATTATTATTACAATTATCCGAAGAATAATTGTCAGTACGTACACTCAAAGTGATAAGAGGCATAGAATCGAACCACAGATTGACAAATAAATCCCGCCTACCGTTTGACATCGTAAGGAGAAATACGACCGCATAGCGGTAGTTGAGTGGCCCATACCCCCCCGCGATTTTTAAAAGAAGAAACGGCAGGCCAACATTCATTGTCAATTTGTTCGGAGTCGAATAGAGGTTATAGCTTCAACCCGTACTTCCACATGAGACAATTGTATATCGCGAGGTTCGCGTATGTCACGTGCTTGTTGGTGGTTTCAAGAAATCTTTTCATGAACCTGCAGTGAAGTTGGGACGGTTGCTTTTGAAGCGGCCAGGTGGCGATGGTGGAGAAAATTTTCTCTGATCAGCGATGCGGTTCGTTTCATAGCATTCCGTCCCTCGAGTCGAGTTTATCATCGCTAGCTGTACTGATGCGGCTTGATAAACCGAAACCGGTCTACAGACGCGAATGATGAATTTGGTGTTCTCTGGGGTTTACATGGGTTGATTTGTTGGCATGCTTGTTAGATTATTTTTGAACAATTCTTCTTCGGAAAAATTGATAGGTTCATTTGAATTGGATAACCAGCAAATATTTTTCATTGTTAACCCTATTGAACGTGAGATTTAATTTTTGATACCCGTCGAAGAATAATTTCGTCTAATTGAATAAGATTTTGGTCAACTGAGTCGAGTGAATATTGGGTTACCTATGCTAATCTCAAATAAATATTGTTCTTGAGATACTACAAGGAGAGCGTTATGAAAGTTCTGTGAAACTTATTTTTGAAAAAAAGAAAGCAGTCACCTTGCGACCGAAAGGAATTCAAAATGAATGAATCCGAGCTATTTGATGAATACAGGGTGTTCTTTAAGGGGAGGCTTTTTTTTAAAGGTGCTACAACTCATCAAAAGAGATCATTTTGCCGGAAGTTGATCATATAAAATATTCAATTTGAAAAAAGTGCAAAAAATCTTGGACATAAAGATACAATACCACTATGGATCGTGTTATCTCTCTCTTAGAAGATCTGCCATGAATCACGGTGCCATATGTATTCCAGCAAGTAAACAAATGCATTTTATCGCAAATTCGAATATTCTCTTTCAACTTCTATTAGGAGATTTTTCCTGAACGGTATAATTCTTGAAGTTCAAACTAAGGTGAGGAAAATTTACTGATTTAAAAGGTCCCATAAAAAAAAATTAGGAAGTTCACAAACTCACCGATATAATTGGTCCTAATTGTATACCGAAATTGTTCGAATTGGTTAACATTATTTTGATGTGCACATAATCTTGCCCGACGTAATGATGTGATAGTTGCTTCATGTAACATTCGTTTTGCATGCAACAACTATCACATCAGTTTGGTCACGGAATAATGTCACAAGCATTTTCAGTTCTTTCGCACTATTCACCTCACCGTGCTTAACTGAACACTAATGTTTTCAAATTACTCGAAAGGAAGAAATCACAGGGGTTGAGATCGGAAACTTACAAAAACCATATGCATTATGGGTGATTTCCCGTATACTGAAATTGGACAGATGGAATAGTTCACATATAGATATCAATACGAACCTGGTCTAGGCTGAGAATTTCTGAGATTGAGATTGATTTAGAAATACTCGGCTCTGGTGAATATTTCGAATGAACGCTTTTTGGTATTATGACTTATTTTGATGAGTTCTATCACCTGTCAAAAAAAGCCTCACCTTTGAAAACACTTTGTATACATAAGTTTTTATTTGATGAAATTTAAGACTTCAAACGTAAATAAGGTTGAAGCAGACGTAAATAAGTTATGTTTTTTAGAACAGAAAATAATATTATTTTTTCGTAGAGTTTTGATGAATTCTGAAAAAAATTTGAACAAATTTGATATTTTGAGTATTATTCACAGAGATGAACGATTCCACGAGAAAAATATTCACGGTACCCTCAGATTGGTACATACCTTAGGTATAGTTTCTGTATTTTCAGCAGAGATTTTTCATGTTTGAAGCGCGCGCCGAAGTTATTTAAGGAATACCCTAAGATCGACTCTTTCGCACTTTCAATGGTGTCAATAGAGACAGAGGTGTTAGTCACCATGTGTGAAACCATAAGTCGATTTTATGATGACATCATAGATAAATGAAAATTTCGCGAACTTTTTCTCAGGGAATACATTTATCCTTGAAATTTCACGATATAAGGACACGAGGCGAGGTTAACGTCTTCCGTCTTCTTACATATCACAAAAAGGAGCAAAATAAATAAACAGTCGCCTTTTAGACTAGGCGAAAGTTGACAGAAATAGATGAAATAAAGGTAGTAGGTGAATTATCTTATCTTTCATAGCGGCGTCTTTTGAGGATTTTATCGAACATGATACGTACTGAATGTCATTGCCTCGAGATTACGCTCCTATATTTAACTCCACATACCGCCCACCGGGAGTAAACAAACGAGACAACGCTCTTCAAGAGCAAACTTGCACTTTTTATCTTATCAGAAAGCTCTTCTTTCAATAGTATATTACTTAATCGGAGACTCACTTGTCTCCGATTAAGTAATATACATCTCATCCTTTATCCAGTTCATTTTTTCAGGAGATAATTGAGGTATCTGTAGAAATATTCATGGAATACTTATATTGATTGGGACCCATAATTATATTATACACATGAAATAAAGTCATTGGAAAAACAATGGCGTTGAAACGATAGCATTAAGGAAAGGAAAATCAAATAGAAATCAAAGGACTGAACGGATTGAGGAATACCTGAGCATTAATATTTCACTTGAAGCAGTACATAATAAATTTATATACCCCTTATCCAATATTTACTTCCACTTTTGAATTTCAATCACGTCACTTTTCGGGTCGGTCTGGATGGTACAAAATGGTACAATTTGGGTGGCACTCGTCGTCTACGAAATTGAAACTTCATGCATATACGTTAATTGAGTCAAAATTCTGATGTTTGCGGAAAAAATATTTCCGTTCCTGTTTCCAACGGTTCCGCAAGTACACTCAGAGCACATACCTTGAACATGATTTGAACTTACACGATTGTGATAACTTGATGATTTGGTGGCAAAAGACATATCCGAAACATCCCGAGAAAAACGTATCTCCATGTTCGGTTGTTCAAGGAATGAGTGATTCCAGGAAATATTTTTCCGGTACACCGTTTATCTCTTAATCGATGTAGATAGCCAGAATCGACGGCCTTCAATTTCCCCAAGCAAAATTTTGCCATATCATTGTGAATATTGTATTCTTTTTTATCGTTCTGCAGGATGGAGTACGAAACATGAATGATGATAATATGGAAAAAGTAAGGGGTATTGAACTTTTTTATTCTAATGACAATTGACTGAGCGAAAAACAAATATCACGAAATTTCATATCATTTCCGAAGAACTATCCAACATGACCATGTGCACAAATTTTTTTTATCTCACTAACCTCAATCGCATCATTCTCGTTCACCACCATTTCGGTTTCGTCTAACTTGGATACTGGAAATGAAGTTCCCGATTACTGTTCAAAATTTTGAAGGCATCATCCAACGTCGTTATCTATTTATTGATAATATTATTGATTTCTTGTAATGAGTGAAGCTTTTTTCGGACATGTGCAAATCGAAAGTCATAAAATAAGATAGATATAGTTATTGAATTCAAGCGAACCGTTTGATGGCATTGCATGATGACCCTTTCCGAATTACACAATTTGAGAGGCCACATAAACTATAAACTACATATTTGTATTCTTTTGAATACTCGATAAACACAGTTCGCTGAAAATTAACTATTATGTGGTATTGAAAGAAATACTAATTGTGCAATGCGAATAATTTGTTGGATTTATTACTGGTGCATTTACATTTTTTTCATTAATGTCTATATTATATTTCTGATGGAAAAATATACCATTCACAACATCAATTTCGTGCATGACGTTTCCTCCAGAATTTTTGGCATTTCGGATGAATACTCGCTATTGCACATCAAGAGATACCACGAAAAAAATAATAACAGAGTTTATGAATAACGCTGGAGTAATAAAAAAGAACCTCCACAAGTTTCTTTCCTAGTGTTATTTCTAGAGTTTTGACACGAAATGTTAATTTATTTCCATATAGTTTGATTGGAAATCAAACGAAGATTCAAAAAATGGCTTTTTCGGCCTGTTCTACAAATAAAACAAGCTACATAAAAATCAGCGATTCAACAGCATCCTACCAGATTTTTTTTTCAATGAAAATTAAGAAGAAATTGATCATCATTATTGGTACATTCTCATTTCTGGCAACTTATTCATTTTTCGTGGTGCCATACAACTAACTGATGAATTCGACGAAAAAATCATTTACCAAAGCAAATAAACAGCATCCTCAGGAGTCACCTTGACACCTTCTTAGTGAGCTAGCTATCTCGAATTATATTTTGCATTTTCAATTGGTCGATTTTCGATGAATTGTACAAAACATTGATTGTCTGATCAAGGAATGTCGAATGGATTTCAACCAATAAAATTCGTTGAAATTCCAAATAAGCGCAGTTGATAGGTCAAAATAAATTTGACATTTCTTGATAGGACAATCAGAATCTTGTGCAACCCACAACATGTAATCATTCGATTAGCAAAAATGCTTCTTTATTCGAACTCCATTTTCATAATTCAAATCAACGAGTTATTTTTATGTACAATATCTACATGAACGTACATAAAGATAATTGCGCAAGGCTCACTCAGGTATGAATATTCTCTAATTATTATGCTCCTATACGGCGAATTTCGCCCATTAACTCAACCGGTGCATTCAAACCTCGAACGTACGCCTCTCATAGAAACGAGTGCGGAAAAGCAGTGAATTCTTTTCAATAGAGCATCTAACAAAACCGAACATGATAATGAAGTCAATAAATTCTCGTCGAACAAAAGACCAACTATTCGAGCATGTTTTCAGAAAAATTAACATTTCAATGACTGTCCCTCAATCTCTTAATTACAGACGATTGCTGAAACTGTCTAGGCATGGTGTTATAATGATTTGATACGAATAACTTAATGTAGAGATAAATATAACTCATCAAAGAAAATGCGAAACTTAAACATAGTAAAAGATAACAGAATGGGTAGTAATTCTTATTTCGGCATCTACATAAGAGAAAAATTGATTTGTTCTAAATAATAATAAAACCAAAGTGCTATTATGATCGTCAATGATATTGTTGTTTACATTTTCTGCTAATTGTGAAGAGACTAGAGACCGACATTTGAAATTATCGAAAGTTTTTGCATAATACTTATCGTTCATCTCTTAATACAAAAATGATATGGAAAATTGGTTTTGCTATATTTCTTTTATACATTTCTCAATTTCAATAAGGTCAATTTTACATTTTCTAGCGTTTGGTAGAAACATGCAGTCTCATCTGGAATTTTTCTTCAACTAAATGAAGTTAATTTAGGGTGGGCCTCATTATTACGAAGTTTTTGGGATTAAATTAGAAAATGTTTGAATAAAAAATTTAGAAAAGCACTGCCGTGAAGGCAGGAGCTTTTGAGCGCTCGTACATGCACCTTGTAGGTAGATTCGCATTTTCCAGTTTTAGAAACCAATTGAAGGAATTTTTGACAGCTGTCAAAAAAATTCTGAAACTTAGGCGAAACTCCAGACTTCATGTCGCTGCTTCAGCTGATCAATTTTGTTTCGATAATTCGCTAGAATTTTCTACGGTATCTATGGTCTTGGTGATGCGGTCTGGACAACATTTTGCACGTACTTTGAATACATTATTCCTCAGCTAGATGCATAATTTCATTCCAATCCGATCAGTAGTTAACTATCTGGAAAAAAATATTTTGAACGGCCATATTTACGGAACCCCTAGTCTCATTTTGCTTATTGATGAACGTGACCGCGATATTCGCGATCCAAACCCACCCTGAAAATTTCAAGTTCCTAGGCCTTTCCGTTCAAAAGTTACAATTTTCCATGGTTTCTATGGTTCTGGTCATGCGATCTGGACAAAAGATTGCTTCAATATATCATTCTCGATTAAAATACAAAATTTCATCTCGATCGAATCCGAAGTTTCGAATTTATCGAGAAAACAAAATTTCAAACGACCGTATTTACGGAACCCCTTGTTTAATGTTGCTCATAGATGAACGTGATTACGACATTCGAGATCCACACCTATCCTGAAAATTTCAAGTCCCTAGGCATTTCCGTTCAAAAGTTACAATTTTCTATGGTTTCTATGGTTCTGGTCATGCGATCTGGACATAATTTCGCATGTAGCTAAAACACATCATTTTCCATCTGAGTGCAAAATTTCATCTCGATCGAATCTGTAGTTTTCAAGTAATCAGGGAAACAAAACTTTGAACGGCCATATTTACGGAACCCCTGGTGGAATTTGGCCCATTAACGAACTGAACCGAGGCATTCGGGATCTGAACCTACACTGAAAATTTCAAGTCTCTAGGTTGATCCGTTCGAGAGTTATCGTGCTTACGGCCGGACGGCCGGACGGACAGACTCGAATTTTCCGACGGATTCGTCATCAGTGAGTCGAACATAGTCGATTGAGACCATTTTCGGCTCAAAATTCGAAAAATACAGACATCGTGACGAAATGATATAGCCTCGTGTGAGTAGTACGAGCGCTCAAAAAATCGAACTGTTTCAATCTTGTCGTGAACATCATAGAAATTAAAGTTGCACAATAAATTTCAAAAAACAAGGCCGAGTTGCGCGAATAATGGGTTTTCATTTCAAGTAATCTGTTCTAATTTTTTTGTTAGAATCAATGAAGTATTTGAGTTCCTTATTTCCATGACCATGGTTTCACACAACAAAATTCTTGCTTATAATTTTCGCGAATTGTGTCGTGGCCATCAAAGATTGTTGCTCAATTAATTATAACATTGAATGAATTTCTTTGAAGTCTGGTGTGGTCGGATTGAAAGATAGGAATTCGAAAAAATCGAAAAATATTGATTTATATGCGCCCCTACGAACTTCAGAATTTGTACTGGAGATAATAAGGTCCAGAAGTTTGATATACTTGAATTTATATCACTCTTGTGAATGATATTTGTGAATGAACCCTATCAGTATATCATTTGAATTTTTGAGACGAATTATTCTCCATTTCTAATAGTATTGAAATAGTATATTCTCCTCATTAATGAATTTATGGGTCTTTATGTGATCTTTCACATTATGCACTATTTTGAAATCGATTGGAAAAACTATAGCAACAATTACGTATCTACAGGGCCGTATCTAGGTACTACTGCGCCTGTGGCAATATATTTGACAGCGCCCCCCCCCCCCATTTGCGTAGATTTTTTTTCATCCATCATATTTTCTTATAGTATTTTTTTTTCATGATGCTAGTCATATATTTCCGTGAAATATTCAATTTAATACACATTTTTATGGAAATTTTTTTTCATTAAAAACATTGAAATACACTTTTTAAATGAAATGCATAAAAATAAAACAAATTCTGAAAAAACAAAATGAAATATTCATATTTATGTAATAAATACGAACATTTATCTTGAAAAATATAAATTCTTCAACTTAAAATTCGAAAATACATTCTGCAAACGTAAAATAAAAATTTTTTGGTAAGTTGACTAGAAAACAATAATCGATAATCACAATCTCTGCGAAAAAAACCGTAAACTTAGCATACAAATACTATTTTATAACCCTTTGAAACACGTACTTATAGTTTCGTACAGGGCCTGATGTTACAATATTCAAGAAGTCCATACGTTAAGTATAAAAAAATCACTAGAAAAATCTTTGCCAGATGAGATTGAAGATTCAATGAAAACAATGAAGAGTAACACTAAAATTTGTGTTTTATTAGATTCCATTCAAAAAAAGACGGTCTGAGAAGTGAGAACTCAAGTTTGAAAATACATATTTTCCGCAATGAACCAAACATATTTCTTCTTGAATTGAAAGGAACAATATTATTATGTTAAAATACGAATAATTGAATATATCCGATGCCAGAATAATGTCATAAAAAATAATAAATACTCAGTATACCTCACCTCCAATAGCACAATTTATAATGCTCGAATCCAAAAGCACAATGGCACAAAGAAGTCAGAATATAAAAAAAAACTCAAAACTTATATCACTTCAAATCTGGATACACACTAAACGAACATTGAAATTTAAATTTTTTGCTCATCTCTTCACAATTGAAAGAAATCAATATTTATGTAGAATACAATGATTCCCCAATTTTTCTCCCACTTCTTGAGCTCAAAACTCTGATTGGTGAATTTTTGGCAATACAAATCTTTTTTAAAATACCACACATATGGCCTAAAAATCTAAACAAATCGATCATTAGGAACAATCATCATCAAAGAAGCCGCCCTTCAAAACAAGCTGGATGCGATAAGGGATGTAGTGTAAACAACTCGTAAAAGGGCTGTGCTTGGAATCGCATGACGATATTACCGATTGTAATATTTATGATCAGAGTGCGGCTACTTTGAAAATTTTCCATAACAATTGGACCATATTTCTCGTATTTCTGACCTCAAGGCATTCTCATTTTGTACTTCGAATATCAATGCTTCGAAATGTTGTGATCGAATTACTTACTAACGTTACCGTGTTGTCATCTTTCGAATTGATTTTTTTTGCTTGGCGCTCCTATTTTTTTACTTTTGATATTTTTTGGCGCCCCTTCGGATCTTGCGCCCGTGGCAAGTGCCACCCTTGCCACGCCCTAGATACGGCCCTGCGTATCTAGTCATAATTTCGTCTTGAACATACTCGAAATCAAATTTGATACCTCAACTTCGAGTTACGCTTATCTTAACGAGATTTCTTAACCACCTGAAGATGCAGCGAAACACGTGCCGTGGAATTTAACCGAATAGAATAACTGATATTATTTTCACTACAGTGGGTTAAGTTCCACGACACGTGTTTCGCTGTCTCAGCTGCAGTGCCGGTTTAAGATATTTTGTAGCCCAAAAGGGGGTTTGTCATAAGAAAAATCAGAAAAATTCATCATTAGCAAACTGGCGTATTATTGAGTCACAATCTAGTTTCTCCACTGCGCTATATTTTATATACAGAAGTGATAATGCATCAAGGTTTTCTTGACTAAGATCAGACCTCTGATAAGTCTTAATTCTTTTGAGGGCCGAGAACGGTCGTTCGGCCGACGCATTTGAAATAGGTATACAAACAGGGTGTCCGGGAAAATGTGGGAAATCTCTCGGATTCAGATAAAACTTAAAAAAATAAGGTGACAAGTTCCCATAATTTTTTTTCCTAGCGGCCCTCCCTACGGAGATACGGCCTCCTGAATGACGCCACTGGAAATTCATTTTACTGGAATACATTTCGAACTACTTGAAATAATTAAATGAAAACTTGATATGATAAACAATAGTAAGGACCTCTTAAAATACAGCCCTTTAATTTAAATTAGCTCGTTTAGTTTACCAGGGGCGGACTAGGTTGTACGTTTTAATGCTTACATTTTTAACACCCTGTATGATGAGGAGAAAAAACAAATTTGGATACCTTGAACACTAAGCTAAAGAAAAGGTATTCTTGTTCATTGTCGATAAAATGAACCGTTTTCGAAAAACAAAATAATAAGAGAAGTAATTTTTTTATTTGTATTAAAAAGAACCATGAATTCTAATTTTTTTTTGTCTGCAACAAAGTGTAATACGAAAGTTATTCATGGAACAAAAAAGTTTCAGTTTAAGTTATTGAATCCGACAAAATTACAGAGATTCTTGACAATGTGGTTTTGGTCCAAAAAAGGACCTCAACATAAATAATTTTTTAGGAATGTACTCTCACTAAAGCTTGCAACGATTGAATATAAATACGCTAATTAGAAATAATCAATTAAATACTTAATAAGTGGATTTAACTAATTTTGCCGGATTCAATAACATAAACTAAAAATTTTTTGTTCTTGAATTACTTTCGTATCACACTTTGTTGCAGACAAAAAAAATTAGAATTCATGTTTCTTTTCAAGAGAAATGAAAAAGTTAATTCTTTTATCATTTTGTTATTCGAAAACGGTTCATTTTATCGATAATGAACAAGAGTAGCTTTTCTTTAGCATAATGTTCAAAATATCCACATTTGTTTTTTTTAACTCCTTATCATACAGGGTGTTGAAAATGTAAGCATTAAAATGTACAACCTAGCCCGCCCCTGGTAAACTGAACGAGCTAATTTAAATTTAAGGGCAGTATTCTAAGAGGTCCCTACCACTGTTTACCATACCAAATTTTCATTAATCTATATCAAGTAGCTCAAAATTTATTCCAGTAAAATGGATTTCCAGTGATGTCATTTAGGAGGCCGTATCTCCGTAGAGAGGGCCGCTAGGAAAAAAAATTATGGAAACTTGTTATCTTATTTTTTATGTTTTATCTGAATCCGAGAGATTTTCCACATTTTCCCGGACACACTGTATATACAAACATTTTCATGAATTGTGATTTGTTTAAATTTTTACATAATTTTTGGAAATGAATCATTTCATTCTTCAAATATTCTTTTGTTTCGTTAATATCGTTCTTTTTTTTCCCGGACAAAATGCCGATTGATTTTTCAATCTCCTCCTGATCTTTTGTGAAATAACATTTGAATGCTTATGTTACTTCTTCGTATAACATTCAATTCTTTTTCTGAGTTGTTGAGAAATATGATCACATATTACATCAAAGACCTCAATTCTGAGTTTCATTTTCTATTTAGAGTAATTTTGTTTGCACTTGTTTCATCGAAAAAAACTCTTTGTCCCTCTTTGTCCTTTTGAGTTCATCTTCGAAGTGAATATTTCTGATAACCTCTCCTCCAAAAAACAAATATTTCGTTTTTAACTCCAGTTCATCAAACGATTCTCTTGATTCTGGTTGCTGGAAGCCATCATGATTTGTATTTTTGGCGAGAAATAATTTTTTCTAGCATTTTCCTGAACTTTCTTCTCCCCACCCGATTGATATTTGTAACCCATTTAACGCCTCGAAACTGTAATTGTTATGAGCTATCCGATTTTGATCATAAAGAAGAATAATTAACCTTTTTACACTGCTCCAACCGAAATCACTTTAATAAAATCATCTTTTTATTTTTCCTGCACCATACAATTTGAAATCCTACTATTTACTTATAATGTTCGTGTTGCGTTTATTGTTATAAAAGGTATTGAACTAATTCACAAGTCGTTTTCGGCATTCGAACAAATGAAAATGAGAATGTTTCTCCAGTATTTCATCCCTCCTTTAAAATCAATTTTCAAAAACCTAGTGAACACAAAAACCGTTTTCTGAAATACTAATTGAAATAACCGGCCTGAAAACCAATGTTTTTATCAAAGGATCTGCCGACAAGCTTGATTAGTAGGTAATAGCATCATAAACAACTAGAGACATAGTGCAGGGAATCGCGTGCAGGGATGCTGGATACAAAGATGCCGCGCTCATAATAAATATCTCAGTCCGACTGGAAATTTTTCTACAATATTCAGATTTGCGGGTAATTCTCTCTTTTCTGACCTCATTTAAGTAGCATCTTCAGGTGGTTGAGAAATTTCGATAAGATAACGTAAACGTTGTTGAATTATTCATTCATTATATTATGTTCTATGTTGTTGATATATCAGATTAATATAGTTTTTTGACAGTGTGAATAATTTCTCAATTCATCACTTACATCAACAACATAGAACATGTTAGAGTCACGCTTACGTTCATTGTGAACCGGCCATAAGGCACTGATAAAATAAAACTTAAGGATTTCTCTACACTTACATGACCCACTGCATCATTCCACTGCTTGAACATTATCACTATTTTTTATCGAATGTCATTGGATTTTCATGATAATTCGACGTTACTTATTGGCGAGTTTTCCATTTCCATTAACGTCGACGTTGTCATGATACCGAATCATTTTATGCATGATAATTATTGGTAGTTCATTTTTCAATAGTTTAATAGCTATATTTCGCAAGATTTCAAATAGATAGTCTTGCTGCGCGAATTCATTTTTTTCCTTCCGATCAAGGTGAGCCGACAATCGTCACTAATTTCAAGAAAGAAGCTGAACATCTCATAAATATTCCTTCAGCAGATCATTCGATTGTTCTCTCTACGGAGGCGTCGGATTTATTAGCACAGAGACGTATTAGATCGTAAAGTTTATCAGTTTCGGATAACAAAAGCTTCCTTTCAATATTCAACTGCGGGTTTTTTCGATCTTAGGATTCTGTGAAAATATTTCCTAATATTCAATCCCCAGTGGAATTGTACACGGCACTGATTCGATCATTTTCCTTTCGGGATACATCAATAAAATCACTTAGTATTCAACGATGGAATTTGTGAACAGAGATAATTGATTACATGATCTTATTGTCTAGCGTAAATCTGTTGAATAAAAACGTAGGTAGCACTTTACAAGCGGAATGATTCATTGTTATTCATCAAGTTACTGGAAACAATTGACGTCATATACTTCAAATATTGCGGTGAATAATTCACACCGAATTTCAAATGTCATCCTCAACATTTCGAAGAATTCAATCATGCCTTCTCAACGTTTGAGACATAAGCTATAAAGTTCGCCAAAAAACAAGGTGTATACGCTGGAAATAACCATTATTCACATGAAAAAGTGTCCTATTCATTCACTGGAAATGAAGTGACCTGCAAAGTTAGTTTTGGTGCCAAAAAAGTCGTTGGAAATGATGTGTGAAGTGCAAAGTGATCGAGTTGAACGAATTTTAATAAATAATGCATATTCCGGATAAAAATTTAAAGATTTTATCTAGCGCCTGTACAAACAATAAAATTCGCCGGCCATATGAAACAATTTGAATATCGTAAACAGAAAAAAATTCAAATGAAATCCAGACTCCATACTCACTTTTCTATTGGGGGCTTCCGACCAGTCGGTATTCTTCACCATCATGACTATGATACAGAAAACGGAAACTGAATGGGAGCAAAATAATATTTAAGGTTACTGATAAACTCACGTTAATTAGACTATTCGTGAGTTATTAAGAGTTGAAATTCAATTATAGATTTGACCCCTCGGTTATCGAGTTAATTATA
The DNA here is from genome assembly GCA_963966015.1 of Aphidecta obliterata. Classification (NCBI taxonomy): domain Eukaryota; kingdom Metazoa; phylum Arthropoda; class Insecta; order Coleoptera; family Coccinellidae; genus Aphidecta; species Aphidecta obliterata. Next base: position 11,839,829 of record OZ014433.1, on the reverse strand, counting down.
CACAATGCACTGGTACTGTGAGAATTTTTCCATCTGGGATATACAGTCCTGACCAACGAAAACTTGACAGAACTAAAATTCGTAGCGTTTCTTCTACGATTTCTCGACAGCGTGAACTTCATAGCCGAGCAGGAATTTTTCATGCCCCTCAAAAACCTCGAATTCCGAACAGAATCTTAACACAATTCATACAACCTCACAAGCAAACAAAACTTCAATGAGCAGAATTATTCTAACGATGTGTGGGCTAATAATAAAATTATAAATCTATCTAACCGTTCGAAACATGAAACGAATAATGGTGTATTTATACAGAGGAATAACAAGAATAAGAATAACATGTCATTGCATGAGATTGGACTTTCACTTTTGAGGGCGAAAAATTAACTTGTTCCAACAGTTCTTGTAGATTGAGATTGAGAACAAAATATTGTCAGAGTAGACCAGGGAATATCCCTCTGAATGCTCAATAAACACCCTGTATAGTGAATTGAGTCGTCACTTGTCCCTCCTATTAATCAAGCTTCTCCAGCTTATTTATCGACCTCGGTAATTTATTAATCTGTTTTTGAAAGCTGCTGAGAAAATATTATGGTCCATAAATTATCCATCACCAATGAGAGTGATAGATATCATTATGGTGGCTGAAAATTGCTTTTATTTATTATTACATTCTTTTATGCACACAACTTAATCTTTTAATTGACTCATAAAAATCCATAATTTACGTAGTATCAACTAATTCATCAGACAGAGGTCTCCACTACTTGGAGGTTTGCTGAATCACGACACTTGTTTCGCTATACATCATCATCATCATCCGGTGAATGATATAAACTCATAAACATAAATCCAATCTAGGTTAGTGGTAATGAATAAAATGTGCTAAATATGAATCCTGAATCCTTCTCGACTTCTTGAAGTCAGTGTTAATGGTCCGTTATGTTATGAAAACAAGTAATGTAGGAAATCGTTAAAGTGTTACTTGATATCACTTTTTGATAGTGATTATCTTTTCTCATGGCTTTGATTATTGGTGGTCCCAATAAATTCAGAGAGAACAACGAGCATGACAGGACTTTTTTTACTATTTTTTAGCCATGGAAATCTATTTATCTTATTGATGATTGATGTTAATGTTTCATGTTGAAAAAATCGCATTTGAATTTCCATATTCAAGCTTTTTTTTTATGCAGAGAGCACAAATGGTTTTTTGATGATAGTTGAACAAGTACAAGAACGTATAGTCAAGGATGGATTCTTGGCGAAGTTGATGAGATCATTAACTTTTCATCGAGAAAACATCGAAGAATGATGAATTCCATCGGTCCACCGTTATTTTTATATGAAATTCTTTTTTTGACCGCTCAAATTATTTTTAATGATAGAAAACATCTCTTTCACACTGAAAAAAAACGAATCCCAGGAATTTCCGGTTAGATGAATTCCTGTTGTTCGAACTCAACTATTGTTATCACAACAGAAAAAGACCGTTCTGAGAACAATCTGTACTTGCAATCTAACAGGCCAATTTCGGTTTAAGTGACTTGAGTCCTATGTACAGGAAAAACGGTAAGTATAGCAGTGATCAGGTACTTTTATTTTGAGAGTAAGAGAGTAAAGAGTAAATGTTACTGAAATATCTAGAAAAATATAATAATTGTTATATATTATATATCCAACAATATTTGTACGACTAACAGTATGGACACATTAAGTTCAACAAGAATGTTTGGTATTTCTCACAGAAATTCAGATTATTCCACCGGAATACATTTTGTATAGGAAAGAACAGGGAAATAAGGATTTAACAGGAAAACAGAGGTTAAAGTCAGGTTGGATCAGAGGAAGGAAAAAAGTTTAGATCTGTAGCGATCTGCACCGACGGCCCAACATTCACCGTACCGCTCAACAGAGAGCGCCACCGAATAGACAACACTCAAAAGTGACTACCCAAAGGATTGAAAAGCGACGGAATAGATGTGAGCATTTGAATACAGTAATTCTGTAATCAAATTCGCTAATATGAGTTCGGAATGAGGGGAAAAAATTTCTTATATTTCTTATGATGTCTCTCAATAGTCTCAATACTAGTTTTCAACGAATGCCTCCCTAAGGCACATTTCTGTAAAATCTCAGGTTATAAGCTTCGAATACAACTAGCTAGTACTGGACTATATGAACGATAGTTCTTTAGTTTGTTTATTAAACAGGAAATTCCTGTAAGTAGTCACGCATACTCCGGTTTTCTTCACAGTATTACTATATAATATATATACTATAACTAATGTAAAACTTGTTATTTCTAGAGAAATTAAATAACCGGAATTGCCTCGTTATATCAACAAATATTCCTGCTGTCGCTTATATAGGGGGAATTTCCTGTAGAAGTAACCGTGATCATGTTGTATATCCTGAAGAATTTCTTTGAGTGCAACAGATTTCGCATTCCCAATAATATCGCAAAATTATTGATAGATCGAGTGAGGATGAAAAAAGGAAAACTTCAATTTCCATGACGAATAATAATAATCTGAATGACTCACTTGCGTTTCCAAAGTTCCATAATTATTTTGATCGTAAAATCGTTTATGTTCAATTCATTTGTTTTATGGTATAATAAATTGAATTATAAATGATAAGAACTGTTTTTTACGGAATCATCAGGAAAATTTATACGAAATGAATATTTCGACCATGGTGTTTGGAGTTAAGAAATAATTTCAAGGTGAGCGTTTTATTTCTCATAAAATATAATTCTCGAATTCTAAACCACGAAGAACGATAAAGATTTTCAGCGTAATTGTACAATAAAAAGCTGAAGAATCCAATCTGGAAGAACCCTCAATTTTATTTATTGAGGGAAAGAATGATGTATTCACCATCCACCACCTCTATGATGGAATATTAATGATGCAATATCTACCCTGTTATAGGAAGATATATGTGAAGTTTTGAAAAAAACCTCAGTGATTAATTTTCAGTATGAAGTGTTGTATTTCTTCATCAGCAGGTTTCTAAAATAACTCTCTTTATGTGGAGAGTTGTTTTATTATTTTGTTTGTGAGGAGGTATTCATGAAAGTTATGACTGTTGTGCGGTCGCCCGGTGTAAAAACACATTAATAAAACCCTAGAAATGTATTAGTTTACGTTCGACACCACAAATAAGTGGCTGAAACTCGGACAATGAGTACTTCGTGGTATAAAGACAACTTTGATGTTAATAATTCAATTATAATATATTTTTTACAGTTCGCAGGTGTTCCAAATTCGTTGCACTAGTTGAGTATGAGCAGATGGATGGGAAAAGCTCGAATTCTTTTTTTGGGACAAAAAAAGAACTGAAAGCCGCATATTTTCAATTCTTGACTCATGAAGAAAAATTGGAAATTAGCAATTTTTTTCGAAATCTACTCATTAAGGCCAAGAAAATAAGACACAAATATCAGAGATATTGGAAATATATCTAGGCAGATTCAGATTCATTGCCAACCGCTCTGGCGATGAATTCAAACAAGCGCGGGAAAGCTCCAGACTTCAAGTCAGTGCTTTTCAATTTTTTTTGATACCTATTTCGATACCGAAGGTCTTTGATGTCCCACTTATAAGGTTTCCAGAAAATTCCTGTATGACGGTCACGAAATAGGTCAATTTTAATTGAAGATAATAAATCAAAATTGTTGTGTCAATTCAAAACTGCATCACGCAGAAAATGATTCATAAATAAATAAACTCTCGATCGATAATTAATTAATTAAAGAACTGTATGATAATAATGAGTTCGTTTTAATGAGATGTTAAACATAATTACCACATTGTTGAATAATCAGAAACGGAAGAAACGACTTGTAGATACAAAGCTAACAAGCATCTGAGTTTATTTCGTACGAACCAATTTAAACAATGGTTATCATCATGTTTCACGAATACAATTGGTATTGCTCCAACAAAAATGTTACCATCTCGAAATTAATTCATCATACATAATTAACTCACCTCGAAATGATTTTCGAAGCACAACATTTTTTTTATAAAAACGGAGGAAAACTCGTCAAGGATCGTTTTTCAAATGCGCGCTTTCTGAGGTGATTCCCAAGACTGTCCAGGAAAAATGAATTGTTATCAGCCTTGAGATACCTTCGGACCTTCTACACCGTTATTAGGGACACTGAATCGATGGACTAACAGGATTAAAATGAGCATGAGGCAGGTCAACCACCATCTTCATTACATCAGAAAGATTCAATTAGGATTGAGTAGTATAAAGATTCATAAATTCTGTCGCATGTTCGTTGAATTGGAATCTTCTGGTACCTTCGAAGGGAGAGAATATGCGTTGCTATTGGAAATTTTGTGCCAAGCGTAGGATGACTATTGAAAAATACTGCAAATTTCACAAACTTCTGCTTCAACTATATTTCATCCAATTAGCTCTCAAATTACATTAATTAGATCTCAAAAAATTTCATGTGAGTTGAAAAAAATTTATCGAACGATTCTATAGGTTTCTTAAATTGTCAAGTTTAGAATCATTTTTCCCCAATTTATTATTGAAAATGATTCACCAAAATCTGTTAATTCTCCTGAAATCCAATGAGATTCTATTCGTATGTTTCGAAATATAAACTGAACTCACTGTCTGAATGATCAAAACATTATGTTTATTATTATGTCGAATTTTCTCTGAAAGTAATATAAACAGAGCTGGCATGCATGTCATAACATATCCTTCTAATTAAATTGTTTAAGCTCAGGTCCAATACTTTGTGTTGTGATACTCATGTTGTTTCCATTTGCCAACTGATGTGGGTTCAAAAGAGAAACAATTTTTCGGAATAAAAATTGTAACAAGATATCTGATAAGCAGGCCAATAAATCGATTCATGTAACCCCAGAGAACATCATAACATTCGCAACTATAAACCAAACGACTTATTTAGTCCCATCAGTACAGTTAAAGCGATGATAAAATTCGATGTCAGGGGAGGAATGCCTTAAAACCAACCTGAGCGTGGATCAGAGAAATTTCTCTACCAACGCTACCTCTCCACGCCAACAGCAGTCGTCCCCACTTCTCTGCATGTTCATGAAAAGATTCCCTGACAACCCCCCAAACAATTTTCTCTGATCCACGCTCCGGTTCGTTTCAAAGCATTCCGCCCCTGACATCGAATTGTGAGAAATATAAATATATATAATATTTCCAATGCACCAGGTTTCAATTTCAGTGATTCTGCGATCATTATAAATATGAATATTCATACAATTTTTTACAAGTTTCCCAATAAAAGCTTTTTTCGATCAGGTTTAATTTGATTGTTTTTGATTCAAAGATCCAGAGAAAATACGTTCTGTTATTCGTTGAGATGTTGCAACTTTTTCATCACACTCGAATCGATCGATTCAGGCAAATCGAAGATATTTGAGGTTGGAGAAAATGTAACTCCTTTTCTCGTGAAATGGCCGATTTCATGCATTAGGTAAATATTGAAAACTTCATTCAGTTGAGATGTTGCAACTTTTTCATTACACTTGAATCGATCAATTCAGGCAAATTGAAGATATTTGAAGTTGAAGAAAATGTAACTCCATTTCTCGTGAAACGGCCGATTTCATGCATTCGGTAAATATTGAAAACTTCATTTAGTTGAGATATTGCAACTTTTTTATTACATTTAAATCGATCGATTCGGGCGAATTGAAGATATTGGAAGTTAATGAAGAAGTTACTCCATTTCTCGTGAAACGGCCAATTTCATGCATGGGGTATATATTGAAAAATTCATTCAGTTGAGATGTATCAACTTTTTCACTGCACTTGAATCGATCGATTAAGATATTGGAAGTCGAAAAAAAAGTTACTCCATTTCTCGTGAAACGGCCGATTTCATGCATCAGCTGAATATTGGAAAATTCATTCATTGAGATTTTGCAACTTTTTCATTACACTTGAATCGATCAATTCAGGCAAATTAAAGATATTGAAAGTTGAAGAGAAAGTTTCTCCATTTCTCGTGAAACGGCCGATTTAATGCATAAGGTGAACACTGAAAACTTCATTTAGTTGAGATGTTGCCTTTTTTCAACTACACTTGAATCGATCGATTCAGACAAATCGAAGATATTGGAAGTTGAAAAAAAAGTTACTCCATTTCTCGTGAAACGGCCGGTTTAATGCATTAGCTGAATATTGGGAAATTCATTCATTGATATTTTGCAACTTTTTCATTACACTTGAATCGATCAACTCAGGTAAATTGAAGATATTTGAAGTTGAAGAAAATGTAACTCCATTTCTCGTGAAACGGCCGATTTAATGCATAAGGTGAACATTGAAAACTTCATTTAGTTGAGATGTTGCCCTTTTTCAACTACACTTGAATCGATCGATTCCGACAAATCGAAGATATTGGAAGTTGAAGAAAAAGTTACTCCATTTCTCGTGAAACAGCCGATTTAAAGCATTAGCTGAATAAATGGAAAATTCATTAAGTTGAGATGTTGCAACTTTTTCATTACACTTGAATCGATCGATTCAGACAAATCGAAGATATTGGAAGTTGAAGAAAGAATTACTCCATTTCTCGTGGAACGATTTCATGCATCAGCTGAATATTGAAAAATTCATTCATAGAGATGTTGCAACTTTTTCATTAAACTTGAATCGATCAATTCAGGCAAATTGAAGATATTTGAAGTTGAAGGAAATGTAACTCCATTTCTCGTGAAACAGCCGATTCAATGCATCAGGTGAACATTGAAAACTTCATTCAGTTCAGATTTTGCCACTTTTTAACTACACTTACCTAAATCGATCGAATCAGGCAAATCGGAGATATTGGAAGTTGAAAAAAAAGTTACTCCATTTCTCGTGAAACGGCCGATTTCATGCATCAGCTGAATATTGAAAAATTCATTCATTGAGATGTTTCATTACACTCGAATCGATCGATTTAGGTTTTTAAGTTCAAGAAAAAGTTACTCCATTTCTCGTGAAACGGCCACTTTTTAACTACTAATCGGACGAATCAGGAAAATCGGAGATATTAAGAGTTAAAGAAAAAGTTACTCTATTTCTCGAGAAACGGCCGATTTCATGCGTTAGGTAAATATTGAATAATTCATTTAGTTTAGATGTAGCAACTTTTTCACTACATTGTCAGAATACCTACATAATATAAAAAAAAAATCGAAGTATGATATATTATATTTTATTTCAAAGAACAGTCGAATTATAAATTTTATATGTAATTTTATTCTCAACTTCAATATTTGTAACATACCTCTATATAATTTTTGGATTTTTGCTTTAAAACTTGGTTCAATTCAAATTCGGGCTTATATAATCTAGTGCAATCTATCACCCAGTATAATATGTTTAATTGATATATTGGTCTAATAGTGGACATACGGTGTCCACCTGTCTATTAACATCAGTAGCAATTCGACACATTACAAGAAACATTGAAAACAATATTTTTCATTCAATAATTTGCAGAAGGCCTCGTTATGACTTGTTTCGAAATAAACTAAATTAGTCAACATTATTATATTAGGTATAGTAATTGAGAATTTAATACAATCTGTGAATTCGTTCACGTTTGTTCCCTTTTTTATAAAATAATTGGCACTCGATCTAAATATTCTACAATTTTCGTTCTAGTGAAAACTATAATTTTTACATTGTTTCTAGAAAAATCAGGATAAATCAAAAATAGGAGCAGATTTACTTTTCATCGAAATTTTTCACTGAGATGGAAGTTTAGGACAAAATACATTCAAATTCAAACCATTATCATCTGCTTCTGAACTTACATTATGTAGATTCTGTAATGTTTGAATGTACAGCATATTCGTTCATTTGATAAAAAATAAGATTCTGAAGAATATTTTGATGAATAAAAATAGTCTTGTTTCGATTTATTGGTTATAATTCTAAAAATATCGATGATGAAAATTCCTTATCCTGGTCCATCGACAACTTCTTTATACCTAATTTAGAGATAAACATTAAATGTGGAATCTTCACAAGTGGAATCAGTTTTGGTACTGTATCCTGAGATAATTAATGTGTTTTGGGTCAAATAATTCCTGTAATATACTTTCTTCGAGTTAGATAATTTTTTGTCCGCTTGCAATATTTCTTGATAGGAGTGAAGATCCCACTCACATCACTAATAGTTATATATTTTTCCATTTCTTTGTATTGGTCATACATTTATATCAACGAACAAAAATTTTTTCCATCAATTTAAATTAATTGAACATTGTTAAGCCCCTTCATCTCAACTATTGTCATAAAAATAGGCTTTTTTATGATATTATAATGATAAGCTGTAAGTAAGAAAATATTTGAGTATTTATAATGAGGAGTTGTAAAAGTGCCAGATATTATGGGCGATGCATTAAATCATCGATGCTCACTGTAGAGGAATAGCACATTATTCAATTTTTCTACAATTTACAGAAAAACCAATCATTAATATAGAAATACCATACAAGTTACCATTGAATTTTTAAAATTGATATGGAAAATACTGATGCAAATTATTATCAATTTTTTTTGGTCTTTATTTTCTTTGATGGAAAATTATAAGCGATTTATTGCTTTTTTCAATAATAAAAGATGACATAAAAGAAATGGTTTCAAATAGACTTTTTACTCATTAGAACTAAACAAAAGTTTGCATCATGTTTAGATCTCTCACACAGGATTGAAGCATAAAAACAGTCTATCCTTTCGTTTAATAGCTCTATCAACATATAGGCCTCATTTGTATGGATGAATAAATTCGAAACTGTGCAAGATGGGTCGAAAATCGCATCCTCGTACATAGCTGCCTATAGGGTGTTGGAATTAATTCGTAGGAGTACAAAAATATGGATTTTAGTATCAAATATTCTCAATAGAAAATTTTGACTAGCCATCTGAGCAATGAGCAATAATTTTCATCTCCACTTGAATTGCAGAAAAGTTTAAACTGCGATAGACTGGCAACAAAAAATTGTGATAGCCAAAGTCAGACGTCTGAACTCTTGAGACCCTCCAGGAGGGGAGCAGTGACTTTGGTGTCTTCGATATAAATGGAAATTGGAGAGTTGGATCTGTCTGGAGAAGGTGTTTCATCTGAAGACGCGCACCTTTCCTCTTCCTGTATAGGTTTCTTCTCGAAGTTCAAGATGGATATCTCCAGACTGTTCGCCATCCTTTCAGGTCTTGGTTTCCTCTTCGGAGGCTGCTCGAAACTCCTCGACAGTTTCGGTAACGTCAACTCCGGGACGGTTTCCCGCAAAAAAGGCGAATCGATGAGAACCAAGGGTTTCGACGAAGAAGAACTGACCGAAGAATCCTTCGAACTGTCGAAATTCATGACTGGCTGGTGGTGAAAGCTACAAGAAGGCCTCTCGATGTTTATTGACATTTTTCGATCGCCATGAGTCGCAGTTTCGAAACTCATGAAGTTTTTCGTACGATGTCCACCGATATGACTGAAGACTGGTCGTTCTATGAAGCAGGAAGACCGACGGCTCTTGTAATGTTGGAGGGCAACGATAGGCCGTTCTATCGATACTGATGCCCTGTGATGGCTCATATAAGGGGATCGATCGAAAGCCGATATTGATTGACGACGGTCTTTGTTGATGATCGGGATCACGGATCCTGGAAATGAATGTAGTTCTTATCATTATTTATCGGGTGTAGAAAAAATAGCGTATGCAACTATCGTGTAATGGTTATCAATACTATATCAAAAACCATCATTACATAATCGTTCCATAATTGCATAATATACTTTTATCTACTCCTATTGAATTATATATACATTATTCAACTATTTTTGAGCAATTAATCGTATATGTGAACAAGTAACGTGAGCAGGGCCGTATCTAGGGCGTGGCAAGGGTGGCACTTGCCACGGGCGCAAGGTCCGAAGGGGCGCCAAAAAATATCAAAAATAAGAAAATAGAAGCGCCAAGCAAAAAAAACTAATTCGTAAGATGACAACACGGTTACGTAAGTATATAATCCGATCACAACATTTCGGAACATTGATATTCAAAGTGAAGAATGGGAATGCAATAAGGTCAGAAACACGAGAAATATGGTCCAATTGTTATAAAAAATTATCAAAGATGCCGCACTCTGATCATAAATATTACAATCGGCAATACCGTCATGCAATTCCAAGCACAGCCTTTTTATGATTTGTTCACACTACATCCCTTATCGCATCCAGCTTGTTTTGAAGGGCGGCTTCTTTGATGATGATGGTTCATAATGATCGATTTGTTTAGATTTTAAGGCCACATCTGTGGTATTTTAAAAACGATTCGTATTGCCAAGAATTCACCAATCAGAGTTTTGAGCTCAAGAAGTGGAAGAAAAATTGGGCAATCTTATTCTATTCTATATAAATATTGATTTCTTTCAATTGTGAAGAGAAGACCGAAAAAATTAAATTTTAATGTTGGTTTAGTTTGTATCCAGATTTGAAGTGTTATAAGTTTTGAGTTTTTTTTTATACTCTGACTTTTTTGTGCCACTGTGCTTTTGGATTCCAGCATCATAAATTGTGCTATTGAAGGTGAGGTTTACCAAGTATTTGTTATTTTTATGACATTATTCTGGCATCGGATATATTCAATTATTCGTATTTTAACATAATAATATTGTTCCTTTCAATTCAAGAAGAAATGTGTTTGGTCCATTGCGGAAAATATGGATTTTCGAACTTGAGTTCTTACTTCTCAGAGCGTCTTTTTTTGAATGAAATATGATAAAACTCAGATTTTAGTGTTACTCTTTATAGTTTCGATTGAATCTTCAATCTCATCTGGCAAAGATTATTCTAGTGATTTTTTTATACTTAACGTATGGACTTCTTAAATATTGTAACATCGAAACTATTAGTACGTGTTTCCAAGGGTTATAAAATAGTATGCTAAGTTTGCGGTTTTTTTTGCAGAGATTGTGATTATCGATTATTATTTTCTACTTCCAAAAAATTTTTATTTTACCTTTGCAGTATGTATTTTCAAATTTTAAGTTAAAGAATCTATATTTTTTAAGATAAATGTTCGTATTTATTACATAAATATGAATATTTCATTTTGTTTCTTCAGAATTTGTTTTATTTTTATGCATTTCATTTAAAATGTGTATTGGAATGTTTTTAATGGAAAAATTTGTCCATAAAAATGTGTATTATTTTGAAACTCTTAAGGAAATATATGACTAGCATTATGAAAAAAAAAATACTATAAGAAAATATGATGGATGAAAAAAAATCTACGCAAATGGGGGGGCGCTGTCTAATCTATTGCCACAGGCGCAATAGTACCTAGATACGGCCCTGAACGTGAGTTATAATAACTCACTACTATAACTCCCTGGCTCTGTGCTTCTGAACGAGCCGATTAGCCGAAGGGAAACAGTTTATTAGTGGTATTGAGGGAGGATCACTTAAATAATTTCGACGTTTTGTCAAATTGAGTTGATTTGATACCTAATTATTATTATGAATGATTTTCTGAAAAAGATGATCTGAGATAGTGAAGATGAATTATTATGTTCACCTTCAGAAATAAGACAATCAGCCAATGTTGCCATACAGAGTTTATTGCCGGAAAAATCCCAAAACAAATATAAAGGTCCATATGTACAACAATTTTCAAGATTGGTGTAGCAGTAAGAATATTGAGTCATCGTTTTCAGAGAATGTTCTGGCATATTTCAGTGAATTTAATATGAAGAATCGCCCCTATGGACTTTCTACTCCATGCTAAGAAGCACAATCAACATAAATAATGCATTGTTATAGGTAACTATTAAGATTTGTGAATAAAGTTATTTTTCTGTACTTGTATCTCAGTATTTATTGTTATAGTCGTAGATAAAGTATAGTATTCAACTTGCGGTAATAGTCATAACTCACTTGCTGAATTACAGCACTCGCCTTCGGCTCGTGCTGCAAACTTCATCTTTGTGAGTTATGACCTACATTACCGCTCGTTAAATGATATGCTATTATTAGAAAACTAACGGAAACAACACAACGAGTGAAAATGATTCGCAATAAATTATTCATTACGACACATATTTTTGAACTAGGAAGCCATGTTTTGTTCTGTAAAAAAATTCAGTTTTTTTGTCATTGTGGAAAGCTAGTAATTTTTCAACGTAAGAGTTGGTTTTTACATGGAAGACCCCTTCTATTTTCGACAAGGAATAACTTTTGCACTTATTTGTTGATACCCTGGATGACCAATTGATAATTTTAAATCAAATTGTAGTATATTATTCGAAAAATCTGAATTCTGAGTTTTCTCCAATAAAATGGCAATTCTCACGATGCCAAAAGCGCCTAGTTACTTTTTACACGAGTTTTTTTCGTGCTGAATCTCAATAAATCATGAAAACTCATCCAAGTATAAGAATAAAATGAGAATGTTTCAGTTTCTCTGATAGGTTCTCATCATAAGAGGTACAAAAACTTTCGTTATCGATATTTTGAAGAAATATTTCTGCCTCTAGGTCACAAACAAAAAAAAGTTTAATGGAATCAATTATGAATTTTCAGTTATTGATATTCCGGGAGTGGGCCTATTCAGAACTGGAATATAAATTCAATTTGGGGCAAACGTTGGTTTTCCCACTTGGCTCATAACTCATTTCGAATCGTTGCCTTGGGCACCTCGAAAATGTGAAAGTTTGGAGTTTGTTACGAAAGACTCAAACCAAGAATCGATGAAAATCATTTCTTAACTATTTCGGAGGAGTTTCTTGAGTGTTGTAGATATATTTATGGGTTTCTGATAAATGTTCATCGAATGTTTTCCAAGAGCTTTTTTTGTTTGATATAATCCACACTATCCACAGCTGACGACTGATATCATATGAATTGATAAAATGAGAAATGTTTCGAACTCTCTAACCAAGATGAATTAATTAATGCAGCTTTTCCGAAAGAACAGCAACTCCAATATTCGAGTTTCTATCATTCCTCGAGGATAATGCAACAAAACCTTGGCGAATGGGGTTATCTGCACAATAGCAGCTGCGAAGACACTCTCAGAGAATGTTGACTATTCAAAAGTTTGCTAACGTCAAAGGGTAGACTCTATTGAAGTTCAAAATTGACTACCCTAATCATAATTACTGCACACTTATCTTCAGTTTGCATTTCAAGAAGTAGAACGAATCCCTTGAGAACTGGGGCAGGAGCTCGCAACTGAATGAACAAATGTTGGGAAAATTTCAGTTTGTCAGAGCTAATTCGGGAAATGAATTCAACATTTCCTCATATTCACTTTACTCGGAAGTTGGATAGAATTACTGGAATATTGTGATGGGGTTTTCGGTAAACCGAGGACAATGTCGGCTGCAAATATTATTATTTCTTATTATTGAATTAAAGTTGAGAATTGGTTTGTTTTTCTGATTCATCTATTCCTGAATTTTCTGTGAGAGAGCAAATCGTTGATGGATCGAAATGTCCCAAATTGTTTCCAAACCTAGGATCATCAATAAATCTGCCAACCCTTCATTCTAAGAAAATCAACTCACTACTCGACGCTCACTCACAGCTCACCCACTCAATAGTAACTCTCGAGTATGAAGCCCGAATCAAGTCCATCCTTTGGGAATATGATTAAATACTATTCTAAATTTCCTGACTATACCGTCACTTCTGCATTTAAGAAATCAGTTGATTTCATGATTAAGTCCCTAGACTAGATTTTCGCTTCTTTATACAGTGTAGTAGGATTTGTATTGATCATGCATGATCATGAAAGAAATTTCTAAGAATGTTGCATGTGAATAAGCATTCAATGTGCAAAAGTGATGGTACCTTTCCTATTACCTGTCAGCGACAAAGTGGGACTGTGTTCGTTGATGACCAAATGATGGATGTCCACTGCTGACTTCGTTCTTCTAGGTGGTGGATTCAAGACGAAAGCTGCTGGACTGTTCCCAACGAAAACAGAACTCCGGCGTTGTTTCCGGATGATTGGCGACGGAAGGGCTGATAGAGGGTCTGTCATTGCGTTCACGTTGTATTTCGAGAACGACATTCGAGGCTGAGAAAAAAAAATGGTTAATTTCAAAAACTCTGAGCTGATTCTACAAAGTGTGATAAAACCATAAAACGTTCTCGAATTAATTCGATACTCACATTTAGTAATTTTTGAGCTCTGATGGTGGAATTGCTTGTTGGTAATGGGGGGCTCAAAGGAGCCAAGGGACATGAAGCTCTGTGTGGCTGCTGATGGAACTTTGGCTGATAAGGCTCCAACATTCTTATTTTTCCCCATCTATTGATGAACAATGCGATGGCTGCCACCCAAATCAATAACACGAGAGCTACCAGCACGACCTCTTCTACTCTCACAACCACTTCTGTGCTTTCTGGAAAGATGAAAAGTCAATTTTATTTTCTGAATTCTTCAAAAAACTTTCTTCGAGTATGCGTGAAATTTCAGTTACATTGAAGCAAAATTCAACACATTTCTTTCAATGGTAATATTGTTTTTTGGTATTTCCCATCTTATTTTTTGTCTTTTTTCTCAGTTGTAACCTGTTCCACTTCACTGCTAGCATAATCTGCGCTCATTCGAATTATACCCAAATCGTGGAACTTTGAACTTTTTCAATTAAATATTTGTATGCAAAAGTATTCTGGTTTTTCGGTGAAAGATAAATTTTCCTACCCTCGACCTCCCAAATTGATCGCTCCCATCCGGGGAATTTAAGGCTGTTGTGCCACTCTTTATTAGCGAGAGCTGTAATTAATGTCACCATGGGCGCCAAAAGAATTGCAATTTCGTCGCAGGTGGTTGAGTGAGTGTTTGAGAATGGCTATTATTCACTTTCGGGAATAATGAGTAGACAGAGCAATTAGGGGTGACTTCGTGACACTTGGTAAATCGGGCGTAGTACGTTTTTTCCTCGACTGTTCCAAAAAAAAAATTTTCACTAGTGTATATGTCAGGCGTGTATCAGTTCAGATTTCTAGCTGATAAACGTGAGAAGAAAATTGAGTTTTTCTGATATATGCAATATAATTCGGTGATTCTTTCTTTTTGAGTGCACAGAAATGAAATGATTTTATTTCTCATACTGAAAATGAACACTGCAAGAACAAAAAGCTCGTAACTTAACGTCAGTGTTTTTCGAATTTTTCAGCGAATCGTTTGTTATATGGGGTTACTTCGGAATTTTGAAATTGTGTGGTCGTTGCTATTCAAACTGAAGATGAGAAATTCTTCAAAAAATCTTCGATGAACAAAGTCAGAACTTTTTATTACCTTCTTTCAGAGAAAATTTATATTTTCGGAAAAGAAAAAAATTATGATAATCCGTTGAGTAGTTTTCGATAAAATCAGAAACAAATCCTACCTCGTTTCAAGATCGATTTTTTTATTCGATGGGAATTCAAAATGGTTATGGTTATGCGATCTGGAAAAAAATGTAGCTTGAATATATCATTCTCAATTGAAGTACAATATTTCGTCACAATAGAATCCGAAGTTTTGAAATTGTCAGGAAAACTAAATTTCAAACGACCATATTTACGGAACCCCTGGTCAAATTAAGCCCAATAACGAACTTAACGAGATACGAACCTACCCTGAAAATTTCAAGTTTCGTTCCGTTCGAGAGTTATCGTAGATACAGACGGACAGCCAGTCGAAAAGACTTGAATTAGTTTGGATACATTATCCTTCATCTATGTGCAAAATTTCATTCCAATCCAATCAGCAGTTTCGAAATTGTCAGGAGAAAAATATTTTGAAGGGCCATATTTACGGAATCCCTAGTCTAATTTTGCTCATTTATGAAACTGACTCACACCTATCCTGAAAATTTCAAGTCCCTAGGCCTTTCCGTTATAATTTTCTATGGTTTCTATGGTTCTGGTTATGCGATCTGGACAAAATTCTGCATGTAGCTTGAATATCAGTTTTATGAACTAAAACACAAGTATAGAATAAGAAATAAAAAAATTTGATTCAGAATATAACAAACTTATAATATATACAAAAAAATGTAACATGTAGTATCTTTGCAATCTGAAATAAGTTACCTAATAGTTTCAAGTCAAAAATTAATTGTAGAGGTAACAATAAGTATAAAATAGTTTCAAAAAATTTTTTATATAGTAAATGTTATCATTCTCTAGAGGAGTTTCACCTTGAAGAAAATTTCAGCGTTTTTTAGAGGAAATTGTTCGGTTTGTTGATGAGTAATTGAATATTGTTCGAATTAGAAGAATACAGACATCGTGACGAAATGATATAGCCCTCGTGTAAGTAGAAAAGAGCGCCCAATAAATGGTTCAGAAACATACCCTTATTGAAATTGAAAAACTGTTTGAAATCAGATTTGTTCAAAATATAAATCATCCGGACTTTACAATACATACTTCAGAAAATTATAGCAAATTTTCATACGAGAATAACTTTATGAATCCTATGATCCTCGATTTCCTGTTGAAACCAAATTCTGAGTTTTTTTCATAATCTTTTCTCAAATTGCTGTGCGTTTTTGCAGCTTTGCACACTTCACAGGTCTGAACTGGTTCCGGTTACGATGATGATTTGGCTTGATATATTGTTACGTTTTTACTATAATATTGTTCTGAAGTGTTACGAATAATGTTCATGAAGTAAGATCCCGGCTGTTCATCAGCTTTTGTTGGGAAAACTTCATCTGGAGCTGCCAGTGAAATAACCGTCTCATTCGGAAAGAACGGTTAATCAGGAAAACCTAGATCTCCTTTCAGCCACGACAACTTCAATTAACTCCAACGTTCCAGTATATTCCTAGATGAGTAAGAAATTAGAACCCCAATCGGGTTTTATTGACTTCCTCTCGAGCGTTGATACTCACGAAATCTCTCCATTCGAAGGAAGGTGAGATGGGCCTCAATGGTACACGTAGAGCCATCACGGTTATATCATGAATGCTGAAGGAGGAATCTTCAAGTTAATATTTTCTGAGATTATGAAGAAGTGAAGTTTCACTTAAGAGAGATATCACAGACATTTGTTCATGTTTTGAATGAAAGAAAATTTAATGAATGATTAATATGAGCTAAGATCTAGTTTTCAATTGAACGCTCAATGAATTCAACGATTTTTTCATGAAGTAGGTGAGGGTCGTATGAATTTTCACCCCCACATGAGAACGAGTAAGCTGAAGAAAAGTCAAGTGTACTCATGTCCAAGTCATAAAATGAAAAACTAGGAAAGGTAATTATTACTTCTCTGTAAAAGACGTGAGCAACCCTGAAATATGAGAAATCCTGAGTTTTATCTCTATTGTTTCGTAATGAACCTTCTAGGAGAGTAGTAACACTTCATTCCTTCTAATGAGAACATTCCTCAGTGTCGAGAGTCTATGTTTTTACTCTAGTGTAAGAGCACTGTACTGCGAAGAATCTCAAGAAAGTCATAACGAATTTACGAATGTACCAGATGTGCATTGAAATTAGTTTTCGAATTCAATTCATGGAATTGCTAGGTACCTCATTGTTTCCAGATAATTCTTCTTCATATCGATCAAGATATCAATTATACTGGGTCTTTATAAATGATTGTAACATCGCAGTGGGTTTGGAAATATTCCTATTTTGCCGCTTCGTATGCATACTGTTCCAGACTTGCAATTCCAGCATCAGAATTTGATTTCGTTACAGGAAACATAGAATGCCTCATTTGCATCATAAAACCTAACATCGAAAACTCAAAGCATATTTCGACCTCGTTTGTTTCAAAGCACGTTATATTATGGGTAACAAATTGGCGAATGCACCGGTCTTAAATTGCTCTTGTTCGTTCAATTTTTAGTAATTACAAATTTTGTAATGGGAGGTGCATTTTTAAATTGAAGTCCAGATGAAACAGTACCTACTATACTCATTTCCTGGAACTATTCGATTTCAAATTTATTTCACAGGATGTGATTTCTGCTTTAAACTGTTTTTCTGGAAATAAGATTGTTTGTGTAAGGAATAAGATTATTTGAAAAAATTATTCAATCGAGTCGACGAGTCAGCCAAAATAACGATAAATTCTCGAATAACTATAAATTGAAATTTCAGCAAAGGGTTTCTAGGACATACACCCTTTCGATCCCAGTATTCAGCTAAATATTTTCGTGTGATGTCCAATGAAATCCCCTTTCACGTTGGAAACGTATGGCTTAGGAAGCGTAGAGGTAAAGATCCCTCGCCATGAAACGGACGATCTCCATTCAACTCAAAACCAATAATTTAGTGAATTCCGCTCCAGATGATTCAGGAAAGACGAAGGTTATACAAAGTGAAACAGTTTGCAGTAAGCGGAATTCAACATTTCGATGGAAGACACTTTCCGAATAATAATTGTTCCACAAGACACAAAACAAGATCTGAGCAAACATTGAAGGTGAAAAGACCAACATTCCAATTCTACAAGTTGAAATGGTATTTTTCCTTTGATCAGTCCGCATCATTTAACTAACTTCTTCCCGTTTCAGGCAGAGGCACGTATTCGAGCAACGTAGTGAGATGAAAAACTCTTGAGTTGACAGAAAAATAAAAGGACTGTGAAGTTCATGTGTAGAATATGAAATGAGGGAAAGAAGGTAATCTTTGATTTTCCTCTGTCTCCACGGAGTGTTTGACGACATTGTGTTACAACAATGTTTATAGCTTTTGTAACGTGCCACTTATACGGGAACGTGGGGTTTTCTAAATAACCTTATTAAACGAGAAATTCTGATAAAACTTCGCGTTTTTAACCCTAGAAGGGAACAAAGATATGTATGTTCATTGGAGGTTGCGATTAATTTTTATCCCAGTCGAAAAAAGAACAGTGCACCCTGTTCAAGAATAATTGACAACTCGGTAGGCTGTGAAAAATCCAGTAATATTCTGGGTTGATATAGGAAAAACACTAACTCACAGAGACCTTGATTTTATCAAACAAATTCGGAAATAATTTTATTGATTGTGAATGCTTATCGATAAGTTCTGAATTCTAAGTATTTCTTCAGTCTTGTGCTATTAAAATGGCTGGAATTGATCAGGATATCTTGCTCATAACAATAAGAGGACGTGAGGCAGGGTCTTCATAGATTCAGCAGATATTTCTGCTAGTTTTTCAGGTAAACTATTATTTACTAACTCAAAGTGTATTCTCATTGATAAATGGGATGAATTTCAGAAATATGTCAGTACTATTCGAAGAATTTTGGTGAAAAAAGAAGGCATTACCTGTACAATACAATTATTCCTTCAAATCGACATTAAATGACTTTATTTTTGCTACAATTAAAAACAATGAATATTTCAGTTTAGATTTCCTTTTTAACTGGCCAACGAGCACCTGGATTTCAATCAAAGCCAACATCATGCAATTTCAGAACAGAAAAGTTGATTCTGAATGATTAATAATTGTACTGATCTGTCAAGAAGTTCCCAATTTTTTTTCTTTTTTCATTGATTTCATATAAAATAATAATTTAAATCTAAGAGACATGATCCCCATGAGGGCCATATAGCGTTCCTCGAACACTTGAGGTTTCGAAGAATGATCGCTTTTATGACCAGGCCTGGGATAAATGATCCTTCAGATCAATAAAGAATACTATTATTTTGCTCTTCATTAATGAGAAAAAAAAAGAATAACTATTGTTACAATGAAAAAGATGCCCTTCAATGGGATTATAATGTTATTTTATTCAATAAACAAATCCTAATCACTTCACTTATGCAGGGGGGCATAGTTTTTGCCGATGAATGATATCTCAACATTGGACTTCCTTGAAAGTTCGAATAATTCCATTTGAGAGTATTCCGCGTTGTTTTTCCATTTTCCAACCCGAATTTACATGTTTGAAATGCAACTGGAGTATGCCTTTTTACAATTGATCGATAATTCGACAATACAATAATGATTAAATCAAAATACTGTTGGTATTCTTGTATATACGTGATCGTATGTGAGATTCGAAAAAATTTTTTGGCAAGCTCAAAAACTTTCAGGAAATTCGCTTTGAAATATCGACAAAACACTTTTCTAGGTTATATTTATGTTTTATTTCTATGATGAAATTGAACAGTTACTTTTTGTAACCAGAAATAAAGCCTCGACTGGACTTTCAAGGTCTGCTTCGATGTCAAAAATTCTTGAATGGAATATTTAGAGTGTTCCTAAATTGAAGGTACAAAAAAAGAGGGGAGATTCCTTCGGTAATTTCAAGGAAAAAAGTCCCATAAACATGGGATCGCAAACGTTTCGTTTTCGAGATACGAGGTGTTATCGTTTTATTTTTTTTCAAATTTTTTCCTCATAGTATCTACACTTCACAAGATATTGAACTGAAATTTGGCATAGATATTACAATTGAGAGTTTACACTATGTGACATGCCAATTTCGATAGCAAATCTACAGGGTGATATTTTTTATGAAACAGTCCCATGTTTTCCTCCAGAACTTTTTTTTGGTGAGCCACTGTTGATTTGAAAAAATGTAGAAAGCAGCTTTGTTGTTATACTAAACTTAATGGTTTCCGTAGTTTCATCGTATCTGCTACCGATTTCGAGAAAAAAATTCTGAACGATTTTCTCAAAATCCTCAAAAAGATCCAAATTGTCATAAAAATTGACCCTGTAAATTTGTTATCGAATGTGGCATGTCACATGGTGTAAACTTTCAATTGTAATATCTATGCCAAATTTCAGTTGAATATTTTGTGCGGTGTAGATACTATGAGAAAAAAACTTTAACACCCTGTATCTCGAAAACGAAACGTTTTCGATCCCATGTTTATGGGACTTTTTTCCTCAAAATTTCTGAAGGAATCTTCCCTCATCTTCTGAACCTTCGATTTAGGAACACTCTGAATATATTGATGTATTTTATCGATAATTTTTTCAATTTCGTCATCCTGAAAACTACCACCTTTATAAACCCTCATTAGGCGATTTTTGGTGAAATGGTTCAATTTGATTAAAAAAAATTTATTTCAAAAACGCCCTGTATGGAAATTCTCCTAAGTTATAACTCATCCAAAAATTCCCATGATCATCGTCGATAAAGATTTCCTGTCTGCAGAAAAAAAATTGTCCAAAAAAAAAATCTCCTTAAAATCCCCAAATTTGACATATGTCACCGATAAAATAAAAACTTCCTGTGCTCAAATTAGACGGACGTTAAGTGAAATACAACCACGAACCTCCACGACAAACACCATGTTAATCTGCATCGTTCCAGAGTTTTAATTATTATCTGGATTTTTCCTCCCCAGTCACGAACTGAAAGATAGGGGTACATTAATTGAAAAGTTTAGCTCTGTGCTGAACTTTATTTCATAATCTCTTTTCGGTGTGGGGTCATTTGCAGCTTTCGGATTTTGCCCAGGATTCAGGGAATTTACTACGACCCATTAAAAATTGATAAATTTTTTATTATTCATTGAGAAACATTGATGGATTTAAATGAAACATTTTATAATTATTCTCAAAATACACGTTGTTCATATATCAAAAAGACACTTATGGAAAATGAAGAAATAATCAGTTTTGCAAATTATCATATTTATAAACAATAATCTTTTAATTATTGATATGGATGAAAGGAGTATTCGGAGTATGCATTTTTGATTCCGAAATATGGAATCAAATATTCCAGATTGTATCTGAAGAATATCCAAGGGGAACATCACGTTCGATCCATTATTTATTGCTTAACGTCAAGCTATTTTAAGTGGGAGAGTGATTTTCATGAACATGTTGATGGAGTCACGATGGAAAACCCATTAAGTCCTGTAATTGCCATTAATCTTCGAGAGGAAAAATTCGAACATGATGCTATCCAAACTGCTCCGGATAATTTTGATATTTTCGATGTGAAACTAAAATATGACTGAATCTTCTGCGTTCAGAAATCAATTGTACGGTTATATAAGATCTAAGAATAATTTATTGTTCTTTCTATGGAAGTCTGATAATGGCAAACATGTGGGTCTTAAAGTTCGTATTTTCCACCGTTGAAAAGTTTTAATGCTTTTTTAATGTACGTTCGTGATATTACCAACAGTAAAGTACGTCCATTCTCATATAATGAACGCACGTAACAAAATTTACTAGCCCATACATGGTGCTTCAAACAAAAAAGACGACAATGGTTTCTGTAAAATGGAAAGTTAATTACCAACTGTCGGGTGTATAACTTTCAAACGTTGTTTCCACAACATAAATCATTGTTTCGAATGAAACTCCCTCTACACGTGTAATTTCCCAACCACCATATTGTCTATATGCGTTTTAGTTGGCGCATTCAGACCTCAGACGTATCCTGAAAATTTTCGATGTTTCAGGACCAGACAGAATTGAATCCAAACAGCGCTCATACCCAAGGGAAGATTGTCGTGAGATAATGGTTGACATATTGCGTACCAACCCGAACAATGTTCATGTTTCAAATTATTCCGCCATCAAGGTTCTCTATGTACCTAAGCTCCACACACTCAGGTTGTCGGGGCATCAACCTTCTTGTGTGTTGAAAGCACGGAACATTTATTCAACGGGATTTCGTTCGAGGATTACGCTCTGCTTCTATTTTTCCAGGTGGAGAAGGCTTTTAGTCCTGCTCTATTTTCGACCGTTAAATCCCGGATCCTCGAATTCCCCTCTGAAACATTATGGAATGCGAAGGCGGTTAGTTTCGGTGATTTTCTTCGTGAATTATTTGGTGCTAGTTACCTATTTTGCTATGAAGGATTTTTATGTCATACCAGTTTATTATTTTGATTTTATTGCTCAGTTATTACATTCTGCTCTTGGGCATAATCTGAAAATGTTATGGCCCTTGGGCAGAATGTAAAAGAAAAAATGATTTTTATATTTATTCAATGAGTTTGATTAACAAAATTATAACAAATTGTGAATATTTTCTCAACATTTAATCAAAATAATAAGAAAAATGGAAAATCTGAGAAAATTCAGTGCATATTAGATTGCCATTCCTATACGTAGTACAGTGAAACTGAATACAGGGTGTTTTCAAAGGTGAGGCATTTTTAATTTGACAGCAACCAGAACTCATCGAAATAAGTACAACTTCCAAAAATCCTTTATATAAAATATTCAGTATATTGAAATCAAAGTTACCCGCGAATCTGAGAAATTTCCAACCCGGACCTGTCTAAGGTACGTATTGAGATCTAAATGTGTTCATCTACTCCTGTTGAATTATATATTCATTATTCAACTACTTTTGAGAAATGTGAGTTATAATAACTCACTACTATAACTTCCTGGCTCTGTGCTTCTGAACAAGCTGATTGGCCTAAAGGAGGAGTAATGTCACTCGAATAATTTCGAATTTTTCTCAAATTAAGTTGATACCTTATTATTATTGTGAATGTTTTGCTGAAGAAAATGAATTCAGATAGTGGAGATGGATTATTCTGTACACCTCCAGAAATAAGTCAATCAGCCAATGTAACCATACAGAATTTATTGCCCGAAAAATCCCAAAACAAATATGAAGGTGTATACAACAATATTCAAGATTAGTGTAGCAGTAAGAAAATTAAGTCATCGTTCACAATGAATGTTCTTTTGGCATATTCTGATGTACTCAGCACTAAATATAAAGCATCGCCCCTATGGAATTTCTTCTCCATGTTAAGAAGCACAATCGACAAAAATAATGCATTGTTATAGGTAACTATTAAGATTTGTAAATAAAGTTCTTTCTCTGTACTTATATCTGAGTATTTATTGTTATAGTACTTGATAATATATAGTATTCAACTTGCGGTAATAGTCATAACTCACTTGAGTTATGACATACATTACTATGAAATTATTTTCTGAACCACTGAACAATCTTTGGAATAACTTATTACTGAATACACTAATCCTACTTCGATTTTGATTTCAATTCCAACACCCTGTATCTCGAAAATGGTGCATTCTAGAGGATAAGTTAATAGAACCTTTTTTTTCATATTTTTGGACGAACTTTCATCCTGGAGTCCTGCGCATATATTATGAAACACCCTGTATGACATTCTGAAGACAATGATTTTGACTATTGGTTATATGATTGTTTTCATCATTGATGTCACATAAAAGCTATATAAACTTCGGACGAATCGAATAACTTATCATAAAGATCAGAGTTGTTGAAAATGAATTTTAGCCACGAAACTAAAGTCAGTTGAATGGATGTATGAATAATATACTCACAATATTCATTTCTGTTTCATATCTCACATAAAACTGCCGTAAAAAAATCAACTCAACGTGGACTTCTCTATTATTTGTTCGATAAGAAACCGCTTGAACTGTAGAAATTTTTTTTGAGAGTCCCGAATAATGGTAAGTATAATGGTATCGAATATCAGGATATAGTTTTTATGTTAATTCTTTCGAACACGATTTTCGATTAAATTTATGTTTATGAGAGTGATACAAACTTTGGAGTTGAAATATTTCATGATTTATTGAGCTACAGTCGAATTATTCCAATACAGAAATCATTATTCACGAATATAAATTCATTATTATTTCAATAAGAATTTTATAAAAGTCTACATGCACTCAGTATTCCTGGGCATACAGTTACAAGTCTAAATTCTGAACGAAAAGATAAAAACTTTTCTATTCGTTGAATTGTTGAATTAAAGTCTACAATTTCCGGGAACTCAAACCACAGGATTATCTCGTGTCCCGATAAGCTCAGCCAGAAATCCAGAAGGAAAATGGAAAGCAGAAATGAGTAAGGTCTGCTCTTTCTTACTCTCTTTAGTTTGAAAGCTTGCATTATCCAATCCATTCACTATAAAAATTCAACCAGTTGAGTGAAAATATGTCAATAAAGAGCGCCTATGACATGACTTGATCGCTTTCTGGCATAATATACAACATTCCTGTCATTCTGATTACACAATCAAATATGAACCAGGGAATATACCCCATAAAAGTTACTATCTATATATTTCTTTATGTCTAAATTATTCACAGGGTAATGGCCATATGAGGAAATCTGAACGGCTGTCGTTTATGGAAGGAATAAAAGATATGATATTGAAGATTCAGGAGTAAAATTCTGTGCTCCTTTATTGTTCATTATCGCAGAAACCATTCGCCATATTCTGCTGAAATTGTGCATACATACAGGGTGCTTTCAAAGGTGGGGCCTTTTTTCGACAGGTGCTAGAACTCATCAAAATAAATCAAAATTCCAAAAATCAGAATCGGAAAAGCAGGAATAGAATGAATTATGTTGGAATTCAACTTTTTAGCTATTTCGCGTGAAAAGAATATTGAGTTCCTCCGCTCTGGTGTTAGATATTCGATGATTGCATTCCTCCCAGGTCATGAAAAAAATGAACTCATTTGTAACATTCACTTTTGTGGTTCGTTTTATGATCTTTGAATTTTTCGACTGACCTAACTTAACACAAACACAAAAAATTCGGACAATTAGCGTATTATCTATGTTCTAGAAAATCCCTGTTGACGATATCATTCATACAAAAATTGATAGTTGAACCAAGAAGTCGAAGCCATCGTCCATGGTCTTCAGAGCTTTTCAACGAAGAGCCAGCAAATTAACATCTCATCGTAGAGAGGCAACATTCTTCTAAGTTCCGCTGGAAACCCATCCAATAAGAATTTTCTCGACACAAAAGATATCAAATGAATCCCGATTGACGAAACCGTTGGTTCTGGAAGGATATGTAATAGTGAGGGAAATATTGAGCCACTTGAAAAGTTTCCCTGAGGCACTTCGTTTCATCTAGGATCCGAAATGATCTTCACAAGTGTAAGATATGAGACGAAGTGATATCCTCTCTTATGCAGAACTGAAAAATAGGTTCGAGAGGGTTTCAAAGCAACGAATGGAAAAGGATCATTTCTCATCTGAATTCTTTGAATAACATAATAACTTTTATTGAATAGGTGTGGCAATAATGATCCTCCTGAAATTTGCAGCATTTGCTGACGTTGAAATATTCTTGGGGAATGTCAAATATTTTAACATTTCATCATTTTATTTCTGCTGCAGCGCCGTGTGAATTGATGTCCTCATTTCAGTCTTGTAATTATATGATGCTGAAGTAAAAAAATAAAAGGTCGAGTTATACAGGGTGTTTCCGAATTAGACGTGAACCTTGGAGGTCGTGTTAGTATGACTCATTTCCTGTCGTTTGAGCAAAATTTATTGATAACCAAAAAATCAACAGTTTACGAGTTATCTCAGTTCTTGAGATTTTTAAAAGATTCCTCACCTCAATTCATTTTTTGTCAAGTTCTTCTACGTTGGCTAAATTTGATTATTTGGATTATTTTCACCAGAAAAGGATATGATATTTATGAAAAAGTCAAACTATTTTCCTGTTCTTTCTTGGCTTATATCGCCTTTCAAACCAAAATCTGCTGAAACAAAACTAGTGCTTGCATTCTCACGCAAACTTTTTTTAGGAAATTGAGAAGAAATTTGGCAAGTTTTCAAAATAATGTTTTCATACATAAATTGTGGAATTCGAAAGTTGCAGGCAAATTGATATTAGAAATTGAGTTTTATTTTCTTCGTATACCAACTTTCAAATCATAATAATTCTTTCTCAACATCTAATACAGAAGAGTTGGCTTTTTCAATAAATAGTATTTCCTTTTCTGATGAAAATAATCCAAAATTATAATCAAATTTGTTCAACGTAGAAGGAATTGACGAAAAACGAAGTAGGGTGAGAAATTTTTAAAAAACACAAGAACTCAAATATCTCGTAAACTGTTGATTATCGGTTAGCAATATGGCTCAAACGACAGCAAATGAGTGATACTAACACGTCTTCCAAGGTTCACGTATAATTTGGAAACACCCTGTATGAAGCACTATGAACATACACTAAGAGGATGAAAACTGACTGAGAAAAATAAGGATAATTGCACAAAGTTCCTGAAAAATATTCGTCTGATTATCTGGCATTCAATGCATGTACTGAAACAATTATTCCGAAGAAAAATTTTGCTAGGCAATATGATAAGCAGGACAAAATATCAATCCATGAGAACATCAAATTCATCAATCGCAACTGTAGACGGGTTTGGGATTTTTGAGCCTCACCAGTACAGTGTAGCAACGATGAATTTGACGTGAGGAACGGCATGCTCTCAACAGCTGTGTAGATTCAAATTCGAAATCGTTCAGGTTCCCTTTAAATGGATAACGACATAAAATGTAATAATATGATATTATCAATACTCTGGAGATGGAATGGATGCTATGGATATTGTTAATAGTATCCTATTATGGACTCGATTCTCATTTCGATTACGTTAAAGTTAAATTGTTTCCTGTATATTTTCACAAAGAGGAATTACCCTAATTTTTAATGTATTTTCATGAAGAAACAGAACACAATATCAGATATTATTATGTTGGCTAATGACTTTGGTTAAATTGTTTACCCCGATAACAGGTTTACATTTTGCGCCGTTGAAATTAAGCCTGGAGCAATTGACTGTTTGTCTAGGTTGGCATTCTAGGGTCTATCCCATGGATATGAATTAACTATATGTCATCCTATCGATCGCAAATCCAATCCAATGCATTAAGCTGCTATCGTTCTCATCACAAAGTTAACCGCAAATGGTGTGAAAATCCGGTTTACCCAATGGTGGCGGTTATTTGGAATATTGATCACCGAAAGTCCACATCAAAAATATGGGTTTGAAAGAAGTAGATTCTCTTGAAATGTCTGATAGGACACGTTTACAAGACCCCCCTTTTTGAAATTACACAGACAGAATGCTTTGTTGAAGAAGAGTCACCTCTGATTTTAAATTGGACGAAATACCTCACCTATGGGTAACTCAAAATTTTTTTGTCACTATTCAAATATTCATGAGACAAAAAGCAACCACTCTTTGAATATTCGTTCAAATCCGTATTTATTATTCATCATGTCCTACCCGGAGAATAAATTTCCCAACTTATCACATACCACCATTTTCTCGATGAGACACACCGTTTCGAATACCAAGCAGCGCCCTTTTGATTCAAATTGAGACATTTTATCTCGAACGTTCACTACAGTAAATGAGACTCCGAGCTTCGGAGTGCAAACTTGACTTCCTTCGGAGCGCAGAAGGTGATTTATTGGATCTTTCTGTGAGCCTAACTCACGTGGTGAATATTCCAGTGACGATTTTCTATCTGCTTACATAATTTATGGAATTTATATTTATTGGATGCAAAGGTAGAGTAGAGAGGGAAATGCGAGGGGAATTCGAGATGGTGAAGACTTGAATCTGAAAAATATGAATGAGGATACTCGAGATCTTCCTCACTTCTACCTAATGAACTAACAAATTTTGTGGAGTTTTAGAAGCTTACAACTTCTGATAGATAAATATACAGGGTGTTTCCAAATTAGACGTGAACCTTGGAGGAGGTGTTAGTATGACTCATTTGCTGTCGTTAGAGCCATATTTACTGATAACCAAAAATCAACAGTTTACGAGTTATTTGAGTTTTTGTGATTTTCGAAAGGTTTCTCATTTCAATTTTCATCAATTTTTTCTACGTTGACTGAATTGGATTATAATTTTGAATTTTTTTTCATCAGAAAAGTAAATGATATGTATGAAAAAAGCAAAACTATACTGTATTAGATGTTGAAAAAAATAAGTATGATTTGAAAGTAATTTTTTCGTACATAAACTGTGGAATTCGAAAGTTGCAGGCAAATTCATATTAGAATCAATCATATCAAATTTGGTCAACGTAGAAAAAAATGGCGAAAAATGAAGTGAGATGAGAAATCTTTCAAAAATCTCAAGAACTCAAATAACTCGTGATATATTTATTTTTGGTTATCAATAAATATGGCTCAAACGACAGCAAATGAGTTATACTAACACATCCTCCAAGGTTCACATCTAATTTGGAAACACCCTTTATAACACGACCTTCTATTTTTTTTGAGTTAAATAACTTTATTATTTTTTGAAGTAGACATTTTTTTTATACTTCAGTGTTTAACGATTCGAACCGATTTGTCCGTCATTTCATCAAAAATTGTTTTATTCATTTTAGAAATTGTTCAGGTACCTACATATGTATATAAATTTTTGTGTTAAAATACGATGTTTCTCTTTCTCTCAAAATCACATACAATCATATACAGGGTCTTTCACGAGGAACCTCACCCATATTTATACGGGAAACTACTGAACGTATTTTCATGAAATTCAGCACTTATAAGTATTTCAGGATGCTGATGAAATCTAAAATATTTTCAAGGCATGAGCACCTCCGGTTTTTCCGGAAATGACGTCAACTTCCGTTTTTCGAATTAGAACACCATTTTTTTATTGCAGAAATAGATTCCTTAGAAAATTTCAAGTTATTTTGATGTAACATTTTTCAGTTTTGGTTGGAAAATTCTCTCTGAGCGGGAAAATTCGAAAAAAAAATCGAAAATAGAGCTCCGCTGAAACAAGAATAACTTCGAGGTTTTTGGATGGAAAATTTTCACTTTTGGGATTTTTCAAGATGTAAGATTGATGTATCCACTTTAAAAATCGAAATCGCGATTCATGATACAGGGGGTGAAAAAATCGCTTTCAAAGTTAGGGATGACAAAATCGTGAAAAATCAATTTTTTCAAATTAGAACCCCATTTTTTTATGGCAGATATTGAATCTACGTTAAAAAATAATGTGAGTGTATGCATCACACCCTTGCCCTAAAATGGATATTTTCTGAGTTATTCACAAAAAACTGTTTTTCGTCTTGAATTTTCAGCTATTTCTTTTCCCTTCACGCCAAAAAGATGAAATTTTCAGGAACTGTTACTTAAACCATGTTTTAGATTTTACTACCCTAATATGCGAGAGAAAAAAGTTACAGGTTGTTCCTAAATAGATGGCGAATTTGGATTCGAATTTGTATCGGAAACCTCTTTATTTCAACTAATCGGCCATCGGTTTTCTCTCCAGTGATAAATAAATAATTCCTTATGAACCATATGCAAAAACTTACCATGTTGTATAGTTTTGAAACTCAATTTGGTTTTTAAACACTTTTGCAGATCTCTTCCTTCCGATGAAATAAGAAGAGCAACGCACGAAGCATTCCTGAGACGTATAAATAAATGTCTAGAAATTAACGGTCAAAACTTTGAGCATCTTCTCTAGTTATAACTGCGAGAGTTTGCCATGGTTCTCCTAATAGTAACTTGAAGTCGGTTTCAAGAAGGGGTGAAAAATCTACAGCATGGTTCAAATAACAGTTCCTAAAAATTTCATCTTTTTGGCGTGAAGGGAGAAGAAATAGCTGAAAATTCAAGACGAAAAACAGTTTTTTGTGAATAACTCAGAAAATATCCATTTTAGGGCAAGGGTGTGATGCATACACTCACATTATTTTTTAACGTAGATTCAATATCTGCCATAAAAAAATGGGGTTCTAATTTGAAAAAATTGATTTT
Organism: Aphidecta obliterata; assembly: GCA_963966015.1. Taxonomy (NCBI): domain Eukaryota; kingdom Metazoa; phylum Arthropoda; class Insecta; order Coleoptera; family Coccinellidae; genus Aphidecta; species Aphidecta obliterata. Next base: position 11,809,321 of record OZ014433.1, on the reverse strand, counting down.
TCACGATTTTGTCATCCCTAACTTTGAAAGCGATTTTTTCACCCCCTGTATCATGAATCGCGATTTCGATTTTCAAAGTGGATACATCAATCTTACATCTTGAAAAATCCCAAAAATGAAAATTTTCCATCCAAAAACCTCGAAGTTATTCTTGTTTCAGCGGAGCTCTATTTTCGATTTTTTTTTCGAATTTTCCCGCTCAGAGAGAATTTTCCAACCAAAACTGAAAAATGTTACATCAAAATAACTTGAAATTTTCTAAGGAATCTATTTCTGCAATAAAAAAATGGTGTTCTAATTTGAAAAACGGAAGTTGACGTCATTTCCGGAAAAACCGGAGGTGCTCATGCCTTGAAAATATTTTAGATTTCATCAGCATCGTGAAATACTTATAAGTGCTGAATTTCATGGAAATACGTTCAGTAGTTTCCCGTATAAATATGGGTGAGGTTCCTCGTGAAAGACCCTGTATATCATCAAGTGTTTCTAATATAACCGAATGAATATGAATATGTATACAATAATAACTATAACCTCCCCATGTTTCATTTCATTGTTTTTGATAACAACATATTTTTTTTCTAGAAATTACTGTAACTGCATCAATGTCAATGGATGAAAGTTCACCTACCTATTTCTATTTACCTTATTATGCCACTATTAATCTTCTAATTTTACAATATCCCAATGAATATGTTCAACTTACATTATAGTAGAAATGAAAAAATAATAATAGCTTCGAAGTGATACCAATGATACCACCTATTCTGTTGATTTACTTATGGAGTGGGTCTTCATAATATGTGGATCTTCATACATATATTTGTTTTTCAAGAAATTAGTGTATCTGTATCAACGTCACAAAAAAATTTTATCTATCTCAATTTTCCTTATTATGCCACCATCATAATACTTTCCCTTGAAATAAAATATTACAATATTCAAATATGATCAACATCCATAATAGAAATGGAAAAATAATCATACCTTCAATGTAATCCTATTAATATTACCCTTTCGGTGGATTTATTTATTTTGTGGATCTACTTGCTTGGGATTCCATTTATTATGTGGATCTACTTGATATATTGATCTACCTACTATGTGTATCTACTGGTTTACTAGTAGTTCAATTAAATCTAGAACCAGAATGATGCGACAACGTTAAAGACTTCTGCATCATATAATTCCAAGACTGAAATGGGGATATCAATTCACACAGCGCATGTTAAAATACTTGCCATTCCCCAAGAATATTTCAACGTCAGCTATAAATTCCCAAAATTCCAGCAAATGCTGCAAATTTGAGGAGGATCATTATTGCCACAACCTTTTCCATAAAAGTTATTATGTTATTCAAAGAATCGAAGAATTCAGATGAGAAATGATCCTTTTCCACGCGTTGCTTTGAAACCCTCTCGAACCTATTTTTCAGTTCTGCATAAGAGAGGATATCACTTTGTCTTATATCTTACACTTGTGAGGATCATTTCGGATCCTAGATGAAACGAAGTGCCTCAGGGAAACTTTTCAAGTGGCTCAATATTTCCCTCACTATTACATATCCTTCCAGAACCAACGGTTTCGTCAATCGGGATACATTTGATATCTTTTGTGACGAGAAAATCCTTATTGGATGGGTTTCCAGCGGAACTTGGAAGAATGTTTCCTCTCGTAGATGAGATGGAAATTTGCTGGCTCTCCGTCGAAAAACTCTGAAGACCATGGACGATGGCTCCGGCTTTTCATTTTCTTCATATACCAACTCTCAAATCATACTAATTCTTTTTCAACACAGAATACAGGATAGTTCTGCTTTTTTCATACATATCATATCCTTTTATGATGAGAAAAATCCAAAATTATAATCAAATTTGGTCAACGTAGAAAAAATTGACGAAAAGTGAAGTGAGGTGAGAATTTTTTTAAAAAACATATCTCGGAAACTGTTGATTTTCGGTTATCAATAAATATGACTCGAACGACAACAAATGAGTGATACTAACACGTCCTCCGAAGTTCACGTCTAATTTGGAAACACCCTGTATGTTTCGAAGTATAAAGAAATGTTCATAAATAATATAATTATTCATGTTATTCCGATATTAGAACTCTTCTTTAGCGTATGAAAATCGAATCTTCCAGGTTAAATGAATATCGAATATATCACAAAAAACTCAGTATTATCAGAGGAATGTAATGCAATGTTTTTTCTTCTACAAAATCAGAGATAAAACCGCAGGGCTGAACGAACGGACTACGAAGTCCAACTTCATTATTTGACTCCGATTGAAAATTCGTGAATTACAGACATTTTTTGGAATGCTAACTCTTTATCATAGAAACTTGCGCGCAAAAAGCCAGCCACCAACCTGCAAATGGAAAATAATTAATGAATATCCGAAGTTGATTGTAATTCCAACCGACCGGATTGATTCCTGACTTTAATTAACTGTAATTTGATATTTTGTTTACCTTGGTCAAATTCATCGTTAATTAGAAGTACTGTGTTTCACGAGCCTGGAGTTGATTCGAAATATCAAACTCGAACGAGAATTTAGTTTCGAATATACCTATTCGTCTGACCATTACAAATGGAAACTCTCTTTGATGCAGCATTGGTATTACGAAACGTTACATTATATTGACGCTTACGCCACAGTATCCTGGATATTCAACGAATATTGAGCAGTAGAACTGAACCAGTTTGCAAAATGCAAATACTCACCCCCATAAGGGTAGATTGGTGTGTTGTTAACTAGGAGCTGCGTAGAGTCAGGTCTTCTGTTGTCCATCGACGTACTCTCCCGGACTTCCACTTCCATATCCGGCGAGCCACTTCGGCTCGCCTCCCACTCTGGAAATAATATTTGAAAATTATTCGAGAAAAAATATTGGTTCAATTTAGTGCACTGAATTCATAATTTTCCCTGATATACAAAATACAGCATTCCTGAAATGTTCATATAAACATTCTGTTCTGCCAATGAATACAGAACCGCTGATCAATTGATCACGATCAAAACGACTGAATGAAGATGTATGTTTAACACTTTCCGCTCATTCCAGTATGATACTGAAATTTTCAGATACAGCTGTTAAAAAACTAGTTTTCCCATCCAAACATAAATTCTGATATTCCCTATTAAATATGACGATAAAAAAGCACAACCAGAGTATGACAGCGCTGAACAATGCGTTGTTGAATAAAAACAGCTTCCTTTTCCTGTGGGATACAAAATCGGTGGAACATGAAGCCAACGTTGAGTTTAATAAATTTGGGGGAAATTCGGTTTACTGTTATTATCACGATGGCTTACTACAGGCTTTCTCGCCCGTTTGGGAAATACATTGAGTTGAAATTCTGATTCGGATCATTCGGTTCAGCATTTCCAGGATCTTGTTTTATGTCATCTTCCGGACGAAGAGACATAACGTGGGTAAACCAGGCAATGGAGATTTTTTCGTGACGAAAATCGTAGGAGAAAACCGCGAGTGTGGGGATACGTGGGGTGGCTCGTGGATGTTAAGTGATATGTTTTCGACTCGCATATACTGATAACTTTTCTTGTGATTTCGAGAAAACACCAAAAAAACGGTGTTTTTTAGTTTTTTGCTTGTAAAATCTGAACTAATGCAGCGATGCTGACACTTTTAACAACATAATTATAGAGAATGAGAAAACGAAGCGAAAGGTGTGTTAGTTGAAATTACTCGGATCTTTATTACCATAGAAAAGCCAGAAAAACCGTAAAAATCTGCGGTTTTTTTCCGAAAGGACTGGATGCGTTGGAAGTAGTCCGATTTTGATTTACAAAACGAATTTTGAAAATGAAGTATAATACAAAAAAACGTCATTCTTGATTTTTCGTTGAAATGTTGCAAAATAGGTGAAATAAACGTGCAAACATGACCAAAATCGGCCGAACTATTCGTCCGCGATCGAGCGCTGAGCTGGTTTTTGGTCATGTTTCCACGAATTTTTTACCATTTGGAAGAAAAGAAAAAGATTGGCGTTTTGTAGCGCTATACTTCTACTTTCAAAATCCGTTTTTTAAATTGAAATCGGACAACTTCCGAAGCATCCAGCCCTTCCGGAACATAGTGCCTAAAATAATTCAAATCGCCATTACGCAGAAACCATTCATCCGACAACGTACGGGTTGTGCACTCTCAAAGTTTCTATCAACCACTACTATCATTCTAAAAACCATTGCTTCATCTTTCGAAATGGCCGAGTTATGAATTTTTGAAAAAATGCTGATTTTAGGGTTTTTTCGTCTTTCAAACGGTAATAATGATCCGATTGAATTGCATTTGCACTCATTTTCTTCGTCTTTTCATTCTCTACAATTCTGTTGTTGAAAGTGTCAGCATTGCTTGATCGGTTCAGATATTACAAGCAAAAAACTAAAAAAACACCCTTTTTGAGTTTTTTTTTGGAATTACAAGAAAAGTAATCATATCTGCGTGTCGAAAACGCGGTTTTCTTCCACAATTATTTTCTCAGAATGCCCCTTATCAGCTCTTTTGCCTGGTCTAATTCATGGAAACAGAGGGACCAAAAATAGCCGAAGGATCACAACTGGGCTCGACAGATCCGTTTGTGGGAAATGCGACGTCAACCGCAGAGTTCCTGAAGATACTCGACGAGGTGGAAGAACCGTGAGGGATAAATGTAGTCTGATAGCCAACGGCTACTAAGCACGGAATTAACAGTGTCCTATAGAATCGACTCCTCATCACTACTAACTATATTTATAATGGTGAGTGGTGCGATTCGTCATAATAAACATATAACGAAATATACGGCAGCCTAAAGAACATTATTATAAAATAATGTACTTTCTGGCCGTTCCGTTATTGCATATATATATATTACTTTAATTTTCCGGACATTCCCGACTGTATATAACCCCCATAATTAGTGTGTAAATTTAGTATAAGTTATAGAAACTGATTTTCTATTATTTGAACCAATATATTTTCAGTTAATTTTCTAATTCCGATTGTCTTTCTGTTAAATGTATGTCCTCCTTTATGTGATGACCGTAAGGAATTCATAGAATCAATTTATTAGTGAAAGTCGAATTTGAAATAGACTCAGATAAACCGAACTCTGTCTCCGACTTTGTAGCTGCCCTGGTGGTTTTGCTACTTTTCTTCATTTTAAAAAGATAGCTGGCGCCCGAGAGATTGAAGGTGAATCTTTTTTCAGTTCTTTCCAAATTTGCAGAATCGTGCCAAAATGGCGGAGAAAACCCCGTTACACAACCAAAAAAATGTTTATTGGCAATTTGCTCCATTTTAATTCAGGTGTGTAAAATCTCCAATTACTGGAATATCATATTAATCAAGGGAAAAATACAGAATTGGACATGTTGTATGAACATGTCGAACCATTTCACATCATCCTAACAGAGATTTGACATCAAAGGAAATGGATGTTCCTGCTAAAACACGAAAACGTCTGGATAATATCTGTTCATTTACCGAATCAATACCGGCTGAGGCCAGTAATTGACCGTTATTTGTTCAAAAATTAATTTACTTCCGATACATTGTTATTTCTGAATTGACTTGCAGAAAGCAGAGGAATGTACAGTTTCGACTTTGATGAACAATTTATGAACTCGGCAATAGGCTCGAACTGGGGGGAACAAGAAGATTGCCCTTGTGGGCTATAAATAAATGTGTCGAGTTATGATTGCTTGAAATTCGGAGTCGAAATATAATGGAGTTTGAAAGTAATCCCGAAATATTTTTTCTTTCCGACCTCCTGAAAGGGAATGTCACTGAAAAGATTTATTTCCGTAACATATTGTCAAGAATTTTCGATAGTTATTCATATTTGAGGGTCCAGTTCATCTGCTTTTTTGAAATAATAAAAATATAATTTTTTACAAAGGTGTCCCAACTAAAACATCACACAAATAATACCAAAGATATGGAAATGCTTGTACCTTTCGTTCTGAATCTTCGTGAGAAGCGGAAAAAAATTATGTATGTGAAAACCCTGATATAATTTTCGAGAGCTACGGCAATTTATTCTGACACGCCTAGAAGCGACATGAATCATTGTTTTTGGTAAAATTGGAATATCGAAAATAATGGGGAGGCTCAGGTGCGACGGGCTCGATTTTTACCCTTGATTCAGTTTACCGTGTGAATGATTGATTGGATAAAATAACAGAAATATAGAACTAGGTAATTTGCTCGGTTAGTTATAAACGTACATATTGGATATGCTGCTGAAGTTTCATTCATCACCATAAATTTATTGTATTTCCGAAATTGGAACAGCAACTTCGCAAAAATGCAAAAATTCTATTTTGTCTGATTATTGGTTGTGGAATAAGTACACTTTTAATGTTTTTTCTTCTATTTTTGTCGGAATTCAATTCCAGCCCTCCCGAAAGCCGAAATTCTTGCTGTGCCATTGAGACAGGGTTCGAAAGTATTGTTAACATCCAGCAAGTTTCATTGAAGATTTCATTGACACACAATTCTGATTCGTTGAATTCATTCCCATGATAAAATTCCACTCTCAATATAAATCTTCAGAAAATTTCTCAAGGGTAATGGATTTTCCTGAATATAAAGGACATTTTAATTTGTACTGAACTACTTCGCAAATACCCATCGTCACAAGAACATGATCTGAATCATAAAGAATAGCCAAGGAAGACGTTCCCCGTATTTTCCTCCCTACTAAGTCTTCGCTTTCCATTCTAATTTTCAATTTATTGCGGACCCTTGACGCAATAAACTTGAAGACGTCAAGATCATCTCCAGAGCATTGTGATTCAGGCAGATTCCGCTGATTCAGGGTATGAAATCTCCTTTGAAGTGTATTACGAACGGAGTAAATATCCTCGTGGTGTGATAACCATCGAGAATGGAAATATTTCTTTTTCTTCGTTGGATTTTTACGACCCGCCTGGAGAATGGATTTTTCCAACATGTAACAACGTTCCTTCAGTCGAATTAGGTTTTCTCGGCAGTTGAATTAGGAAAAACGGGTTTTCTTGATGGGAAACATTCCTCATCAGTAATTCCTAATAAGTAATGAAATTTCCAGGGAAGCATAGAAAGCCATTCAAAATCCTGTTATCAATTCATTAAATTCTCTTTATGAGCAAGTTTCATATTGCATTGGTTCTCACAGTTCGTCGAATCGATTAATACTCCTCGGAGTTGGAAATTGAATGATGAAACTTCAAAGCGAGGTTTCATAAAATTATAAAGTTGTCGAACGAAGGTGAAATTTTTCGTCCAATCAATATTTGCATTACCAAGTTGGAATTATCTACTGGATTATCCACGATTTTTTAAATCAGTTTTCACCGCTTCCATCAGGACTTCAGTTTGTGAAACTTTGTTTCTGATGGATTCATGGGAGAAGAGATACGATTCATGGCTTTTGGTAAAATATTTGCATTTAGACTGCGAAATATCGTGGACTCTGAAGTAGTTTTTGTTGGAATAGTTCGTTCCCGAATGTTATTTCTAATGTCTACTGAAATCTCTTGAAAGAGTCTAATACAGTTAGGTATGCCAAATGCCTCTGGAATATGATACATTTTCATTATATTTCAGATAATTTATTATCATTAACTGATTTCCATTACTCGAAATCAAACGTGCATTAATTTCCCTTATACCATGACAAAATACACAAATTCACTGGGGTCATTATTTGACTAATCGAATAAGTTTGAATGCAAACTCATAAACAGATTTGAACCATTAGAGATATTACATAGGATGTAGTCAGTTTCATCTGTTGTGTTTGTGGTTCGCTCAGAAATCCATTATACAAACTAAAGCTCGATGTGAACTAAGTTGGAATCTAAATTGAACTCTCAGCTAATATTTTGCACAGTTTCCGATTTGACATTTCCTACGGTAGAATTATTCGGTGAATTCGGCGTTATTAATTCGTTATTGATAGCTACCAGATGCTGCGGAGATATTTAATTCTACATCATTTATTTGTACAAAATTACAAGCAAGTACCGCAAAATATATCATTCTGTAAATGTTTCTGGATCTTTCAATAAATCGATATTGAAAATAAATCACACAAGTAGTTTGTGAGATATAGCACCAACCCAGTTTGGATTTATCAACGCTGTAGGAACACGAGAGGCACTATTCAGCGTTCAAGTGCTGTTTCAGAGGTGCAGAGATGTTAACAAGGACATATTTGTATGTTTAATTGACTACCAAAAAGCTTTTGATCGCGTGAAACACGATAAAATGGTGGAAATCCTGAGAAAAATCGGAATTGAGGAAAGAGACCTGCAAATTATCATCAACTTGTATTGGAACCAATCAGCAGTGCTGCGCGTGGACGGAGAACACACAGAAGCCGTCAAAATACTAAGAGGGGTACGTCAGGGCTGCATTTTGTCACCAACAATCTTTAATCTTTACTCAGAGTTCATATTCCGAGAGTCCCTAGACGAAATGGAAGAGGGAATCCCCATAAATGGGGTCAGACTTAACAACATACGGTACGCTGATGACACGATCGTTTTTGCAGACAGCATAGAGGCACTACAAGCGCTTATGAACAAAATAGTAGATGTGAGCAAGCAATACGGACTAGACATCAACACGGCGAAAACGAAGCTTATGATCATAAGTAAAACTAACATTACCGGTGCGCGCCTCACTATCAACCAGACAAACATAGAACGAGTCACCCAATATACTTACCTAGGAACCATAATCAATGAAGATTGGGACAACACACAGGAAATTAAATGTAGAATAGGGAAAGCCAGAAGCGCATTCAATCAAATGAGCGGACTATTCAAAAGTCACAATCTCAGCCTCAAGATCAAGCTGAGACTTTTAAAGTGCTATGTATTCTCTGTGTTGCTGTACGGAGTAGAAACCTGGACCTTAAAAGACGAAACAGAGAAGAGACTAGAAGCCTTCGAAATGTGGCTCTACGGACGTATCCTGAAAATATCCTGGACTGAAAGAATAACTAACGCAGAAGTCCTGAGAAGAATGAAGACCAGCCCTCAATTCCCGAACATAGTGAAAGTCCGCAAACTGGAATATCTAGGACACATAATGAGGAATTCAAAACGGTACGACCTTCTCCAACAGATCTTGCAAGGAAAGATCAACAGCAAGCGGGGCCCGGGCAGGCGCAGGATATCCTGGCTTGCGAACCACAGACAATGGTTCAACATGTCGTCAGCAGGACTGTTCCGAGCAGCTACCAACAAAATAAGAATTGCTATGATAATCGCCAACGTTCGGAATTGGACGGGCACCTGAAGAAGAAGAAGTTTGTGAGATATACCATTCGTGATACGTCTACACCGATATAGTTGTTCAAATATTGAAAAAGTACGAACCAATTCAATTACAAATTGCCCCTAAGCTATCCAATTTTCCAGGATATGAGATGTTTTCGATATAATAAACACAATAAGTTCAATAATGCTACTATCGACTTCACAGAATAAGTGCTACACATAAGTTGCAAAATGGCGAATGAGCCGCTCGTGTTTATCGCCATTATCTCTATACAGGGTTACAGGGAAAGTCGTACTGAATATTGGGGACGTTATTATTCAGGTCATTTCTGATGGATTTGGTTCCATAAAATTGTGTCCGAAACTTAACCGTTATGGAGATATTGAGTTTTGAAGATTTTTTGAAAAATCCACTATTTTTAGGCTTTTTTATTGATTTTTTTCGGATTGAAACTTTAAGATGCTTTTTTTTTCATGTATCTAGTTGGAGGGGATGTCAATTAATAAAGCAGTTCAACAGAAACAGAACCTACTACCAACAGCCTGATGAGACTGCTAGACAACAGTTAGAATTAAAGAATTTTCATTTAGTGTTTTTAAATTTGAAGCGCTTTTTTTGAAAAAAAAAAACTTAATGGAACTTATTCTGCAGAGGAGTTTAAGAATTTCAACGTTTCAAAAAGGTATAACACTTGCTATTGAATAGGCAAAACATTGACCTAATGACAATTAAGATAGTAGCGGCGGCCATGTCGAACATGAATTATAAAATATTGCTCTGTTTTTCTTTGCTTCATTCACGTATTCTAGCTTTTTTTTGTGCTTTTGGAGACAAAGACATACAGTCTCAGGTATGTCATTTTTAATTTTGGCGTATAGTCTGCTCATGCGATTCTTTCGTGGTAGATGTGTTATTCGTAATTTTCTGTAAAAATGAGACTTGGCTTGGATTTTTGGATTGTTGCATCTTCTTACTGTGTGACGTGGCTTGTGATTGGACTTTCATTTGTATTGTGAACATGGAAACATTTACTAACGAGGAATATGCTGACATCCTAAAGTGTTATGGATTTTCCGAAGGAGTGAAGTGGCGAGCACGCAATAAATACTTGCGACGGTATCCTACTCGTCGAGTACCTGATTTTTGCGTTTTTGACAGAGTTCTTTGAAGACTACGAGAAACTGGGTCTGTTCTATAACGATGGACTGACATGGGAATACCTCGTTTTTTTGATGACGACAACGACGAAGCAAATGAAATACTATAAAGCCGACCCAACCACGTCAACAAAAAATTTTATCGCTCGACGGATAGGTATCTCACCATTACACGCCAGTGCTAGTAACAAAAGAAGGGGATCTATTGGGGCGACTAGACTTCTGGAGATTCATGCTCAATGTCGATTTTGCAGATTTGATCTTTTTTTTGTGTAGACAGATGAGTCGAATTCAGGCATCAAAAGTTATCATAACGCCCATTATTGGGCTCCCAAAGCGCAAGATAACCCAAAAAAAAAACAAGAGGACCAAAAGGAGATTCAGTCTAAGTGTGTGGATGGCCATAATATCAAATTACTTGATAGAGCCATACTTCCTGCCTATTTCAGCTACTTTCACCTCAAACTAAAAATGTACCCTCTACTACCTTAACTGTTATTTGGTCAATGTTTTGCCTATTCAATAGCAAAAGTGTTATACCTTTTTGAATAGCTAAGGAGACGTAGAAGTTTTTAATTTGATTTGCACAATAAGTTCCATGAAGTTTTTTTCAAAAAAAGCGCTTCAAAGTTGAAAACACTTAATGAAAATTCTTTGATTCTAACAGTTGTCGAACAGTCTTATTAAGCTGTTGGTAGTAGGTTCAGTTTCTGTTGATCATTTTTATTAACTGACCTGCTCTCCAACTAGATACATCGAAGAATCGGCCCCTAGGAGATCCAATCCGAAAAAAATTGATAAAAAAGCCAAAAAATAAAGGATTCTTTGAAAAATGTTCAAGACTCAATATCTCCATAACGTTTAAGTTTCGCACACCATATTATAGAACCAAATCCATAAGAAATGACCTGAATAATAACGTCCTTTAATATTCAGTACGACTTTCCTTGTAACCCTGTATATGTCGAAATTGGATGACTTCGGAAGTAATTTCAATAATTCCATGACTGTCTCGCTAATAAATGTCGGGAACACTCGACAACAAAGGCTAACGTAACACCATAATGAAATTTATCATAATCAGGTTGGTATAAAGACGTTGGCCAGCATCATTCCAACTTGTTTACTGTTCAGAAACAGAAATGTCATTCTCTCTGATTATGCGAGTCGGTAATTGAGTTGTCAGTTCAAGTATGGATTTCCCAATGGTCCGATAATCTCACAACAGTGTTAAACTGTCCCTATAATACGGTCCGAGCCTTTGTGCCATCTATGCAAACGAAACGAAATAAATCATTACCTTTTTCTCTCCACACCGTAGTCCGTTTTATGTCTAACAGTTATTCGACTTTGCACTCACAATATAATTCACTGAAATAGAGTTTCAGGTTTTATTGAAATTATATGAATCAATGTTTTGAGGCGAATCTGCACTGGGTAGTATTTGCAGTAAGTTGCTCTAACTGTCTTTTTTTCCACACCGTAGGCGAACATCCAATAATCTCAATAGAGCAGCCCTTCAGTTCACAGAATGACATTAAACATTATACATTACAACTGCTGTATACATTAAGTTGCAAAATGGCGAATGCGCCGTTCGGGCTCAGCGTAATTATCATAATATATATCCTTATGGATGTTTTTTTTTGCCAATTAGGGTCAGCAAAATTCGACAACAAAGTCTTTTGTAACACCGCAATAAAATTTATCATGCTCAAGTTGATATTAAGACGTTGGCCAGCATCATTCAAACTCGTCTACTGCTCAGAAACAGAAAAGGCATTCTCTCTGATTATGCGAGACGATAATTCAGTTGTCAGTTTGAGTATGTATTTCCCAATGGTCCAATAATCTCACTACAGTTTCGAATGGCTCCTTTAATACGGTCCAAGCCTCTGTGCCATTTATGCAAACGAAATAAAAATAAATCGCCATATTATTCTGCCCCACACCGGAATTGAACTGTTGTATTCGACTTCGGCCTCGCATTCGAATTCAATGAAATCGAGTCCCAAATTTTATTGAATTTATGTCAATAAATAATTTGGGGTTGTACATTGCACTGGGCATCATTTGTAATTAGAGTTACTGTAACACCTCTCATATTTTCCTTCATATCCATTTATTTTGATACTTTACAGAAAGAGAGCATCTGATAGAAATCCCGTGATCAAAAGTAAGTTTTACTTTCTTAGAGGTAAATTATTAAAATGAATGATTGTTGTATTTGATAGGTTAAAAGTGGAAATTTACTGCACTCGCTACAGAGTTGATCTTGTGGTGTTAAGAAGTCGTGTGCAGATAAATCAAACTATATCACTATAACTCCACTAGGAAATTGCATATCGGCACCCATTTCAATAAATACAGTTCAGTTATCTTCGGAAGAGGATGACGCTTCTCCTTCAATTGTAGTTGTTGATTTCAAACATAATGTGAAGTGATAGATAAAGATTCAGCTGATGTGAATATTCTCGTTAAATTTACCCAATAATTTCAATAGAGCAACTGATCACTTTGACGAATAACATATTATAACTATTGTATATAACAAGTTGCAAAATGGCGAAGGAGCCGTTCGGGCTCAGCGCGATTATCATAATACATATCCCGATGAAATAAATTCGGAAAAAAATCTATGTCTTTTTCGCCAATTAATTTCGGCAAAATTCGACAACAAAGTCTTTCGTAACACCGCAATACAATTTATCATAATCAGGTTGATATAAAGACGTTGGCCAGCATCATTCGAACTTGTTTACTGCTCAGAAACAGAAATGACTGATAATGCGTGACGATAATTCAGTTGTCATTTTTAGTGTGTATTTCCCAATGCTCCAATAATCTCAAAACAGTTTCGAACATCTCCTATAACACGGTCCGAGCCTCTGTGTCATTTATGCAAACGAAATAAAAATAAATCGACATATTATTCTGCTCCAAACCGGAGTTCAACAATTGTATTCAACTTTGCCCCCACATTCAAATTTAATGAAATCGAGTTCCAAATTTTTATTGAATTTATGTCAATAAATATTTTAGGGTTGAACACTGCACTGGGAATCATTCGTAATTTGTTACTGTTACACCTTTCATTTTTCCTCCATAACCATTTATTACGAAGGTAAATTATTGAAATGAAAATTTGGAACATTTTGTAGATTATAAAAGCTTTTTTGAACCATTTTTTCCGAAAATACAGTTGAATAATAAAACTTGGATTTTCTGGCTTCGCTACAGAGTTTTGATTTTGAGAAATCGGAAAAAGCTTGTGTGCACATAAGTCGAACGTTGTTGTTATTTCGTCATTAGGAAATTCAATATCCGCACTCATTTCAATGAATACAATCTTCGAAAAGCATAGTGTGAAGAATGTGGTTGATTGAGATTCAGAACATGTGAATATATTCTATAATTTGAAAATACCAACCCTACACTTCACAGAATAACATGTTATAACTATAACCTCTGTATACATTAAGTTGCAAAATGGCGAATGAGCCGTTCGGGATTAGCGCAATTATCATAATACATATTCCGATGGGATGACTTCGGTAGTATATCCATATTTTTTCGCCAATTAATGTCGGCAAAACTTGACAACTAAGTCTTCAGTAACACCTCAATACAATTTATCATAATCAGGTTGAATAGTGAAAATTCGATTTTCCTCGCTCCAGATTTGATCTTACAATTGAAGTTATCGATTTCAAACATAATGTGATTGATTCAGATTCTGTATATGTCATTTTTTTTGACAAATTCATTCCAATAATTTCAAAAGAGTCACTGTTCACTTCACTAAATAATATATTATAACTACTACATAAATTTAGTTGCAAAATGGCGAATGAGCCGATCGTGCCTATCGCGATTATCATAATGGATGGGATGACTTCGGAAGTAATTTCCTGTCTTCTTCACCAATTTATGTCAGAAACATTCGACAGCGATATCTGTTTTAACAACATAATACAATTCATCAAAATCAGGTTGATTTAAAGACATCATTCCAACTTGTTTACTGTTCAGAAACAGAAATGTCATTTTCTCTGATTATGTGAGTCGATAATTCAGTTGTCAGTTTGAGTATGGATTTCCCAATGGTCCAATGATCTGACAACAGTTCCAAACAGCCCCTATAATACGGTCCCAGCCTTTGTGCCTTTTATGCAAACGAAATCGAAATAAGTCATCACCTTTTTCTTTTCCACACCTGAGTCGAACAGTTTTATGTCTAACAGTTATTCGACTTCGCACTCACAATGGAATTCAGTGAAAATAGAGTTTCAGGTTTTATTGAATTTATTTGAATAAATATTGTAAGGGGAAGCTGCACTTGGTATTATTTGCAGTAAGTTGCTCTAACTTCTTTATTATTTGCATCCATATCGATTTATTTCAATTTGGTACATGCTGTGATCAAAAGAAAGTTTTATTCATCTAGAGGTAAATCATTTTTTTCAATTGAGCAAGATAATTCATATCCCGCCACTTTGGTAGATAATAAGAAAAAGTTGATTTCAGAGAAAAAATATTGATTTTTTGTTTTCAGCCACGATGATTCGAATCATAAACTGGATATTCAAATATATTACGTCGGTTTTTCTTCGGGATAGACGAGTTATCTCAGTTTCCTATCTCAGACGGAGAATTAATTAATTCGTTAAGTTTTTCATAATGAAGACCCTAATTACACACAAATTTTTCGCTGTTATGATGTTCAACTCCCTAATACAATCTTTATTTAGTCCATGAATGAAATGAAGGGAATTTGGGAAATGAATTTTCGATCATCACTTCAATCTTCATCATCCTCATTTAATATGGATTTCTGTCAATGAAGGTTGTCAAAGACAATCACCGTTAAGTGGGGATGTACGTTTTTATGTTGTCTGTTTTCATGTTTTCGCAACGAATCTATCTGGGAATATTATCAGTTAGACGCATCAAAATAAAAAGTTTTATTTGTCCCACGGGAAAGATTATACGTTTCTCCGGAATTGTTCCAGCGTGACCCGCATATCGAACAAATATGATATTTTATTTTATGTCATTCGAATATCGATGGAGTTGTAAAATGCAGCCTTTTCCCTGAATACAGATTTCCCATTTCTCAACGTACCATTGGAAAATCTTCGACATTGTATGTAGAATTTTCATCAATATCAACCTCAACAAATTCTTTCATGACTTATTCGATATAAAGTTCATACAACTAAATGAGTGGGAATCAGTAGAGGCTAAACGATCGATTTGTGCCCTTCTTCAGTATTCAAATGAAGGAATTCATTGTGGGGATCCAATGTTATTTCCCACTTCAATCTTCCAGTATTTGTAGGGTGTGCTTTTATTGGATGATCACGATTCCCCATTTGCCACAATGTGGCCTTTATTGCTGCTCTTCATCCTTGAGGTAGATTCATTAGAGGCTATAGAATTTATGCTTCACACTCGTGCGAAATTATCTACAATTCAGAGATGTGCGGCCGTATAAACCGGATGGCAAATGCGTCACTAAAACGTTAAAGTCTCACCAAATAGAATCTTACTTTGATAGTTGGAAACATGGAAATTGAGGATACATTTTTGATGTTGATGAATGGAGTATGGAGAGAGGAGAGCCAATTATCATTATTCTATTAATCATTGTGTGAGCTGTAGTTCACCGAGGATATTTCGAATATGCCATATTCGATCAGTGTTTCAGTTTTTATATCCGAAAAACCGAGTATTCAAAATTGTAATTTATCAACTTTTTGGGAGGTTCGACATAAAAAAAAATTTCCATTTATATGGAAAATACATTCCTTACCCAATAATTTCTGAAGAATGGGAGATACGAAACAAAAAGTCGAAATTATGGTGATTGTAGAGTTGGAAATTCTTGAAATGGAAAGTTGGAAATAACAAAATCTTACTGAGTTTCAGTTAGGTTCCCTCAGGTTTTTCCATGCTATGAAAATATTCTTGTATGGAATAATATGGTGCAATTTCGTCTTTATCATTCAAGAATCCTCAGATGAACATTTCACAACATAGAATCGATTCTGCAAAAAATGGCGAATGCGCGTAACGAGTTCGAGAAAATCGTCTTTTAAGCTCTAGTAAGTTGAAATTGGTATTTGCATTAAATGATAGGGAGAACATGGAAAAGCAATCAAAATGTAACGAAGGCTTTCAAAATGGCCTTTATTTTCTATATAGGTACTAATAGTTTTTATGAAATATTTGTATATCTATTGCATCTTCAACTGTGTGAACTGATTAAATTTCACACCTTGAAAACTGGTTTATTCAAATGAAAACCATTTTGATTCAAAACCCTTTTTAACTTTGAGAATTAATCTGCTAGATCGGCGCAACTTCATGAACAATTCTACGAGGAACATAAGCAGGAAATTTCATTTTTTCATATTCTTATACTGGGTTGATCCAAATCAAAAAAGTTTTCGAAAAATTTTACCTATCCCAAAAAAAATCACAATGTGTGAGATCACAAAAGAAATTTATTCTGAAAATCGCTAACGGAGGGATGCTAAGTACCATCAAGGAAAATTGGGATCACAATTATCTTCCGACTGAAAGCACACCGAAATGTTTTGTGGATAGGGGGTGCTGAAATGAAAAAATCCTGTGGTCTTTGTGGCTTGAACCCTTCATCTCGTAAGTTCGCCGATTGGTATATTCTTTCATTGGATATTCCTCTGGAGCACAAGCTTGCCATAAATAAACTTTAAACAGAAGGAAGCAAGTCGAATCCATCGGGAACCGTGCTAATTTATTCCACCTCAAATTAGCTCAACTTTGAAGATCATGTTCGGTGTAGATAAAGCAGTATCCGATATACTTTGCAGTAGTTTCTGAAGTTGTTCGATGAAGTGAAGTTCTCATGTATAATTAACTTTGATGTGATGTTCCTGTGGCTCTTATTTAGATGTATAGTTTCATTCTTGTTGGCTAGACCGATTGTTAGTCCGACAAAGCTAGAACTAATTCACCTTATGGCTGTTCTGTATATTTGAATTTGAAACTTATGAGCATAAAATTGAGATTTCAAGGCAGCGAACAATAATAGAGCGGGTTACTATTCCTGGCAGGAAAGCACAGAGGTGATTTGAGTGAAATATAATATTGATGTATCCTTTCGCCTACATGATATTTACGTAAGCTTTTCCATATATTTTCTCTAATGACGTGCTTCATCGACCTTGCAACTCAGTACAAAACCCCCAAATCGAAGGGGTTGAGATTATTTCACAAATAATAATGTCACATTCCAAGAAATCGATTTTCTGGTCGGCATCAACCGAATTATCGTGTTTCTATCATTTCATGTCTCGAATAGTTGATGAGAGCGAAGCACTTTCACCTTTATGTTTATATATCATCTCCATGGAGATGAAGCATTAATGGTGTGGAGGATTCCAACCCCAAATCTGGAAATACCCACAAATATTCTTCATGTTCGAAATCTCATCAAGAATTCTGATTCAGATTTCATATTTTTTTTTCACCTTGCTAGTATATTAAGATTGATTCACAACCAGAGCATTCCTGATGCAGTAATATACGAGTATAAATCGATGGAGCAGGTAACTTAATCAACCCTATCTTCATATATTCGATTCTGATGGCACATCTATATTATCACATGCAGGGCGTGTTAACTATACTAAGCAAGGGTAAGGAAGATTTGTGCTAGATTTACATGAATGCTATACCGGCGTGCACATAACTCTGGATTCCTGGCTCCGATGACGTTCCAGGATTGGTTGTCGATGAGGTAACCGTGGAATGGCTGAAGGAATCCTCCACTTTCAGAATACCCAGGATGCCTTCTGAAACTCAAAAGATTATAACTTCATCAGATGAATCTTCAAGCAGCGAGCTGCATGATTATGAAATAATTTCAATTCGAAAAATTGTATACAGAACATGTTTCTGATTGAAATCAAAAATAATGAATAAATTTCAGATTGGAATAAAAAAAATTATAAAAGCACTGCCGTGAAGTCTGGAGCTTTTGAGCGCTCGTACATCCACCTTGTAGGTAGATTCGCAATCTCCAGTTTTAGAAATCAATCGAAGGAATTTTCGACAGATGTCAAAAAAACTCTCAAACTTAGGCGAAACTCCAGACTTCATGTCAGTGCTTCAGCTGACCAATTTTTTTTCGATAATTCGCTAGAATTTTCTACGGTATCTATGATCTTGGTGATGCGATCTGGACAAAATTTCACGTAGTTTTAATACATTATTCTTCAGCAAGGTGTAAAATTTCATTCCAATCCAATCAATAGTTTCGAAATTATCAGGAAAAAATATTTTGAACGGCCATATTTACGGAACCCCTAGTCTAATTTTGCTCATTGATGAACGCGACCGCTACATTTGCGATCCAAACCTACCCTGAAAATTTCAAGTTCCTAGGCCTTTCCCTTCGGAAGTTATAATTTTCTATGGTTTCTATTGTTCTGGTCATGCGATCTGGACAAAATGTTGCTTCAATAGATCATTCTCGATTGAAATACAAAAGGTTATCTAGATCGAATCCGTAGTTTCGAAATTATCGAGAAAACAAAATTTCGAACGACCGTATTTACGGAACCCCTAGTATAATTCTGCTCATTGATGAACGTGAACGCGATATTCAAATCCACACCTATCCTGGAAATTTCAAGTCCCTAGGGCTTTCCGTTCGAAAATTATGATTTTCTATGGTTTCTATGGTTCTGGTCATGCGATCTGGAGAAATGTAGCTTGAATTTATCATTCTCCATTAGTATACAAAATTTCGTCACGATCGAATCTGTAGTTTTGTCGAGAAAACTAAATTTCAAACGACCATATTTATGGAACCCCTAGTATAATTCTGCTCGTTGATGAACTTGATCACGACATTCGAGATCCACACCTATCCCGAAAATTTCAAGTCCCTAGGCGTTTCCGTTGAAAAGTTACAATTTTCTATGATTTCTATGGTTCTGGTCATGCGATCTTGACAAAATTTCATATGTAGCTTGAACACCCCATTCTCCATTTGAGTGCATTTCATCTAGATCAAATCCGTAGTTTCCAAGTAATCGGGAGAACAAAACTTTGAACGGCTATATTCACGGAACCCCTTGTGGAATTTGGCCCATTAACGAACTTAACCGAGGCATTCGGGAATTGAACCCACACTGAAAATTTCAAGTCTCTAGGTTGTTCCGTTCGAAAGTAATCGTGCTTAGTGCACATTTTCAGCTAAAAATTCGATAAATACAGACATCGTGACGAAATGATATAGCCCTCGTGTAAGTGTACGAGCGCTCAAAAAGTCGTAAATTTCACATAAAAGTTCATTAATTTTACGAAAAAAAAAAGACTGAACCTTCCTGTTTCATCTGTGGTTGATGATTGCCTTTCAGTACAGTTATAGCGAAGCGTTGATAAATTCTACGTGAGGAACGGAATGCTATGAAACGAACCGCAGCGCTGATCAGAGAAAATTTCCCCACCAACGCCATCTGTCCTTGCTTGTGGTAAGGGGTCAAGGAATCTTTCCATGAAACAGCAGAGAAGTGGGGACGGTTGATGTTGGAGCAGACATATCACCTTGGTGGAGATATTTTCTCTGATCAGCGCTGCGGTTCGTTTTTATCATCGGTGGAACAATTGTCCTTTCGAAAAATTGAAACATTGAATCAAATGCACCCAATTTTGGAACTCCTGTATAAGGGAATTCCGAATCAACAAATCAATTCGCTAATTGAGTTGTCAGAATGTGAACCGTTTGTCACAGTTGTCGAATTCTATCTGATTCCTGAAATTTCATGGACTACCATCAAAGTAGAGCTTTGCAGCAAAGAGCATTCGGTTAGGTGGTATAATATCAACACACCTTTCGAATTTCATTCGCATTGAACTTTTCAACTTTGATATTTCAAATTTAATATTCATAGATCGAATTATCGACGGCGATGTTTTAATTGAAGAATATTGTCATTCAAAACTCTCATATAAATATAACCTACAATAATCATTCGAGAGTTTCCGTTTTATCTGTTTTGAGACTTTTACTTCATTCTTATCAACCCATTTCATTTCATTATCAAGGCTATTACGAGATTCCCTGCTGGAGAATTGAAGGATATCATCTCACTTTTATGTATTCCCCATCTCACTCGGTATTAGAGATCATTATTGTTGCCGCAGCATCCCTTTATCACTTTTGCAGCGTCCGATAAATTTTCTTCCGGTCGGCTAACCCAAAAAGAACTCGAAATGAAACGCTGAAGATGAAACTATGATAGCAGTTCGATGACAGCTGCAGATCTTCAGTATCACTGTCGAATTCTCGCCGAAAGCCATAAACCGAAATGCTCGATGAAAATTTCCACCCTTTTTCTTTTCCGCAAAAAAATGGTGGAGTTTCGGTAACCGACACTTTTATGGATCTTTTCGCTCGGTTATAACGTATCTGTTTTTATCGGGTTCCGAGGATAGCGTCCATCTTGAGTGCTCTTTCGGTCGTTTCGTACGACGGTTGGAATTGCGGATAGATCAATTTTTTTTTTGGCGAAGGAATACAGTGATAAATGCCAGGAAGTCGATTCATTCAGTGAAGGAAAGATTTGCCAGTTTCTGGTTTTTAGATATCATTTGAATACTGAAGAAGGCACTTTGATTATTTGTGCCAAAACTACATCCATGCTCGATGTGTCTCCTAATGGAGGTAGCCTAATTCCGATATAAAATTCACTCACTCCGAAAGTGATCTCAACTTTTTGCACTTCCATAACAAATTCGCGCTCGATCTCCGTGCGACTCTGAACTCAACTCAAACAAAAATTACTAACGGCTACCAAATCATATTGTTAATCCAGCCGTCGAATTATTGCCAGACCATTTAAAGAAAGATAAGCTAAGAAAAATTGATGGGATAAACCTTGCTCGAGGGAATACGGAGAGAAGGAAGACCCACGATGAAATTCAGGCTGAAACATGGATTGATCAGTGTAATCCAATACTTGGAAGCTCCTTAAATTAGAGGTATTACATTTCACCTAAATTCCCCAAAAATCCCACATTTCACAACGACGTTTTTTCCGCCACATTGCACAAACTTCAGGAAAATTGATGCCGAAGGATTATGTTAGATTGTACGCTAAGTGCCATATCGCAAGAAAAGCTGTAGATCCAATTGAGAGACGACTAATGGACGCTGCAAGCGAGAATTTATAAATTGTAGAGCATTTGAGAAAATGTGAACAATTGGGTGTGAAGAAAGATAGTGAGTGCTCTCCGAACTTTCAACACACATTAGCTCGCCGGAAAAATGAGATATAGAACTCTTAGAGTAGTTTATCTGATATTGGTCGAGTTTGACTTTGTTCGATTTAGCATTGAAGTTAAGATCGTTATAGAAGTCTTATGTGAGTTCTCGAATTTTTATGGCCTTCGAAAGCATCAGAAAATATGATAGGTATTTGACATTATTGAATTAGTTGAAGGGAAAAATTTTCGAATTTCTATTATTGAATCGATGTGGCCGATGGAAATCCATAATTTCCTCATTATTCGGTAAACCGTTACACCACAGTCTTCACTGATTAATGGTAAACCATTCTATGGTTGACACCCTTCATTTTGACGAAAATATAGAAAATTTTCCCATTTGCAAACTTTTATGGTCAAACTGGGGTATGTTCTCGCATAGAACATAGATGGTGGTCAGTATGATTTTGTGAGTGATGTGGTTCATATCTATACTCCGTTCAAGAATTATTGACATCTCGGTTGGCTGTGAAAAATCGAATTTTAGTAGGTAATAGACTATTCAGTAATATTTTGGGTTGCTGAATTCAGGTTGGTATAGGAATAACACTAACATTACCCAATACCCATAGAAATCTTGCTTTGATGATTTTATCGGAGATATTGGTAAATATGTAATTATAAAAATTTGCTCTGAATTTAAGTATTTTTTGTCTTATGCTATTAAAATGGGTGGAATTGACCAGGATACATCGCGCCTAACAAGAGAACGCCAGGCAGTTTGTCGGTGTTACTTCGAGTTTTTCAAAGATTTGGCATATATTTCCGCTAGTGTTTCAGGTAAACTGTTATTCACCGACTCAAAGTGTATTCTGATTAATCAATGTCTCTTGAATTTTCAGATTTCAACAAGCCCTGTCCGTAGAATATTAGCATATTATTACAGCCTGAAATTAGCAGTGGAAGAAAACCTGTCCGATACGATTATTCCTTCAAAGAGTCATTGAATGACTTTGTTTTTGCTAGAACTAAAAACAATGAATATATCAGTTTTGATATCTTTTTCAAACTGTCCAAAGAGCACCTAGATTTCAATTGATCAAAGTCAACATTATATTATATCATGAAAAAAATTGGATACAAATACAAAAAAGTTGATCGAAGGAAAATTCTCACTGATGAACAGAAAAATATAATAAAAATAGTACGATATCTAGACGAAATTTGCATATTCGAAAACGGTATTCAAATTCGTCAGTGGACACTAGAAAATAATCCAAAAAGTATGCCGAGTATATTCAAGGGTAAAGTTAGAAGGTGCACTATTTTGAATGCTGGAACAATTGATGGATTTTTACCTGGATGTGATCCGATTCTTGACAGTGGTATTAATGATAAGGATTACTATGAATGGTGAATTATTTCATAAATGGGTTATTGAAAAATTGAAACCTTCCCTGCAAAAGGATGCCCATCAATAGGATTATGTCAGCTCATTCAATAAACACATCCAAATCACTACACTACGTGGAAACAAAGTTTTCAGTATTTTTATCTTTGCTCTTGTATCATTCATAGATATTTTAAGTTTATTTATTATACTTATACTGTATGGTACCCTGTTCACATTCCCTCTGCTAATACACATGCTATATTGTTCCCAATTCAAAAGTATACTGAATAATTGTAAAATTGCTCATCAATTATAATATTTTCAATAATTCATGGACAGTTTTAATGAATGAAAATAAAAATTGACTTTCTTGAATTATTCAACACCGAGCAATAAATAATTCAAAAATTGGTTCATATATTGATAGTTCGGTACAAATTTCATGTCGAAATTCTTCATGCGCTACATAGATTCTTAATTTTTGTTTCTCTCTTATTTCTTGATACATTATAACGTTTTTTCTTATCCATTCTTTTGGCCCTGTGCTTGCGAAGTATCCAAACATTTTTTTCTGTTGCACCACTAGCTACCTGCTAGAATTCCATTAATTATCCTTCTTGAATCCTGACATAAAATGGTACTCTTATAGTTATATGGTTAGAATTTTGCAAGATTTCCAATACCAATAAATATTGCATGGTCCTGAGTGAAAATAAATATTTATTTGAATGATCTTCAATTTTCCATGGTTGACTTCTATATGAATGATAAGTTCAGAATATTTCATATGAAAGCATTCCACGATATTTTTGCGCTTTCAAACCTGAATTCCTATGTTTGAACTGCAATCGAAATATTCCGGCTTAATTATTCGTTAATTCCGATAATTCTTATACTCAACACTTTTCTAGGTTATATTTATGTTTTATTTCTATGATGAAATTTAGTAACTTTTTTGTAACCAGAAATAAAGCATCGACTGGACGTTCATGGCCTGCTTTGATGTCAATAATTCTTAAATGGACTATACAGGGTCTTTCACGAGGAACCTCACCCATATTTATACGGGAAACTACTGAACGTATTTTCATGAAATTCAGCACTTATAAGTATTTCACGATGCTGATGAAATCTAAAATATTTTCAAGGCATGAGCACCTCCAGTTTTTCCGGAAATGACGTCAACTTCCGTTTTTCAAATTAGAACACCATTTTTTTATTGCAGAAATAGATTCCTTAGAAAATTTCAAGTTATTTTGATGTAACATTTTTCAGTTTTGGTTGGAAAATTCTCTCTGAGCGGGAAAATTCGAAAAAAAAATCGAAAATAGAGCTCCGCTGAAACAAGAATAACTTCGAGGTTTTTGGATGGAAAATTTTCATTTTTGAGATTTTTCAAGATGTAAGATTGATGTATCCACTTTAAAAATCGAAATCGCGATTCATGATACAGGGGGTGAAAAAATCGCTTTCAAAGTTAGGGATGACAAAATCGTGAAAAATCAATTTTTTCAAATTAGAACCCCATTTTTTTATGGCAGATATTGAATCTACGTTAAAAAATAATGTGAGTGTATGCATCACACCCTTGCCCTAAAATGGATATTTTCTGAGTTATTCACAAAAAACTGTTTTTCGTCTTGAATTTTCAGCTATTTCTTTTCCCTTCACGCCAAAAAGATGAAATTTTCAGGAACTGTTACTTGAACCATGTTTTAGATTTTACTACCCTAATATGCGAGAGAAAAAAGTTACAGGTTGTTCCTAAATAGATGGCGAATTTGGATTCGAATTTGTATCGGAAACCTCTTTATTTCAACTAATCGGCCATCGGTTTTCTCTCCAGTGATAAATAAATAATTCCTTATGAACCATATGCAAAAACTTACCATGTTTTACATTCTTTTTTTTTAATGATAGATATCATTAATTACATCTGCCAAATTCCTCTTTATTCAGTAGCATTTTGTATTAATTCAGTATTCAGCATTCAGTATTAATTTGGTGATAATTCGTATTAAGTTATAAAATCGATCACTATGCCTAATTTTACCAATGAAGATTATTTAAATCTCATTCTACTTCATGGAGAATGTAATAAAGTTGTAGATAGAACGATTCGACTGTTCATTGAGAGGTTTCCTGACCGACCCAGACCAACGAGAGATACCATTAACAGAACCATGACAAACTTGAGAAATGTCGGATCTTTCGTTAAGAAAACTATACACAGAGAAAAAAGTGTAGTAGAAGATGAGAACAACGAAATTACAGTTCTTGCATATTTTCGTGTGAATCCTCAAAATTCTCTCAAAGATGCCGAGATTGATCTGGGATTATCTCAATCGAGTGTTTGGAGAATATTAAAAAAACATAAAATGCACCCATATAAATTCAATAGGGTACAGCATTTGAAGGAAACTGATTTCGTCAGGAGAACAGAGTTTTGCGAAGCTATGATGATTCGATTTCAAGAGAATGAAAACTTTTTGGACTGTATAATTTGGACAGATGAATCTAAATTCAGAAAGAATGGTTCTTTCAATAGGCATAACAGTCATTATTGGGATGAAGAGAACAACCACCACTTCAGACAATGGAACTTTCAAGAGACCTGGAGTTTCAATGTTTTTTGCGCCATCAAAAATAATGCAATTCTCGATGTTCACATTTATGATGAGACTTTAACTGGTAAGATAGAACACTACACATGTTTGCATTATTTAAAGAATGTTCTCCCTTAGGAGATAGATATTCTGACATATTGACTCAAATAATTGAGCCGCTAGTACAGAACCATAATGACTTATGGTATCAACAAGATGGCGCGCCTCCACACAATTCACTCAATGTGTCAAATATCCTCTACAGGCTATTTGAAGATCGATGGTTGGCGAACAATGGTCCACATCTTTGGCCACCACGTTCTCCCGATTTAACTCCTTTAGACTATTATGTTTGGGGTAGGATAAAAAATATTGTCTACTCAACTCCCCTGACTGATAAAGAGGACTGCATAGAACGAGTCAGAAATGCGTTCAGGTTTGTTTAGATTTTTAGATTCATAGTTTTGAAACTCAATTTGGTTTTTAAACACTTTTGCAGATCTCTTCCTCCCGATGAAATAAGAAGAGCAACGCACGAAGCATTCCTGAGACGTATAAATAAATGTCTAGAAATTAACGGTCAAAACTTTGAGCATCTTCTCTAGTTATAACTGCGAGAGTTTGCCATGGTTCTCCTAATAGTAACTTGAAGTCGGTTTCAAGAAGAAGTGAAAAATCTACAGCATGGTTCAAATAACAGTTCCTGAAAATTTCATCTTTTTGGCGTGAAGGGAAAAGAAATAGCTGAAAATTCAAGACGAAAAACAGTTTTTTGTGAATAACTCAGAAAATATCCATTTTAGGGCAAGGGTGTGATGCATACACTCACATTATTTTTTAACGTAGATTCAATATCTGCCATAAAAAAATGGGGTTCTAATTTGAAAAAATTGATTTTTCACGATTTTGTCTCCCTAACTTTGAAAGCGATTTTTTCACCCCCTGTATCATGAATCGCGATTTCGATTTTCAAAGTGGATACATCAATCTTACATCTTGAAAAATCCCAAAAATGAAAATTTTCCATCCAAAAACCTCGAAGTTATTCTTGTTTCAGCGGAGCTCTGTTTTCGATTTTTTTTTCGAATTTTCCCGCTCAGAGAGAATTTTCCAACCAAAACTGAAAAATGTTACATCAAAATAACTTGAAATTTTCTAAGGAATCTATTTCTGCAATAAAAAAATGGTGTTCTAATTTGAAAAACGGAAGTTGACGTCATTTCCGGAAAAACCGGAGGTGCTCATGCCTTGAAAATATTTTAGATTTCATCAGCATCGTGAAATACTTATAAGTGCTGAATTTCATGAGAATACGTTCAGTAGTTTCCCGTATAAATATGGGTGAGGTTCCTCGTGAAAGACCCTGTAGATTGAAACTTTTTTTTCATTCTGTACCGAATGTTTAGTAATATTGAGGAGAAGTGTTGTTTCAAATAACAAAAACGAGAATTCCTTTTCTTTCAATTCGATTTTGCTGGATGCTGTAGCTTCAATTATTTTGTTTCTTGAATTATTGAACTAATCTTTTGTTCACGCAAATCAACTATTAGTGATGAGGAGACGACTTATTTCGATCGAAATGGATCTGGTCTGTTTTGCTTGTTTTATTTTTTATTCATCATTTATTTTTCTGTGTATTTATGATCGATTAATTGCAAGTACCAAATGCAGTCAATTGTGACATTACAATATTCTCCCCATGGTGAAAGATTGATTTTTTGTTTTGGCAAAAATAGTCAATTATTCATTTAATTCCCTAGACACCGCTATCTCCTCATGAATTGAGTGAATGCATTACAGAACGAAATGTTTCTAAATTTAAATGAGTCCGTTTATTTTGAAAGCACCAATGAACGGCCAATCCACACATCTGTTGAATATTTTCGAATATGTTTCAGGTCAAGTATCCAGCTCGTAAAATAATTGCACTTGACGTAATGATCCCAATACTCGCATATTTATTCCATCAATAGGGCTGTCGAGTCTTCAAAATAACATACACTAATGGTTCGAAGAAGCTGAAAGTGGATATCCAATTATGAACACAACAATTCAAGTTGTAATGTTTACCAAAAATATCTCACAACTGAAAAACTACACAACATACCTTATTCAAATCAATTCTACCTAAAAGTTTCCTGAGTTCTTCTTCCTAAGATATTATTTTCTTTTCGTTACTTCATTCAAATAGTGCTGGAAAAATTCGAGTGTATTACTCATTTATTACATCTTGTAAATATCAAATATATCGCCATTGTTGAAAAAGTCGAAGTATTAGTCAAAGGGTTTCCAATATCTCTAGTATATTATTACAGTTTTATTTGATAATCTTATTCACGTAAGTCCACTGTTAATTCCTTTCATATTGAAACGTGACTGTGAGATTATTCTTTGTTGTCGATGTGTGTTGATGAATATTTAGGTTCTACGTGTTCTTTTTAGGTTCATTAGTATTTTGGATTCTTGATAATGATATGTGCCAGCTCAACATAAGAACTCAGTGCAGAAGCTCCCTATAGGAGTAAAAATAATTGTGTCCTTTTTTTGGGGTCGGTAGTAATTAGGTATTTCCTTCCTTCCTTTAGACAGGATTCTGGACGCGATAATTAATTTGTTATTTAAGAACACTTAACATTACAATCTCAGTCAAATTTTCTCAACCTAGACAATCAGCTGAAGATCTCAGTTGAACATTATTATTCTTTTCGGTCTGGTTATCTGAGATGAAGGATACAAACAAATTTCACGCTGAACCTTTTCAATCACTGATCCTGAACATCATGTCTTCGGTGGAATTCTCCAAGGCAACATAAACTATATTCAAACATATACATAAAAATAATTCGCGGGACTTTTCGAATCGTTCGTAGTTTAAAACCCACGACAACCACAGGTTTCGCCTTCTGCAGAAATTGGAATACATTTCACGATTTCGTATTTTCCACGTTCCCAGTGTGTGTGCAAGGATAGTCTAGATAAGCAGAATAGTATGGTGATTCGAAGAGACTGTTCGTAAATTGAAATTCGAGCTGAAACCTGAGAATCGAATTTCATGGAGTAACAAATCTTTTCCAATCATACTTTCGTAGTTCTTCATCTCGTGAAGTTCAAAAAGTGTTATCATCTTTATAATTAACTAGCAGACCCGGTCGCGTTGCTTTGGCTAAGGTATAAGTCTAATTGTATTGTAGTAAAGTATTCAAACCACTGAAATTATCATTATTATTAACCCTAACCTAACCTAACCCTAACCCGATCCTTGATTTTTTGAAAGTTATAATCCAGTTCTCAAACAGTTCCAAATTTCTTCAGTTTTGGAAAAGTCCCATAAACTTGGCATCACTCCTCGCACGTTATCGCTCTTTCGAGTGATCGGGTGTAGTGGGGACGCGATGATCTACCGTCGATTCGAGACCTGCAGCGTAGATAATAATCACTCTTCGTAATACATAAAGAACAAATAATTTGCAATAAAAAAAATATTGCAAATGGAAATTTAGATATAACCTATCCTATCTTTTAAGTTGGATCAAACTGCATACACTGTGCAAAATTTGATTGAAATCGGTTCAGTATTTTAGGAGTTCATCTCGGACAAACAACGCGACACGTAATTTTCATATATAAAGATATACAGGGTGCTTCAAGTAACGTTATCCGTCATTTCATGAATACTTTTAATTAGAAAATGTGGCATAACAAACGATGAAGACGAAAGCGCAGATCTTCTTCACACTGTATCAAATTCCACTCCAGGAAGAACAGATGATCGATCACTCCCAAACAATATAATCTTTCAGACAACTTCAGGAAAAGAGGGCACTGAAAGCCATCATTAGTATTTCGTCTCTCCCTCGCTTTATTCGGGTGACATTGTTGGTGAAAATATGATGATGGAATTTCCTATGAAAAAAGTTTGTTTTTTAACGGATCATTATAGTTATTGTAGGGGAAAACTGGAAATGGCTGAGTCAATTATTATCGAAACTCCAATTTTGCGCCAACTCATTATAAATAATCAAATATTTGAGTTGAAGAGAACAAAAAAAGCAAGAGTTTATCGTTATTTCCAAACAGACACTCAAATCGAGTTGCCTGAGGATCTACAGATGAATAAATGTGGCAGCTTTAGTGTTATACGTTATTTTCTATTTTTCCCATGAGATCAGTTCCAATCCCTCGAAAGTATCTCTGAGAGACGTGGCTGCCTCCTGCATTATTTACATCCACCCTAAATCGATTGCAAGCAAGAATAAACGAACATCACAATATAAACAGTCACAACTATGTATTCGCGAATTTTTTTTTTTACTGATAGAGTCTTGTGCGGTGTTGATACCTCATTTCCTCTTTGATGGAATTGAGAATGTGGGCACTGAAAACATCGTTACCTACCGAGCATTAAATGCGGATGAACCGAAACCGAATCAACGAATTTTTATGTTTTTCCCATCTCAAACGATCCCACATTAAAACTCCGCAAATTGCTGTTGTAAGGCAATATAACTAATCCAAAGGAGATGGAGCTGCACCTCGTTCGCTCGATATGCTCGTTCGTTACATTTTCCAGTTTACAACCGTCGCTCGTATTCGTGTAATCGAAATTATTTATATATACACGTTTGGGGTCACCTTGTTAGTTGATCACCGATAAAGGTAGGTTCACAATGTTTGACCAGAAGGTTTTGCCATTTTCCATGCATGAAATGAATATATGTCATACGAACGAGCCTATCTGGTATTTCATCAGTCCTCTGTAGCTTAATGTTATTTTAATCATTTCGATTAATGTGCAACAAAACAAGGGTTTCCGAGTATTAACTCCCATGTGTATCTAATGATAAGAGACGCGGGTAATTCTATTGAAAGCATTACTTATACATGAAGCTTGATGCGCCATATGTCTGCATTACAAATCGATCGACAGCTTTTAGCGGAAGAATTTTTTTCTAATATGATATGACATTTGAGCCTTCCCAGAATGATGAATTGAGAAAAAAAAATCGCTCGTTTCTCTATTCGTTGCTTCAGTGTGATGAGCATTATCGATTCGAATATACACAACTTCATGCTTTCCATATTATTCTTTCCTTCATATATTATGTCCACTCTTCAGAAGTGATACGAGACATTTCTAAATTTTTCGTACAACGTAAAAAAACTCTCACACGCCTCCGGAAACTCCCCAGACTTTGCACTTTTTTTGTCACAAAAATCCAATTATAAACCCTTTCAGCAAAGTAAACGACAGAACACTATAGTCTTCGATGCAAAGTGTAGTCCCATTTTTGCGCTGAGGGTGATTTAATTCACGTTAAAAGCAAACAATAACGCATCACGGTTTTCTAGCCTGAATTCTATTCCATTTGAAAAAGGATCATGAAACCGAATCAGAATTTTTGGCAAGACTGCAGAATATTCCGAATATTATTCAACAATATTCATGCAGAATCTCGTATTTAATCTCGAGGAAGTAGGAAGTATGATTCTGCAGTGTTGATTTAATTGAAAATCATGAAAAAAATACCGTCTTCATCTGGAATTTTTAGTATAGAGTCAAATCACTTGCATCAGAAAAATTCCCCAAATTCTAAGATGTTTACAATATATCGTTACGTATTCCTCTACATAAAAACAAGAGAGACAGTTCGTTAGTCGTAAGCCCGTAACATCAACTTGTTATCAACTCACGCTTTCCTGTATTCCAATCTGTAGATTCAGTAATCCTTTATTTCATAGCTGTGATTTTAATTTCGCAAAGAAATGAAGTTTTTTTTTTTAAAAACACACTTTTGAAACGGAAAAACATAATTATTTTGATTTCAATCTTCTATGCATTGGTAATATAATATTTTTTCATAAAACAAGCATCAATTCGTATTGAATTTGCGGTTGTTTTTTCAAACCTAAAATTTCATATAAGGCGGATACTTAAGTACTTAAACTTAATTAAGTTTAAGTACCTTACAATTGTAATCGTCGTGTTGAATACGGTAGAAAACAAACATAATTAGCTTTTTCCGTCAACCATAGAATAAAAGCTCATTTTAACGCACTCAAAATCATCCATTAATGACCCCTATTAATGCTTGATTTCTTGTATTAATGCATGATTATCATGACAACCGATTATAAAATATTCAGTCGAAGCATAGATGCATCTATGTCGGAGCACGATCGGGCTGTCAAATTTATTTATTCGCTTTCGATCAGAATCTGATTTTATCCGTTACGCTACTACATAATGAATAACGAAGAAAATATCCCTTTGACACCGCCAGATATGACAAAAACTGCTGAAGCAGCAACTTTGAGTCTGCTTCCTGAAAAGAGCCGCCATTTATATGAGAAAACCTATGCTGAATTCAGATCTTGGTGCAAAGACAAGAAGGTTCGGAACTTTACGGAAACGGTTTTATTGGCATACTTTACGGGTATTGCAGAAAAGGGGCATCTAGCAAGTTTATGGCCAAAATATTCGATGCTGAAATCAACACTAAATGTGAAAGACAATACTGATATAAGCAGATACCACAAACTGGTGATGTTTATTGAACGGAAAAGAGAGGGATATATCCCAAAAAAATCAAAAGTTCTCGAAAAAGAACATGTGAGAGAGTGATAGTGTTTTCTTGATGTCGAAGGTAAAAATAAAACTCAATTGAATCGTTATTCCAACTTATTCTCATTATCTCGTTATAGTGAAATAACTATCATTGTTTGATTTGT
Source organism: Aphidecta obliterata (assembly GCA_963966015.1). Classification (NCBI taxonomy): domain Eukaryota; kingdom Metazoa; phylum Arthropoda; class Insecta; order Coleoptera; family Coccinellidae; genus Aphidecta; species Aphidecta obliterata. The sequence goes on along the minus strand of OZ014433.1, from coordinate 11,776,892 downwards.
AGGTCGCTTTGATATTCGGAGTAGCGGGTGCATTGAGAAAAGATGAACTGTCAAGGTTGCAGAGAAAGGATGTACAAGATATGGGATCGAAATTTTTGGTGACAGTGAATTCATCGAAAACACATTCGAACAGGATATTCACTGTGGTGGATAATGATGAGCATACATTTTCGAACATAATAAAGAGATATATATCCTTGAGGCCAGCTCACACTCCACACGAAAGATTTTTCGTTTTTTATAAGAACTATAAATGCTCAACACAATCAGTTGGAATTAATACATTTTCTAAATTACCGTCAATGATTGCAAACTTTCTTAAAATAGAGCAACCACATTTGTATACAGGTCACTGTTTTCGGCGTTCTTCTGCGTCTATTCTTTCTGACATTGGTGCAGATTTTTCAGCTATCAAAAGACTTGGTGGTTGGAAATCAACTTCTGTTGCAGAAGGGTATATTGAAAACTCCATTCAGAATAAAATAGAAACTGCAGAAAAAATTTTATGTCATAATAGTTCCAAAGTAAATAATGCTTCAACCTCCACTTCATCCACACGTTCCTTATCGGACATTATAGGAAATGAAATAAATGTAAACTATTCAGAATGTCACAACATGTCCAATATTCCCTCTATGAATTTTTCGAATTGTTCTATAGGAAGCATAAATATTAATATATCGAAATAAACATAGAAATTTGTATTACGTCAAATTCGTATATCATGCAAAATAAAAATTGGTTTCGATCCAGAATTTATATTCAATTCCTGATGAGGTCGACGGAAAAATCTTGTGATCAACTCGTTTATTAATTCAGCGATTAATGGTCTCAAACATTAACGACCATTAATCGTTGTCATTAATAAACTAGTAGATTAACTATTATCGAACATCTGACCCCCTTTCTTGCATTATTATGAAAAATGACCCAACATCCCGCTAGACTCAAAGAAACTCGAATCAGCTGATGTTCGTATGTGGAAGTTTCCGTTTATATTGGAGTCCTCGAAACCGGGATCAATTTTCAATCTGGATGGATGAACAGGGAATGAACTGCGAAATGAAACTCTTTCATCCTAGCTAAGGCTCAACTGCGTTCAATCTGGGACATATTTGTTCAACAACTCGACAGAACCGAGAATGTTTAATATTTCATTGTATGGTGACGACGTGCTAGCTGAATGATCATAGATTGCTTTTTATTATCATAGTATGAGACCGCTGTTTTTTTTTCAATTACTAACTTAGTATTCACTAATTAACTTAGTCCACGATTTTGACTAATTGAAAGTGAGAGTTCAACAAAACGACAACACGTGTTTCGCCATACCATGACGAGATAATAGTATATTCATCAAGTGAATTATGACCATTACGGCAAGTTCAATACTATACTTTTTCTACGACTATAACAATAAATACTAAGATACAAGTACAGAGAAGGAACTTTATTTAGAAATCTTAATAGTTACATATAACAATGCATCATTTGTGTTGATTGTGCTTCTTAGCATGGAGTAGAAAGTCCATAGGGGCGATGCTTCATATTAAGTGCTAAGTTCACTAAAATATGCCAAAATAACATTATCTTTAAACGATGACTTAATATTGATACTGCTACACCAATCTTGAAAATTGTTGTAGTTATTCTATTATTTGTTTTTGTATACACCTTTATATTTGTTTTGGTATATTTCGGGCAATGAATTCTGTATGGCTGATTGTCTTATTTCTGAAGGTGTACATAATAATTCATCTTCACTGTCTGAATTCATCTTTTTCAGCAATTCACAATAATAATAAGGTATCAACTTAATTTGAGAAACCGTCAAAATTATTCAAGTGACCTCTCCTCAATACCAATAATGGACTGTTCCCTTTCGGCCGATCGGCTTGTTCAGAAGCACAGAGTCAGGGAGTTATAGCAGTGAGTTATTAAAACTCACGGTGTTTGTTTACAGATACTATTAATTGTAGTTGAATATGAATATATAATTCAATAGGAGTATATAAACTTAGTGAAACAAGAAAATATGTTTTAGATAGACTAATAAAGTAAGCCAACAAATCAATATACTTAACCCCATGGAACATCGAAATGTACCCTTTGCATCTGTAGACCGGTTTCGCCATTTACGGCTCCTCGGTACAGCTAGCTCAGGATAAACTCGATGTGGCAAACAGCCACCCCAAACAACCGAACGCGATGACGATTAGAGAGTATTTCTCTACTCTACTACAACTACAGTTGTTCTTACGGCGGACAGGTGGCGTAAGTAGAGAAATACTCTTGGTTGTTTGGGTAGCTGTTTGCCACATCGAGTTTATCGTGAGCTAGCTGTACTGACGAGCCGTAAACGGCGAAACCGGTCTACAGATGCAAAGGATAAATTTCGATGTTCCATGGGGTTACGTGTATTGATTTGTTGGCTTGCTTTATTAGACTTTCTAAAAAATATTTTCTTGTTTCATTTTGTAATTTGAAAACTTCAGATAGACAACCAATATTTATTCCCGATAAACTTAGTTTATAATAATTCTAATATTCAATCCCAATTCAATAAATGGGTTTTATATTTCTTATTGTCGCCAGTGAGATATTGTGAAACCAGAAAATCCTTCACTCCATTAAATTTAATCCTAGAAAAGTGGTGAAAATACCCATTCGGCTATAAAATATCCTCAAAGCTATTCCTTCACGACGTCTTCAGTCCACTAACGAAGTTCGAGTTGATTGAATTACAATCAATCCTGAGATTGAGGAAAATAATCATTTTACGCCTGCCTGACGCCTGAGTGGCTTTCAGTGAGACGCACAAACCAAGGCCTTCTAATTCAATCTGTGTTCACATGTGCGAATTTCGGTGGAGTTTTGGGAGGAAAGCTTATTCCGTTTTGTTTCCAGGTAGTCATAAGGTTAATCCACCTACTCCCCGTAATTACAGACTACCTAGAGGACGTCCAACTAGAATAACATCGATCCCACTTATACAAGGTGGTCCATCCGTTTCCGTTACATTGATATTATCGACTCAGATAAAATAAAGAAATTTTTTTACACCCGTGAGGTGGCGCTACTTGCTGCGCCATCCAGTGATGTCTCCAGCCTTTGTTGGACCTGCTGGAGATGCCCTACTGATCAGAACACACCAGCAGAACGATCTACGATTTTTTTTAATAGGGTCAAAAACTTTATATTGGCATTTGAGATAAATTGTTGAAAAACTGGAACTCTCTACGGCTGCTGGTGCCTCGATTTCCTCCCCTTGTTAATACCAGAAATTTTTTTATATTTTAGATGATTTACGAACTGAGGAGTGAGGGTCCATTAATATTTCAGCGAAGTCAACAACAGACTGTTGTATCCGGTGACGAGATAAACTATAGTAGTTTATCCCGTCACCTGATGAAGCCATGGTATGGCGAAACACGTGTAGTGGTTTCGTTCAACTCTCAATTAGTGGAAATCGTAGATTAATTTAATTAGTGAATACTAAGTTAATATGGCTTTTCATCAAGTATCGTCCAAATCAATCAAATTTTCGAAATGAAATAGCCCTCGTGTAAGTAGAACTAGGGCTCAAAAACATTGTACGCTTCAAGTTTTCAACCATTTATTTCAGAAAAAACAAAATACCCCAAAAATAGCCCTCGTGCAATTACGTTTGAAGCTTTTTTGGCGGTGTCTAATCTTTCAGTGGATTAGTGTTACGACTTATTATAATTCAGAAGACAATTGGATTATCCGGCTTGTTGTCTAGTCGCATGAAGAAAACTTTTTCATCCGGTAAAGTGGCTGATTCATTGTAGATGGGCGGAACTATTCTTACCATTAACAATTCAGCTCACACGATAAAATATTTTTTGAAAATAAAAGGTTCATAAATGTTCGGCTCTGCAGACTTGAATGTTGCTTCTTATCAGACTCCAACCCATTTAAGAACTTTTCGTTATAGTCCTTCGACAAACTCTGAAAGTTTGGGCGGTCAGGCAGACAAAAAAATTGAAATAGTTGTATATGTTCACCTATAACCTCCAACTATGGTATAAAAAAAATTGAGACAGTAGAATTTGAAAACATTTCAAACGAGAATTGTTTCGAATGAAAAATAATTTGTAGTTCTTAAGATGTAGTCATTTTTGTCATCCATCCTCTTTCATTTTTGTCAGTTAAATTCTTCAGGAAGAAAAAAAAAATTTATTTTCAATATTTCCATATTCGTAATTTAAATATCAAAATTCTTCAGAACAATAATCATGTCATATCAGCCTACCTTATTCCCACTCGAGTTACCCGAACAAAATAACCAAAGTCTTCTCTTTTTCGACGGTTCTGTAACACGCAGTGCGATTTGCCGCAATGAACGCACGTGATCAAGAAGCGTCGGTTCACAACGTGAAAAGGGCGAGCGTAAATTTTGACTGGCGTCGCGATGGAACTATGAACTTTTCTTCAACTAAACTCCGCAACGCGCACGCTCCTTTGGAGGAGGATCCATTGGGGAGAAATTTATTCCACCGCTATTTAACTGACACGTCCTGAATTAGTGTCTTCATTTTAACCGGAAGGAAGGCAATTAGAGAGTGAAATTTAATTTTCTTCGCGGTAAATTTGATTGTTTGAGGATTTTTGGGAGTTTCGATGCTGGGTAATTTGACTTTATGTACCTCGAATCTCAGCGAACTTCATCTCTATATACAAACTGAAGTCGAAGTGTTTATATGAATGTAGGATAATACTGATTCTTTCAGAGGAAATCTCATTTGCCTTCATCAGTTCCGCATAACTCAGTAGACGATGAACACCAACATGAGGGAAATGTCGCGACTCTTTACATTGCATCGAGGCGCGTCTTCTCGCTTGGAATATAAGTTCTGAATTTTATGTTGGTCTGCATCGTCGACTGAGTTATGCGGTACTGATGAAAGCAAATGGGCCGACTACCTGCTACTATTCCGATCGATTACGGCACGTTCCATTCAGTTCTCTTCTTAATTTAGGTTTCCACCAGTCTATTCATCGAATTATTATTGTGGAGCCTTCACGGCAAGATACTTTTTTCTATTCCTCAGCACTTCGAATATAAGAACCAGTCTCAAAATTACAAGTATAATGTATTGCTTTATCCATATACCTAGTTCGAATATTATTGGTTTTATTTGATATTCTGTATTCAGTATCGAACTTCCACGGGGTTGTGCTATGTGCAATTCATTTCTGTTGAGTTATTCTTTTCATCTACTCCTATTGAATTATATATTCGTTATTGAGCTACTTTTGAGCAATTAATAGTATCTGTAAACAAATAACGTGAGTTATAATAACTCACTACTATAACTCCCTGTCTCTGTGCTTCTGAACAAGCAGATTGGCTGAAAGCGAACAGTCCATTATGGGTGTTTAGGGCAGGTCTCTTGAATAATTTTGACGTTTCCTCAAATAAAGTTGATACCTAATTATTATTGTGAATGTTTTGCTGAAAAAGATTAATTCAAATAGTGAAGTTGAATTATTATGTACACCTTCAGAAATAGGACAATAAGCCAATGTTAACATACAGAATGTATTGCCCGAAAAATCCCAAAACAAATATAAAGGTGTATACAACAATTTTCAAGATTGGTGTAGCAGTAAGAATATTAAGTCATCGTTTACAGAGAATGTTCTTTTGGCATATTTTTGTGAACTTAGCACTCAATAAGCATCGCCCCTATGGATTTTCTACTCCATGCTAAGAAGCACAATCAACATAAATAATGCATTGTTAAAGGTATCTATTAAGATTTGTGGATAAAGTTCTTTCTCTGTACTTGTATCTTAGTATTTATTTATGGTTATATTCGTAGATGAGGTATAGTATTCAACTTGCGGTAATGGTCATAACTCACTTTATGAATTACAGCACTCGCCTTCGGCTCGTGCTGCAAACTTCATCTGCGTGAGTTATAACCTACATCACCGCACGATAAATAATAAACTATTACTTCCATCATTGAAATATTCACAAAGTGGTGAAAAGTCCTTCATATAGAAAACACGTACAACATAAGATGAATTTCTCACAATTTCAATAAACGAAATAGCTCAAGAAGCACCATCCATCATTGATTTACGTGACTCGAAATGTCGTTATTAAATTTCTGAAGATGGATCACCCACGTCTCATTCTTGGATAAACGGACAGAAAACCAGATAGGGTAATGGATTCGCAAACCTTCCCCATGTCAATAAGCAAATAAATTGTGGACACAACCATAGCATAAGTGACAGATTTGTATTGATTCAATCGATTTTATGGACCAATAAAATGAAAATTGAGGAATATTATGCAATGATTTTCATATCTCATTCAATTCCCTATTATCGAAAGTTTCAGGAAATCTCCTCAATTCTCAATGTATTGAAATTGTTCAAAGTTTTATTGAATAAGGTTGCCATGAGGAGCACTCACATTTATTTTGGACTGTACCTACCTAAAGGCCGGTGTTATAAGAGCAAGTTGGGTTACGTCTAACCGACAATTGACTCAAAACTCTCGGTTCAGTAATTTCCGATTGGAGCTATTGTTTATAATACCGGGCCTCTAATGCTCTCTAACTGATTGATTGATTGAGAAGCCTGGAATTAAAAAGGATAACTCCAACCGGAAATGACTGAACCGAGATTTATACCCAACCAACGGTAGATACGCGGCTTTAGCTGGTGGGACTACCGCTATAGCTCATGGGAGTTTGATATGGCGGAATCGCTTTCACGTCAACGTGTGGCCTAGGCTTTACACCTATGAACAATCAGAGTTTGGCCACCAATACCTATAATATAAAATAGGGATACTTATATTTTATATGAGAAGCTGCCCTTAGGACTTAGCAGATAAGATACTTCTTACAAAGTTAGACTATTTTGATACAAAGTATTACGAATGCACTACTGAATTCTGACGGAAGCAATTCGTTAATATTACCGCATATTGCGAAATTTCATTACATTATCTCCAACGACCCCATTAAAATCATAGCCGTTTTTTATATGAACACGAAATTGGGCCAGAGCCAAGCTCGCAGAATTTATGTCTGGTGCTTCTGGAAGAATTAAAAGCCTTAATTCGACCTTCAAGGGATTTATCTCTGATACAAACAGCGAACCAGATTTTTTCCTGTTCCATAACAAAACGCTGCTTTTCGATTAAGATTCGAAACCCTACAGAAAGCGTAAAATGTGTGTATATTTTATGGGATACTTTGTTGAACTTAATAATAAAGACTATTCAGTGTCTTTTTATGTTCCATTTTTTTTTCTTTGTCCTATATTCTGAATGATTCAAGGGTATAGCAGTGAAAAACTGTTTCGGGAGATGAAAGAAGCTAAACCGTAATTTTCCCTTAATGACCCCTTTCGAAGTATCGCCCCTTTTTTATCGCCTCGAAGAATTGAATGAGTTCCTACTTGATCCCACATTGCATTAATCTACATGAAAATGATGAAAATTTTCAGAATGATTTTCACCGAGTGGGATGTAATGAAAGGAATAGGGGTAGTAAATGTCGAGAATTTATTCCAGTAAGGAATGCTCATTGGCCCATTCCAATAGAAGTCGCATTTATGATTTCGAGTTAGTGGAATCCTTCTCAAAAGTCGTCGAGAATGTAGATTAACGTCTTTAAGTATTCGACGAACTATTTCAACCGAAATAAAAACACCACAAGCGTTCAAAAGCCGCTCTCAAACGGCTCTCTACGAGTAGTCACAGTCAGAAACCGATCTTGTGCAGGAGTGGTAGATCATCGGTCTTTCGGTCACGTTTCCAGATTCTCTTTCGAACTTGAAGGAAATTTCCAACATCTCTCTGACTACGTCCCACCTCGATCATACCAATAGCCCTATCAGCTTCATCGGCACTAAGTTTACGTCTAGGCATTATTGTAAAACAAATTTTCAGATTTTGAATCAAAATTGATTGAAAGAACGTAGAACAATAACTGATCAAAAATTCTTAGGAACGTAAACGACAAGGACTTGCGTAAAACTGGAGAGTGATCAAACGAGGAGTCAAAAAAACCATTCAGATAAAAGATAAATTTCTGTTTTCTCATAAATGAATATTTGGTGGACAAGAATCAGCAACTTTTGAAACGCTCACAAAAATTCTGAACTTCCTTAACTTTTGTGGAGCAGTATATTTTCATGCATTCACCATTCTCGCAAATTTGCAGAAATCAGATTGAAAATTAATAAACAAACAGATTTGCCAGAATAAATGAGTCGGAAATTCACAATGGAAAATATGAAGAACATCCATGAAACAATTTGTTTGAATGTTACTTTCAGTAACACAACAATGTAGGTATTAAGAATCACAATTAATTATTAATTTGAATAATGGTTTTCATGGGAGCGAATTATAATTGTTAACGGAATCTCATTTCAACGATGTGGTTTAAGTGAAAAAATTTAGAAAAGCACTGCCGTGAAGGCAGGAGCTTTTGAGCGCTCGTACATGCACCTTGTAGGTAGATTCGCATTTTCCAGTTTTAGAAACCAATTGAAGGAATTTTTGACAGCTGTCAAAAAAATTCTGAAACTTAGGCGAAACTCCAGACTTCATGTCGCTGCTTCAGCTGATCAATTTTGTTTCGATAATTCGCTAGAATTTTCTACGATATCTATGGTCTTGGTGATGCGGTCTGGACAAAATTTTGCACGTACTTTGAATACATTATTCCTCAGCTAGATGCATAATTTCATTCCAATCCGATCAGTAGTTCCGAAACTATCTGGAAAAAAATATTTTGAACGGCCATATTTACGGAACCCCTAGTCTCATTTTGCTTATTGATGAACGTGACCGCGATATTCGCGATCCAAACCCACCCTGAAAATTTCAAGTTCCTAGGCCTTTCCGTTCAAAAGTTACAATTTTCTATGGTTTCTATGGTTCTGGTCATGCGATCTGGACAAAACATTGCTTCAATATATCATTCTCGATTAAAATACAAAATTTCATCTCGATCGAATCCGAAGTTTCGAATTTATCGAGAAAACAAAATTTCAAACGACCGTATTTACGGAACCCCTTGTATAATGTTGCTCATAGATGAACGTGATCACGACATTTGAGATCCACACCTATCCTGAAAATTTCAAGTCCCTAGGCATTTTCGTTCAAAAGTTACAATTTTCTATGGTTTCTTTGGTTCTGGTCATGCGATCTGGACAAAATTTCGCATGTAGCTGAAACACCTCATTTTCCATCTGAGTGCAAAATTTCATCTCGATCGAATCTGTAATTTTCAAGTAATCAGGGAAACAAAACTTTGAACGGCCATATTTACGGAACCCCTGGTGGAATTTGGCCCATTAACGAACTTAACCGAGGCATTCGGGATCTGAACCTACACTAAAAATTTCAAGTCTCTAGGTTGATCCGTTCGAGAGTTATCGTGCTGACGGACGGCCGGACGGACGGCCGGACGGACAGACTCGAATTTTCCGACGGATTCGTCATCATTTTCGGCTCAAAATTCGAAAAATACAGACATCGTGACGAAATGATATAGCCCTCGTGTAAGTAGTACGAGCGCTCAAAAAGCTATGTTTTTAATGAATCATACTTCAGCACCCTGTATCTCGAAACAAAACGTTTGCGATCCCATGTTTATGGGACTTTTTTTCTTGAAATTACTTAAGGAATCTCCCCTCTTCGTTCGTACCCCCAATTTAGGAACACCCTGTATGAATAATTTCCATCGGAAGAAGCATTTCTGTGTAAGTGAATATCCTATTTCTCAATGTTACGTATAATAATTTCATTATTAAGTAGGGTATCCAAACTTTGTTTCAAATTGCGGAAAAATAAATTACTTTGGAAGTTTCTGTTAAAAAAAACTTCTGTTTTCTTAGGATAATTGATTCTGTCCGAGAGTGCCTCAGGATTTCCGTTCGAGAAACTGTTCGAACAAAAATTTCAATAAAGCACATCCCTCTGCCATATTCCGTCGTATATTATAATATATTGTAATTATAAACATTTGATGGATAATGTATGCTGAAGAAAGCAAACACAATTTCGTTAACTTTTTATTTCGAGAACTACGTCATCGAATTATTTCCTCGATAATTTCAAAGTGTTGTTGCATTAGCACCAATTTTCCAGGAAATTATTTCTAGTATTTAACTTTGGACGTCAATCATCCAGATGGACTTTAAAATTTAGAATCTAGTTCAACCCCTAGATATTTAGGGTTGAAATAATATAGGTATCAGCAGTTTTTCTGAAGATTCAAATCTTCAAATTACATGTAGTGGAATAAAAGATAAACAAATGAGCAAGCCAACAAATCATTCGCAATTGTAGACCGGTTTCGACTAACTCAAGTCTCATCAGTACATTTCGGTGAAGATGGATTCGATGCAGAAAACGAAAGACCCTAAAACGGAACGCAGCGGTGATCAGAGAATCAAAATGAATGAAGTAGCAGGAATATCAGACAAATGTAAATTTTGAAGAAGAGATGCTTTAACTGATCCTCACTTCGAATACCTAAGTATAAAGTTTAAAATCAAACCATCTTTCCAAACCGTTATATTTATATTTTGTTTTGTTTTTTTCATAATTTTGCACTGAAAAGAAATTATTACCTCCGACTCTACTAACTCAATCGATAGAATCTGCGGAATGAAATGGAATTTTAATAAGCACGCCATTATATCTTTCATGAATGCTGGAACCCTAATTGTGCGGTAACTATTCTGACGTAGTGAACAAATATTGATCTTTAACTCCGCAATTCTGCCCCAACAAAATAACCATGTAATTGAACAATAGAACGTTAGCTCGAGTTAACCATGTGTTTAAAATATGAAAAGGCTGTTAAGTAAGTCATATGCTGACATTTATGAATATTACTAGCAGACCCTACCACGCGTTGTTGTTGCTAAGGTATACGTTGGATTATTATTATTATCAACTCTAACCTAACCCAACCCAAGCTAGGGTGGTGAATTTGCCTTGAATCGTATGTTCAACATAAAAAAATTGAAAAAAACTTTAGGTTCATGAGTCTAAACAGAATTTTAATATTCGTAGGTATATGTTATGATCAATGTGTGAGATGTTCGATATAGAAAAAAAATACCTTGAAAGTTGGATTGAAACCTCGTTCCTCAATTATGTTCGAACCAAATATTTGGACGCCTCACTGATGGCATTTTTATCAATCACAATAACTATCCCACAACACAACGATATATATCAAACACAGTGATAAACTCCTAAGTAATTTCTAGAAACACGATAAACTTCACCTTTTGTCTAAGGGTCAAAATCCTCATGAAATATAAGTAATCTATGATTGTTCGCTTGGTCGGAGGAAAAATATTTCGTTGTATAAACCTTGTCCTGATAACAATGAACACAACTAAAAAAGAATGATCGAATTTGGTGCAGTCGTTTGAACGTGATCCTCTTTTACTAATATAGATGTAGCATAATTGACATTCGACCGAATGAAACAAATATGTGCCAATTCCGAGCGTGAAAAAAGGAATCGAGAAAAAAAGAAAAAAATTCCGAACCTCCTGAAATTTTCACACTGAATATCCAAAACCAAGGATATCGGTCCATCCTCCGGCCTCCCCCATGAGACGTCTGAACCTTTGCATGGAAACTATTAGAACTATTAACATGAAATATCCTCTAAGCTAGAGCTAAAAATCAGAAATCCAAAAAATTGGAACTCGGGAGAGTAAGCCAAGAAAATTAGCATTTGAAGTCGAATAAGTTTCGGTCTTGCACTAATAATTCTACTTCGGTTTGCGATGTGAATGGAGATATTGGGCTTTCTTCTGAACATAAAACTATTCAATGATTTGATTAAATTCCTAATCCAGCTATTCGCAAACTGGGACAAAGCCACAAGGACCTAATCTGGTCGACTCAATTCACGATTCGATTAAATTCCCTATTTCGTTAGAGCAAGGGCGGTCCTAGGCTGAATTTCTGGGGGGGGTAATTGAATGAACAATTCAATAAAATTTTTTCGGGATAGTGAAATGCCCCCCCCCCCTCCCCCCGGCGGGAATATTTTGACGGTGTAAACTTCTTTATACTAATATTTTGCTGTTCTTTTTATTGTTGTTATTTTTTGAGTGCTTGTTCTACTTATACGAGGGCTATATAATTTCGTCATGGTCGTATGAAATTTAGTTTTCTTGATAATTTCAAAAGTATGGATTCAGATCGCATGACCAGAACTATAGAAACCATAGAAAATTATAACTCTCGAACGGAAAGGCCTAGGGACTTGAAATTTTCAGGATAAGTCTGGATCTCGAATTTTGCGGTCACGTTCATCAATGAGCCGAATTAGACTAGGGGTTCCTTAAATAAGGTCGTTTGAAATTTAGTTTTCTTGATAATTTCGAAACTACGGATTCGATTGTGACGAAATTTTGTATTTTAATGGAGAATGATATATTTAAGCTACATTTTGTCCAGATCGCATTACCAGAACCATAGAAAATTATAACTTCCGAACGGAAAGGCCTAGGGACTTGAAATTTTCAGGTTTGGATCGCCAATGTCAGGGTCATGTTTATCGATGAGCAAAATTGAACTAGGGGTTCCGTAAATATGGTCATTCAGAAAATTTGTTTTCTGACACTGAATGAATTGGAATGAAATTTTGCACATAGCCAATAATGTACTCAAACTACGTGCGAAATTTGTCCAGATCGCATTGCCAAAACCATAGATACCGTATAAAATTCTAGCGCATAATCGGAAAAAAAAATTGGAAACCTAAAGCACTGACGTGAAGCCTGGAGTTCTGCTCAGTTTAAAATTTTTTTGACAACTGTTAAAAAAAATTTCAATCGGTTTCTAAAACTTGAAAATGCGATTCTACCTAAAAGGTGGATGAGAGAACGCTCAAAAGCTCCTGACTTCACGGCAGTCATTTTTATACATTTTTTTACAAACTTTCCAATTCTAATTGCCACGTTCTTACGAATCCAACACCTTCTTAATCAGAAAATCGTTCGGAAAACAAATATTCTCTTCTTCAGGCTGAACAACACAAGGGCGTAGATATGGAGGGATACTGGGGTAATTAATTACCCCCCTAAGACTTCCAAAATATTAAGTTTCAGAATTATCGCCAAGGATTGATGTACCTATACCTGACGAGATTTTTTATCGATTAACTCCTCAAGAAACAACATGAGCAGTTTAGGTATCCATCTTATCAAATAACAGACTCACCACTTATACATTTTATGCAATATGATCTTCAAAAATAAAACGTACGATTGAAAGTAAAACTTCAGAATTTTTCATTTATTTTACTGATTTTTCTGTTTGAATTTTTTTTCTGTTAATTTGATTGCATTATTATATTATTTTCTTGTTGGTCATTTTTCCCTAAATAAAATTTTCCAGTGCTCTGGGGGGGGGGTAATTACCCCCGTTACCCCCCCCCGTAGGACCGCCCTTGCGTTAGAGGACGGGGACTATTCAGAATAATACCAATAAACCTCCCTGGAAAATTTGACTAGAGAACTAATATCCTTGGAGATTCATATAAAAACGTTACCGAGAAACAACCAATCTTCAACATTTCCAAATTCTTTTGCGTATAAATTATACGGTGTGTTAATTTGAAAAGGTAACAATCTTAATTTATCGCCCCCCATGCAAAAACAGACTTTGGTTTCAACCAATTTGTATCAACCCTGTGGACGTGATGACAGTGACACCTTGTTTTGAAGATAATTCGATTGCCCTTTCAAAAATGCAGAATTTTCTTCCGAAAAAGATTTCGTAAATGTTGTAAAATGAATAAACCATCACCCAAATTATACTTCTAATCAGTATAAGAAAAGATCCGTCTTTCAATATGTGGGTGGTGTGGCCCCCTTTAGCAGCACACACCTCCCATCAGTCCTTTGTGTTTTCCAAGATCTATTACGTCACAAACGCCGAATTTACGGTGACGTAAATTGTCTGTCTGTCCGTCTTTGTCTAGTGTAGTAGGTCGAAAATCATACGGCTATATCTGCATTCTGCGCAAACGTTGAATTCCGCCCGACCAGCCTCTATACGTTCTCGTTCCATTGACAATAATTAAACTTGTGTTCCTTCGATGTGTTGATATTGGTTGAAACTGGGTGGTGTGATGTTTGTTTCCTTTGTTTTCGAAAGGTGAGTTTAGAAAACTTCGATAGGACGAATAATCAGTTTGAACCTTTCATTAATGTCAATAATGAAAGGACCTTGAATAATTCAAGTGTTGGGTCTTCAGCGGCCTCAACCTTTTTTTGAGGTTAGTTTCTTTTTTATTGGAAAGATGTACCTAAAGAGTAGATCACTCTTTGATTTTGATACAGTATTCTGTGGTTCATATAGTGTTGCCACAAGTCTGAATTGTTGTATGTCATACCAACATGAATTGAATCATATGACGTTTGTGTCAACAAATCTAGTTTTGAATGTGAATATATTTCGTATTGGTATTTGTTGATATTCTGGAATTCAATTCGAAATTATTGTGGAATGTGGTTGTCCTGCAATAATAAATATGTTTTGATTAAGAATCCAAACAACTAATCTAACATAACCCTTCCTAACCTAGCTGTCAACTATCAAATATCTGATGAATTTTCCTAGTCTTTGTGCAAAATTCAAAAAATCATAAATCCTGAACTAGAAGGTTTCGAAAGTTGAGACTTGATCTACTTCATCTGCAAAGCAATAAACGATAAAATTTGAGGTACATAAACTGCGTAATGGCCTGAAGAGAACCAGACTTCCACTGAAATACATTCAATAATAAATAAACAGAATTAAGTCGAATAAAACACGTCTCAATAGTTAATTTGAAGTATATCGACAGACACATTATTCCGACCTATTTAGGCGGTTTTATCTGGGTATAAATATTTATATACGGATAAATTTCATAAGTGATCATTATTTTCATATCTATAGGAAAATGAATCGTTGAAAATATGTGTTATTATGCATAAACGTACCTATCACAGAAAGAGTACTTTTTGATATCAGGAAGGAAATGGTGAATTTTTGTGGAAATTATTGATTTTGATAATCTTACATGAACCATAAGGAAATACATATGTTTGTATGGTGCAATGTAACACTCCTGCAATGAAAATTATGGCCTCGAAAACAAAGATTTAAAAACCCATATATTTTATATAGTACGCAGTTATTCAATTTTCATGAGGATTTTTTACTGGAAACTACAACAGAACGATGTTCGTCAACATGCAAATACTTAAACTGGAATTAATGCGGCGCTATATTGAATTCCTTCGTCGATAATTATCATTGTTGATGATCTTAATTTTTTTCTCAAGGGAACCAATTGAATTGATTGAATATATTCTTTTATGTGTTAAAACTCGAAAATGAAGAATGAATTTGGGGGACAGTATACTATCGTAAATTGAAATGTAAAAAAGGATCATGAAACGTAAGACAAATAATGCTTACTTCCCGTTCTCAAAGGAAAAGTTCATTTTTGATGATGATGCAATTTTTTTAGTGATCCCTCGAATTATTTCGAGTGGAAATCATGTAATTTTGTAAATAAAAAATAAATAATGAAATATGATCAATTAGATCATCTCTATTCAATATTTAAAATATTTGAGGAGCACTGACGTGAAGTTGGAAGCTTTTGCGCGCTTGTTTCAACTTATCTATGATTATTTGTCATGACTATAAAGCCAAATACCTATACGAACAACAAGCGTCAATGTGATAAATAATTTCATTTTATTTCCATAAACTTCGATCGATAGGATCACTGAATGTCAAATAATCTCAACACCAGATGAGAGAAACTCAATATTCCGTGTAATCCCATCCATCCAAGGCGGATAATTTGAACTCACTTCGATAATTACTGGAGAAATAAAAGAAGAAAATTGAAATTTTCGTTATCGAAAGTTGTTCTCACTAGCCAATGATTTGTTAATTTGATTTTAATCCATCACCTATCAAATCGGAAATATGTTCAAGTATAAATATTCGAAAGGTAATGGATTAAAATCAAATCAACAAATCAACGGCTTATGAGAACAACGTATTAGTTTTTCCCTTTTTAATCGCCAGTAATTGTTGAAGTAAGTTGATTATCCGCCTTGGATGGATTTTGGATTACATGGAAAAATATTGAATTTTCATTTGAAATCGTTCAAGTGAACTCTTGTGTGTATACACGCCTGAATGTTAAGTTTTTTTATCTTGCTATCCAAATATTTTATAGGAAAAACTATCAATCCAAGGCATAAAAAGTAATTGGGAAAAACACGTTTTTCCACAAAAAATCTTTTTTGCAAATCTGACTGGTTTTCGGAATAAGAAGGTCTAGAGACAATTTCTCACCAATTGTTTCTTCATTCGAACCGGTTTTTCAGAAAACGGAAAATTGTTTATCGCAAAATTATATTTTCCCATATTTTCTGAATGCTCTATTGATTCTGAATCCGAATATGTGAATATAGGTAATGGTAGTTTTATATTTATTTCAAGCAATAACATTCAAAATCAATATGAGGAAATTCAGATTCCATATTCGGAAAATTAATCCATGTTGTCTATTTGATTGTCAAACTTTGAAATTTTTATTCTCGATTATAATAGAAGCTCTCAATATGTTCAATCTTGAAGAAAGATGTTATATTTTGGAAATATGTATACAGGGTGTCCGGAAAAATGTGGGAAATCTCTCGGATTCAAATAAACATGAAAAAATAAGATGACAAGTTTCCATAATTTTCGAATAACAAAATAATGAAAGAAGTAACTTTTTTATTTCTCTTGAAAAGAAACATGAATTCTAATTTTTTTTGTCTGCAACAAAGTGTGATACGAAAGTTATTCAAGGAAAAAAAAAGTTTTAGTTTATGTTATTGAATGCGACAAAATTTGTTGAATCCACTTATGAAGTTTTCAATTGATCATTTCTAATTAGCGTATTTAGATTCAATCGTTGCAAGCTTTAGTGAGAGTACATTTCTAAAAAATTATTTTTGTTGAGTTCCTTTTTTGGGCCAAAACTGCATTGTTAAGAATCTTTGTAATTTTGTCGGATTCAATAACGTAAACTAAAACTTTTTTGTTCCTTGAATAACTTTCGTATCACACTTTGTTGCAGCCAAAAAAAAATTTGAATTCATGGTTCTTTTTAATACAAATGAAAAAATTACTTTCTTATTATTCTGTTTTTCGAAAACGGTTCATTTTATCGACAACGAATAAGAGTACCTTTTCTTTAGCTTAATGTTCAAGGTATCCAAATTCGTTTTTTCTAACTCCTTATCATACAGGGTGTTAAGAATGTAAGCATTAAAACGTACAACCTAGTCCGCCCCTGGTAAACTGAACGAGCTAATTTAAAATACAGGGCTGTATTTTAAGAGGTCCCTACTACTGTTTATCATATCAAATTTTCATTAAATTATATTGAGTAGTTTGAAATTTATTCCAGTAGAATGAATTTCCAGTGGCGTCATTTAGGAGGTCGTATCTCTGTTGGGAGGGCCGCTAGGAAAAAAAATTATGGGAACTTGTCATTTTATTTTTTCAAGTTTCATCTGAATCCGAGAGATTTCCCAAATTTTCCCGAACACCCTGTATATCAAAAACAAAAAACGCTGTTTTGGCAAGGCCGGACTAAATAATGCGTGGTCTCAGAAAGTGAGAGGCACTTTTAACAGTTTTTGTGAATAGTTTTTCTGTTATTTTTATCAAATAATTTCAGAATATCACGGTCTTTATATTTTCGCTTCTATTATAATCGAGAATAATAACTTTGAAAATTTGACAAACAAATATTTATTGAACCATAGACAACATGGATATATTTTCCGATTATGGCATCTGAATTTCCTCCTTTGATTTTGAATGAAATTGCTTGAAATAAATATAAAACTACCATTATATTTACATATTCGGATTCAGAATCGATTGAGCATTGAGAAAATATGGGAAAATATCATGAAATATATTTTGCAAGAAAAAATTTTCCGTTTTCTAGAAAACCGGAAGTTCAAATGAAGAAACAAAATTTTTTTTTTGGAAAAAAGGTTTTTCCTCGAAAACTCTCTATGTCTTGGTTCGATAGTTTTTCCGATAAAATATTTGGATTGCCCTTGGAAAAAAATCATCATATTGAAGGGTCACTCTTCAATTTTGCTCGAAGGATAAGTCAAATAATCCAGTGACCCGCTTACGTCAAACACTCTGTACATACATGTTTATGAGAAATCATTGAAACATTTATTGTGATGCATAGGGCAAATGAAAGTTGCATCGAATTGTTTAATTTGCCGATAAATACGAATTTTGCAATTAAAATTTTTTGATGCGCATTTTCATTATGATTCATTTGAAATGACGGTCATTCTATACGCACATTTAAATTTGAAATATTCTTTACGTTCGATGAATCCTTCATTTCATAATAATCCAGGGGTCATTACGAAAAGAAAATGTTGATGAACGTAAAATGAAAAATACTTCGATGTTCTCACGATGAAGTATTGAGTATTTTTCAGGACAGAATTTTTCCCAAATTACAGAATCGACCGTTTTTCGTAACGAAATCATTTATTCGACTCGATGAAGGTTATTTGTACTTTTGAATAGATTTGCAATAATTTCATTCATCGTGGATTTCAAATTTACAGGAAAATTAATAATTCCTGATTGTGGTCAAGTTCACTTGTCAGTAGCTAATTGTCCAGTCGTGGAGTTCAGCTTGTTACTAGGCGAAAAAAGGGAAATATTTATATTGCTCGGTTTTTCTCTCGTTTTGCAAAAATCGTAAGTAGTTTTTGAACTGTTTATTTTCAAATGGTCAAGCATTTTCGGAAATTGGAACCAATATGTTTGTGCCTCCTGTGCATGAGTATTTTGAGGGAAGATTTCTATATACAGAGTGCCTCATACTCGATGGCCTATAAGACGTGTCTGAGGAACGAGGCGGCCGAGTTTGAGCGCGCGGCAAAGGGATTCCGGGCTCATAAAATTAAACTATTGCACTTGGTCGAACTCATTATTTGACACGGTTGTTTGATCTCTGAAAATCAGGCCAACGTAGACGACACTGAGGAAATTATAAAATTAATATCGGTAATTCTCTTATAAAAATTCTAATCGGTCAATTTCGGTTGGGTGTGTATGTGACGGAGGTTCAAAATTCGTTCCAGGAAACAAAGAATAACATATTCGCATGATAAAAGCTAAATCATACGTTCGATCATTCAAATCATGAGATAATGAATCTTTACGAATAATCCATTTATTTGGATAATGGAATCTGGAGGGCATTTCAGGATTTGAAAATAATGAGTATAAAACTTTCGCCACTGTGACTCATTTCAGTTCCATGTTCTCCATATTATTGCATTTCCTCTCGAAGCACAATCATGTGCAGATAATTTTTGAAGAACTTTGAACTTCCCCTAACATGCATCATGCTTCTAGTTAGAGAACAACAATACTACACATTCATCTCCTAACAACTAATTCGAACTACATATTCGATTGAAAATTAGCGAGTCGAATTCGAATTACGTTTCATATTTGTGTCATCTGGATTTGGGCCTATTTTCTCAACTAATAACAGCTATATTATAACCAATCATCGTAATAGACTGCACAAGGTGACTAACTTGTTTAGAAGGTCAGTTTCTTCCATACTTGATATCAAAAGCGGAAACTGATGGCGATTGATAAGTTCATCACTGTGAATATACATTTCCACCTCTTTCATATTATATCAATGACTTATCGAGAGAATTATTTATATGCAGTAGCTACTATTTATGGATGTGGTGCGGCGTCCTTCAAACAGGAAATATCGAAATTTTCGAGGTACGTTGATCTCTATTTCATATTTATTTTCGAGAATGTTTCATGGCAAATAAATTTCTTATTGAAAATACACTCCCAAACCTCTACAAATATTATTGCCGAAACTGAAAGGGTCATTTCAAAATCAAAACTAGAATGCATGTTCATCTTTTCACTGCTCCTTTGTACGACTACAAATGAAAATTCTACCTTGCGCTCTTCAAATAAATGATGACTGACACTAACGACATGAATTCAAGGATTATAACAAAATAAAATTGAACAGGCTACATATTTGAGTACCTCCTTGAAATAACTGATGGTGAATGTTGAGAACCTTCGCTTTTCAGTAAGGAAAATAAATTCCATATTTATTTATTCGCCGTCGGACACGAAAGATTGCTGAAATTGATACGTGTATTTCACTGGATCTCAATAACAATATCCTCGAGGAATTCCGACCGAAAATAGATCATAATGAGTAAATAGTGCGCCGAACTGTTAGTATTGTTAGGGACAAGGAAGAACGGAAATTTTTACGAATTGATTATGAGGTCTCAATGACGTCCACATTGACAACATTCTGGTTCAAAGAACTCAACCATTTTTGGATTTGAACAGATTCAATTAGGCCAAAATAAAATTTTTAACACATCTCAGATGAATATAAGAGTGCCCACTTATAACAAGGGAATTCAACTTTTTTTTATTTTTTCAAGGTAGATTCAGAGTTTGACAGTTCTTCTACTTCCTCTCATTTTCATCGTTTCATTCCTTTCCGTATTTTGACCAGGTTTGCTGTGACGGGCTAGTGAGGTACAAGTTCGATTCATATCATTCTCATTTCGATATATATGTTCTGCCAATCTTCTGCATAGTTCCAGGGATCTTTCATTCAATCTGTTTCAGATTGAATTCTTGATTGATTCTGCTAGCAGAACATCTGATGTCTACTGAAAAACAGTTCCACACCTCTAATTAATGGCTAAAAAAAACGGAAGTTCATGCAGCAAAGTTTTTCTGCTTATTCATGCACATAAAGAGTGGTTTCCTCAATGAAAATCTCATTAATGATTATTAAAATTTGGCGGAATTCAAAAATATTTAAGGAAGGTTTTCCATGGCCCAATTATTTGGAAGGAAATCTAATCTGAATTCAGTTATTAGAATAGAGGGGGAGGAAATCAGCTCAAATCGAACAAGAAATTCTCCTAATACTCCCTTACTAAAAAAAAATCCATAAGCGGATTGCCGAGGAAGCTGCCAAGACATTTTGCATAATCTCATAATTCCCCTTCATTCTGTTCGATTCTTGATTTGTGGTTTCGGAGAATGGGCTCGAATAATTAATCAGAATACATTCCGGGAGAAATCCAATAATTTGTCTTCCAATTTATGTTCGTGCCATCTGGCCCGTAAATTGCGTAGGGTGAAGTGAGATTGATGGTTAGGACTATTCATTCTGAAAAAAAAAACTAGTATAAAACTGAAGCAACTTGGATATCCTGTATTTCATTCAGTTTCATCTCCACTATATTTAACTTAACAAGAAGGAAATGTTGAAAATGTCAGAGTAAGCTAAAATTATATTGTTCTAGTTGAAATTGTATTGAAAATAATGAGAAATAAAAAAATATATTAGGAATAGAATTATTAAAATTGAAGTAAAAACATTCACCAGATACTTCTTGATGTTTACAGATAAATCTGACATTTTGCCAGAACAGTGAACAAAAAAAAAAAAGGGAATCTAGTGAAATTTGAAAAAAATGTATAAGGCGAAATAGGAATACGAAACATAAACATATGTTTCCCCGTGATCTCCAATCAGATACGTGGCACAGTTTCAAATTAAATATCATCACAGCATGTTTTTGAGTTTTATTCATTTTTCGAATTTGCTGAAAATAAATAATAATTACTAATATGTTCACACGATTTTCACTAATTATATAATAAGCAGTGTAGTGTAATGCAAATAGGTACTAAGTTTTATTTATTTCCTGACTACAAAATCATTATTTCATATTATTTGCATTGAAGTAGTTACGTTATGACGCAAAATATAGCCTTGTTTAGGGTTTCCAGATTTTTTTTTAACGATTCAAAACGTTGATCATTTATGATAATGAATTATAAGTGCATCATGAATCACTGGAGTAATTTACTCTTAAACAATGCCATGGATTAACCTGTGATAATTTAGTTGGTGTGGTTGCCAAGATGTGAATGACCAAGTTTTCGAGGGTTAAGTGGTCTCAATACTCTCAATAGGTAGTAAATATATTCAATAGCTTCATTCGTGGACGCAAAGTCTAGCGAGGTAAATGTCTTTCGGCTACTTTTCATTTCAGATGAATTGTTGATGTTTGTTGTTTATTTTATTGCTGATTTCGAAGATTAGGACCAATTTTAATCGATGGACTTTCAGATCGCAGATGGTATGAACCTTTTCACCCTATTCTAGATAATATAGTAGTAAAAAAAATCTGAAGTGATTATAAAGAAGAATTAACATTTCCAAATAGTATTATTCCAAATGAAATTCAAATTCTGAACTACAATATTATTCTTTAAACAGATTTTTGAACTGTGCTATGTAGAAAACACAATCTGAGGTGAGATAGTTTATTACCTGCTTTCATTGTATGAGTGATAGTTCGATGTAATCTAATTTTAGGTAATAACCATTATGAAAGGCTATGTTTATATAGATTGCTTATCAGTTATATTGTATCTTTCTATACGTGTGAAGAACTTTCATAATATTATTTTGTCTCTTGAAGTATTCGTTGGATAATATTGTGATAAGTCTTTTTATGAGTAAGAATTCTATAAGTCTCTGAAGTTGGAAAACCTCGATTCATTCTGTATGCAGGTACTAATTTTCTTCAATGTTCAAAAAAATTCTTTTAAATCTGTAGACGGCTCATTCAATTATGATTCATTATTTCTTATACTAGTTAACATTCAGGCGTGTATGCACAAGAGTTTCCTTGGACGTTTTCGAATGTGAATTCAATATTTTTCCGTGTAATCCAATCCGTCCAATTCAAACTTACTTCAACAATAACTGGCGATTAAAAAGATTTCATTATCAAAAAGTTGTTCCCATTAGCCATTGATCTGTTCATTTGATTTCATTCCATTATTTTTGAATATTCGAACATGAACATATATCCGGTTTGAAAGGTGATGGATGAAAATCAAATTAACAAATCAATGGTTAATGAGAACAACTTTTTGATATTAAAAAAGATTTCACTCATTTTCCTTTTTAATCGCCAGTAATTGTTGAAGTAAACTTAAATTATCCGCCTTGGACAGATTGGATTACACGGAAAAAAATTGAAGTTCGAGGAATTTTCGGTAATGGAAAAAAAAATTTTTTAATCGCCAGTAATCGTTGAAGTGAGTTTAGAGTATCCGCCTTGAATGAATTGGATTACACGGAATAATGTTGAATTTTTGTTCGAAAACAAGGAAACTCTTCTGCATACACGCCTGAATGTACATTCAAAAAATGAAATTAATCCAACGAATATTTTTTATGAAACTCTAGATTTGCACTGGGCTAAATTGCTCTTTTCTTTGCAGAACGATAGTTTGGAACTTTCAAATGGAAAATTCTTGCTGTGCGTTATAGTACTCGAGAAATTATGGCTAATGAAACCTTCGACGATCGAATGTAGACAAGTTTGAACTCAATTATTTCTAGAATGGTGAGTAAATACTTCTATTAGTGAAAATGAATACCATGCAACCTTGGAATTAAAAAAATGTTGATTCAATCGTACAAGCTGTGTCTCTCATAAAATCATTGTAATAAAGGAGACTTTCTCCATAATTTTCGTTGGAAATTATTCAGAACATTAGGAAATTCGTTTGGAATGCGACGGGATCCTAAGATGAATGCACTAATGGATTTTTGTTTGCAGTACCACAAAAATTGCATAACGGTGATCAGCCTCCTTCTAGTTGTCTTAGGGGGCCTCCTGATCGCCTTGAAAAGTACATTCTACAACTACGGTATTCACACCCTCCTCACTTTCGAACCAGGAAGTCAATTATTCAACGCCTGGACAAAAAGCCCCCCAGGTGTCAACTTCGATGTGTACGTATTCAACTGGACCAACCCAGAAGATTTCAAGAATCATTCGACCAAACCCATACTAAAAGAAATTGGACCGTTCAGGTTTAGTCAAGTTATAGAAAAAGTGAACGCCACAATGCACGAAAACAGAACCATGTCGTACTATAGGAGGAGGACGTTTTATTTCAACAAGGAAGAATCGGTTCACGATTTGGATTTCAATCTTACTATACCTAATCCTATAGCAGTGGTAAGCAAAATTTGCTAGGGTGTAATTAAATTTTACAAATTATTTGAGTCTGATTTGGTTATTGAATTCCAGGCGCTGGTTCACAGAGCAAAAGAATGGAGTTACCTCTCCAAGAAGGGATTATCTTTCGCTCTTAGCTCGTTGATAGACGACGATCTCCACGTCACTAAATCAGCTGGAGAATTGCTCTTCACTGGGTACGAAGATCCCATTCTGAGCACTGCGGACAGGTTCTCGTTTTTATCAGATGCACCACCTATGAAGAATTTCGCCTTCTTTTATGGAGTGAGTATTCGATATTCGAGTGGTGAAGTCTTGTGAACATAAGATAACTTTCACTAGCAATATCCGCAATTTAATTTATATACACTTAATTTATTTAATTTATCCTTTTTTCTTTATTGTTTTTGATATATTCGTTATTCAAAGCCATTTGTTCGATAAATCTACGATTCTACATCAAAATGTAGAATTGAAGAAAAAAACTGACGTCAACAGATCTTCTCACTTAATGGCGGCGAGATAAGCATAATTTCATCCTTATCTTCCCATTTGTCCTCAGAAAAATGCTTCAGCTTCGTTCGATGGTATTTTCAACGTTGGTACAGGTGGGGATCGTCCGTTGGGTGAAATTTACGAATGGAACTACCAAAACGACACGGAGTACTACGAGGAGAGCTGTAGCAGATTTGAGGGATCGGCCGGCGACTTTTTTCCGCGTTTCAACGATGAAAAAACTTTGAAACTTTTCCATTCAGATCTATGTAGGACCCTTGTTGCTGATTACGAAGGAAACGCCACCGTGCATGGAATTGAAGGCTTGAAATACGTAATGAGCGACCACTTTTTGGACAATGGTACTATTTGAAGAATAAAATTGCAATTGTAATCGAAATGCTCTTTTTTCAAGGAACCCTCATACCAGGAAATGAATGTACTTGTGGGGATCACTGTCTTCCATATGGGGTAGTTTATGCCACTGCTTGTAAGCAAAACTCCCCAAATTATCTTTCTTTGCCACATTTTTACAAAGCAGATCCTTCTTTTGCCGACAAACTGATTGGCCTCAAAGCGGATCCTGAAAAACATGATTTTCACCTCATTTATGAACCTGTGAGTATTATTGAGAATATTGAAACCACATTTTTCATGATATTCTTCATTTCATTCCAGACAACTGGTCTTCCTCTTGAGCTGCAACCAAGGCTCCAAATAAACGTCCTCATGCGGCCGATATCTCATATAAGGTAAGTTTCATTCATCCACTTTTCATTGGGAAAATTCTTAAAAAAATGACAGCAACTTTATGTCAATTATGCCGAATCAGCTGTTACAGGAATATAAGAATTGTTGAATCTTCTACGGTTTCTATGGTCTTGGTAATGCGATCTTGACAAAATTTCGCACGTAGTTCGAACGCCATCTATGTGCGGAATTTCATTCCGATCAAATCAGTAGTTTCGAAATGATCAGAAAAAAAATATTTTGAACGGCCATATTTACGGAACCCCTAGTTTAATTTTGCTCATTGATGAACGTGACCTCGGCATTCGAGATCCAAACCTACCCTGAGAATGTCTAGTCTCTAGGTCTTTCCGTCCGAAAGTTATAATTTTCTATGGTTCTGGTCAAGCGATCTGGGCAAAATGTAGCTTGAACACGTCATTCTCCGTCTGAGTGCAAAATTTCATTCGGGAACTGAACCCACAATGAAAAATTCAAGTCTCCAGGTCGTTCCGTTCGAAAGTTATCGTGCTTACGGACGGACGGAAAGACTTGAATTTTTCGACGGATTCGTCATTAGTGAGTCGAACCTTGTCGTTCGAGACCATTTTCAGCTCAAAATTCGAAAATTACAGACATCGTGACGGAAGGATTTAGCCCTCGTGTAAGTAGAACGAGCGCTCAGAAAGTACCTACATGAAATCAAATTTTTATTGAGAATAGTAACAGACTATCAAAAATTAATGAAAATTCGTAAATAGAAGGTGTTGAAATAAGACATATACAAAAATAATGATCCACTCAAATTGGTATTCTTTGAACAAAAACAGTTCGTTCCTTTTTGAACTTTGAAAAATTGAAAAAGACTCTTTCTGTTATGGACGATTTTTTTTTCCAATTTGAATAAGAATTTTCCAATGATCTCTGTATTTATACGACCTCCGTTCCCGAAAAAAATTCAAGTGATAATTATATTGAGCGCTCGTACTACTTACTCGAGGGCAGTTAATGAGCAGAATTCAACCAGGGGTTCCGTAAATATGGCCGTTCAAAATTTTGTTCTCCTGGTGACTTTGAAACTACAGATTCGATCGAGATGAAATTTTGCACTCAAATGGAGAATGAGGTGTTCAAGCTACATCTGGAATTTTGTCCAGATCGCATGACCAGAACCATAGAAACCATAGAAAATTGTAACTTTTGAACGGAAACGCTTAGGGACTTGAAATTTTCAGGATAGGTGTGGATCTCGAATGTCTTGATCACGTTCATTTATGAGCAAAATTATACAAGGGGTTCCGTAAATATGGTCGTTTGAAATTTAGTTTTCTTGATAATTTCAAAACTACAGATTCGATCGTGACAAAATTTTGTATATTAATGGAGAATGATATATTCATGCTACATTTCTCCAGATCGCATGACCAGAACCATAGAAACCATAGAAAATCATAACTTTCGAACGGAAATGCCTAGGGACTTGAAACTTTCAGGTTAGGTGTCAATCTGAAATGTCGCGTTCAAGTTCATCAATGAGCAGAATTATACTAGGGCTTCCGTAAATACGGTCGTTTGAAATTTAGTTTTCTCGATAATTTCGAAACTACGGATTCGATCGAGACAAAATTTCGTATTTTAATGGAGAACGATATATTCAAGCTACATTTTGTCCAGATTGCATGACCAGAACCATAAGAAATTATAACTTTCGAAGGGAAAGGCCTAGGGACTTGAAATTTTCAGGGTAGGTTTGGATCGCGAATGTCATCAATGAGCGAAATTAGACTAGGGGTTCCGTAAATATGGCCGTTCAAAATATTTTTTTCCTGATAATTTCGAAACAACTGATTGGATTCGAATGAAATTTCGCACATAGCTGAAAAATAATGTATTCAAACTACATGCGAAATTTTGTCCAGATCGCATTACCAAGACCATAGATACCGTAGAGAAATCTAGGGAATTATTGAAAAAAAAATTGATCAGCTAAAGCACTAAGTCTGGAGTTTCGCCTTAGTTTGAAAATTCTTTTGACAGCTGTCAAAAAAATTTCAATTTGTTTCTGAAACTGGAAAATGCAAATCTACCTACAAGGTGGATGAACGAGCGCTCAAAAGCTCCGGACTTCACGGCAGTGCTTTTCGTAATTTTTTTTTATTACAGTTTGTATGAAGACATACCGACCACTCTCTTCCCATTGATTTGGTTCGAGCAAACTCTTGGAATGCCTTCCAGCAGTGCCTTCCTAGTGAGAATTTTACTTAATCTTAATGATATATGTTTGATTGTTGGGATTCTACTCATAATTTTGGGTATCCTCATATTTTTGTTCCTCGCATATAAAATACGTAAAGCGGACTTTTGTCCGACAGACCATCACAAAAACTATTTACCAAAAGAACTTGTTCCTCTCAAGGAAAAAGAAACGCCAACATAATTTTTTAGTCATATTAGTTACCGCGTGAACTGTGAATATTTCTAGGTGATTGAATCAAATGTTACATAGTTGTATATTTTGATATAATCTTAAACTGTACAGTTTTTTACAGTATTCTTGCTTTGTAAGTCTGAATTTTATTTTTAGTAAATTATTGTTTAATATTATGTTTTTAAATTTTCAAGCTATTCCCCTCCTGTAATAGTATTTCTGGGATGTTTAGGTCGTTGTTTTTGGAAGTTATTGAAGCTTGAGTGATATAACTGCGGGAAATATAAGCTCTGTTATAGAAAGAAGAAACTCATCACTTCAGGAATGAATAAATTGAAAAAAAATAAACATATATGTTGTAAAAATGTATTGAAAACAACATTTTCAAAAATGACGGTCAAACAAAAACATTCAAACTCAACTATCATAAGATTTGATATTGAAGACGAACAACAGGGTCTCCTTGACCAAATGCGAACCAGGGAAAAACGAGCAAACTGAGGCAATGGCCAACAGAAGGATCCACACCCTCTTTGTGGGGCCATAACCTAATGAGAATAAATCGGGATGAAATAGTAGAATGGACAGGGAAAGACTCTGGCGGCATTTTTTCACATATTTTCCTTCCTGCGTACTTAGCAGAAAAGGACGGATGTAAGGTTTCTGTAGAAAGTCTCGCAATTGGGATCCTCATGAAGCCGTCTCGGCTACTGGAGTTCACTGGGTGGAAAGCTGTAGCTTAAGAGTGTACACTACTTTCATTTGCCCTATGCATCACAATCATTGTTTCAATGATTTCTCATAAACGGCATGTTGAATTCTTTTCATTTCTCAAATGTACGTTCAGGAGTGTATGCAAAAGACTTTCCTCGAAAGTTTTCTCAAAAAAATTCAATATTTTTGCTTGTTATCCATCCAAGGCGGATAATTTAAACTTTTTCAACAATTACTGGCGATAAAAAAATTGAAAATTGATATTTCTTTCAATATTAGGTAGTGGTTCTCATCGCTTTCTTAATTTTATTTTTAGCCATCATCTTTCAAATCGGATATATGTTCATGATTAAAAATTCGGAAGGTTATGGATTAAAATCAAATTAACAAATCGATGGCTAATGAGAACAATTCTTTGATGTTGAAAGAAATTTCAATTTTCTTCTTTTCCATCGCCAGTAATTGTTGAAGTAAGTTTGAATTATCCGCAATGTATTGGATTACACGGAAAAATAATGAATTTTTATTCGGAACTGTTCGAGGAAAGATTGTGCATACACGCCTGAATGTACATTCAAAAAATTGAAAGAATTCAACATGCCGTTTATGAGAATTCATTGAAACAATTATTATATGAAAGTAGTGTACACCATTAAGATATATGTCGGTCAGCTCGAGAAACCAGTAACTGAAGGGCGAAAATAAGGCCGAGAAGATACAGCTATCAAGGAGAAAATCCTTGTTCTTCAATATGTTACTTTGTAGTCCTGTAACAGCCCAGGTCATTTCAATTATTCAGTTGACCTCTTCTTGTTGATTTTGGATCCTGAGCTTTATCTGAGAAAACTGGATGAAATTGACTTTCGTGCAATTTTATCTCGGTTGCAATAAACAAATCGATGAACCATGATGATAAGGTGATTACGATAGTACCTACTTTGCTGAAAGCGTTAATTTTTTGCGTCGTACCTACACCGTATTCTACAGGGTTTAAAAATTCATTCACTAAGTCCCGCACATTCCGGCGTTGGGAGTCATGAGAGCTGAACTTTTCGGGCCAGTAATACTTCCCGATCGCCTCAACGCTGAAGAATTCATTACATCAATCCAAAGCAGGCCAACAGACATATTGGATGAAATCCCCCTGGTTAACAGACAAAATGTCTGGTTTCGAATGGATGGCTGCCCAGCTCATAATCGCCGGAATGTAGGGGACTCAATGAATAAATATTGGAGAGCAATGGATTGGAAGGTAAGATGGACTTTTCGAACAATTGTTATAAGTAGTAGTAGTCTTTTTTCTTTCCTTTTTTTCATAGAATCTCTATTATTAAAATTTAGTTAGTCGAATGAAATATTTAGGTTATTTCAAATTAGGAGTGTTATACAAGGTGTTTTCAAAGTTGAGGCTTGTTTGAGCCAAAATTCCAATAATCCTCTATATGAAATGTTCACCAGGGTCGAATATTTCGAAATCAAAGTTACCCGCGAATCTGAGAAATTCAGAGCACGGATCTGATTCAGGCACGTAATGAGGTTCAAATGTGTTTTAAATGCATTCAGTTTACGGGAAATCGTCTGACAGAGTGTATTATTTTTAAGACATTAGGTGGATAGGACGATTTCTTGGCCTTGGCACCCGTATGATTTGAAAACATCAGTGTTGAGTAACGGTGGGGTGAATAGTGTTGAAGAACTGAAACAACGCATTGAAAATGCTTGTGACATTATTCGTGAGCAAACTGATGTGATAGATGCTGCATGTAAAAATTGGTTTTTAAGCCGGGCAAGACTTTGTGCACATCAAACGAATGGTGAACATTTCTAACAATTTCTGTAAACATTTTGGATCAATTTTATCGTTGAGTTTTTGAACTTCCTAATTTTTTTAAAGGACCTTTTCCATCAGTAATTTTTTCCCTGCTTAGTTTGAACTTTAAGAATCATGCCGTTCTGAAAAATCTCCTAATGAAAGTTGAAAGAGAATATACGAAATGGCGATAAAATCCAACACTTTATTTACTTGCTGGAATACATATGGCATCGGGATTCATGGCATATTTCCTAAAAGAGTATTAAGATGATGATGCCCATGATTTTTTCACTTTTTTCGAATTGAAAATTTTTTATGACCAACTTCCGGCGAAATGATCTCTTTTGACGAGTTCTAGTACTAGTAAAAAAAACTCACCTTGAAAAACACCCTGTATATAAAAGAAAAAATGAATTCATGAACACACTGTATTTCGTGAATACCTCGAATACTTAAGGGGAGGGGATAAGCGAGAAGGGCAGTGTTTATTACTTTAACCAATCACAACTAGCCATATGAATAATATCTAGAAGAAGTAATTTATTTATTATGTTATCTACTTCATGCAGTCAATATTCATAATGTCCTGCGACTGTGTATAACTGCTGTAACATATAGGTACATATACACTATCCGAAACAAGAACTGACAAAATTTCAAGGGAGTTTAGAATAGATACATAATAGAGTTCATAGATTATCTTGTAATTCCATTCCACCTAGCTGTCGTAATTAAACACCGAAATAATGTTTCCACCTGTGCAATAATTTGTTCATCAAATAAATTGTGAATCATTGGCCATTTCGCTGCAACGCCACTGGGGTCGATTTGTGATTATGTAAATTTCTATTTTGGATATGCTTCAGCCTGATAGTAGTCCTTAATCTTAGAAAGGAATAATAATGGAATCAGTCGTGATTACGTTTTTAACAGTTTTGGAGTGCAGGACCCGCGAATGATTTCCTATAATTACTTGCAACCGGAGTTGTTCTATGCTTAAACGCAAGCTTCTACAACGTATAGTTATTTATTTTTTTATCGTGAATTTTTCCATTTGCAAATCAGTTTTTTCTCCCATGTATTTTCTGCGATCATAACAATTCCCTAGTTTTTATTTCGATGCTGTTATTGTATGAATATCGGATTCGACGGAAGACAAGGCCGTACGGATTCAGTCGGATTTTGATCATCTTTTCGGATAAGAACTTCAGTATTTGGAGTTGATTGTGAGAAGTAAACAGAAATTTGTTGTTTGTAGTTGTCTCTGTTCCAATCAATTCTTCCTCCGAACTTGACTGAATAATAGACAATTTCATCCTTGGGCTGTATTTGTTCGGTTCCTCGAGTCCGATGTGCGGATATCCAAATGAATATATTTATGTTTTAATTTCCGCCCTTCCAACAACTTATAAATATTGTTTTATTTTAATTGGACTTCATTTCGGAAGAGTTATCACGATAGCACCCGTCCAGTTCGGAACCTTGTGCGTCAGTTGGTGAGTAATTATTATTTTTTTTAAATTTATTCCACAAATATCAGCAGCTAATATATACCTACTAGTCGGGTTAGAATTATCATAGTATTTATAGAATAATATTAACAAAACAGGTCTGAGCATTAGAATTATGTGACTGTTTTTGGTGTCAAATAAATAGATACTAGCATCAGTTATTGTCTCATCATTTTTAAATCAAAATATTCCGAAAACTTCACTAAGTTTTACTAATAGTACCTTTTTGGTGTAAAATTAAGCGATGTTTCAGTTCACATAAAATTTGGAGTCAACCTCAAACCTCAAGTAATTTATGTTTGGAACTACTCGGTAATTAGCGCCATCTTTGAGAGTCAGATATACAAATAAACAATAAATATTCGAAAAAAATTTAATCTCAATGTTGCCAGTGATTTGGGCATCATCGTGAAAAATATGTGTGAAAATTTTTCTTCGAATGCCGTTTTTACTGAAAAGAAAACATGATTTCGCAGTGTTCTACCTATCCCAGTATCAGGGCCACCTCTTTCTGAAAGAGCCTGTATATAAAAACTTACAATTGGACAATTGGTTTATGGCAATCCACAGTACTTGGATTTTTATTTATACAAAACAAAAACTATCCTAAAATTTTGAAGAAGTTGCAATTTTATGTGCATTAAAGTCTTCAATTCATCTCTTAAGAAAGCTTCAAGGGGGAGTCTATAACTTCGTTGAGAAGCAATACAAGAAGATCATTGTTTATTTTCATTGTCCGAAGACTTGTTCTTTGATGTTTGACTTTTCCTATTCTCATTGTTATTGTAACAATTATTATTGGTGAATAAAGTTACTTTATCATTATTATTTCAAAAAAAAACTCGATTTGGGGGTATATTAAGTGAATTAGGTATTTTAGGACGTTCTTTTAAAACCTTTATCGAAATTTTTTGGGTTCTTGATCATTTCAAGAGAGTTCTGAATAAAACCCTATCAGTCTGGAATTTAATTATAGATACTGGAATGAAGGAGTATGTGGTTACAAAATTATCATCGAACAATACAAACACAAACAGACAGGCAGATAAGAAATCGAGATTGCATTGTTACCTGAATGAATACTTTTTGAGCGCTCGTTCTACTTACACAAGGGATATATCATTTCGTCACGATGTCTGCATTTTTGGAATTTTGAGCCGAAAATGGTTCGAATCTCGAATGCCCTGGTTGAGTTCGTTATTGGGAAAAATTCGACCAGGGGTTCCGTAAATATGGCCGTTCGAAATTTTGTTCTCCTGATTACTTCGAAACTTCTGCTTCGATCGTGATGGAGAATGACGTGTTCAAGCTGCA
This sequence comes from Aphidecta obliterata, assembly GCA_963966015.1. NCBI lineage: Eukaryota > Metazoa > Arthropoda > Insecta > Coleoptera > Coccinellidae > Aphidecta > Aphidecta obliterata. The sequence continues at coordinate 11,743,660 of OZ014433.1, read as the reverse complement.
TGCAAAATTTTGTCCAGATCGCATAACCGGAACCATAGAAACCATAGAGAATTATAACATTCGAACGAAAAGGCCTAGGAATTTTCTGGATCTCGAATGTCGTAGTCACATTCGTCAATGAGCAAATTAGAGCAAAGGTTTCGTAAATATAGCCCTAAATATTTTTTTCCTGACGATTTCGAAACTACTGATTGGATTGGAATGAAATTCTGCACATAGATGAAGAATAATGTATTCAAACTATGTGCGAAATTTTGTTCAGATCGCATTATTAAGACCATAGATAGTGTAGAAAATTCAAGCGAATTATCGAAAAAAAAATTGGTCACGTGAAGTCTGGAGTTTCGCCTCAGTTTGAAAATTTTTTTGACAGCTGCAGAAATTTTTTCAATTGGTTTCTTACATCGAAAATGCGAATCTACCTACAAGTTGGATGAACGAGTGCTCGAACGCTCCTGACTTCACGAGAGTGCTTTTCTCGATTTTTTGTAACATTAATGGTACAAATGTCTTATCAGACAAAACTTGAACGATAAACTTCTTTTACACAAAAGATCTACCTTTATCTAATATAAAACATTCAACAGCATTCTTGTCATTCTTTCGTAATTAGTGCGATAATGGTAGTTGGATGTTACTTCGAATCGAAGGTTGATCTTTTCTGAAAGTGGACAACCAACCAGTTTTTCAACCTGGAAGGTAAAAGGAATGCAGATTTGGGTTCTCGATATCTATGAAAGTCAAGTTCGGGATATGCTTGCTCGAATAGGGGAAGAGATTTTGATTGAATTTCTGGAGGATTTGTCAAAAATTTTGTACACCTACAATTTTTTGACTGAAGTTTCAGATTTTGGGAAAAACGCATTTCGAAATCAATGTACCCATCCAACAAGTATTTGCAAAAAAAATTATACAAACATATGTGCATTATTGGTTGGTTTCGGAGATTTTTTAGGGCCAACACAAAGATTGGTAATACACTCGATATCAAGGAGATGTGGAAAGTCGTTTGGAGCGAAAAGGTGGATATTTTCAGCAACTTCTCGAATTCCTATTGACGTTTTTGCATTATAATCATTGAAAAAGATCTGGTTTTGATGTCGATTCATTTACATAATTCCCAACTTTTCGAATACCTACCCATAGATTTTTTCCGAATAATCAGGAATAGAGAATCTCATAACATGTTCTACTCATTATAGTCGAATTCTGCTGATTTAAAATGTCATTGACTTCGTCCTCGTTCAAGTTGAGGGGACATAAATATTCATAAGATAAAAACTAAGCCCTACTCTGAAAGACTAATAACTAATAACACTCTCGATTTCGTTTTCTTTCAATGCACGATATAAATTTACGGATTTTCCGGGAGCAACAAAAAAAGATTGATGATTAAAATACAACATTCTTGATTCAATCATTAAAATTGCTATAGATGTAGCAACCTTCAATGCATCAAGATAATTACTTTTCCATATTTATTTTTGTAAGAAGGCAGAACACTTAAGAAGGCCAGGTAAGAGACTTTTTCGGATGATGTTCACGAAACTCCTCACATATTATCATTTCAGTTGTGAAAAACCTTGAAAAAATCAAAAGCTATTCAATCTACATTAGGAGATTACTGAATGTTACTCAATTAGTTATATTCAAAGTATTGAAAATGAAAAAAAAATTTTATTTACCTCAAAAAATGAAAATGATATTCGGCGGAAACATCAGATAATTCATGCCGAATAAAAAAAATTAATTTTCGAAGAACCATCCATGAATTTATTATCCTGAAGTGCATTTCCTTCAAGGTACATCCGAGTTCAATGCACAATATTCAACCAAAATTGATTATATAAATAAATATTTTGATAATTAGAACTTCCTGAGAACATTGCTTATGTTGTGTTGATAATCATGAAGGTTACCCAGGATAAAAGTTACCTTAATCGTATAGTAAAACGAGTGGAATTAATTAGAGGATATGTTGGAATATTCCTGAAAATAAATGAGTAGATTGATTGAATGACAAGGTGGTTCATTTTGGTGCGATTTTCAATTTGGATTATTTGATATTACAGGGTGAGCACAAACTTTTAATTTAAATTATCAATGAAAACTTATCACAACAACGCTAAAAAATGTACACAATTCGATATTCGATCTAATATTACTAAGTCACTTCATTTCTCTCATCTCATATCTCGTCATTCCAAAAATAAGAATCATTTTTTCGTTAGGCGCTTCCCTTTTCCAAAGGCTCTAAAACATAATTGTTCATTTGAAATCAATATTATTGTTAACAGAATTGCAACAAAAAACAACCCTGAAATCTGGAGAAATCAAGTCAGAACAACATGGAATTCTTATTATTATTCAACAGTACCTATTAGGTTTAATTGTCGGTTGAAACCAATATTTACACTCGTAAGCATCAAGTTGTAATCGTGAAGAAAAAAACAAGAAGTAGAATGCTGAACATGCATTTTTCATTAAAATGTAAATGGGTACAAGGGTTCTCAATGTGAAGCATAAATGAATGCAAAGTTGGTCAAAAAGTCACTTAAATCGTATTTATATTAAAATGGCTCATTATGATTTTTTACTCAAGGTTGCATTCGGTTGGTTAAAAATCAAAGATGAGAAATACACACAAAATGAAGAAGCCATACATCGAAATGTATATCTTCATTGAGTCATATTCATGTTTTTCGTCTTGTACGAAAATAAAGTGCCTATAAATTTTTGGATTCGAATAATAAGAAAATAATATTCAATAAGAACATAAACTATTGATTCATTGAAATAATTCCCTCCAAAATAAACAAAATCACAAAAAAAAATAATTATATTTCTGAAATAAATAGGAAAAAAAACGTTAAAAAATTTCTACAATTATGAATTTGAGTCCAACAAAAATATTGCACGATGAGATTATATAAGTACTACAAGACTATATAAGTACTAGGTACATACCAACTCCCAGAGAAAAAAATAATATATAATGAAACCACATAGAAAAAATGAACAAAATCATAGAACACAGAATGTCAACCAAATGAAAGATATTTCTGAAGATAACAGAAGATACATCACAATCACAGGAAAACACAAAAAAAATAATCAAATCAAAAAAAGGAAATATGCTATGGTGGTGTTTTCACTACTGTTGTTCATACTCCTGTTGCACTCATAAAAATAACGAAAAATTAGAAATGAAGCGAAGCCACAACCCCCGTCAAAAGTTTTTTCTATCTTCAATCAATAAAGTTTTTTAACACGACTATGTTGTTATTTATTATTGAAACATCTGAAAATGATAAGACGACTTAAATGTATGTAAACTTTTTCATCACCGATAAATTCAATGGATTATTCATTGTTTATTGCATATCATATCCAGTATTCCAAAGAAAATATCCTTGATCTCTGAACTTCACCATTTTTATCAAGTTCTATATCAACTAAGAACTCCACGAAATTTCATTAATTCAGTCTCTCGTCAAGCTTAGAATAATTAACATTATCTTATATGCCTACGCTGTCCTGAAATTGACTGAGATAGGTAGTGACACACTGTTTTCTCAGATTGTTTTCCATGTGATAATGCGGATTTGTGACGGAGTGTTGTGTATATAGAACATGCTGCGCTCGATTCAGTAAGTAAAAATTTGGATCAACGATAAACTGAAAAGTGAATTATGCTATTCTTGAAACTTCGGTTCATTGGAAGTTCATCAACGAACATTCTCAGAATGGAAATTAAAAAATGCTACGTGAGTTTGTATTTTCATCACTTCGATAGCTGATATTTCATGTTTATCATCATGGAAAGTAAATAACCAGGATCTTGAATATAAATGCACAGGGAATAGAATGGTATTTAATACATTCCCTAGGTGGAAAATTATTTTCTTTTTTTTACCTTGAAATTGAATTCTTCCAAAGACGTCACTATGACAAGTATTGTCATTTAATTTCCATAAACTTCAATAGATGGAATCATATTCATATTTTATTGAATATATCAGAAAATCTCAATTTTTTTTTTACCAAAATGGCCTCAGTGTTCATTGTCAGAATGGCAAATACTGTCAATTCATTTTCATTAACATCAATGTATGATGACAATCTTATTCCTAAAAACAATCGCGCAAAAATATACACAATTTGCTAGTTATATCTCCAACTTTTTTTTTGCAATATAAAACATGCGTTGTATTTAAAAATGAATGTAAGTTAGTTTTTCAAGTCAACAGTATAGAAATGTTTCTATAAGAAATAAGGGTTCTATTCAAGTATTCGAAAAATCCAAATATCACTATCCACATTCCAATGGTTATCAAAATGCCAAACAAAAAATTATTTCTCTTAAGAAACAGAAGCCGCCCTTTTTCGATTATTTTTTTTTATATTTTAACTACCTGCTTTGATAACTCGAAATCTACCCAGTAGAGGACAAAGGAATATTCAATTTACTAAAATTTTTCAGATTTTCCACCCAAATAATGAGAAATTCTTGTATCAGAAACCCTTGTAAAATCAAACTCCTCGCTTTCAGTCAGAAAAAGACAATTTTCGTGTCGCCCAAGTGTTCACGAGTTTCTTTTCGGTTGTTTAAATAATTACTGTCAAACGTTGCACGGTAATTATCATCATCTTCGTCTCAGTTAAAAGGAATTGTCACCTAAGTTATCAAATCGTGTATACATACTGACATATTATGAAAAACTTTTCATTTATAATTACGCACAGGTAAATATTTCGCGAAATAAATATGCACAGGGTGGTTGTTTATATTTTACTCAATAGCTATCTCGGTAAATATTGGTCCTACAAAAAAGATTAAATGGGCAAATATGAAGTATTTTTTATGGACATTCAGAATTCAGTAAGGATGCAAAGAAGCATCGTTAACCTGGAAATTTCAAGTAAGTTGGTATTTTTCAAACGGAACACCCTGTATTTTTTATATCAAAGTAGCCGTGTATAATAGAACAACTGGTATTTGTTCCATTAATTTATCAACAAAAATTTGAATCAAGTGTTCAAATGACCCCCATTTTTTTATTGAGTTTTCGAGGGCTCTCCTCAATATTTCTGGTTGGTTGTTGGGATTATCAATTCCTTCCTTTATTCTGATTTGAATATCTTCAATATTTTGAAAACGGTCCATATAAACTTCAGACTTTAAATATCCCCATGAGAAAGTATCCAATGGGTTCAAGTCGGGAATGTAAGGAGGCCAGATAATGATCTTTCAATCCGAATATTGTAATTTTTTTGTTGTCGTGTGGCGTTCTACAGCTGCCTTAGATTTAGACGAAAACATCCATATTTTTCGAAAACTGACAAAGATAACTACAATGAGGTATATTTGAAGTCAGAAGAAAGAGCGATTAGGAAGTTAAAATACAGGGTGTTCCATTCAAAAAATACCAACTCACATACAATTTTTAAGTTAACTATGCTTTTTTGCACTTTCTTGTACTGAATTCTGAATATCCATAAAAAATACTTCATATTTGCCCATTTAAACATTTTTGTAGGTCCAATATTTACTGAGATAGGTTTTGAGTAAAATAAACCTCTGTGATTTTTCAAGTTCATTTTGAATAAACATTATAGGTATTATTATTATCATCTCTAAGCCGAGTTCAAGTCCAAATATCCAATATATTGATCATGTTTCCCTCGGTGGAAACAACATCTTCGATATTCGCAGTTAGGGGAAATTGAAACAAAAATTTCCACGATAAACTTGGTACAACGCAGTGTTATCCAATTGAATTAGACTTTAATTGACTGTTGCTCTAACAGCAAGGAAGACGTTCTGTGTTGGAATAAATGCAAGGAGTAGAGAATAGGATATCAACGTCAAACCTAAGTGATAAGATCACAAGGGCACTTATTTAATAGATTCGATTATAATCTGTTACACTAAACGTTAGGCAGGAGTCATAGTGTGATTCATAAAATGGTCAGTAGGTATGTTTCGTTAGAAATCTTTGACCAATTATTGTAGTTGTTGATTTTTACATCAGCATCCCCCAGTTTCGAGAAGAAAACAGACAAATCCAACTGTTCTCAAGTAGTGTAGGTTTGAATTTTTGAGAAGAAGCCCAATTGAGGTAATCGATTCGAAATCAATTCCTTTTCGATAGTAGGTAGCTATCTTATCGTTTATTGCATTCATTCACATTGATATCTATCTAAGATTGCATAAAATATATAGGAAACTTGCTACGTTGTTTGTTCCATCTAATGAAAATGTGACGTAGATCCAGGACTCCAACCTTTTTTTTTGTTTACTGACCTGTGATTTCTAACAGCTGAGAACGTGTGAATTTTTCAACAACAAAGGCGAAAGGAAATTGAAATAAATTCAATACCTAGTGGACTCGAGACACAGTAAATATTTTGTTTTCGATTGCATTCAATCATTTTATGAAAGTATCTGGAAGTCTTATGACGCTCATCGTAGTTTTTAATTTTCACAGCATGGTGCCTAAACATACCAGGGTGAAGGGAAATGCGAGTTCTACATACTGAATCTGTTGGATAAACTCATCTTCGAAAGATGAAAGTTAAGGTAATAAATCTGTTTGCTCACCAGGAGAATTTGGAAAAAATCGCTCAAACGAAATAATTATTATGTTACAGAAGGACAAACGTGGTTGCACGGCCGTCTCAGTGTTTCTCGTCGTAATTGGCGCCACTTTAGCTATATCGAGTATAAAAATCTACGACGTGATCTTGAGGAAACTATTAGATCTAACACCTGGCGGAGTGCTCTACAAAGAATGGATAAAACCAGCACCAGCCATGACCTTCGATATATATTTTTACAACTGGACGAACCCCCAGGACTTTTACAACAAAAGTATCAAACCAGCTGTCATGGAAATAGGGCCCTTCAGATTCGAGATGTTTCCGGAACGAACGAACGTCACCTTCAATCCTTCCAATGATACCATCACTTATGATTTGAGGAGGTGGTATAAGTTCAATGAGGCGGAATCTGCATATGGACTCGACACCAATGTGACTATACTGAATCAGTTGTCAGCGGTAAGATACCTATACGGCGAAACACGTGTAGTGGTTTTATAAAACCCTCAAGTAATGAAGTTAATTATTGAATTGCTATTATCATTTATAATCTCAACTCTTAGGTGCTAATTTCCCCCGAATTATTCTCATCAATTCGTTCATTGTTTTTTTTTTTAGGCGGCAGCGTACAAAGCCCAAACCATGAATTTCCTCATGAAGGCTAGTGTATCGGTGAGCATCAATTCCATGACTGAAATTCATTTGACGAGAACAGTCAGTGAACTGCTGTTTGAGGGATCGCAAGAGACTATGCTTGATGTCTTCAGAAAACTGCCGTTTGGAGTTTCTAAAGAGGATATTCCAGAGAAATTCGGATTTTTCTATGGGGTGAGAAAGCGTAGAATTATTTCAAAATCATTTTTTCCGAATATAAATGTAGGCTTACTTCTTCTATGACAACTGAAGAATTTTCCAGAATTATCGAAATTTGATGCACGAGCATTAACCGGGAGTGTATTAATAACCCAAACTCAAGAGTTTCGAAGGACCCATAAATATAGTGCCTAACTCGCGTTTAATGACCAAAAAATGAAGCTTTGTGAGATTTATAATTTCCATTCGTTGATTTCACGAATTGGCGACTCAATCAAGTGTTAAGATGGAAAATTTCACATCCTACCACCATTGTCGGAAATGTGAGAGGTGATTGGTTTCAGACCAACAATTTCCGATGTTTGGTTCACGAACCGTCTTAAAAAGATAACAGATGGATGTGATTGGTTTAACGAAAATATCATTTGAAACCCCCTAGAATGGTAGGGTTGAAAATTTCCTCGTGACGAAAAAAAAATCGGAGAAAGGCAGTGGTTTTGGGACTCTATCAGGGGTGGTTTTTGGAGACTCGGTCGAAAGAAGGTTTTTTGGGACTCTATGGGGAGTGTTTCGCGGGAATCGGATGATAATAAATTTACAGGAATCAGTCAGAAAGTAGTTTTCGAGAAGTAGGCACGAATATAGAAAAATAACACTGAATCTATCGGGAATTTGGTTGAGTTAAGAAGTGAACAAAATTATATCGAAACGCCGAAAGGAAGTAGGGGTGTGTTCTGTGTCACATTTAACTATTGGTTTTATTAAGTGTGAACAAAACGATTTCTACAAGGGCAGGATTTCTCCACCCCCCAGTGGCGGAGCATAAGAAAAGGTAATTCTAAAATTACGCATGGCATTATTTGGGTATTACTAGTCCCGAGTCTCGAAATTTCTCACTCAAGATTGAATTACTCTTGAAATTCGAAGTTATTTGAATAATTAATTTTTTCAATATACTTTTCGGAAGTTTATCACTGTTTCATTTTTATTCACCAGTTGGAGTTTTCAGGAAAAATACAGTAAACTCGAAATACTTACTTCGCTAAAGGCTCGAGTCCAAGACCCCCACAAAAAGTTTATCAAATTTTTGTTTTTTCTTGTGAATTGAAGTATCTAGATACGTGTATTATTACCAGACAGAAAATGCGCATCGATACAATGTGAAGAACCGCGATATCTGGCGGGGAAATGTCTACAATTCTTTCCATCTGTTCCTTCAAAAATATAGATTTCTACGTACTTTCCCTTCCCTTGTTTTTTCGCAAGTACTCATTTCGAGTCTCAGTGCGAAGTGTAGAGAAAAACATAATACTAATAACCGACTTTTTATCCCTATATTTGTATGTTCTGGGTATTGTTATATTCTATCTTCTCTCTTGAATAACTTCAAACTAGGAGAGTTTGTTAGTGCGATTTTTCCTCTTTCCATTGGTAAACGGTGGTCAAAACTTACCAGTTATGTTTTCCGTTGTGCAAAGTATGGAACGATATAAATATTCATTATGAGTAATATTCTCTCGAATCAGACCATCCATGTGTTTCCAGAAAAATGGTTCTAGCGATGGGACGTTCAATATAGGAACAGGACATGGAAGCAACCAACTTGGGATGCTTTTCAATTGGAATGGAAAAAATCATACTAGTTTCTATGGAAGCAGTTGTAACAGTGTACAAGGAGCTGCTGTAGATTTCTTCACAGACAATATCGAAAAACAAACAATCTCAATTTTTAATCCCGAAATATGCAGAAGATTTCCTCTGGATTATGTAGGAAAAAGTACAGTACATGGTATCGAAGGGTACAGATTCGAAGTTGGTGATTCTTTATTGGATAATGGTGAGATACAAAGCATTGTTTATCCGTAGAATATACACGTTAATGAGCAAAATTAAATTTTTCGCATTAATTCCAAAGTTCCGTTGAAATGGTTCGCTTGAGGGCGATCTTAATTGAATTCAATGTTTTTTTAGGAACCATGTTTCCTGGCAACGAATGTTTTTGTGCCGATCAATGTATGAGGTATGGAATTTTCCCAGCTACTCTGTGTAAAGGACATGCAAATAATTTTTTATCCCTTCCACATTTCCACAAGGCTGACCCATATTACGCCAGCTTAGTGGACGGAATGAAGCCTGATCCAAAGAAACATAACTTCTACCTGGTTGTGGAGCCTGTGAGTAGTTTATCCATAATTTTATATATAGGTTGCTTCAAGTAACGTATACTAACCGGTTTCGAATTCGAAACGGATATCAGAGTCGAGCGTCGAGTAGTGGGTCGCTCCGAGTCGCCGGTTGCTACCTGTAGATCCAGCAGAGGTCTTATACCGTATAAAAAGCCACCTATGTGTGTGGGTTATTACGTATTCGAAATTTACTCACGGTCTCACCAAGAATATCATGAACCAATGACTTATACTTTTGTATTCGACATTTCAAATTCGAAATCAAACAAGTGAGTAATGAGTCACGTTATTTGCTGTATCCTGTACAGTAAAACAATTTATATTCATCATTTATTTTAACATCTATTTTTCCCTATGAAACATATCTCACGAATTGGTCCAATTATTTTTGAGTGAAATTGATAAAATTCAAATATCAATCTTGAACTCACGATTGAAAGCTTCAAGTTTCTTTCAACTATTATATAACCCAATGTCATTAGGCTGAGAATTTTTCAAATTTTGTGGAACCATTCATCAGAATATCAATACGATGAAGCAAATATTTTCATTTATGAGTAATACCTGATAGATCTTCACTAAATTATAAATAGACCAAACATTTATCTGAATCACCTGATTTGATTATCAGTCTTAGACCACAGGTATTCTTCTGAGGCTGGAAGCTAGACTTCAGATGCTCATATACGTTGCTCCTTTTCCATCCATGAGGTGAGTTACCCTTTTCAATCTCCAAAAAATAGTGTTATCCAAATTATCCATTCCCCAAAATAATAGAATAAATAAGAAAATGTTCTTTGTTTCAGTATGTTCAAAGGAGCACCCACCCTACTCTTTCCAGTCATGAGGTTCGAGAATAGCTTCAAGATACCAGAAGTTGGCGCTTTCTCATTGGGAATACTCCTCAGTCTCAAAGGTGTGATGATCTGCACCGGATCTGTTCTTGTACTATTGGGAACGTTGATTTACTTGATATTCGTGTTCGAATTGGGCAGAAAAAAAGATTTGATACACGAAGAGGACAGATATTGTCTGCCAGAAGAAATAAACCCCCTGAAAGGAAAACATGAAAAGGGTTGTTGAATGATTAATGTGATTATTGAAAATGCTGTGCATATTTTTGAAGTAAATAAAGTTTTATTTTATCCATATTTTCATATTCAACATCTACAGAAATATATATTCTAACTTAACACTTTTAGAGATTTCATTCAGTTTACACGCTGATTGAACGGAAACTCACGTTCATATTTAGCGAGTGACCCTGAAGGAGAGGAGAAGATGCGGCGCCTGACACGGTGTGTCGTCTGCCTGAACGAGCTGTATGCGAACGTCGAGCAGTGTGTCGCTCTGAGACGCTGGTTGCTAGCTCACAACAACATTTCAGAATGGGTTCACACCTTCTTTCAAAATCAAGAAATCTTTTAATTTGCAGAGAACGAAAATGAAATCAAAATAAAAAAAATTCATATTTCTGTCGAAATATCTCGATTTGATGAGAAGAATAACGTGACATTGAAATACAGACTGATATTCTAAAAAAATTTTTTGCTCATCTCAAAAAGCGTTATTGAATCAGAATGATTCGAAAATCATGAACATCATTTTACAATCGTGATTATTGTAATCAGAACTATGCCTTTGCAAGGAAGCATCAGAAAGACTCACATTGTCCAAAGTAAGACAGGTTTGTATTACTAGTGACCTCTATATTCAAACCAGTTAGAGTATTATCGATTTCTTGAAATTTTGTTTGTTCAATCAACAGCTTCCAGATGTCAGGCATAACATGATGCTAACTCCTGTAAGGAGGAGATCTAACAACTCCTTCGCAATGATTTATCTGTACCTAGATTTGATTAGATATTACTAGTGTGGAGAGAATTCAGCAAAAAAAAATGTAATGAAGTCATAATTCAAAAACGGACTGAAAATTAAAATCATGTGAAAGTTTTCTGTGAAAAAGTTACTGCTGACATCTTGTGGAAATGAAATTGAGTTTTTCGGATCTGTTGTTGAGAATTTACGATTTTCGGTGATTCCATCTCTTGACGTTCATAAAATAAAATCAAATTATTTGACTCCTAAAATCTTAGGTGAGATACGGGTCAAAAATAACAAAATTGAAGCTATCTTCGTTTTCACATCATATGCTTCTTTTCCCGTCGAATTTCAACGTTGATATGAGAGGTCAAGTCGAAAATAGATTCTTTAATGACTGATATTTGCTCTTCAGAATCCAAAATAGTTCAGTTCGATATAAGAATAATTACAAAATCAATAGAATTATATTACTTTCGACGAACAGTAGAATAATAAAAGATAGCAACTCTCTTTGTGTCAACATAAAATGCATTTCATGTTGACCTCCAATCGGAATTACACGAAAACAAATATAACTCGTATACGTGTTTGAAATAAACTCGTATACAGAGAATTAACCTTACTAAGAATGATCATTAGTTTCTATTGGCCGTTTTTAGTATTTTTTAGTTCTTGAGCGAGTTTAATTTTTTGTGTATTTCGATATCTGGCAAAGTGAAATATGTTTACTTATTTCCGATTGATTACCGAAATTTAGGATGATTTTTTCAGCCCTTCAAATCTATGGATCGTATTCTGACGAACGGATTGATTGTTCATTCAGTTTTTGCCTTCCATGATAATTTTTTTTCAATTTGATTCGAGCAATTTATCTTTACGATCTTCGAAATTATAAAGATAAATTGATGAGATTGAACGATAAATCTGCTGAAATATTTCGAAGCGATAGACTGGTGCAATTTAACGGCACAATAAATTGTTTTTTTTTATTTGGGGAATTATGTGAATACAGAAAATATTCACGCAGCACGCGTGCTTTTACAAATGTATGAAACATATTTTATTTGCGCAGTTCCAAAAACATTTCTTGAACAAATTGCTTGCGAATGTGAACTCAATCATAATTTTGGTCTAACGAGGTTTTGCAAAAAAAAATTTGGAATGACGGCAAGGGTATCATATTCCATAACTATTAATCCAATCACGGTGATACTTTCTCCACTTCTGCTGTTTGGATTCTGAGTTGTTTTCACCTCCATTTCATTACCGATTCCAACATCAAGGCAACGGAATCGATCCGTTCAATATTTTATGAAGAACTGAACGAAGAATCGAATTTTTCAACGTACAACAAACGAAATTACAATTGAATATTCCAAATGATGACTTGGAACACGCATAAATATCAGAATCCACCCAGTCTAATTCATACTGATGAGAATATTTCCTTGTGGTTCATTAGGTAGAATAATGATGAAGAGAGCGATAGCTGAAGGTTACCGGTTGATTTGAGAATTAGGAGATTGTGTTTTTATAATTCCATGGGGTTACCTCAGGGAACACCAAAATCATCGATCTCAACTGCAGAACATGGTTTTGGTTTTGGCAGTGAAGTGTAACGACTTCGTTGATTTTGATGTTTTCTGGGGTTATCTAGATTGCAATTACTGTTTTCAGCACTTATCGAGCACTTTTTTGTTTTTATTGACATAAAAAATAATATTAACAGCGGAAAATTACTGAAATTTCCTGTTAAATTGAGAAAACAAACAACTCATAACTGGATCACTACAATTTGCACCATGTAATTCGAGTAATCCAATCTTCTCTACAAATTGTAAGTATCCATAAAATTGAAAAGCCGCACATCAAATCGTCGTAAAACTCACACAAATAGGTACAATTCGAAGGGAATTCGATTCACGCTGATTGTGGGATCAATCGGAAAGCATCATTGTACCATTTTGTTGCAGTAAATCAGAGTTCATCCAATTCATCAGGATTCATCAAACGCAGTTAGCTCGCCGTCCAGAAATTTTCTCGGAAACAATAAGATCCATAGGCATTCATGAATTTAGTTAGAAGAATTCAATTTCAAAAAAATCATTGCCAGGAAGCTATCCAATTTCATTTCCAACTATTTTCTGTCCCTACTTCTCTGCAGGTTCATGGAAAGATGTAGGTCATAACTCACGCAGATGCAGAGCGAGCCGAAGGCGAGTGCTGTAATTCATCAAGTGAGATATGACCATTACCGCAAGTTGAATACTATACTTTATCTACGACTATAACAATAAATACTAAGATACAAGTACAGAAAAAGAACTTTATTCACAAATCTCAATAGTTACCTATAACAATGCATTATTTACGTTGATTGTGCTTCTAAGCATGGAGTAGAAAGTTTATAGGGGCTATGCTTTATATTTAGTGCTAAGTTCACTAAAATATGCCAAAAGAACATTCTCTGTAAACGATGAATTAATATTGTTACTGCTACATCAATCTTGAAAATTGTTGTATACACCTTTAAATTTTTTTTGGGATTTTTTTGGCAATAAATTCTGTATGTTAACATTGGCTGATTTTCTTTTTTCTGAAGGTGAACATAATAATTCATCTTCACTATCTGAATTCATTATTTTCAGCAAAATATTCACAATAATAATTAGGTATCCACTCAATTTGAGGAAACGTCAAAATTGACATTACTCCCCTCAATACCAATAATGGACTGTTCTCTCTCGGCCAATCGGCTTGTTTAGAAGCACAGAGCCAGGGAGTTATAGTAGTGAGTTATTATAACTCACGGTGTTTGTTTAAAGATACTATTAATTGCTCAAAAGTAGTTCGTTCAATGGTTCACTAGGAGTAGATTAAGGTATAAACTTCCATTCGAGTCCGAATAAATTGAGAATGAAAAATGTTGGCTGTATTTCTGATTCAAAAGCATTCAATTCATCCTTTTTTTATAATTGCTGTAGGTACTGATGAGACTATGAGCCGAAATCGGTCTACACTTACGAATGATGAGTTTGATATTCTCTGGGGTTTATATGGATTGATTGAAACCTTCTGCACATCTTCGTGGGGTGCCTAAAATAAACTCTTCACGTATGACCGAAAAAAATATTTTTTCGTTGAAATTCCCCTGAAATGAAAGGGAAATGATTGCGATCCACTGAGTACTGAGGCATTAGAACGTGGAACTCATTTGGGTCATATTGTTTTTCGGGAACATTACCTGGATGATTCCTACGAGAATAAAATTTATTGGTCAATTAAATCCTGTTGGAACCGGATAACTCCAAATGCCATTATTTCTCTCAGTATTACCACTTCGGAAAGCATGAAATGTTGGTAAAAGGTGACTAAATTTTGTGACCATTCCACGATTATGAGGATGGAGAATGAAATCTAGATCATATAAAATTATATTACATCTTTTAAATCTCAGTAACCTCTTCCGAATTACCTTTTGCCGCCCTTGATACTTAGGAATGAAATAGGGAAAATATATGGCATATCAGTTGTTTTATTGCATTGTGGATGCTTATTCGTATAACAACTTACAACAATTATGTGTATCCACCCACTTAATATCCTACGATATATACAAAGGATGGAAAAGCGACAGGAAGGTATGAGCATTTGAAGACAGTAATTCTGTAATCAAATTCGCTAAAATGAGTCCGGAATCAGGAAAAAATTATTCTTCATACATATTTATAATTGAGTGTCTAAATACTAGTTTTCAACGAATGTCTCTCTTATTCGTTAGACTTATGTAAAAATACTCTATAATGAATATATATTGTTATGAAAATCAAAACATGGTCATATTTCTCAAAGTTCTAAAGATTTAAAATAAAATAAATGAATAAATTCAAATATATCACCAAAAGATTTCAAGAACCTTCAAACATCTTATAGTCAATTTAGGAAATACGATCGAGTCATAAATTATTGAATTATCATATTTTCAAAGAGGGTTCATATTATTTGAATAGAATCTGTTAAAATTATTAATTTTGAATAGTTAAGTTTAGTTTAGTTCTGTTTATGAAGTATATCAAAATGAAGATGTGAAGATGGAAAATGTATCAAGAATGTTGGCATACCAAGGGAATGCGATATGAAATAATTTGGAGGCAAAGAGGAGGCGAGTTGAAAATTTTTGGAGAAACTCCAGAGTCGAAATTGATCTATCGAAAGGGTTGTTTAAATTGAAATTGGAAAACGAAAAAACATCGAAATATTGTTATAAAATCTGGTCAAATAGACGAATGAAAACATAAATATCAACGTATTATCATAACTGCACAAGCGAGCAACATTATATTCGGAGAATTTTTTCGAATAAAACAGCGTGATGATTTGTATTTGGAAACATTGTAGGATGGAAAATCATCATAATATTTAATTCTTCAATTCAGGGAAATTTGAAGAAACTTTATTTGGACTGTTCTCTGTGAGTGTGCACATTTATGAATACATAGTTCAAAAGGATTCATTAATTGAGAATTTCTCATTTTGTTAGAATTAGTTTATTTGAGTTTGGATTAAAAAAAAATTACGAAAAGCACTGCCGTGAAGTCAGCAGCTTTTGAGCGCTCGTACATCCACCTTGTAGGTAGATTCGCATTTTCCAGTTTAATAAATCAATTGAAGGAATTTTCGACAGCTTTCGAAAAAATTCTGAAACTGACTTCATGTCAGTGCTTCAGCTGACCAATTTTTCTTCGATAATTCGCTAGAATTTTCTACGGTATCTATGGTCTTGGTGATGCGATCTGGACAAAATTTCGCACGTAGTTTGAATACATTATTTCTCAGCTAGGTGCAAAATTTCAATTCAATCAGTAGTTTGGAAACTATCAGGAAAAAAATATTTTGATATTCGCGATCCAAACGCACCCTGAAAATTTCAAGTTCCTAGGCCTTTCCGTTCAAAAGTTACAATTTTCTATGGTTTCTATGGTTCTGGTCATGCAATCTGGACAAAATATTGCTTTAATATATCATTCTCGATTGAAATATAAAATTTCATCTCGATCGAATCTGTAGTTTCGAAATTATCGAGAAAACAAAATTTCAAACGAACGTATTTACGGAACCCCTAGTATAATTCTGCTCATTGATAAACGTGATCACGACATTCGAGATTCACACCTATCCTGAAAATTTCAAGTCCCTAGGCGTTTCCGTTCAAAAGTTACAATTTTCTATGGTTTCTATGGTTCTGGTCATGTGATCTGGACAAAATTTCATATGTAGCTTGAAGTTTAGTTTTCAAGTAATCAGGGAAACAAAACTTTGAACGGCCATATTTACGGAACCCCTGGTGGAATTTGGCCCGTTAACGAACTCAACCGAGGCATTCGGGAACTGAACCAACACTGAAAATTTCAAGTCTCTAGGTTGTTCCGTTCGAGAGTTATCGTGCTTACGGACGGCCGGACGGACAGACTCGAATTTTCCGACGAATTCGACATCAGGGAGTCGAACATAGTCGATTGAGACCCGGTTCAAAATTCGAAAAATATGGACATCGTGACGAAATGATATAGCCCTCGTGTAAGTAGTACGAGCGCTCAAAAAATAAATTGTATTGAAATTATTACTTTTTCACCTTCAGAACCCTCATTGAAATAGAGTCTGGGGAGAAATAAAAATATATAATTAAAACAAAATTTTTTGAATATTGGGAGTGGTTTTCATAAATTTCAAAATTTTACATTATTATCTTCAAAGAATCATAACAATATATAATATAAATTCTCCAATTCCAGACACCAATTCGCGAAGTTTTTTCTTTAGATTAGATTAGATTAGATTTAGCATTACTACACAAAATTCCTGTAATATTTCGGGTTATGAGCCTCGAATACAACTAACCAGTACTGTGATATATGAACGATAGTTCTTGAACTCAAGTGAAAATTTCTGTTAATCGATACTACAGTTCCGTTACAAGTGAAGGAATTCCTGTTTTAGTTTAGTGTTCATTACTGAAAATCCTTGTAGAAACTAATTTTTGAAGCTGGGAATACAACTATCTAGTTTCTTTATTAAAAAAGAAATTCCTGTAAGCAGTCACGCATATTCCGGTTTTCGCCACAGTATTATTTTCCTGTAGAAATGACAAACTGCAGTTTGGTTGCATCAACTAATGTAAAACTTGTTATTTCTAGAGGAATTGAACGACCGGAATTGTCACGTAAAATCCACAAATATTCCAGTCGCTTATATAGGGGGAATTTCCTGTAGAAGTTACCGAATTCCTATTGTATATCCTTGAAAATTTCTTCGAGTGTCCATGTTCCAATGAATAAACGTACTCGTTACTGAATTGCAACAATTTATCCTAAACTCAAAAGTGTCATCCCCTAATGTCGAATTCTAATCTCTCCTAATCAAAGGCCTCATTTCCATGCATGCAACGAAAACATTGCCATGTTGCCCGCATGAAATCGGCTGTATACCGCAGTTAAACACCATGTCCATTCCTACAGAAAAGAAGCGAAATGGGACTGCAGCTACGACAGCGTCGACGCTTTACCTCTTTCCACCTGAACGTACGTTCAGTTCCGTCGCGGCGCGTGTTGCGAGCGTCCTCTATCAACACAGCGGGTTGTTTTCAACTGTTTCGAAGAAGAAGAAAGTTGTGAAAGTATATTTGTCGTAACGCAAATGTGATTATGAAGTGTGTCTATAGACCTTGACGCAGTTGGGTTCGTTTCGACTGTAAGTTTTTCAACAATCATGAAGAATGACTCCAATATAAAAGAAGAAAATTATTTATATATCAGAAATATGAAACACGCAATAAATTTAAGAAGGCCAAATTTCATATATTCGTGATGGTTTAGTTCTTAGAAAATAGTTATCCTTCTTAATATCAACAGTATTTGAAAATCGACGATTTTCCAAGGTTCAATTCATTCGTGGTAATATGAAATTTGCACCATTTTATAATGAGTTTCTGTAGTAATTCGTGGTAGGTATGGTTAATTTCTACTGTATAATTTCTAGTCGTTTTATTTTTATTCCAATTCAACACTTCCGGAACAAATTTTACTGTACGTGTTTTATACTCAGAACATCCATTAAATTTGAGGGTATGAGCCATTTTATATGCTGATGATATACTGCTGATTATAGATATGGTTTTACGGGAATCGTTAATTTCCAATCTCTTTTTCCCATTTCCATTATCAAAAAAATCAATACAAGTTATCTGATCGTTGACTTCCGAATTATAAAGATCATCAGATCCAAATCATTCGACCCTTTCTGGCTTGCAATTGTTCAGTGTACGTTCGAGGCCTGAATGCGCCAGTTTAATCCTCCGCAGACTTTCTTGGATGAAGCAATCTGAATTTTTTCGCATTTATTCGAAAGATACCGATCGAATTGAAACTCTGTAGCTAGTTGAAAGATAACGACAAGAACGATCATATGAAATTTCGTGAGAATCACAAGGAGAATAAAGAGACGATGTGGAAATCCTTTGAAGCAAAAATCATTTTCACACGCAATAAATTTAAGAAGGCCAAATTTCATATATTTGTGATGGTTTAGTTCTCAGAAAATAGTTATCTTCCTTAATATCAACAGTATTTGAAAATCGACGATTTTCCAATGTTCAATTCATTCGTGGTAATATGAAATTTGCACCATTTTATGATGAGTTTCTGTAATAATTCGTGGTATGGTTAATTTCTACTGGATAATTTTCAGTCGTTTTATTTTCATTCCAATTCAACACTTCCGGAACAAATTTTACTGTACGTGTTTTATACTCAGAACATTCATTACATTCAAGGGTATGAGCCATTTTATATTCTGATGATATACTGCTGATTATGGATATGGTTTTACGGGAATCGTTCATTTCCAATCTCTTTTTCCCATTTCCATTATCAAAAAATTCAAAACAAGTTATCTGATCGATGACTTCCGTTATATACAGATCATCAGATCCAAATCATTCTACCCTTTCTGGCTTGCAATTGTTCAGTTTACGTTCGAGGCCTGAATGCGCCAGTTTAATCCTCCGCAGAATTTCGTAGATGAAGCAATCTGAATTTTTTCGCATTAATTCGAAAGATACCGATCGAATTGAAACTTTGTAGCTAGTTGAAAGATAACGACAAGAACGATCATCTGACATTTTGTAAGAATCACAAGGAGAATAAAGAGACGATGTGGAAATCCTTTGAAGCGAAAAACATTTTCACACGCAATAAATTTAAGAAGGCCAAATTTCATATATTTGTGATGGTTTAGTTCTTAGAAAATAGTTATCCTTCTTAATATCAACAGTATTTGAAAATCGACGATTTTCCAAGGTTCAATTCATTCGTGGTAATATGAAATTTGCACCATTTTATGATGAGTTTCTGTAATAATTCGTGGTATGGTTAATTTCTACTGGATAATTTCCAGTCGTTTTATTTTCATTCCAATTCAACACTTCCGGAACAAATTTTACTGTACGTGTTTTATACTCAGAACATTCATTAAATTCAAAGGTTTGAGCCATTTTATATTCTGATGATATACTGCTGATTATGGATATGGTTTTACGGGAATCGTTCATTTCCAACCTCTTTTTCCCATTTCCATTATCAAAAAATTCAATACAAGTTATCTGATCGATGACTTCCGAAATATACAGATCATCAGATCCAAATCATTCGACCCTTTCTGGCTTGCAATGGTTCAGTGTACGTTCGAGGCCTGAATGCGACATCCTTTAATTTTTAATTTTAATCCTCCGCAGACTTTCGTAGATGAAGCAATCTGAATTTTTCCCATTAATTCGAAAGATACCGATCGAATTGAAACTTTGTAGCTAGTTGAAAGATAACGACAAGAACGATCATATGAAATTTCGTAAGAATCACAAGGAGAATGAAGAGACGATGTGGAAATCCTTTGAAGCGAAAAACATTTTCACACGCAATAAATTTAAGAAGGCCAAATTTCATATATTTGTGATGATTTAGTTCTTAGAAAATAGTTATCCTTCTTAATATCAACAGTATTTGAAAATCGACGATTTTCCAAGGTTCAATTCATTCGTGGTAATATGAAATTTGCACCATTTTATGATGACTTTCTGTAATAACTCGTGGTGTGGTTAATTTCTACTGGATAATTTCCAGTAGTTTTATTCTTATTCCAATTCAACACTTCCGGAAAGAATTTTACTGTACGTGTTTTATATTCAGAACATCCATTAAATTTGAGGGTATGAGCCATTTCATATGCTGATGATATACTGCTGATTATGGATATGGTTTTACGGGAATCGCTCATTTCCAATCTCTTTTTCCCATTTCCATCATCAAAAAATTCAAAACAAGTTATCTGATCGATGACTTCCGAAATATACAGATCATCAGATCCAAATCATTCGACCCTTTCTGGCTTGCAATTGTTCAGTGTACGTTCGAGGCCTGAATGCGCCAGTTTAATCCTCCGCAGACTTTCGTAGATGAAGCAATCTGAATTTTTTCCCATTAATTCGAAAGATACCGATCGAATTGAAACTTTGTAGCTAGTTGAAAGATAACGACAAGAACGATCATATGAAATTTCGTAAAAAAAACAAGAAGAATAAAGAGACGATGTGGAAATCCTTTGAAGTGAAAAACATTTTCACACATTGAAACAATGAAAAACTGATGGTCGTTATTTTTATTCATTCATATACGTCTCAAGACCTTTGAATGAATTTTTTTCGAATAATTAGGAATAAAAATTGTTATATACAAGTTCCATTTTTGATGATAAATGCTTGACCAGTAATTTTCTTTGAAAATTCGCAGGAAATTTGTAAAAATTGTCCTAGAAATTGATGTGATCACCATCTGTTTATGTTTTTGTCAGGGGAAGTTAAGACATACTTTTAAAAGTCCATACCACTATTGATCTCGTTCATTTTTTTGAACGCACGATATTATTGCAAACCCTTTTTTTTCGGAGGAGTGGCAAATGCTATGTTTGCGTGATGGACAATATCAATTCTTCCGACGGAATAAACATAAAATACGAGAATGAGCCAATATTCAGTCTGAGAATCTTTTTCCACCAGTATTCAATCTCTCCAAGTTTTTTTTTCTCATAAAAACAGATGTATGGGATTCGGTTTGTATCAAATAGTTTAGCTTCAAATGCAATTCATTTCGCTACAGTTTTGTAAATCTATGGGTCCCTTTTCAGACTACAAGAAGAAATAACAAATTTATAGGAACTCAAAAAAAAAGAAAGTCTGAAAGGAAAACAGACTAAAATACTCACCAAGACAGTTATTGGGCAAAATTCGACTAGGGGTTCCATAAATATGTTAATTTGAAATTCAGTTCTCTTGATAATTTCAAAACTACGGATTCGATCGTGACGAAATTTATATTTCAATGGAGAATGATATATTTAAGCTACATTTTTTGCAGATCGCATCACCAGAACCATCTCAAATTCCAACGAATGATTGAATAGAAAATCCTTATATTTCTGTAACAGCTGATTCGGCATAATTGACAAAGAGCTGCTGTCATTTTTTGACAGCTATCAAAAATTTCTTCAATCGGTTTCTGAAATTTCAATTTTTTATTGAAAATCTTTTCGAAATGAATTGACGTTAAAGCCTTACTCTGTTTCTGCCACTGTTCATTTATTTCCGAATAAAAACTGCACTCGAAAGGCAAATTCTCGGGAAATGAGTCGATTAAATTAGAACGATGAAAGGATAACTCCCACCCACCTTTTGGCATATACCATGTGTATGTCCATCAATTCCAATGAAAATTGATTTTTCATCAGTCTCCATTCTACACTCGTCGATAATTTTCCTTCTATTTTTATTTAGCCACCCTAATCAATTAACACTTCTGACGCACTTCAGACTCGTTGAATATGTAGCTCAGGAAATTAATGCTTTCAAAATGAATAAGCTGAGACTATTCATTATCTACGAAACCCTCATGGAATACATGCGAATGTATTAAAACCGAATGATATCTCGACTACGTTGAAAGCGATGCTAATTCTACATTTCTGATCATAAAAACCAATAAACCTTGTACAATTTTCGATCTAGTGAGGCCATAACCTTTCAGGAAAGCTCTGGGAAATGACGGACGTAGACTGTAAAAGTTTTAGTGGAGATAAGGATTTCTTTTCCTCGAACGATTCCAAAGTTTAATTATTGGAAATGATAACACACAACCATAAATTCCAACAACCACGCCAAACAATTATAAACTACTCTACGTTGGACAAATTTTGATGGGATATAATTCTTGAACCCCAAAAAACAAGGGAAGTTTCCTAGGATATACTAATAGGGTTGATGGGATAATGCGGGTGTGAGACAGATGACCAAGGATCGACCACAAAGTCCCAAGTGAATTAAGGGTAAATGGGTTCCCATCGAACCTTATAGGATGAAGAAAAATACCTATGTTCGTGTAAACCCCAGTTCCATCAATATCGAATAGATTGGTTGAAAGGACGGTAGGAGAGAAGGAAATTCGCAAATTGCGTCAAATCGGTTTCTGCGGTTTGCCTCCCTCATATTTTATGTTTGTTTTCCCTATTTATTGGTTGAGAGCCTACACTACCTCGAATAAAACAAGGTGTAAAATATGCAAATCAATTTCGGGTCAAGTTATCAGTAATATCGGAGAGTACATAACTACTATAAACATGTATAGGGGTTAATCGCTGTGAACAACAGAACATTTACCACCTTAAGCTGCAGGCAGTCTCAACCCTTCGTGTATTTGAAACAAAATTCACTCACTCCGAAAGTGACCTCAACCTTTTCGCACTCCCGTAACGAATCCGCACCTAATCACCGGACGATCTCGAACTGAAAACGCAATTTCTACGGCACTCTTCTACCACGAGCTTATATCTCAATTTTTTCCTAACGTCAGACCGTTCAGAACCGAACCGAACCTACCAGTTCTGTACCCTTCTTGGTACCTCCAAATAACAACGAGCTGTTATCCCCGAGATCTCGAAAGCCTCAACGTCTTCTGAGCTCCCCAAAGGTAGAGTCTTCAACGGTTTGAAACCACCCACGCCGTTAAATCTTCCCATTCCATTTCAATTTTTTATCGCTGATTTTCTTCGAATCTCTGAACTGACCTAGTAGAACCCTTACGTTCGTCAAAACAAAGATTCGTTTGAAACCAAAGCTTTCGTTATCTATGGGTCAAGTATCAATTCTCAATCACACTGCACACAGCTCCAAAATTAACGACATCCGTTGGTTGGAACAAAGTAATACAATGTATGCCTCGACTTCGAATATACAGACTGTTTTCCGAGACTCCTTTCATGTGTAACCGAAATTAAGATTGAATATTTGTATTCCCAGATATAACAGAGGCACAGTTTGGAAGGTTAAGTTTTTTCCGAGAAATTTTTTTATGCTTTCCAAGCATCAACTGAGTTCGAATTAGTTATTTAATCAACTAGTTTATTAATGACAGCGATTAATGGTCGAAATATTTTATTTTGTTAATGTTTGAGACCATTAATCGCTGAATTAATAAACGAGTTGATTACAAGATTTTTCCGTCGACCTCATCAGGAATTGAATATAAATTCTTGATCGAAACCAATTTTTATTTTGCATGATATACAAATTTGACGTAATACAAATTTCTATGTTCATTTCGATATATTAATATTTATGCTTCCTTTAAAACAATTCGAAAAATTTATAGAGGGAATATTGGACATGTTGTGACATTCTGAATAGTTCACATTTATTTCATTTCCTATAATGTCCGATAAGAAACGTGTGGATGAAGTGGAGGTTGAAGCATTATTTACTTTGGAACTATTATGACATAAAATTTTTTCTGCAGTTTCTATTTTATTCTGAATGGAGTTTTCAATATACCCTTCTGCAACAGAAGTTGATTTCCAACCACCAAGTCTTTTGATGGCTGAAAAATCTGCACCACTGTCAGAAAGAATAGACGCAGAAGAACGCCGAAAACAGTGACCTGTATACAAATGTAGTTGCTCTAATTTAAGAGAGTTTGAAATCATTGACGGTTATTTAGAAAATGTATTAATTCCAACTGGTTGTGTTGAGTTGAGCATTTATAGTTCTTATAAAAAACGAAAAATCTTTCGTGTGGAGTGTGAGCTGGGCTCAAGGATATTTATCTCTTTATTTTGTTTAAAAGTTTATGCTCATCATTATCCACCACAGTGAATATCCTGTTCGAATGTGTTTTTGATGAATTCACTGTCACCAAAAATTTCCATCCCATATCTTGTACATCTTTTCTCTGCAACCTTAACAATTAATCTTTTCTCAATGCACCCGCTACTCCGAATATCAAAGCGACCTACAAATCAAACAATGATAGTTATTTCACTATAAAGAGATAATGAGAATAAGTTGGAATAACGATTCAATTGAGTTTTATTTTTACCTTCGACATCAAGAAAACACTATCAGGAGCATTCGCTATGAACTCTCTCACATGTTCTTTTTCGAGAACTTTTGATTTTTTTTGGGATATATTCCTCTCTTTTCCGCTTAATAAACATCACCAGTTTGTGGTATCTGCTTATATCAGTATTGTCTTTCACATTTAGTGTTGATTTCAGCATCAAATATTTTGGCCATAAACTTACTAGATGCCCCTTTTCTGCAATACCCGTAAAGTATGCCAACAAAACCGTTTCCGTAAAGTTCCGAACCTTCTTGTCCTTGCACCAAGATCTGAATTCAGCATAGATTTTCTCATATAAATGGCGGCTCTTTTCAGGAAGCAGACTCAAAGTTGCTGCTTCAGCAGTTTTTGTCACATCTGGCGGTGTCAAAGGGATATTTTCTTCGTTATTCATTATGTAGTAGCGTAACAGATAAAATCAGCACTTCACTCGAATCGAGTAGGAGTAGGATGTTGTCAATCCTGAATAAAAAATTACGAAAAGCACTGCCGTGATGTCAGGAGCTTTTGAGCGCTCGTACATCCACCTTGTAGGTAGATTCGCATTTTCCAGTTTCAAAAATCAATTGAAGGAATTTTCGACAGCTGTCAAAAAAATTCTGAAACTTAGGCGAAACACCAGACTTAATGTCAGTGCTTCAGCTGACCAACTTTTTCTCGATAATTCGCTAGAATTTTCTACGGTAACTATGGTCTTGGTAATGCGATCTGGACAAAACTTCGCACGTAGTTTGAATACAGCTAGGTGCAAAATTTCATTCCAATCCAATCAGTTGTTTCGAAACTATCAGGAAAAGAATATTTTGAAAGGCCATATTTACGGAACCCCTCGTCTAATTTTGCTCATTGATGAACGTGACCACGACATTTGCGATCCAAACCCACCCTGAAAATTTCAAGTTCCTAGGCCTTTCCCTTCGGAAGTTATCATTTTCTATGGTTCTGGTCGTGAGATCTGGACAAAATGTTGCTTTAATATATCATTCTCGATTGAAATAAACAATTTGATCTTGATCGAATCCGTAGTTTGGAAATTATCGAAAAAACGAAATTTCAAACGACCGTATTTACGGAACCCCTAGTATAATTCGGCTCATTGATGAACGTGAACGCGACAATTCAGATCCACACCTATCCTGGAAATTTCAAGTCCCTAGGCCTTTCCGTTCGAAAATTAGGATTTTCTGTGGTTTCTATGGTTCTGGTCATGCGATCTGGAGAAATGTAGCTGGAATATATCATTCTCCATTAGTATACAAAATTTCGTCACGATCGAATCTGTAGTTTTGAAATTATCAAGAAAACTAAATTTCAAACAACCATATTTACGGAACCCCTAGTATAATTTTGCTCATAGATAATCGTGATCACGACATTCGAGATCCACACCTATCCTGAAAATTTCAAGTCCCTAGGCGTTTCCGTTCAAAAGTTACAATTTTCTATGGTTTCTATGGTTCTGGCCATGCGATCTGGACAAAATTGCACATGTAGCTTGAACACCTCATTCTCCATTTGAGTGCAAAATTTCATCTCGATCAAATCTGTAATTTCCAAGTAATCAGGAGAACAAAACTTTGAACGGCCATATTCACGGAACCCCTAGTGGAATTTGGCCCATTAACGAACTTAACCGAGGCATTCGGGAACTGAACCCACACTGAAAATTTCAAGTCTTTAAGTTGTTCCTTTCGAGAGTTATCGTGCTTACGGCACATTTTCAGTTCAACATTCGATAAATACAGACATCGTGACGAAATGATATAGCCCTCGTGTAAGTAGTAGGTACGAGCGCTCAAAAACATAAGCTCAAATGCCTGGGGCAGACTTTATCACATTCATAAGCTCACGCTCCTGAGTTTCCTCTGCAAATACCTTGTAACTTTTCATAGTATGACAAGCACGTTGTAAAGTCTTCCTAAGTACCTGAATATTTCGTCGAAAGCATCTACTTCATTTGTTCCAGTCTGCGTCCTTATTCCCAAGTTCTATTATCTTCGAGTCTCCTCATCGTGCTTTGTTTTCTCCATTTGCATGACTGTGTTATTTAGCATTGTTTCAGCGAAATTCTTCGACTGTGAAAAGGGAATTGCACTTCGAATACTTAGGCAAACTCCCGGATTCGATGTTGATGTTGAACAATATTAATACTGTGCATGGTTCAACATTTACTTGGCTGTTTTCCTTCCTATTTCGATGATACTAATGCTAGAACATTAGAATGAGTGGTATTCCAATTAGAAATAATTTTTTGATGATATTTCGTACGCTCCAGGAGAGTTCCACATTTTCTTATTTCTTCTGTAGAGAATTTCACTCAGGTTATGGATTGAAGTAATGCTGGAAGAAATTAAGTTAATTGGAAGCTGATGGTTCATTTCCATCTTATTTCCTCCTCACAGCCACGGTATTCTGAATACAAGAATATTTCGAGTATAATTTGGAGGGACAAAACCAACCAACTATGGATTTCATCGGATCGTGTTCGAACGTCTGTCGCCATTCGGAATTTCGTTTTATTTGTTCCTCAAGTCAAAATAGACCCTATTAAATTCGTAATGTTTCTTATCCATGGAAACACAAAGCCGAAGGAATTACCTCCCAATAATATGCCGTTTATCTTATTATCAGTCCTATATCTGATTTTCATTCGCTTCCTGGTGTTTCCTATTGATGAAACTACTCTGATGAAATCAGTTTCGATTCCACAAATCATATACAATCTGTTGTAATCACATTTGATGCGCAAACAATGTTCGAGAAATAACGAGCGATTATCTCCATGCAATTGGCGCTCAAATCCCATTTAGGTTTTAACAATCTGCAGTTGGTTCTATGCTCTATTATCCATCAAGATCCAAAATCAATATCCTAAAAAACATTCACGGGACTAAACTCAATCTTTGAATTTAAAACAAAATTTCCATTTGTTTGTTGTGTTGTTTCAGCGAAAATGTTTTGGAGTGAAAAAAAATTTGCACTTCATATACTGAGGCAGATTACACCTGGATTCGATAAGATCGAAAACATAAAATGAATTCAGAAAGTCCAAATCAGTATGCAATAATGGCCGGTATTATAAACGATAGCTCCAATCGGCAATTACTGAACCGAGAGTTTGGAGTCAACTGTCGGGTAGACGTAGCCGATGGTCAACTTGTCGGCCCTCGAAATCCTCAAGAAGACTATTAAATCAGTTTTGATTCATACAATTCAGTAAAATTTTCAATAAGACGAAAAAATTCTACTCATAAGCAAACGATTAAACAGCGATTATTATTCTGCTATATAAGCAAAATTCCACTAGCATCGACTATTATGATGATCTCAATTCGATAATAGAACAACATAACTGTATTTCGAATTATAAACTTGTTCA
Source organism: Aphidecta obliterata (assembly GCA_963966015.1). NCBI lineage: Eukaryota > Metazoa > Arthropoda > Insecta > Coleoptera > Coccinellidae > Aphidecta > Aphidecta obliterata. The sequence goes on along the minus strand of OZ014433.1, from coordinate 11,715,359 downwards.
ATTCCTATACTTTTCCTGAAGGAGCATTGAATTTGCCGGCATTTTTTCTTCGCAAAATGAGGTTATATTTCAAATTTGGAGTATCAAGAACTCAATATAGATTCAATGTGATGAAATAATATGATTAGATAAGATTTGGACTAGAGGTGGTTTGATATTTTCGAATCTACAAATTTGGCTGAAAAGCATTTGATTCTATATTCATCCAACATAAAACAATATTGTTGAAAATTACAATTTAAATCGACACAAACAGTGAATTAGTTGTTAGAAAACTTTTGAATATACACACGAACTAAAATCCATTCGGAACTAAGTTTCAAAATTAATTCCAAAAGGTACTGAGTTAAGCACATCAATATTCAGCATGGAATGCTCCACTTATTTAACAATTCAACACATATGGTATTATTAGTCCTCCTTGCCCTGGCACCTTTCACATGTTAAAGGTTTCCACTCTCGAACAAACTTGAAATTGCAAGGGACGGTTTTCATTCAATTTATATTCAGAATTTTGCGTTAGCAGGTGGAACAACTTGTTGGAAATGGGCTGCTTTAACATATGACGCCAGTTGAGCCAATATTGAAGAATAAATTACAGCCATTCGAATCCAAACCCCATTTTAGTTCATTATTGCGACTAGTGAAACTTTGAAATCGTTCTTGAGTTTAAATATTTTCGCTCCTTCAATCTCGCCCGATTCGCCGAAAAAAAAATCGTTCTTTCTACCAGAGCTTTTCTGGAAAAAAGTTCATGAAACATACCATTCTGAATGTATGGCGAGTGGGTTCTCTATTTTCACACGCTTGTAACCATGAACGAGAGAATTATCATTTTGCCCAAATAAAAAAAAATCAGAAGGCTATATCTACGGAACCCTTTGGCTGTTATATATATTTTCCCTGAGAAATATTCGATCATATAAAATAAAGTTTGATTGAAAAGGATTGACGATTTGAGTTATAAACTCCAGAAAGCTCTAGCGATTCGTACTTCTATTAAAATTTTATGATACTGCATATCCGCTATGAGGAATTATGTGAAATTAGGGCGAAACACGCAATCTTTCCGCATTGAGAGCACATTGAAAATTTGTTCGATATAATTCGTATTATTTACGACTATCATCCCCACAGTGAAGACAATAGTTTAGTGGGACTGAACACAAAAATCAAAATTTATTATAGATTTACATGAGCTCCATAAAAAATAAATCAGTTCGTTTATTGGCGCAGATACGTTGATATGATATTTGGGGTAATCTGCGTGCGAGGTCTGAATGCGCCGGTTTAGTATGTTAATGGCGGTAATCCGCTGAAGAACTCCTTAGATATAGCCATCTGAATTTTTTGTCGATAATCACTATTACAGAAGATTAAGAAAAAATTCTCTTGCAAACTTTGGTATTTCAAAAACTATTCTTCGATATCTGCTGAAATTTTGTGTGTACATATAAAACATAAATAAAATGAGGTTTGAAGAGTTTTTGTGTTTTGGTGTCGAGAATATTTAAGAGTCGGTGATTCCATATCTTGAAGTTTATGGATATCGATGAAATTATTCGTTTGAGGCTCGATTCACGATTCAAGCAGAAAATTTGAAGAACTGAATATTTAGAAGTTGAGAAAAAAAGTCAGTTATACACTGAAAAAAAAGCATTATAAAAATAACAAAATAGCTCTTGAATACTAACAGGATGTATCCTAAATTACAACAATATGTACTCTATGGTACAACTAACCGAAAACTTCCAGTAAAATTCTAATAGAAAATTACGAAAAGCACTGCCGTGAAGGCAGGAGCTTTTGAGCGCTCGCACATGCACCTTGTAGGTAGATTCGCATTTTCCAGTTTAAGAAATCAATTGAAGGAATTTTCGATAGCTGTCAAAAAAATTCTCAAACTAAGGCGAAACTCCTCTGTGCTTCAGCTGACCAATTTTTTTTCGATAATTCGCTAGAATTTTCTTCGGTATCTATGGTCTTGGTGATGCGATCTGGACAAATTTCGCACGTAGTTTGAATACATTATTCCTCAGCTAGGTGCAAAATTTCATTCCAATCAAATCGGTAGTTTCGAAATTATCAGGAACAGAATATTTTGAACGGCCATATTTACGGAACCCCTAGTCTAATTTTGCTCATTGATGAACGTGAAATTCGCGATCCAAACCTACCCTGAAAATTTCAAGTTCCTAGGCCTTTTCCTTCGGAAGTTATAATTTTCTATGGTTTCTATGGTTCTGGTCATGCGATCTGGACAAAATGTTGCTTTAATATATCATTCTTGTTAAAATACAAAATTTTATCTCGATCGAATCCGTAGTTTCGAAATGATCGAGAAAACAAAATTTCAAATGAACATATTTACGGAACCCCTAGTATAATTCTGCTTATAGATGAACGTGATCACGACATTCGATATCCACACCTATCCTGAAAATTTCAAGTCCCTAGGCTTTTCCGTTCAAAAGTTACAATTTTCTATGGTTTCTATGGTTCTGGTGATGCGAGCTGAACAAAATTTTGCATGTAGCTCAAATACCTCATTTTTCATCAAAGTGCAAAATTTCATCTCGATCGAATCTGTAGTTTCAAGGTAATCAGGAAAAGAAAATTTCGAGCGGCCATATTTACGGAACCACACGGCGAATTTTGCCCAATAACGAACTTAACCGCGGCATTCGAGATTCGAACCTACCCTGAAAATTTCAAGTTTCTAGGACATTCCGTTCGAGAGTTATCGTGTATACGGACGGCCGGACGGACGGCCGGCCGGCCGGCCGGACGGACAGACTCGAATTTTTCGACGGATTCGTCATCAGTGAGTCGAACATAGTCGATTGAGACCATTTTCGGCTCAAAATTCGAAAAATACAGACATCGTGACGAAATGATATAGCCCTCGTGTAAGTAGTACGAGCGCTCAAAAATTTCGGCTACACATGGAAATTACTCCCAAAACCACGTAGTTAATGTAATAGGAAATGCGAGAGATTTCAGTTTAATACTAGGTAACAGAAAATTCCTGTAAGAACTCAGGTTATAAGCTTCGAATACAACTAACTAGTACTGTAATATACGAACGATAATCCTGTTAAATCGATACTACAGTGCCGTTATGAGTAAAGTAATTCCTGTTTTAGTTTAGTGTTCATTACTTGAAATTCTTGTAGAAATTGAAGTTTGAAGCTTTGAATACAACTATCTAGTTTGATTATTGAACAGGAAATTCCTGTAAATAGTCACGCATATTCCGTTTTCGTCACAGTATTATTTTCCTGTTGAAATGACGAACTACAGTTTGGTTGGATCACCTTATGTAAAACTTGTTATTTTTAGAAGAATTAAACGACCGGAATTGTCTCGTAAAGGGAATTTTCTGTAGAAGTAACCGAATTCCTGTTGTATATCCTGGAAACTTTCTTTGAGTGTATTCATTATACGATCAGATTGACTGCAGTGAAAGTATTTATTTGACTGAGACTAATATAGTTCATTGAAAATCATTCAAAATTTTCCGTGAAATCAATGCGAGTCGTTCTGGTACAGCTCCAAACCTAGATAGTTTCAACACATTGTTGTACAGCATAAGTAATCCTCACGCATTTGCATTTTCTTCCGCAACGTTGAGTGCAGTCGCATGAAACGGCACTAATATTTTATACGGAGCTATTGTCCGTTTCACTGGAATCATTAGAGAGGGAGTGGAGTATAATTTTCCTCATCCCTGTTTCAGAGGGCCAAGATGTTTCCCAACCTAATCTGGAATTGAAGATATAAGCGGTAGGAGTAGAGGCATTCTGGATCAATGGTAGGTGGAATTGGCCAGGAAATTTGGAATGTGTGTCATTTATATTCATGCTCAAAAAATGAAAACAGAATATCATTCGAGATACTCAACTCGAGTGTTTACATTTTATCGATTTCAGATTACTCGCAGGTTTCATTATTTATTCCTGCATCCAAGGATATTATAATTATTATCAACCCTAACCTAACCTTAACCTAACTCTTATCCTTACCCTTGTTTATGAGTCTCGAAAGAATTTTCATATTCGTAGGTATATGTTATGATCAATGTGTGAGATGTTCGATATAGAAAAAAAATTCCTTAAAAGTTGGATTGAAACCTAGTCCTTCAATTATGTTTGAGCCCAATGAAGTCATTTGGAACACACTATTGTAATGCTGAATATTCTGCAAGAAATGTTTAGATAGAGGTGCTTGTCTTGAAATTAGAATTCAAACGTTCGGGTGGCGTTGTCAGTTACGCCTCACTGATGGCATTTTTATCAACCACGATAACTATCCCACAACAAAACGATATATTTCAAACACAGTGATAGTCTTCTATGCAATTTTCAGAAACACGATAAACTTCACCCACACAAGTGTCAAAATCCTCATGAAATATAAGTAATCTATGATTGCTCGCTTGGTCGGAAGAAAAGGATGGCCTTTTTTTCTTTTCCGTTCGGTTTTTTCGGAAATATTTCGTGGTATAAACCTTGTCATGATAATAATGAACACAACTAAAAAAGAATTATCGAATTTGGTGCAGTTATTTGAACGTGATGCCCGCACATTGGTAAATCATAGATTCTCTTTTATCGATATAGATTCATGACAGTTTCCTCGAAAATATTTTCCTTGTACTTAACATACAGAATAATTTCCGTGGAATTTTCTCGTTCTTTAAGTCCAAAAATGCTTATAGCTATAGATAAAGATTTTATAAACTTACTTATTCCTGAAATCAAGAACTTGATGAGAAATTTGCAGCGTTATATGATATATGATCCTTCGACTTCACTCCAGATAGTCATAGTAGTATCACACCATCGGCAAGTATAGTTTCTGTTTGTTTGTTCAATGTTTATATCCCGACTCTCCTAGGTCTCTGTAAGCCCCCTTATAAGCTCAGAGCTTGAAGTAGTGATAAGTAATTATGACATGCAAAGTTGTTGATGGAGTTGAAACTGGCATCATAGCAAATTCTCGATAAGAAAGACTCAGGGGGATTTACATTATGATAATATTGAAACAAACCCGGTGAAACTTAAATGAGGTTATTCAAAGTATAAGCATGTTGTGAGTGGACATTTAATTGGATGAAGTTTTGAGAAAGTTTCATGTAACAAAACTAACGTTGGTTTGGCATAATAAATAATTCTTCCATCTAAAGCATGGACTTAACTTGATAGAGAGTTATATTCGATGTCTTTGACTCCAATTTGAGAAAACTATACTTTATAGTAGTTTATGAAGGTCTTAAAAACGTAAGTGGTTTTATGATAGTTTCAAGAACGATTTCCAATAGATTCATTTCAATTAGTCTTGAAGTCTTAGCCATCAAGGGACCAATAAGTCCTTCTGCATCGATATGTGAAACTCTCTGAAGTCGATTATGAGAGAATAATGCCTGAATAATCCATTATCGAATTGTCAAAATCAGAATTATTACTTTTTCTTTTATTCGAAGTTTTGTGATAGGTATAACATTCCACTAACCAAAATCTCGCTGTTACTGCATGCTCCAACACGATCGTACAATTTAAATTCTGACTAATAGCAGAATAGAAGTTCTTTTATTGATTCAACGCCATAAACGATCGATGAGTTTCCTAAACCCATTTTCTTTTTTACATCGATTCCATATGGAAATGTTGGGAGTCGGGCCAATAAATCCATACTTTCAATGCAGAGTTTTAACAACTCATCGAACTCTCGAAAACGAAATTATCGGCATTTTCGCTTTGAATAAGTTATCAACTTAAATTGAAGTAACTTTCAGTTTTAACCAATTAGCGTCTTCAATTCTTGAGAAACTTAATTCGCCCTTCAAGTCGTGTAAGCCATAATAACTCCGTTTCTATTACTCAATGAATTTCATCCTCATTAGTTTAGGCCATGAAAAATCCCCAAGAGTATGGTCCAGAAACCGCACCAAACGCTGGGAATGCTCTGAATTTAGCTCGATTTTCCTAGGAATTTCGGCACCCCATAAACGAAAATTTTACCTGTTTAAGAACCCACTTATTTGAAACTTAATGACATCAATGATTTCCAACAGATTCGGTTTTATACCTTCATCTACTCCTATTGGGTTATATATTCATTATCCAACTACTTTTGAGCAATTTATAGTATCTGCAAACAAGTAACGTGAGTTATAATAACTCACTACTATAACTCCCTGGCTCTGTGCTTCTGAACAAGCTGATTGGCCGAAAGGGAACAGTCCATTATTGGTATTGAGGAAAAGTCACTTGAATAATTTCGACTTTTCCTCAAATTAAGTTGATACCTAATTATTATCGTGAATGTTTTGCTGAAAAAGATGAATTCAGATAGTGAAGATGAACTATTATGTACACCTTTCGAAATAAGACAATATTACCATACAAAATTTATTGCCCGAAAAATCCCAAAACAAATATAAAGGTGTATACAACAATTTTCAAGATTGGTTTAGCAGTAAGAATATTAAGTCATCGTTTACAGAGAATGTTTTTCTGGCATATTTTAGTGAACTTAGCACAAAATTTAAAGCCCCTATGGACTTTCTACTCCATGCTATGAAGCACAATCAACATAAATAATGCATTGTTATAGGTAACTATTAAGATTTGTATATAAAGTTCTTTCTCTGCACTCGCCTTCGACTCGCGCTGCAAACTTCATCTGCGTGAGTTATGACCTACATTACCGCTCATCAAATAATATACTATTACTTTCAATATGCAAAGTTTGTTAATAATAAGTAAAGAAATGCTTTTCAGTCAATAGGTGTTCTGCAGAATTTGAATTTGTTTTTTCGTTGACTATGTTCCTCAATTCTTTTCTCAACGGTTCTACCAGTTTGGTAGTTTATATACTCCCGATTTATCTGATCCATTTTATCTTTATTACTTTCGATGATTTTACCTGAGCTATTTTCAGTTCTTTACGCGATTTTGATTTCATTTTGTTTCGATAACAATGACATTTTTTCCGAGACTTTTTCGGTATAGGTAATTATTTTATGATTTTTTGGTTCGATTCTTCTCGAAATGGATAAATTCCATTTATGGCTTTTTATATGTTTTGTTTGAAAGAATGTTAACTATCAATGATATTATTTACTGTAATTTGTTTAATTATAGCCGACTTTATATGAAAGTTCCAGATGACCTTTGTCATCAATAGGTGTTGAGATATGAACTTTTAATTTGAAAGTCCTCTCATATAACTTTTAAACCATTGAGTGGAAAATTCTGAAAATTTTTCAAGCAAGTAGAACTTGAGGAACACTTCCAACGAGAATTGGTTTCGACATGCACTAGTAAAGATCAATATCTACAGTTTTCATCGCGAAAACATGTTTTCTGCCTTCTTCATTATAATTCCTACAAAATATCACAGGTTTCGATACTGGCATTAATTGGATCTTCGCTCCTTAAAAGCTCTTCAGGGTTTTGGCACACTCCAAGCTTTCTCCTACAAGAATTTGAATTCCATGCCTCACGAAGTCCCCATTTTTCAGGACATAGGGTCCAATTAACCGCTCCTCGAAGTGCTTGGGAACGAAAGGATATGCCCTGTTCGAATAAGGGAGTTCGATGCTTTCATGAAGAATTCGTATGTTTTCGAAGTGATATGGAATTTACGATCCATATGTTCGAACATAAGAATCTGAGGAGTCGAGTATAATATAAGGGAGCGTTTGCATTGATTGTTAGTTTTTAATGATCGTGTGTTGAAGTTTTGGTTAATGCTGAAACCCTTCTTTGAACACATTGTAACGGTTCGATTGTCCACTATTTTTTTAGACTGCCTAACGCATCGGTGCGTCACCGAATTCATGAACTTCTGCGATATTAATTTGATAGTTCTTCGTACAAAGTGAGGCGAGATGAGCTGATCACGATTTCCGCAGGCAGATGCACTCAGTTCTAGAATATCCTATCGATTTCGTTCTCTTTTCAATGAAGCATTCATACAAGAGTAACGACGCAGTAAATTGCTGGTTTCTGATATTCTACAAGAAGTTCCAAATTAGGGGAGAGTCATCATGCTTGAGGCAGGCTCCAGCGATATTTTGTGTGGTACAATGGGTCAATGCATATTTAATAAATAGTTCGAACTCCTATTCCGATCCAATACAAACATGAATTAATCATGTGTATGCTTCGCACAATTCGATATCGAATTACTCGAAGGATCTCGGAGAAGTACGCAGATAACTTGTATGGAACAAACATCAAACACGCTTGGGAGCAGGAACTGTTCTCGTTTAAATAGGATTTCAGATTGTGTATCATCTGCCTGGAGGGGTTACTCTCCGGGCAGGGTTGCCAGTCCGATTTTTATGTCATCAGTAGATACCTTGTCAAAAATTCAGTAGATTTCAGTAGATTCCTTTTATGCTCTACAAATTTCAGGAATGGAGAATGAAATGAACCTATGACGCCAAAAAAGTATGTATTTTTTATTTAACAACAAAACTAACCTATTTTCAACAGAAACGAACATTTGTATGAAAAAAATTAACATATAACCTATTTTCAATTTGAAAATACTCATGAGTATCACAAAATGAAGTTAAATAAAATACTTGTACTTAACAGATTCGACTAAATGAAAAACAGGAACAAATAGAAAAATAAACACAAATCCAAAAAATGATCCTGAACAAACTGTTATTGGAGAGGTATATGAAGAATTTAATTCAATCTGAATTACGTATCTTAATCTTACCTATAACCACAGATAACCGGTGATTCCCCGGATTCCCCGCGTGGTGATGTAGCTTTACGGTTGTAAAGTTTTGCAGTTTTAAATACCGACTATTTTATCTGAACGAGAGTTCAGAACACTTTCAATATACGAACACGCGGGATCGCAAACTAATCTTAACTATTTTTGGCCAGCGCAGTGATCAATCTAGGAAGGACTCTACATTTCGTAGAAACCACAGGACCTTCTCATCGTACTAGGGAAATTTATCGGGAAGTCTAAGACAATTAAAACACAATATTTTTAGCACTCAAAATATGAAAATAACAAGTTTATTTCAGAGTGCCAAAAGGTAAAAAAAAAACACAACCCCAAGGGGAAGAAAAAAAAACAACCTCGCAAGTAAAGAATATTCCTAAACAGAGGCAAATAATAAAATGGTAAATAATTATGAGAATAGTAGAATATATCAAAATCAAGTGGTAAAATATATCAACATCAAGTAATAATGAGAGTGGTGTACGTATCATGTATCAAAATCAAGTAATAATGAGAGTATTTAAATATATCAAAATCAGGTAATAATGAGAGTATTAAAATATATCAAAATCAGGTAATAATGAGAGTATTAAAATATATCAAAATCAAAAGTCAGTCATAGAGAGCAATGGGGAAATATATCACAATCAAAAATAGATACTACAGAACGAGAAAACCCTTTCTGTAGAATAGATAGCATTAATGGTAAAAGATATCACAAATGGTGGATGCAAAGATCATGTATCGTAAGTGAAAAACTGTTCACTAAAATAACAATATACACAGAAAAGGTTTGGATTCAAGAGGGACTTTCCTTCAGAATGATAAGTGCTACGTCCACATCAACAACTTGAATGGTACAAAGGAAAGATTATTCCAGAATTGCATCCCCTATCCCCTTAATGACTAAATACTAAATGAGGTAAAGGGCCAGTAGGGACCGAGACCATCTTTACAGGCTGTAATCTCAGTGAAATAAATTCAGGGAAGCCTGCAAGTTCGAGCAGTGTTAAGTGCTCCACAGGTGGGAAGGTTCAACGCTACTTAGATGCAAAGAGGTACAATTCTTGATATATCTCCCATGGGGGAATCTCTATACCGCGTCATTATGTTTAGCAGGCACTTATCTCTCCAATTAAGTTTCAAGAATCCAACATATTAATGAACCATCTACCAAGTTTCCCAAGTGGGAGAATTGAAATAGTGGTATTGACTGGGAGTGCACAAGTACCGGAAATATGAATAAATATCACAAGCACAAATACGTAATAAATATTAAATGGAGAAATACTACCAGTACAATCAAGGAACAGAAATTCACAATGGACTTACTTGCATACGATTATCAAAGAAAACGGTAATAAAATACTAGGGATAATGGAAACCTTTGGTTTCGTAAATTTGCTGAATTCTACGACTAATGCTCAACAACCTTACCAGTGTTCTTCGCTTTGTGTATATCAAAATATCAGAGCCGACTAACTACCTTGTGCTCAAGAAGTTCAAAAAGTAATCTTTTTTTTCCTATAACCTCCAAAAACCATCGAATAGAATCACGGTGTAAAAAAATAAAGATCACGGAGTTATTTGACCGTGTTCAGAATATTCGACCGTGTTCTTTTAATCTACTCTGAAATCGGTATTATATGAAGTTCCCTCATTCGTAGGATGTTAATCTAGGCCCGATCCATTACACGGTTTACCAACATATCAAGCGCTCAGACGCTGAGATGCATTCTATTTTATAATCAGTAGCGCCTGGAAATTTATTCAATTAGAAAGTTCCGAAATATCACGCAAGATATTGTTGAAATAGGTAACTATAATGATAAAAAAGTGTCATAATTTTTTTCAGTAGATTATGAAATATTTCAGTAGATCAGTAGATCAATATGCATATCAGTAGATCTACTGAAAAATCAGTAGACCTGGCAACCCTGTCTCCGGGTAATGGAAAGAGCACACGAGATGAAGGTGGTGCAGGAATTGGAATTCTTCTCATACCGAATTCCTGGTATCTTATTGAGTTTCAAACCACACATCATCGTCTGTAACGCAGCAACATTTTTACTCAAGTTGGGGTGTTTTTTATAATATAATATACGACGAATATTTCATATCTCGGGAGATTTATAATTGGTTGCGGAGGTTATTTCGAGCAAAAAATTTAATATGATCTTGATGAGATTCTGTTCGCCCTAGCAAAAAAGTAGGGAAGTATATTTAGAAAAAAATCACTTCCAGGGCTGCATATTGCGTTTTTCTTTGTTCACTTAAGTTTGAAGTGATCATATGGGTTATTCGAAAAATCTCGAGACTGACAGTGAGACGTCGACACACATAGCACATCTAGCACTTTTAGGAGGGCAAAATATCCCTCTATTGGGATTCAGTTCGATGTGAAGCAAAGATTTAGATTCTTTGGGGAAAGATTAATATACCCGGAGGAATGTGTATTTTTTTCATGGTATGCCCTTTTAACCAGCAAAACGAAGAGGAATTTCAGAAATAAGTGCATTATTTCATTTTTACGTTGACTTTGTAACAGACATCATTGAAGTTTTTTGAGTTGAAGAGAATTACTATGATAATATTTATATACCACACAATAATTCACAATAATCCAGAAATTCCAGATTCTAACATCTAGATGAATGATCATTAGGATTAAATTCAATTGAAAAATGAAGAAAAATAGCAGAGTCAATTAATACTGCCTCTATATGAAGAAAAAATCAATACAAAACTGAAATTTTTCAATAATGACCTATGAAATAATGCTATCGAAGTAATCAATCAAATTCTCATATCCGAATTTGTAATATTAAGGAGTGGGATATTGATTCGCCGCAAATTTCCGGTCTTTTTCCTGCGTACCAAATATGAACCGTGTAGTCTGAAACTTTCCATTGTTTCCTCATGAAAGCACCAAATCGGGAAAAGAAAATTGATTAGTTTTACTCTAGTGGTTCGTACAATTTTTCTTTCGAATTAATCCTAAGTATAATATAGGAAGATGGAAATACTCGAATAATATTTTTTCAATTCGTGTTGGTTTTATTGTTCGAATTTCTAGAATCAGAAAATCAAACATAGCTAGTTAATCGAAATAATCAGGAATGCAAGCTTAAAATGAAGCAAGCAGCTTTCAGCTTCCACTTCGATCTGCTGAAACGCTTGAATAATCACAAGCTAGACGTTGACAACAAGCTCAAAGCTCCAGGCAAAGCTACACAACTTCAGGAATAACTGAAGAGGCGCGAGCATGGTAAATACAGCGAAATTTTGACAGCCTGTCATGTAGCGGAAATTAACATTATACTAAGCATAAAAATCACTTCTTTGTTTACTGCAGTTTTCTGATAGCGCATATGCAAATAATAAAAAAAATCGAGAAGTCTGGAGCTTTTCTCACTGTTTCTATGAACCAAACCGGGCGTCATCGTGACAATATAACAATGTCATATTTTTTTTTATAAACTTCATATCATATCTTTATCTCAAATCTTGTTGAGTAAAATTGATCTTTACAATTTAGGGAGAAGGTACACGAATTGAATAAGTGAATTGCAACCCCAGTCACTCCTCAGTTCTAGTTGCTTTCCTCGCTACAATAACCTCAGAATTTGGGGATGTTTCAGAATATGACGTGAGTGAAGCCTTGAGGGTACTATAAACACTGCAATTTATAATCAATCTACAGGAAACTATCAAGAGGTGTTCTGCAGATAACTTGCAGTGTGAATTTCCATTTCCTCCATATTATGCAATCTATTAATTTTAGATGATAAAATGCACTAAATTGAATAGTTGTTTCATCGTGGAACGATCATTGGCAATTTATTCATACTGAAGGCAAGACATGTCCTTGTAGGTCGATAAATTTGGGACAACATATAATGACCAACTCACTTATACAAGATTATTTCATGAAAATTATTGAAAGCTTTCCCCGAACGAAAATCATACAATAACGCTATAACGTAAAATTTTCAGTTAATAATATATGTAGGTAATTAACCTCTGAAATCTGAACAGGGAACATAATACAGAAAGAAAAATAATAATTCTCCAACTCTTTCAAGGCCTTGAAACCTGAGAACGAAATCTTTTCAATCTCGGATGAACGTAGGAAATATAAGGGAGGAAAAGCCATAGGAATCATGAGAATGGTGAAATCAATTTTTCATGCTGGAAATCTTGGATGGCGGAGAATAACTGTAATATTTATGTCGACTTCTCCCTCATAATGATTACTTTTATCAAGACGAAAATCAAACTCGGTATTTCGAAATCGTTCTGTTGATTTGAACGGTCTGAGCTCCTTAGAATTTTCCCAATATTCCCAAATTGTACTGAATTATAGTACGCTCCGCAAAATAGCTGAATTGACCGAATCAAGACAAAACGGCCTCATATCCATTGTTCAATTTCATGTCATTTCAAACTCTGATGCCTTTTTATTCGAACGGGTTGGCACAGAAATTAATTCATACTGGGAAACACAATATGTGCTCATATAAACATGTTTAATTCGAAAATACAATACATTTTGTTACTAATTGTATCATGCATCACTGGTTTTTGTATCACCAAAATAAACAATTCGGTCGACAGGATTCAATTATCGAAATACAAATCAGGACAAATATTAATTACTAATCAATTGTTTGAGTTATTCTTAAAAACCATCAGGGTAGTGAGCTGAAATTGATCACTATAGGAGTTAATGAGCAATGAATCATTTTATCTACCGAAAATTGAGATAATAACGACCAAATTTTCACAATTTTCAATTAGGCTCTTTTATCCAAAAGCTGCTCGAGATTCAGTCATGGTGGAGGTTGTCGCTTTTCCCCTCTCTTCCAGTAAGAACATCTTGCATTTTGCCGCGTTTGAACACATTTGCAGCGATCCAAATTTCGTCGGTCTCTGAACCCCTCGCGAAGGGATTCCAGGGTCATAAAATTAAACTATTAAACTTGGTCCAGTTCATTTATAATTGGGACATTTGTTCGATTTTTTCCAAAGATATTATTATCGCAATATCACCCACCTCGAATGAATTCGAGTGATTTTATATTAAGTCGATTTTCGTGTTAGATCCCTGATAATTTGAGTATATTAATAGTGAATTTCTATAAATGGATTTGATGATAAACGTTATTTTCAGTTCCTGAATTTATCAGTTTATTCTTCGTTGAGAATTCACATTGAAAGCTCATCAACATCCTCCCTCGTTAGTACAAATAACGCCTCATATTAAAACCAAAGATTAGACGACATATATGTATGGATCCAATTAGCGGTTACGAAATACCGGATTATGAATTCCGTATTTAATCAGTGTTAATTTGGCAAAATGCTTTGGCAGATTACATTTTGAAATGAATGGCCGACAAATTCAAAGAGAGCAGTAACCAGGAATAATTTTAGACTGGCGCATTCGCCAATTTGTTACCTACGTGTGTTAATTATTTTGTAAGTCAAAAAAGAAAAAATTGAAGGGAAAATTGCAATACGAGCAAAATGAGAAAAAAGTTCAGATAGTTTTTCGTTCTTTCTTGTGATCTCAGATCACCGTCACTGAAATTTTACAATGTTAATATGGTAAGAACACGCGGAAAAAATCAATTCAATCATTTAAAATATTGTTTTTCGAAATTCGTCCAGGAAAGTTTTTGCTTCAATTCGTGTTTGTAATGAATAAATTCTTCAATCAGCGAATAATCCCCGTTTTAGTCGGATGAGAATTAGGACCAAAATATAAAATTATCTCAGTAATTCAGAATAAACTTCGTGTCATGTTGCACTTTGATTAACTCTGAGTGGATATTCATGTTTCGATATCGATTTTCAATCATTTCACGGATTGGGTAACTGATGAATCCCTCCTAACTTTCAAAGTTTACGATAACTAGGGAAATGCAGATTCTAAAACCAGGCAAATTGCCAACAAAGGTTGATTCTCTTCAGATCACTACATTTTTATTATCTTTTATACTGTCCTGTTAATATTTCCCATAGGTATTAATTAGACCCAAAAACCAGAAAAAAATTATCAAATAATTATATCGAGATAAAACAACAACAAGTATAAGAGAAAACCAAATTCGACAGTGAAAACGAATATTATAAATAATTAACAAGGAAACTAGTCTTCGAAAGTTAAACAATATCATCATTATGCTCGAATATATATCATGGATGATAAATAAAGTCGGATAATACATCACCATAAAATAACTATTTATAATACTGCCTTGGTGAAATGAACACTCTGTCACGCAAGTTCGAGATTTATCGCAACGATGGAGGTGTAAATTTTCCAACTGTCTGGAAGAAGAAGGAATCGGCACGATACAAAATGAACATGCTCTTCTAGATTCACCCTGAGTGCATTTGGGAAAGTGAAACTATTTACTTTCCCTCTACAAGCACAGTTACTGATGTTATCCTATTTTATGGTAGATTTTCACATACAAGTCTTATGCTTTGTGTTTCCTGCATTAGGTTCGATATAAATTACTCAAGAAAGACACTACATGGTGAGAGGCACTTTGAAATTCGAATAATTTCGTGAGGAATTCTACAATAAACTAACGATTTTCACTAATTGAGAGTTTTACAGAACGACTACACGTGTTTCGCCATACCATGGCTTCATCAGGAGACGAGATAAACCAAACTTACTGTTGCACTTGTTTGGAATAAATACACACTTCCTAGAGGGTAGGGGGAATATATAAGGGTGGTTATCTACGTCCCTAATGTCTGTTGAATACAAACCAGAACTGATATGTAAATTTGACATTCATGTAGAATATGGAGTGATTTTATCTTGCCAAATTATTCAACTCTATCTGGTCTATTTTGTCGTCAAGCAAATAAGGTTAACCTTTTTGTTTATTGATTTCCGTGCTTTCTATCAAATCAAGTTTTCAGCATTGCTCCACACACGATAACGAAATTCTGCATATTGGAAGTCTTAAAACTTAATTTGTTTGAAAGCATGGAAATCAATAAACAAAGAGGTTCACCTTATTTACATAACAACCAGATAGACCAGATAGCGTTAACTCATTCCTAACTTTCCTGAAAACCACCTGATTGAAGAATCGAAGAAGGGTCTTCCTCATCAATCAAATAGTCTAATAGGTAATGTCATCCTTAATCGAATGATTGTCGTCGGTAATTTTAAATTTATAGGAAGAATGATTATGAACGAGGACTAATTACCTCATTTTGACATATAGCCTGAACTGGAAGAAATAAATTAGATAAGAACTTGAGGTTCATTTTTTGTGCTCAATTACCAAAAACGAAAACGTCATGACGCGGGTATTTATAAATAGGTTCAGTTGATTTCACATTTTCCCAAGCAACTTTCAGTTCCATATCCATTTCGATCTATAATAACATTCAAAACCCCTTCCTCATAAAAGTTACTTATTCAAAGCGAGCTAAGAATATACAATCTTAAATGCAAAATTTTGAATATCTTTCAATCTTTCATTTCATATCAGATGCGAGTACAGTTATTTGTAGTTATACATTTCTGCAACAATTTAGCCACATGCATATCGCAGTTTTCGCGTTACTCTAATACTAGAGTTTTCCCTCATGAAAGCTCTCCGACTCATTTGGCCTCCAGAGTGCATTCTGTTTTATGTTGGTCCATAAACTTTTCATCAATTAAACTGAAAAATGGAAAATATGGAATGCGGGACAGAATTGTTGCGATTGGTTGGAAGGACTCCGAATTATAATGAAAAGTTTCAGCTATGAACATTTTCCAGCACAGATTAATATTTTCCATATGAGTTCAACTAGTATTCCATTGTGTTCACTATATCGAGCATTAAATGAGAATTTCCTAGCTGGATTTATTATATTTTATTTTTTCGAAAGACGATTTCAGCTTCAAAAAAGCTCGCAGAAATCTTCTAAAGTTCCAGGAAATGTTTGAACGTCTTACAACATTTTTTTTGCGCAATATTCAATATTTCGGTACAAAATTTTGTGGATGTCGTTCTTGTGCGAAATTTTTCGCGAGTGTGAGGGCCCCTTGAGTTTTCATTCATTGTAAAATGAAATGTGTAGGTACTTACACTTGTTACAAATTGGCGAATGCGCCGTTATAAAATTATTCTTATTCAATTATGCGAAAAATTCAGATTCGAGTGATACAAGTATTGAAGTATTCTGAACAAATTATGCTAAAAGAATATAAAATGGTTGACATTTGGCTTTTTGATGAGGTATTTCGAATTCTTCATAAAACTTTTGTGTTCTTCAGGCCCAAGCCCAAGTTGTTATTATTGTTTGATTATCTATGAGTGACTTAGTGTCTCTATTTATTGTTTGAATAAATTTTTTAGCAGTGGTCATTTTGGGGTGACACCATCGATATACCCCGCCCATGCATCGATACTGGCGGAATATCTTCATAATATTCCAATTTATCCATACAGAATAGGAACAACCAGAATAGATTCATCCTGTTACATCTAAACTCGATCTTAATTGAGAAATGGAAAGATATTTCAGGTATCAAAAAATCATCAATTGCGTGACTGACAAATTGACCATTGTTGAGTTAATTCGAGATTGCAAATCAGAAGAACATTGGACATAACACACAAAAATTCGACGTCGACGCTACAAAGCCATCATTGGAAATCGTATTCGATTCGAAAAACCAATCAAAAACACAAACATTACGTGAATAAAATAGGGTTAGACCGAATGATCCTTCACTAAATGTAGGGGGCGACCACGCTGTTACCTCAACACCAATACCATTTAGTTGGGTCGATAAATTTCGTAATTAGGTCGCAGTTGTCACATGTACTTCACGTTGTCTGAAATTGTCACGAAATATTGAATCTCTCGCCAATCAGCATTAACAATACTACAATTGGTCTGTTCGTGAATTAGTCGCGGACAGTTCGTGGCAAAAACGAGGCTGCGTCGGCTTTTACTGAAGACACGCGAACAACCTGTCAGGAAATCAGATATATTTGATCGTACTCAGAATGTAGTCCAGTAAAAGACATTTCGGAAGGAAGAGGATGAATGGAATTTAAACGAAGCACGGTGGAAACTCCGACTTCTGGTGCTAGTGAAAACGATAGAAGTTTTTTCATAACAACCTGTTCTTGAAACAGCTTTTGAAGATGCCTCACATGCACCAGAGTTACCAAACATTAAAATAAAATTTGTTATATGCCTAAAACATATGTAAATGACTACATGAGTTTACAGTTGATTTCATTGAAATATTGAACAGTTGAGAATTTTTTCTTAAAAGGTACGAATTCTGTTGAATTATTGAGATCGACATAATAGGTGGATACACCTTTTCAAATAGATCAACATAATTGGTAGATCCGTAAAAAAAACGTACGGTCTTGTCCGAGTTGCGGTCCTGTCGCGTCACGTCAAAACTCGATGACCTAGATTACTGGAGATCAAAAAGAAAAAAATTTAAATTTTTTTTAAAACCAACAATTTTTTTTCATCAGCCATTGATGTGTTAATTCGATTTTGAGCTATCTCCTTTTAAATCGGATATATGTTCATGTATAAGTATTTGGAGGGTGATGGATTAAAATCAAATTGATGAATGGATGTGTAAGAAACTGCCTTGTTTGTAATAAAATGCCTTGTAGTCTTATCGATAGTACAAGTTATTAAGATGGAATATTTTATTATTGATCTATATTATCCCGCTTGTCACCATTCATCATCTATTGTCCGAAAAGAATTGAGTTCATGCTCCCTGCACGAAGAGGAAGTCTTTCGCTTTATCTTATCTGAGGAACAGGTATTCAGGAAAGA
The DNA here is from genome assembly GCA_963966015.1 of Aphidecta obliterata. Classification (NCBI taxonomy): domain Eukaryota; kingdom Metazoa; phylum Arthropoda; class Insecta; order Coleoptera; family Coccinellidae; genus Aphidecta; species Aphidecta obliterata. The sequence goes on along the minus strand of OZ014433.1, from coordinate 11,696,756 downwards.
AAACCCAGAAACTTTAAAAGAAAATATTTCAAAGGTAAACTTCTTCCCACTTCCAAAAACACAAGTCCTGAGTTGATACTTTTTGGCAGCGCCTCTCACGCTTTCAAATTCTTTCTGCGTAATTTTCTCATGGTCAACCTACGTTGCGTCTTTTCATCGTCTTATCGAGGACTCCTTCAATCGCTCATATAAAGTTTTATTGGTCGTCTACCACCTTTCGTCAAAACAAAGCTTCGTTTGAAGCCAAAGCTTTCCTTACCTCAGTCACACAGCTCCAAACTTAACGACATCCGTTGATGATTACAATGTATGCTCGACTTCGAATATGCAAACCGAGGTATGTAACCGAATTTGAAATTAAATATTCATGTTTCCGAATATTACAGATAAAGCAGTATTATATTTAATTACATTGAAATTGTATTAACTGAATAAAAAAACACTCTTCTGAAGACGAAAATCCTTTCCATGTGTAGAAATTTTTTCCCCTCATTTACGTTATGCTGTAAATAAGTTACACCCACTGCGTTGAGAGTTCTTCATTTCTTCCTGGAAACGTCGAAAACTTTTTCAAGAGACAAAGGGAGGATGTTAATTAACACCCTTTTTCATCCACGCTTTCTTTTCAACGGAGGGTTTTAAATTCCACCTCTCCTGTTAACTGTGAAAAAACTTTTCAGCAGGGTGGCATTATTTCAGCGTTGGAGATTGAATTGAAAAATGCTCAAGTTGGAGGTTTTCATAGTCTTTTATGAAACCCAAAGGAAAAATGAATGAAGGATTAAATAGGAGTAGAAATAGAGAATCAAATTGGGATCAATTAGAGACTTCTAGTAAGATTCTAACTTCAGACAGAGAAGATATATTTGGTTGAATAAGTATAAAGTTCAAACTCAAATTAACCCAATCATGTTTATTACATGTCTCCCAGTGACTTCGAGGAGTAGGATAACGATATAACGATGCGGTGAAATCTCAGAGAGAGCGGTGTGACGTCTGCCTGGACAAGATGTATGTGAGCGTCGAGCAGTGTGTCGCTTGGAAACGCTGGTTTCTAGCTATAGACAATAAATGTATAACATATTTCGCATCAATGTGCTTCAAAAATTTGTTAAGATATCGGGAATTATTTCAAATCATTACCAAAATTATTCAAAAATTTCATTTTTCATCATTTATAATTGTCCGTCAATTCCATAAAATTCCAGTTTGAATTCTTGATATTTTGAATTATGGCTCTAATGGTTTGGGATTGGGAATGCTAATTTTTCTTGATATGTAAAACTATGGTTGGACGCCTTTGTTTTGATACTTTCCAAAACAGAACACAACAATTAGATGCTAAATTTTGTTCTGAACAATTCTCGACCATTTCCCTGTTGCAGCCGTCCGTTTTTCCATCTCAATTCTCCCCGGGCTGATCTGGAACGATTGTATTCATGACATTCAAAACTTTCCGTTAAAGTTGGAAACGTGTCCGTCCTTTTTCATTGTATCCGTAGTTTTTTCATTGGCATAACATTCTTTCTGTCATTCGATTCCCCGTCCATTATTCAATATCAAAGTGTCAGCTCCGCAACGTACGGTTGGAAATCAGTAATTTCTCCTGGTGGATCTCGACGAGAAGTGGAGTTTGGTAATGGATTTGCTGGAAATATTAATTTGCGCCATGAATCATTCATTCGCTGGAGGCAGCTCAACTTTTAATTGATAATTCGGATTCCAGATTCGAACGGCTGGAGGGAGTTGGCTTATGAACTCACGAATGAACAAGTTTTCATAAGGATTTTGAATCTTAACGAAGGAATTTCAGGTGATTTACCCTGCTTCACTGCGTTTTGCTAGATGACATTCAAGGAACGACGTGGAAAAGGAATTCGTATGGAATCAATTGCTAATTTTATGCTCTCGAGCTAGTAATGATTTCGAATTAGAGAAGGACCATGAAATTGGACTTTATTCGGATATTCCAATCAACACAAAACAGCGGCGGCTCGTAGTCATTTGAATTAGGAAGGCCAGGTTAGGTTAGGTTAGGTTAATTCTGCCAAAGACATGTTAAAAATAATCGAAGTAATGATGAAAGGTTTTCTGCTGATCAATATATGAAATTCATCCATTAAATTCGTTCATATTTTATTTATTTCCTCTTGAATATCCTTCTTTAGAAACTCCTTCAGGCAAAATATTCTTACCCTTACCTCACCATCGTTTAATGCGTCAACGCAGAGTTCATTTAACTCAGCATCCTTCCCTACATTGAACTAGTGTGCACTCAATACTCACTTGATTTGATCTTCAACGATGCATCTCATCATATCGAGTTCCACATGGAATCCATCAGTTTTATTTCTGTTCAATCCAGGTCACAAGCTATTGGTTTATTTTATTTCGGCTCTTCAAACATAATTTTGAAAGCTTTCAGACCTGCATTCTAACAAGTATAATTTATCAGGCAACTGACGTGTTTTGGTTTTCCCAACTGATAAATATTATCTTTACGTTATTTCTAGTTGGAGAAGGTATAACATAATTTGATGCATACATTCTGGTATAACCTTCACTTCGTATATTCTGCAATGTTGCTTCAGTTGAGGGCAGATTATTCCAAGATCCACTGCGTGAAGCACAATTCAAATTTGGTGTTTGAACTTGGTTATATTGAAGATTACCGTTTACGTAGTTAATCTGCAATTAGATCGACAACCGGAGGTGGGTACGTACTTGAAAACACTATAAACTGAACGACATTCAATTTGTGCTATCTTAACATATAAAGCAAGAGACGAGGTTCATTCCATGAAGATTTTTGTAATTAATAATTGTTTTTCTATTAGTTGAATAGTTAGTCGTATATCATAGATTCAAAAAATTCTTCAAATCATTCAGGGCTAAAACATAATGATAATATTTAATTCGGGTGCAAAATGGAGAATGCGCACAATAATATTCCTAGTCTGATTTAAATTTCTGACGAAATTCTGTTAGTGATTTACGGAATTGAATGCAAATAAAATACAATTCATGATGTGTTTGAAATTTCAATTTACGTGAATAATTTACGGTTGTTGATATTTCAACTATTGATGGATAACACGTCTTGGGAATTTGGATATCGGCTTTTTTTAACTGGAAACTTTAATACGATGTGAAATTTCAGTTGTTTGGAGAGAATTTAGCATTGGAATTTGGGCCATAGTTACATCAAACCAAAATTAAAAAAGGTGCAATTTCAACTAAAAGTCCCAAAAAAAACATTCATTGAAAGAAAAAAAAGATTGATTCCACACAAACAATCTAACCAGCAACCTACATACTTCGCTACTCATTTTGCAACTAAACGTAATAATTTTGAATTGAGAAAATATAATTCGAATTGAAATATTGCAATTCCTAGAATATAATACAAAATATTATCCTGATAACAATTTGAATACCACGAAGGAACGAAATGAGAATTTCGAAAAGAGTTCTGTGACAAGGTATACAATTTGAGATGAATAACTCTCGGCACTTGTCACTGGCAGATTCCTGAAGAATAATCTGAACCCTCTCCAATTTATGGAAAGCCTCGTCTGTTGTGTACCTCATTTATCATCCGCATTCATCAACAAAGAACTTTAGCATTCAGATGGAATTGCATAAACAGAATGTAAACTTTTGCGATAAAGAAAATGGATTTAAAAAATTCCATGAAAAAATCACTCTCCGAAACGGATATTTTGAATTTATCAGATTTTGAGGAGTTCATTTTCATGAATTATATTCAACACAGTCCTTACTGAAGCTAACCTAACCTAACCTCATTATGAAATCTGATAAATATGTAACTTTTCCACATATTTTGCTAATTCCGAAAATACGTTCCTCAAGATTGAGATTTTTTTCAAACCTTCATCTAACAAATAATCGGCCTCATAAATAATTCGTATCCAATAATTTCGTAATCTAAGGACTTGTTCATTTTTAATGACGAGGAATTTCGTCCGATCTTATCACCAGTATGCACGATGGAAGAAAATTAACAATTTTTCGAGGCTTTTTTCTCATTAGCGTTCAAGGAAAATGGGTGTATGGGGAAAATCTCGTGATATGAGTTGAATAATGAGGTGCAGACTCACCTCCTACGTGGGCATGGAATATTTCTTTGGTTCCAATCTTAATTTATGCACGAATTTTGGGTAAACTTTCAACTCTTCGTGACGAATAGAAATTAGTAGAACTGGAACAAAAAAGCATTTGGTTGAACTAGAATTCCGTTTATTAATCAACAGATCAGTAGGTGAAAGGAAATCCAGTTCAACCAAAATTTCCACCTACGATGGTGCGAGGTATGTTTTTTGTTAAACTAGTACCCTTAAATTTTCGAAAAATATTTTTTCGATATCTCATCTCTCAGAAAACTGAAACCATATTTTATTCAAACCAATATTCGTTGAAAATATTTCTCAACTTCTACCCCGAATTTTTTCACGTCATAGTTGAAAAATTAGAGTGAGGCACACTTTTCTCGAATTTAGAAGCTCATCTTCGACCAATTATAGGATGATATGGAAATGTCATCCCAAACTCTTCAGTACATGAAATATTTTTTGTATTTATCTCTCCCTGCACCCAAACACCTTGCCGTCACCTTGAAATGAACTTGACCCATTCAAAGGTCACACAAAATGGATCGATTTTACAGAAAGTATAACTGTATGAAACAAATAAATTGTACCATTACGTGTTCTCATTTTTTTTATACCATTGATTAGGTCTCATAAATTATTCTTATCCAATAATTCCTCAATCTAAGGACTGGTTCATTTTTAATGACGAAAAATTCTGTTCGGTCTTATCGATAGTGGAAGAAAGTTAAGAACAATTTTCTCGAGGGTTTATTCTAATAAGCCGTCAAGAAAAAAAAATAGAGAAAATCTCGTGTTATGAATTGAATGATTAGGTGTAGACTTCTAGGACATGGACATTTTTCTTTGGTTTTAATCTTAATGTATGCACGAATTATGGGTAAACTTTTAACTTTGCGTGCCGAATAGAGATTATCAGAACTGGGGGAAAACGAGAACCTTGTAGGGAATAATTTCGGTTGAACATTCCCTACACTAATTAACATCGCCAGTTCTCGAAATAATTTGAGCCTTCTTATAAACGTCTCAGCAATTAAAAAAAAAATCCTGCGAACACTCAGACTTCAGCCTTGGATAACAAACGGAAATATCATTCAATGGCTATTTCTCAGTTCATTATCCACTTCAGGTGTGAATGGGCCATAAACAAGCCGTATTTATCGGCTTATACTCGAAGAGAACCTTCGTTTTAAAGTCCATTGTACGTCAATTGAGGTTTCTTATTTCCCAGAGTGTTCAATAAATCCACTTATATCTTTGGAAAAGGTCAGCCCAACAAAAATACGAACGAAATAAATCTACCCCTAACTTTAATTGTGAAGGATAAAGTGGAAATGGCATTCTCCTATGTACCGGATGCGGAAACCATATTAACCAATAGCTCTTCCGGGATTTGTTGACCCAAAAAAGTTGGACGCAGCGAAACAGGAAAATAATAATGAAAGCATTCTCGTTATATCGAACTCGAGAAGAAATGAAATGCTATTTAAATGGTCTGCAAAGATCAGCATCGATTACATCGATTTCACTGTATTGTTCTAGATTTAGGATATCTTTTATAATTATGACTGTTTTTGTTCCTCTATTTTTCTTGGGTTGTCTTTCTTTTTTCCACTTGTTAATCCGATAGATAAATAGTCCGTTTTGGAAGCGGAGGTAAGACTGTGCATAATCTTCATACAAACAAATTTTATGTCACGTTATTTGTCCGGGATGAACTCCTAAAATACTGAACCGATTTCAATCAAATTTTGCAAACTGTGTGTTTGATCCAACTTAAAAGATAGCATAGTTTATATCTCAATATATAGTCGCAATATTTTTGTATTGCAAATTATTTGTTTATTATATATGACAAAGAGTGATAATTATCTACGCGGCAACGTGGGTCTCGAATCGACGGCAGCACATCGCGTGCCCACTACACCCGATCCCTCGACGAGAGCGATAACCGTGCTAGGAGTGAAGCTAAGTTTCTGGGTCTTTCCCAAAACTGAAGAAGCTCGGAACTGGTTTGAATAGTTTACTACACTATAATTAGACTTATAACTTATACCTTAGCCACAGCAACGCGTGGTCGAGTCTGCTATTACAATTATAATTGTTTATTTCTTCACATGATGAATTCACATATTCTCTAGGGTTTTTCGAATATAGAATTTTGATTTCAATCTTATATCATAAATCCGAACATGAACCCATACTCTTTCGAACTTCCACTATTTTTCATCACCAATGACGTGAAAACGAACAATATTCCAACCGTTATCGATATACCAGTATCGGTTTCTTCGAAATCAATTCCATGGAGTAATACACATTGCGTGTGCTTCACGTTAAAATAGCTCACGCATATGAAACATCATGTCGTCGGAATTCTTTATAACAAGTCGGTTTAATTAAAAACTTACAAGATCTCCTAAAAATAGACGTAAAAGCCGACATTGTGGAAAAAATAATTAGATGTTACCTAGGATATTGAAGCAATCGATATGCGTGTAATTCATCTCCTGATTTATTTATAAGAGGTTGTACTACGTTGTTTTGTTAGTAAGAGCAGACTTTGTTGCCATATTTATATTCTCGAGTTTTAATGATAAAATGGCACACTTTGGAGGAAGATATTTGAAAAAAATTTATCGCATTAGAGATATGTATTTGCATCTTCGCGTATTGAGTCTAGAATCATGATCAGGATTAGTCTTCGACGCGTTTCTTAATAGTTTATGCCCTGAAAAATAATGGATCTCAAATAGTTGTGGGCAATTGAAATTAAAATAAGAAATACGGTGTCAATTCTAGTCTTATATTTGAAATTGTGAGCGATATTCGATTCAGGTCAGAGGAAGGACGAAAGATTAGATCTACACCGATGATCCAACATTTACCGCACCGCTCAACAGAGGGCGCCACAGAATAGACAAAACAAAAAAGTTACTACCCGAAGGATTTAAAAGCGACAGAAAAGGTGTGAGCAATTTTTTGATCAAACTCGCTGATATAAGTCCCGAATCAGGAGGAAAAAATGTATATATTTATTATGGAGTCTCTCAATACTAGTTTTCTACGAATGTCTCTCTAATTCGTTAGAATAATGTAAAGATACTCTATAATGAATATAATATAAATTCTCCCCATTCCAGGCACCTTTTCGCGAAGTCACTCTTTATCTTTAGATAGAATGTATTGCTACAGAAAATTCCTGTAAGATCTCAGGTTATAAGCTTCGAATACAACTAACCAGTACTGTTATATGTTGTTCAATCCAACGGAAAATTCCTGTTAAATCGATACTACAGTTATAAGTGAAGTAATTCCTGTTTCAGTTTAGTATTCATTACTCGAAATTCTTGTAGAAACTGAAGTTTGAAGTTCGGAATACAGCTATCTAGTTTGTTTATTGAACAAGAAATTCCTGTAAATAGCCACGCATATTCCGGTTATCGTCACAGTATTATTTTCCTGTTGCAGTTTGGTTGTATCAACTTATGTAAAACTTGGTATTTCTGGAGGAATTAAACGACCGGAATTGTCACGTAAAATCCATATTTCTAATGTCGCTTATATAGGGGGAATTTTCTGTAGAAGTAGCCGAATTCCTGTAGTATATCCTGGAAAATTTCTTTGAGTGTTGTTTGCAATAATTTTTTTTTCGAATCTGATCCCTCGATTTCAATGCCAGTTCATTGATGCTGAATTTCTCAGATTTTTACGGATTTCATGAAATTGAAAAAAAATTTTCAAACCCCTTTTGAATTTTTCGAGTTTTGGTTGGTCCATCCCTTGTCATCCGTCCAGGGCTTTTCCTAGGAACTAAGTATAAGAGCTGATTACCATGACATTTTTTTCGAATATCGTTTTAGTACTGAGACAAAATCTTTTTTCCTTCAACGAAAAAATAAATTATACTGACAAAATGTATATCTGGAAAATATCGATCCGTCAACCATGGGAATTTTTAATCCGAATATAAAACCTATGCGTGTTCATCACTAATTCTCTACCCAGATCGAATTTCCCGAATGATTCGCTACTTTTATTGTCATTTCAAAGAGTTGATAACAGGCTTGCTTTATGGAATACGCCAACTATGTGTTTTCAGTTGCAATGAAAAGAAGTAGCCATTCGTGACGGTCAAATTGAGTTCTTTATCCTCAATTCTGCACTGAAATAGATATAAAATGGTGAATGAGTTGGAATCTCAATGCTCCCCGTCGGCTGACTGAACGATTTTACCAAACAACAATAAACCGCAAGTCGAGTGCACCTTAAGAAGAGAACCGCAGGAGACAACGCTGTGTGGCCTAGCCGACAACGCCATCTCCCGGATGTGTGGAGAGTCGCTACAGTACATTGAAAACGTCTCATTCCTCATGAATAAATTTCGGAATCAATTCCAAGCAGTTTTCTGCCATCCACTTCACTAACTCTTGGTAATTTTTGTCATAGGTTAAATATTTTTTTCACTGCTTTTTCATTTTTTCATTTATTCAATGTTATTTAGAGTTTCACAGTTTTTTCATAGCTACGCTAGTGCGTCTCCTGAGTTAATATATGTTCACTATGATAAAATCGAATTGAATTGAGTTTTCAAATTCGTTAAGAAAAAGAAACGATGGTTTTCATCTCTTCACGTCGAAGGATTTTCATTTTCAATACTAGGTAAAGAAGGAATGTTCGCTATGAATGAAATTGTTAACAATTTCTGAACTCGACATTCGTTTGACCAGGATTATCGGATTTCCACAGAAATGTTTATTCCGTCAAGGTTTTTCGGATAGTAATAAAGTAACACGTTCAGAAGCTCCGCATACTCATCAATAATTCAGTAATATCTACAAAAGGTTCTTCACGTTGGTTGGCAACGTCGTCTTTGTTAGTAAACAGTGAATAATTTATGAGCAAACAATGCTGTTCAGGAGTGGATAAAGAAATTCCATCAAGAAATTCTCGTTAACAACTCAAACTCAATATATGAATGTTTTACTAGTAACATATTGGATTTATATGTAGGTGGCTGTAAATATGTTGAGTCTAGCTCTGAAAGTTTCGTTTATCGAAGAAAAACCTTCAGAGCCAAACATTATTGCATTATTGATTTTGGCATAGCTACTCTATGAATCACTCAAGAATGGGAAGAAATTTCCAAATTTGTTATCTTTTTAACTGCAACGTTTCCGAAACTATGACGTGGTTTTCTGTTGAATAATTCAACGTTAATTCTCGCCTGTCCTATTTTATTATTCAGTGGAAATTTTGCCGCCGGACTACATACCTATTACATATTTCATGCAATAATTCGCCACCTATACCAAAATGCATAATTCAATGTTCCACATTTTCTTATGACCTTAATTACAAAGTTGAATATAACTGTCTGGAGATCACACAGAATTTCGTGAATGAACAACAAAAACCGAATACAGAAATATGACTTAAAAGAAAAGCTGCAAATTAATTAATGATTGGTTCACGAGAATAAGAATAGAAATAATAGCATGATAGAATGGTTTGAAGATACGATCAGAATTTATACCTAACTGATGCTCACATTGATATTTCACAAAATCCAAATGAGAATATTAGGAATCAACAGTAATCTACAGGATTTCACTTGGATGGGTTAGCCAAAAATAGACGTATTGGATTTTATGTGACTGAATCATTCTTGATATTATGATCTTTCAATGCTGAAATGAATAGGTGCCCATTTAATTCAGTTGAATTCTACGAAATTTTTTTTTTCAGGCCCATACCTTCTATCTACTTAAGATGCGAAAAAGAAAAGGATGGAATTTTTCTATGGTGGAGTGAACGGCTAAGAGCCTCCGCCACCATGTTTGGGGCAACTCAAGATTGCATGTTCTGATAATATGTTCTTATTGGTTGCGACACTTCTGCTACTCAGTGCCGGATCAGCAGGTAAACAAAATATGTTCTGTCTATAATTATCAGGGATTAATTATTCGATACTTCGAGAAAGGATATCAAAAAATTACTGACAAATTTAGTGAAAGTTTGCTCGATAAAACAAGCAAAAAAGTTTCATCAATCAGAAAGAGTTTGAAACATTGCAATGTATTGCAACTTAAACTTTTGTAGAACTCGAAAGAAGGGGTTTTCCGAATGGAAATGAAATCAGAAATAAGTGAGTATTGAAGTTTTTAAAAAACCCAAAAAAATTGTAAAAGAAAAATCCTGATGGCTCATTATGATATACGAATTTTCAAACTGGAACTTGGAGCACTCTGTGGATATTTTTGATATCTTGTAGACAAAATTTGAACTTTGAGGAGCTATCTAAATTATTGTAACTAGATCTAACCCAGAAATTGCTGGAAAAGCTATAAATAAGCGAAGATAACTTGCAGTGATGATAAATAACACGTACACGAGTTTAAAGCTCTGTTCGCACATATTTTTAAGAGAAATGAATATCAGCTGGAAAATATTGAAAGGAACATAAATCGCTGTCACAGGATTCATTTCTCTTCATCGAACATTATAGTCCTTCCATAATCCTTATTGAGAGGATAAATTCCCTTCCAAACCCGACATTAACCCTACGTGTTATGAGGGGTCAGTGATTCAGGAGGAATTTTTGGAGAGAGGGTGCTTCATCAAATTTGAAAAAATTGATGGAATAGAACCTTTTTACCATTTTGGAAATCTTAATAATTTTTGTGTTGAGCTAACAGGTTATGTATCTAAATAAAACAAATCTGATGATTCCACTCTCTTGAAAATGAATGGCAAGACACCTAAATTTTGAGATGGGATCCATTTCCTTTTTAATTTTCGAAAATTTTTAACTTCGGTTGATCCAAAAAATCGATGTCAAAAATGATGAGCCATAAGCCAACCAGGTAAAAAAGAATTATATTCCTCATCCTGCAGTCTTCTTCATAAAAACCAACAGAAAATCTATTGATTTCCTACATCGTAAGTTTTCTCACCTTCATGACTTGAGATACTTCTGAAAGCCTTTCAGTATAGCTTTCCCACTTTATTTCTCGGATATTTTCTGAATAGCGTCCCAATAGACCTGAAAAAATTGTATATGGCCTGACCTGGATATGAGGATTGTATCATGCTATGAGAAATCTCGGTCGTTTCCGTAGAAAATTCAGATATTGTGCAACAAATATGATCGGCTCGGAAGCTTGACATGAAATATGATGCGAAAAAGCGCGTAGATACGTTCATTTTCTAAGGGGTGGGTTTCGGAATTTGGGGATGGCGAGGAGTAGGTAAGCGCAAAAAGAAAATTTTAAACTAAAACCACAATCAAGAAGTAAGGAGTATCTGAAAAATAATTGAGAGGTGGAATTAGAGTATCTAATAAAAATAAAGAAATCAGTTTTGAAGACAGGCATTTATACAAAGGCACTAACAAAGAACAAAATATTTCTTTCATTGTTTGATCTAGGTTATTTGTAACAGATTCAAAAGCTTGCCGTGCAACATTAACTATTCTGAAACTGTTAATTACAGAATAACCAAGACCAAACTATGAGAAAAATTGGTGCATTTGTATAGAAGCTTGTCTTTCTATTTTTTTCAATTGTTTTATTTTATTTTGTCAACTAATGAAATCTTGTCTTTAAAGTTTTTCAAGGGTGTGAAAGCTCGTCTTTTAGAATTTCTTCAAGGTCAAGTCAGTGCGTCAAACTTCCTGAGATTTAAGGTGAAAAAAATCCAATTCTTAAGAGCGGTAAAACTTATAACTGAAACTTAGAATTCTAACTCTCAGCACAAAAAAAGACACCGCATTTTTCCTATTTATAAAAGAAACTATAAACCAAACCTCAAAACAGACATTCCACAAAGTAAATATTTATTTTTCAACCCCCTTATAAAATTCCCTTTCTTGAAACAGGTTCAGCGACGCAGAGCAAGGCGCGATTTCTAGTTCAAATATCAGGGAATTTGTTCTCATGAGAGAACGGACATGAGTCCGTTGAAGAAATAAATTGCGGTTCTATTTGAAATTGAGTTTTTACTTTATATACTCAACATCAACAGAGCTGATGGTAAAAGTAAGTGTAAATAATCGAGCTTCAACAATGTTTTCTTCTTTTGAAGTTCTCATGCAGTTTTTTCTCCTCTTTCAATTAAAATAAACCTTACATTCAAAGTTTGTAGAGGGTGAAATTATTTATATCATAAAGAGAATTCTTCAATTTTTTGTGTGGAAAGTTTCTTGATGGAGTATCTCGACCCTAATTCAATATTGGTATCCCACCAGAAAATCGCCAACTCAAATGGAAAAAGGCAGCCTCAATTTTCCCGCGAGGAAACCCCGTCATTAAATGAAGTTCACTCACTTTATTATCCTTTTTTGCGTGCTTGTTCCTACGAACAAGAGTATTATCATTTGACCCAAATTTCTGTAAATTTGGAATTTTGAGCTGAGAACGGTCTCAAACGAAGTTTGCACTCGCAGATGGCGAATTTGTGGTCAAATTGAATTATATCCATCCGTCTGGCCGTAAACGACATAAATATAAAAAAAAGCATTCACCTAGCAGAATAAAAAAAAAAACTTCTTGAAAACCTCAATATCTCAAAAACTATTCGTCATATTCATCGATCAAATGCGTTATATAAGAATTGAGCACCACAGCTGTTTCATGTTGAAAAAAAAAGAGTTTTTCTGATCTGGCGTTGAGAAAATTCGATACATTTCTTTTGGATTCTGTATATTGTAATGACGTAGTTAAAATATCATCTTCGTGCAGAAACTGACATCAAATTCTCAATTATTAGATAAAGTACCGGGTCTAATCCGAAATTTCCCCTCTGGATTTATTCTGGCTATTCGCCATATTCTTGAATATTCATTATAGTATAGTGAATTTCCTTCAAATTACCTGTCTCAACCAATACGTTTGCATGACCTACAAAACAGGGCAATTGTAAAAGAGCAATAATAATTTAATTGATCAGCAATATAATTGATCAGCAAAACTATCATTATTCTCCTGCAGACCGTGCACGAAATAATATCTCCGTTTCAGCTTTAACAGACAGATTTATGGAATTACATTCTTATATCGGTAGAATATAATTCATGTTATTACGTATTTATCATTTTGGTTATTTTATTGGGAAAATGATTTCTGGTTCCATAAATTGAACGCTTCCCTCACTTTTTGGCATAGCTCGCTAAATTTTAGGCGACAAAACCTGCGATTATTATTTCTCCATGCTGAAACTCAAATCCGTAATTTTTTTCCAGGTTCCATGCCAAATGGTCCCGGAGTTCCAGAAAATATCACGATTACTTTTATAAACCCCACATCTGTAAAGGTGTCATGGTCAACTTCTTTCGAGGTTGTCGAAAAATATGATGTCACTTACAAACCAACAGATGCCAGGTATGATGTCAATGTTATGGCGCGTGCATTTAGGCCGGGGACACACGAGCTTTGAGAAACGATCGTTGTAACGTATAGTCCATTTAAGAATTATTGACATCGAAGCAGGCCATGAACGTCCAGTCGAGGCTTTATTTTTGGTTACAAAAAAGTAACTAAATTTCATCATAGAAATAAAACATAAATATAACCTAGAAAAGTGTTGAGTATACGATTTATCGGAATTATCGAATAATTAAGCCGGAATATTTCGATTGCAGTTTAAAAATGGGAATTCAGATTTGAAACCGCAAAAATATCGTGGAATGCTTTCATATGAAATTATCTGAACTTATCGTTCATATAAAAGTCAACCATGGAAAATTGAAGATCATTCAAATAAATATTTATTTTCACTCAGGACCATGCAATATTTATTGGTATTGGAAATCTTGCAAAATTCTAACCATATAACTATAAGAGTACCATTTTATGTCAGGATTCAAGAAGGATAATTAATGGAATTCTAGCAGGTAGCTAGTGGTGCAACAGAAAAAAATTTTTGGATACTTCGTAAGCACAGGGCCAAAATAATGGATTGGAAAAAACGTTATAATGTATTAAGAAATAAGATAGAAGCAAAAATTAAGAATCTATGTAGTACATGAAGAATTTTGACATGAAATTTGTACCGAACTATCAATATATGAACCAATTTGTGAATTATTTATTGCTCGGTGTTGAATACTTTAAGAAAGTCAATTTTTATTTTCATTCATCAAAACTGTCCATGAGTTAATGAAAATATTATAATTGATGAGCAATTTTACAATTATTCAGTATACTTTTGAATTGGGAACAATATAGCATGTGTATTAGCAGAGGGAATGTGAACAGGGTACCATACAGTATAAGTATAATAAATAAACTTAAAATATCTATGAATGATACAAGAGCAAAGATAAAAATATCATTGAAAACTTTGTTTCCACGTAGTGTGGTGATTTGGATGTGTTTATTGAATAAGCTGACATAATCCTGCTGATGGGCATCCTTTTGCAGGGAAGGTTTCAATATTTCAATAACCCATTTATGAAATAATTCACCATTCATAGTAATCCTTATCATTAATACCACTGTCAAGAATCGGATCACATCCAAGTAAAAATTCATCAATTGTTCCAGCATTCAAAATAGTGCACCTTCTGCCTTTACCCTTGAATATACTCGGCATACCTTTTGGATTATTTTCTAGTGTCCAATGACGAATTTGAATACCGTTTTTGAATATCCAAATTTCATCCAGATAAATGAATTTTACGTTTTATTCCATGTATTCTCGGTATTTATCACAATATCGTACTGTTTTTATTATATTTTTCTGTTTATCAGTAAGAATTTTCCTTCGATCAACTTTTTTGTATTTGTATCCAATTTTTTTTATGATATAATATAATGTTGAGGGCTGAAGGACTCCGGTCGATGGCCATTTGACTTGCTCAATAAATAACTGTTATTATTATTATTATAATGTTGACTTCGATCAATTGAAATCTAGGTGCTCTTTGGCCAGTTCGAAAAGGATATCTAAACTGATATATTCATTGTTTTTAATTCTAGCAAAAACAAAGTCATTCAATGTCTCTTTGAAGGAATAATCGTATCGCATAGGTTTTCTTCCACTGCTAATTCCAGGCTATAATAACATGCTAATATTCTACGGACAATGCTTGATGAAATCTGAAAATTTAAGAGACATTGATCAATGAGAATACACTTTGAGTCGGTGAATAACAGTTTACCTGAAACACTAGCGGAAATATATGCCAAATCTTTGAAAAACTGGAAGTAACACCGACAATCTGCCTGGCGTTATCTTGTTAGGCGCGATGTATCCTGGTCAATTCCAGCCATTTTAATAGCATAAGACAAAAAATACTCAAATTCAGAGCAAATTTTTATAATTACATATTCACCAATATCTTCGATAAAATCATCAAAGCAAGATTTCTATGGGTAATGTTAGTGTTATTCCTATACCAACCTGAATTCAGCAACCCAAAATATTACTGAATAGTCTATTACCAACTTAAATTCGATTTTTCACAGCCAACCGAGATGTCAATAATTCTTAAACGGAGTATATATACAGAAATTATTTCAATTTCAAATAGGCTCGTTCATATCATTACGCGTTGCTGATTTAGTTTTATTGGGTTCTTGAATACTCGTCTGTCGAAGGCCTAAGATTCATCTTTCCGAGAGCATTACCATGGGCAAACTATAATTCATCATGTCGTCATGCCGAAAAATGTCTCAATGATCCCAAACTCAACCAGTCTCAAAAGTCTTGGCATATTCAGGGTGTACCTGACCTGAATTGAAGGTACAAACGAAGAGGGGAGATTCCTTAGGTAATTTTGAGATGAAAGAGTCCCATAAGCATGGGATCGCAAAAGTTTCGTTTTCGAGATACAGGGTGCTAGAGTTTGAATTTTTTTCAAGTTTTTTTCTCATAGTATCTACATTTCACATGTTTATGGGACTTTTTTTCTTGAAATTACTCAAGAAATCTCTCCTCTTCGTTTGTACCTCCAATTGAGGAACACCCTGAATATAAGTTACGTGTTGAACTCCTAAAATACAGAACCGATTTCAATCAAATTTTGCACAATATGTGCAGTTCGATGCAATTCAAAACATAGGATAGTTTTTATCTCAATTTACATTTGCAATATTTTTTTATTGCAAATTATTTGTTTATTATATATGACAAAGAATGATAATCTACGCGGCAACGTAGGTCTCAAATCGAGGGCAGGTCATCGCGTCCCCACTACATCCGATCACTCGAAAGAGCGATAACGTGCGAGGAGTGTTGCCAAAACTGAAGAAATTTGGAACTGTTAGAGAACTGGTTCATAATTTTTTTAAAATCAAGTATAGGGTTAGGGTAAGGGTAGGGTTAGGTTAGGTTAAGGTTAATAGTAATAATAATTCCACCGGTTGGAATACTTTACTGCAAATTGATTAGACTAGCCAAAGCAACGTATGGCCGAGTCTGCTAGTTAAGAATAAAACATGTAGGAACACAAACATGAATTTTGGAGATGCCTCCATCCTTCTCCGCACAATCACAAGCACTCTTTTCTACTTTCATTCTTAGGGTGACGCCAACCTTGTCCGCACCACCCATAATAGCGATAAGAAGCAACATCATCACGTCGATACTGTATTTGTTTCGAGGGCATTATGTTCATAGTAACCCTCCATTGCACCAAAGTAACTTCTCTCAACGACCATGATGGTGGAAAAAACAGTCTGAAACCTTCGCTGGCGACTCGCATTACGGAACCATGCACATCTTCATCTATTGATATTCAGCGCTTGCACGACCCTTATGTGCACCATCTGGATAAAATGTTAACCTAATAACATCATAGAGCTTCTAAAGGTGAATCTCCTAAACCTGATACAGCAAATTAGCTTTCATAAAAGAGCACGGATCCCTAGGGAAATCAGCCCTCCTGACATCTCCGGTTAAAAAGTGAGATATACGCATTCCTTCCCATGTAAAACTTAAACATTCGCAAGGGAAATGCCACGATGTGAAATTCCTTTATACCGGTAGAAATGTTGGGATGATTGCTTATGGGCTTTTTGAAATGGGAGATGGTTTCATCTTGATTTTCTCGTATTGTAACTGATCACACAAGTTCAGAGTCAATCTGTGTGGCATTAAGTGCTTTGGGTATAGCCTGACTTTCTGAGAAAGTGGCAATAAACCTAGTTGTCCAACTTTGTTCATATATCTCGTCTATCGCAGAGATAGAGTCAAGTAATTGTACATTACTGTATCAGTTGTGTTTAATTACCTTATGATTCCAGACTAATAGATAATCGGTTACCGTGGAGTTGGTGGGCATACCGGTGATAGCATCTGCCATGAGTTCCGCCTCCAGCGTTTGATAATTCCATCCTATCTCACAAGTGGCGGTCCTTATCTTTATCGAAATAAATGAACAAGAATACAGAAGGAATACATCACGTCGTCTGATATTTTTTTCAGACAACTGAAAAGTAACCTACAAGGCTTTTTATTCACTAAAGTTCATCCTCCCATCAAGGCACTTACGGAGCATCTGCATATAAATAATAAAAACATCATTTACTTGAATGAACACGAAACAGTAATCGATTGAATACATTATTCAAATACTTTTCCTGAGCTTTTAACGTTGGTTTCACCCCCATCGATTTTTGGGACATCTGGGCTAGTCTGAATTTTATTTCGACAGATACCAAGGGAATATAATCAAATCTTTTCAAATATATTAATTTTTGCTATAGAATTGAATTCGTAGTCGTAGAAGCAAATCTGTAAGGATGACCATACGTCGAGCAAACTCGACGCAGGAGACAATGCGCTATGGCGTAGCCGACAACGTCATCTTCCGGATGTGCGGAGAGTTGTGTGAGATCTGCCTGGATGAGCTTTATGTGACGTCGAGCAGTGGGTCGCTCCGAGACGCTGTTTACTAGCTGTGGATCCGGGAAACGCCGTATACCGGTTAAAAAACTCTTCGTATAACTAATTTTTACTTTCGGCTCGAAGGAAGCATACAAACGTTTTAACTATTCTCCTCACTTTTGAAATTGTTCTGTTATAAAAAAAAATTGTCATTGTGATTCTGGGATTCACTGGATTCTAACCTAACCTAACCTATTAGTACTAAGTCTATTTTTGTGGAAATGCGCTGATGCCGTCGGCCACTTTGGATAACTGGGATTCGAAGTTGATATTATCCTATTGTGCCATAGGCCACGAAAATTAGCATTGGAAGTGGAAATGAATCCAGGAAAAAATTATGATCGAAATATCTTCAGTTATGATCCAGCATGAACCCCTCATGTTTTCCAACTCCGCGAAGTAAGAAGTTCGACAGGGGAGGGGGAAATCTAAGTCTTAAGGTGGTATCTTTGAAATTTTTTAGAAAGATCACAGTGGATATTTCTCGAACCGAGAACGGCCTTATGAATTCACCAAACGACTTCATTTCTCTCCTTTTATACATCACAGATTCACCTTTACCTTACCGCATCTATTCATCTCTGTCCGCTTTCTTTTTCTTAGGGCAGCGCAGGCAGGAATAGAATAATGGAACTCGGTGTGGCAGTGCCACATGAATTGATTATGTTTGCTCCCCTCACTGGGTCCTGATGAGGAACACTGACAAAAGCTCGTTGCTAGCTCTCCTCGCATGTTAACAGGAATAATCGGGTTAGATTTACGTGGACATTTCTGTGTCTTGCTTGAATAAATTCCGTTCATTAAGCTGGTTTGATCGATCAACCATTAAGGCTATGCTTGGACAGGATTACACCATTGCATAGATCTGCATACACACAAACAAGCGTTCAAAATTATCGCAACACTCCAATTTCAACAATATATTGATTATTCAAGACAATATTGTCTCCTTTAATTTTTTTTGGTTCGAAGTTCGAAATCTTTTTCTATACCCCTCCTTGGAATTACCCCCTTCCCTGTCTCGGGTTGCTCGATGTGGTTGGAAATTGGCTGTAAACCTCTCTATAACCATTCTCCTCCAGTGTAAATGATGACGTCAATCCAATGAATGATGTAGGAACAAATATGGGACAAACAAATATTGATTTTGTATTCTTATTCAAATTTTATGTAGGTTTTATTTCATGCGATCATATACTTCAATGAATATTTCAACAAATTCCAAATAATTTCATTTTCATTGGAACCTAGAACTGACCGTAAAACAAAACGATACTCGCAGATTTTGAATTATTCAAGAAACACTCTACTGGATTAGATGCAGGGGAACGCCGAATGCACGTCGGGGACATGTCACTCAAAATGGAGGACGTCTGTTGATGATAATTCAATCCAAACCTCCTCCTGTGCAGGGCCGTATCTAGGTACTATTGCGCCTGTGGCAATATATTAGACAGCGCCCCCCCATTTGCGTAGATTTTTTTTCATCCATCATATTTTCTTTTTGTATTTTTTTTTTCATAATGTTTGTCATATATTTCCGTAAGAGAATCAAAATAATACACATTTTTATAGAAAAAGTTTTTCATTAAAAACCTTGAAATAAACATTTTAAATGAAATGCATAAAAATAAAACAAATTCTGAAAAAACAAAATGTTATATTCATATTTATGTAATAAATACGAACATTTATCTTAAAAATATAAATTCTTTAACTTAAAACGTACATGTCACTTTTTTTTCGATGGCGAGGATTGCCATATTCGATAATCGCTCTTGTCTCAAGGTGGAACGAAGATACGATTTTATAAGTTTATGTTTGCTAAACGAACGTTCACATGAAGCAGTTGTCACTGGCAAACTAAGAAATATTCTCAACGCCGTTTGTAAATTTGGGTAAATATTTGCTAGAGTCAGATCGTATAAATCTTTCAATATTTGCAATGGTCCCATTCAAATAAAGTTGTCTAAAATTGAGATACTCTGAAATTTAAAACTTTCAATTTCAATTGAAAATTCATATGCATTTGAATCACAAGGATAAGGATAAGGATATTTTATTGCAAGATCTGCAGCACTTTTCTTCAAATCGTCAATATTCATAGTTTGAATGACACTACCATTCAAAAAACTGAAGTCGTTTGCCACTTCGTTCGAAGTAACAAATCTTTTTTCAATTTGAATAATTTTTTTATCAACCACTTGTAACAGTCCAATTCTCAGTTTTGCATTTGCATCAAACAGATGAGCTTCATCACTGGCTAGTTCTCCTGGCATTTTGGGTTTTTTTTTGTTTTCTCTATTGATGTAAATTTGCTTCGATTCCAATTTTATCAGCTTCATTTTTCGAAAGTTCCATCAATGGCATAAAAAAGTTTTCTCTGTAAGCTTTCAGTTCATTCAATAGTCCAAGTATCATTCGTGAGCCTTTAGATATATCTAGTTGCTTTTCATGCAAAGATTGATTAATTCGGTTTATTTTACTTAACAGAATTTCCCAGAATTTAATTTGTTATGGAACTTACCTGGAACGATTCTTTTAGCTCGCGAAGAACTTTGATAATTTCACCTAATTGCGATTTCAACGAATGTACAGCGTTTGCTTTTGAGGCACATAAAAGTCAGAATATAAAAAAAAAACTCAAAACTTATATATAATACTTCAAATCTGGATACACACTAAACGAACATTAGAATATAAATTTTTTGCTATTCTCTTCACAATTGAAAGAAATCAATATTTATGTAGAATAGAATGAGATTCTCCAATTTTTCTCCCACTTCTTGAGCTCAAAACTCTGATTGGTGAATTTTTGGCAATACAAATTGGCCTAAAAATCTAAACAAATCGAAAATTATGAACCATCATCATCAAAGAAGCCGCCCTTCAAAACGAGCTGGATGCGATAAGGGATGTAGTGTAAAAAACTCATAAAAGGGCTGTGCTTGGAATCGCTTGACGATATGGCCGATTGTAATATTTGTGATCAGAGTGCGGCATCTTTGAAAATTTTTTATAACAATTGGACCATATTTCTCGTATTTCTGACCTTATTGCTTATTGCATTTTCATTCTGTACTTTGAATATCAATGTATTGTAATGTTGTGATCGAATTACTTACTTACGTAACCGTGTGTCATCTTTGAATCATTTATTTTTTGCTTGGCGCTTCTATTTTTTTATTTTTGATATTTTTTGGCGCCCCTTCGGACCTTGCGCCCGTGGCAAGTGCCACCCTTGCCACGCCCTAGATACGGCCCTGCTCCTGTGAGTACCATTGTCGTTTCTATCAAAGCCAACTCCAACATGAATCAATTAAAAAAAATGAGTTAGTATTGAAAATGCGACAATCGCAAAGAAACGAATTTGTTGCCTGGAAGATAAACAGAAAAATAATGAAAAACAAAGGGTTTCGAGGAAAGGATTCACTGCTTCGTAGCTTTGAATTCAAACTCACTCTGGAGGACTTACCCACACAAAGCGCCGGAATTATCTCTATCTGCTATCTAACCTAACATAACTACACAAACTACCGGAATTATCTGCTATATGTATTCGAAGAGTACTAAAAAATTAAAACTCTTTATCGAGCCTTAAGTTTTGCTTTATCACTTTCATCGAACAAATTTGACCACAGTTATAGTTTCTATAATTTCTATTATACTCTTCAACTCCCAAATAACAAAGTTCATTCATGATATTTGAAAGGCAAATTGCTTTTATATTCTCTCAGTCCGTGATACTTCGAATTACAAATTAATCCCCAGTAATATAACACTAAGACGCAGTGTAATCGACCGATTCGACTCAACATGACTCCATCCAATTAGCTGCGCTTCCAATTAGTCCAAATATTCTTCTAAGTTATACTGACAATTTATTTCAACTGAGTGATCCATATCCTTCATCTAGATTCGTTAAAATAATACAGGACATATTAGAGTTTGATATCAAAGTTTTCCCAATTGAATTTCATTTTTATTTACGACGCTCTGATCCTGGTTGATTGGAAGAAAATTCAAGGAGCAATGGACCGATTCGAAAAACCATTCTTATACCTACTTGAAAATAAATTCACTCACTCCGAAAGTGACCTTACCCTTTTTTGTTCGCACTCCCGTAACGAATACTACTTCTAACTAACTCAAAACGCAACTTCTTCGACACTTACTTCCACGAGCTATAACAGATTTTTCCCTAATCCGGACTATAAAAATTCTCGACTGAAAATACTGAAGCTTTTTTCCTACAACGGACTATTACCTCAATTTAGTCTCTACACCGGCCTATCTTGGTACCTTCCCGACTTTCAACTACAAACCGGAAACCGGCCCCCTCATGCAACTAACACCGAGTTCTCTACTTGCGAGCGAGCAACTGCTTTAACTCCTCCAGAATCCTCCAAAGGTATACTTTTTTCCCCTTCAAAAACCGAATTCCTGGGATGACATTTTTCGTAGTGCCTCTCACTCGGTTTGGGAACACCCACGCTCTCAAATTCTTTCTCCGAAACTTCCCATGATCAACCGAAGTTGCATAATCTCCCCTTTTTGTGGCATTATCTAGGCCTGTAGTAGAATTTGAGATTAATTATTCATTTTACTTCTGCCCAAACCCTATAGTTAAAAATGAACTCAGCAGGCACAATCCACATATACTGTAAAATCAGCAACTTCTTCTACTAAATTACCGAAAATCATTCCAATGGAAATTTTGCATCATAATTCCTGCAAAATGAACTATCGATGAAACCCTAAGGAGATAGATTGCATAAAACAATGGCGAAATGAATAAGGGGAGAGCTCTTTTGCTCGAGTGCACCCCGCTACGTTACGGGGATATAATGGACTTGACCCCAAAAAAATGCCTTCGTGTCTCAGGATAGTATATAAGATGGTTTCCAATCCAGACAGTTCAGTTTTGATGCTTTCCTCCACCTATGTAGTTGGTGAAATAGATCGTGAGTTATTTTACGACCATTGGAATACTTTCGACTGAGACATGTAAGTAGGAATATAAACGTTGCAGATTTTACACGAAGGTTTACCATCTAAATATATGAAGCTCGCCCAAATTACCTTCACGATTTATGTCCTTGCAAAAAGCCAGACCTTTGTAAGACTACAAGATTTCTAATCGTTCTGATGAACTTTTCAGTGAACGATCTTAGAGGTCAGAGGAAAAGTAGTCGTTTGGTCTCAAAGAAACCTTCCTGCACCGCAACCATTGAAACTTTTGTGCATATTTGTGCATACTCCTTCTGATTTCTAGACAATACTCCTATATCGAGGCAGTTGATTTCGTTAAGAGACTTGCAATGATGGTGTCAACTCAGGCCTTCCAACAAAAAAGTCTTTTCTATGCCAATGCTTTGCATTTGCATTTGAAAAATTAATGTAGCGTTGAAATGTTGATAACCCAATCTCAAGAGTTTTGAAGGACCCATAAATATAGTGCCTAACGGGTGTTTAATGACCAAAAAAATGGAGCGTTGTGAGATTCATGATTTCCCTTCGTCGATTTCACGAACTAAGCACTTAATCAAGTGTTTAGATCGAATATTTCATTCATCACTATCAGGTAGGGTGTGACTCTTATAGCTCGAATGAACCAGTCTGTTAGTTACAGAGTGGTGGCTGTCGTCGCAGGCAATTCGGATGCTGTGACATTGAGCGGACTCAAAGCGGACACCCAGTACCAGTTGAACGTAGCCGCCGTTTGGGGTGGCAAAAAATATAGAAGTAGGCCCATCGTCTTCCGAACGCTGGGTGAGTATATTTTTTTAAGGTCTTGATGGTTATTCGAGATAAATTATGAAGTACGCTCGCGTTCGTCGTCTTTGATTTCATCTCTAGTTCTTTTCTTTAAATTTTTTTGCCCATTTCATTTCTTATTATTCATAGTTTTTCCACTTCGAATATTTTTTTTTTAATTTTCGAAACAAAAATTCGTCGATCACCCATTAGTTGTGATAAGAGGCGCATTCGCCATTTTGCAACCTTTGTCTACCAATGTCAATGTTGGCATACTAACTAATTAGCCTTCTATTAGGAGAAAAAACCAGTGAAGCACGGAAATTAAAAGAGGAATTTGCTTTCCACAGTCTCTTTGATAAAATACCCGCAATCGTTTATTCCAAGAAATTTATTTTACCCCAAACTCCCAGTTTGAACATTAATTCCTTTTGCCAGAAATAACCGTTTGAAGTCCACGACAAGCAAAAGCGTAAACATAATTCTTTCAGCCATTTCCAATAAAAACTCCACTGAGCTCACGGAAACGATCCAGATTTTCCGCTTGTTTCAGAGCCCCCACAGTCATCCCCCCAGCAAGACTCCCTGGCCAGCTCCTCCACGGGGCCTCCAACGTCACGGGAGGTTTCGGATCCGGCAAACTTGCCGGAATATACGCCAAATAGCTCAACAGTAAGTGTTTTATTTCACCTATGAATTCAATGATTACATTTATTGTTATTCAGAATGGGGTGGGAGGTGAAATTTAAAATTCTTCAATATTTGGAGATATTTCAAAAAGTGATTCTGTTGTATTTTCTTCAATTCATTAGTCCCCGGGCTGCAGTTTTGAAATAATTATACAGGGTGTTCTTTAAGGTGTGGTTTTTTTTGACAGGTGAACTCATCAAAAGAGATCATTTCGCCGGAAGTTGGTCATATAAAGTATTCAATTTGAAAAAAAAGGCAGAAAATCTTGGACATCAATATCTCAATACGATTTTGGATCGTGTTATCTCTGAGATGAATCATTCTATGCCATATGCATGTGATCTTCTCTCGGCACTAGTATTTGTATTCTCTTCCAACTTTAATTAGGAGATTTTTCCTGAGCGCTATAATTCTTGAGGGGAGGAAAAATTACTGATTGACAAGGTCTTTTGAGAAAAAATTAGGAAGTTCACAAACTCACCGATAAGATTTCCCATATACTGCATTTATAAACACACATGACACACATTTAGATCTCAATACGAAAAAAAACTCACCATTGAAAACACCCTGTATGGTATATTTTCTTAACAATTAATTTATTCCAAACGTTGAGACAGGGGGCACCTCATGTCTTATTCTTCGTCCTCGATACCTCTCCCGCATAACCTCATATATTTTGCTCAATTCGTTACAATATAATGAAAAATGTTAACCGTATACAAGGAGAAACCGCTCCGAATGTTGATAACAGCTATGATGGATGCATAAAAGCTGCAATTGAAAGAGTAATGGTGGTATCGATTCAGGGGTATTCAACACAAAACTATCGATAGGGCTTGAATAATTCATTTCTTTCAGCTGTGCTAATATAAGTTCATGTAAGGCACAGTATAAACGTTTGCTTGATATCGAATACAAGGTATTCATTATTGCCCTCATTATTCCTTCCTTATTCTGTATTTGCTGACTAATCTAGTTAATGAAATTTATATGGCTCGAAGTTACATACCGTGCGTCCGTGAAATTACTCTGCTATTAAATGACTTTCATCTTCTCGATTAGCTCTAGCAGTCTAAACAACGACTCTCTTGTATCTTCATCAGGATATCCTAGGCCTTCTCGCACTGTTGCCACGTACCATTTGGTCTTGACTTTTTCCACTTTTAGGAAATTGCTCCTACAAGCCATATCTTGATGAGCAGTTCTGTTGAAATATGTCGTCGGTTCATACGCAGTGCAACACTTTTTCGAAGATGCCTCACAAGTTCCAGTATTACTACCTAATTCAATTAAAGTGAAATGAAAATAGATAATATTATTAACAACTTCATGAGCCTCTTTTGTGCTAACTCAGAAGAAAAACAAGACGTGGAAATTTTCCTGGCAGAGAAACACATCGATAATATATCAAATATACAGGATGTTTTCAGGTGATGCTCTTTTTCTTGACAGGTGCTAGAACTCAACAAAAGAAATCATTTGGAAAAAAGTGCAAAAAATCTTCGGCGTCAATATCTCAGTACAACTCTGGATCGTGTTAGCTCTCTGTTAGGAGATCTGCCATAAATCATAGTGCCATAGGCATTCCATCATGTAAATAAAGCACTGGGTTTTATCGCAAATTTGTATATTCTCTTTCAACTTTCATTAGGAGGTTTTCCTGAGCGGTATAATTCTGAGGAGAGGAAAAATTATTGATTGAAAAGGTCCTATGAAACAAAACTAGCAAGTTCACAAACTCACCGATAAAATTGATCTAAATTGTTCACAGAAAATGTTCGAAATGGTAACCTTTCGTTTGTTGTGCACAAAGTCTTGCCAGTCGTAATAACGAATGGTTACATGCAGCAACTATCACATCAATTTTCCCACGAATAATGCCACAAGCATTTTCAATGCGTTGTTTTAGTTCTTCGACACTATTCACCTCACCGTTACTGTACACTAATGTTTTCAAATGACCCCAAACGAAAAAATTACGAAAAGCACTGCCGTGAAGGCAGGAGCTTTTGAGCGCTCGTACATGCACCTTGTAGGTAGATTCGCATTTTCGAGTTTTAGAAATCAATTGAAGGAATTTTAGACAGCTGTCACAAAAATTCTGAAACTTAGGCGAAACTCCAGACCTCATGTCAGTGCTTTAGGTGACCAATTTTTTTTCGATAATTCGCTAGAATTTTCTACGGTATTTATGGTCTTGGTGATGCGATTTGGACAAAATTTCGCACGTAGTTTGAATACATTATTCCTAAGCTAGGTGCAAAATTTCATCCCAATTCAATCAGTAGTTTCGAAATTATCAGGATGCTCATTGATGAACGTGGCCGCGATATTCGCGATCCAAACCCACCCTGAAAATTTTAAGTTCCTAGGCCTTTCCGTTCAAAAGTTACAATTTTCTATGGTTTCTATGATTCTGGTCATGCGATCTGGACAAAATATTGTTTTAATATATCATTCTCGATTAAAATACAAAATTTCATCTCGATCGAATCCGTAGTTCCGAAATTATCGAGAAACTAAAATTTCAAACGACCGTATTTACGGAACCCCTAGTATAATTCTGCTCATTGATAAACGTGAACGCGAAATTTCAGATCCACACCTATCCTGAAAATTTCAAGTCCCTAGGCGTTTCCGTTCAAAACTTACAATTTTCTATGGTTTCTATGGTTCTGGTCATGCGATCTGGACAAAATTTCACATGTTGCTTGAACACCTCATTCTCCATTCGAGTGCAAAATTTCATCTCAATCAAATCTGTAGTTTTCAAGTAATCAGGGGAACAAAGCTTTGAAGGGCCATATTTACGGAACCCCTGGTGGAATTTGGCCCATTAACAAACTCAACCGAGGCATTCGGAAACTGAACCCACACTGAAAATTTCAAGTCTCTAGGTTGTTCCGTTCGAGAGTTATCGTGCTTACGGACGGCCGGCCGGACGGACGGACAGACTCGAATTTTCCGACGGATTCGTCATCAGTGAGTCGAACATAGTCGATTGAGACCACTTTCGGCTCAAAATTCGAAAAATACAGACATCGTGACGAAATGATATAGCCCTCGTGTAAGTAGTACGAGCGCTCAAAAATCACAGGGGTTGAGATCCGGGGAGCGTGCAGGCCAAGAAATTGACCAACCACGTCCTATCCACCTTGCTTCACAAAAATTATACGTCCTGTCAGATGATTTCCCGTAAACTGCACGCATTCAATAAACACATTGAAACCTCAATACGTACCTTCAGATCCGGACTGGGAATTTCTCAAATTAGCAGGTAACTTTGATTTCGAAATGCTCGGCCCTGGTGAAAGAATTTTTGGAATTTGACTTATTTTGATGAGTTCTAGCACCTGTCAAAAAAAGCCTCAGCTTCGAAAAAAACCTGTATAACGATGATGTAACCTTGAGACTAAATAAGTCGATTTTCTCGAAATATTGAACATATAAATTGAAGAAAACGAAGTTTCAGAACTATCAAGGTACAAATAAAAAAATATGAACTGAAAATAAAAAAATACGGAACATTAAATGTGGTTTTTGGAGTGACGTATTGTATGATTTCTTCAGGGCGTAATCGAATTTTCAGGTTTCTGTTTATTTTCAGGTGCGCGGTGTAGAAATAGGTATAGTTCTTCTGGTGCTGCTCGTTTGGGTTGGAGCAATCGCCTTATTCTTCAACCGTTGGGGGAAAATAAGAATGCTCCTTCCTTATCAGCCAGATTATAAGCACGAACAACTGAAAGTCCCCGGAACTGCCGCATGCGCAGCAGCAGTAGCAACGGGGAACACATGTAATCATCATGCCGAACAAACGTGTCAACAGGTAATATTTAATACAAACGATAACAACCTTCGGTTATTTTTTTTTCACAAAAATTCATCAGCACAAACGGACCTGAAACATTGGTTACCGGGTAGATCGATTTGGTTCAACTTGGTTTGTTCATCATATGCTAGCTGATTAAATAACCTTGTTGAGTGTGAAAAACCCTTAGACTATTATGCATGAAAAATTACTTGACTGAAAATTTCCTGTTGTCCAAACAAAATCCTGGTTTTTTGTTATCTATCTTTCGTGTCCTAAAGGGTTTTTCATTTGACAATACCCTATTTCCTTAATTGTTTTACCTATTTTTCAGACAGTCCTGAAAAGGGCGGGTTTTCGACAGATTCACACAAAATCAAAAAAATGATTTTTCACAAACTAGCATGTAATGAACATACAACTGAAACGAAATTTACATAAAAATTCATCAGCACAATTATTTTGAATAGTGCCAGAAACCCAAGTCAACTTCGACGGAAAAAACAATAGTAAGGCAGAACCTTCTGGAATGTACTTGTGGAGCATCAAGAGCCGTGGAAATGGGCTATATTTCAGACATTGAATCAGATTATTGAAATTCTAAAGTAAGGCGAGCACAACCGTTCAGTGTTTTGTTTTTGTGCGGCCTCGAGTGCACAAACAAGCTTGAAGTACAATTTTCAACTCACGATGATTTTTTTTACATCACTCCTCGATTTTATGGTGGAAGTATCCAAATTGAAATCCGAAGGTCCACACTAATGAAATTATTTTATTTTTTGAAGAATTTTTTTTAAGTTCAATTTCACAAAATATACTTTCAAATATCTCCCGAAATATTTAACCGATTCGAACTCCGATCCAACGTAACACAACCCTTAGGACAATGGAGTCAATTTTTCATAGCATCCTGAATTGTTCTTTTGAAAACCGACAAAGTCGGTCGACAGTCTCCATTTGAACAGGATCTCTTCGTGAGAACATGCCATATAGTGTTGAAAATTTGATAATATGTTGTTAGGGGTGCTGCACGTGGAGCCACTGTTTCCGGTATCCACGCAGAACGCGTGAGACCCGCGAGTGCGGGTGTCAGTTTGCCCTGTTGCACCGAGTCGAAGGCACCTAGCACCTAAGAGGGGCCTAAACTTTCTGATGCTTCTTCTTCCCCAGTAAGTTTAACTTTAAGAGGCTTAGATGCTGTGCAAGCTGCATACAAATGGTAGTTTTGACGTCATGGATACTTGAAGGTTTTTTTGATGTAGAGAGAATTTGTTCATTTTTGCCAGTAGAGAATGCTTGATCTTCGATTGCTTTTGTGTGAATATCTGTTTTTACACACAGGATGTTTCGGAAATACAGATGACGAATTTATTTCAGCTATTTACGAGAGTCCATCGATTTGGGATAATGTATATCAGCAATTTTGAAAAATCTAATCAGTCCTAAACTTTGACTTCTATATTATTACTTATCCAAAACTCCAATTTCCTTACATTTTTTTCTTAGTTTGATATAAAAATTGCAATCCTTGGAGCGATTTCAAACATACCACATAGCTTGATGCAGTCTTTTAATTTTTCAAGAATATGTCAGTTTCTAGGGATGTCCTGTATCTATACGCAGTGTTGAGCTGGCACATCAAAAATCACCTTTTATATTACTCACGGTCCACATCTGAGATGTATTGCATGATATTAATGTCAGACATATGAAGAAAGAGGAGATTTTGAGAAGATACATTTATCAATTTTATCTACATAAATCAATTTCTGGCATCAATATCATGCAATAAATCTCGGATGTGAACGTACCGTTAGATGTTTTTCACTGACTTGATGTTTTTCCACATTTTCACTGAGGTTTTTTGAAGCGTCAATACTCTTAGAAGTCCAGGCAAGTCCGCAAGATTGTTGCGATTGCGAGATTGCGACAGAAAATAAACATACAGATAACTCGTCGAACAAAAAAGGTAGCATGTGGTGTGGCGTGGCCGACAACGCCATCTTTCGGACGTGCACAGAACCGCCACACTTTTAACATGTTTTCAACATTCACAACAAAGCTAATTAGAAAAATGTTAGCATTTTCTCAATTGCGCCTTTAAAATTGTGTGCTATGTAGAAATACTTACTTTCACCCTTAATAATCGTACAAGTTATTATGTTGGAATGTTCATATTATTTTATATTTCTACCCGCTGTCACCATTTATAATCTATTGTCCGAAAAGAATTGACTTCGTGCTCTTGTTTCACTCTTTTCCAAGAACAGGTATTCAGGAAAGAAAACCCAGAAATTTAAAAGAACATATTATATTCACGAAAAATGATGGTAAAATGCGTACATAAAATCGAGCTTTTCAAAAACAACAAAAAACATCAAAACAAAACATCTATCATTCACCTTGTTTTCGCATAATCATAATTAAATCAGACAATCGAACTCCTACGTTCCCTACTTCATACAAACATACTAATCCAAGTGTACGAGGGGGTCAATTAACTCGATACAAAATAAATACAATTATTTCCACATTTCCAGTCGAGTTATCAATAATATTGGGCATTACAGTAACACCGTTTACTTGTATAGGGGTTAAAACTTTGAACTGAACTTTCCTACCTTGATCTGCAAGCCACCTTATCCCTTTTTGTACCTACTTGAAAACAAAATCACTCACTCCGAAAGTGACCTTAATTTTTTTGTTCGCACTCCCGTAACGAATACGACTTCTAATTTTACTCAAAACGCAACTTCTTCGACACTTGCTTCCACGAGCTATCACAGATTTTTCCCTAATCCGGACTCTAAAAATTCTCGGCTGAAAATACTAAAGCTTTTTTCCTACAACGGACTACTACCTCAATTTAGTCCCTACACCGGCCTCGAACCGAAACTTACAATTCTGTACCTATCTTGGTACCCCCCTGTCTTTCAACTACACCGGGCTCTAACCGGAAACCGACCCCGTACAACTACCTCTTAACGAGTAAACTGCCTTAACTCTTCCAGAGTCCCCCAAAGGCAAACTTTTCCCCCTTCAAAAACCTAATTCCTGAGTGGACATTTTTCTTTGTGCCTCTCACTTGGCTTGGGGACACCCACGTTCTTAAATTCTTTCTCCGAAATTTTCCCATAATCAATCGTAGTTGCATTTTCTCCCCTGTTCTTGACCTTATCTCGCCCTGTAGTCACAACATCCATCGACTACAATGTAGTCGATGAATTATTTGCCTCTACCAAATTTGGAATCTAAGTTGCAGGTGTCCCGTCGGTCACTCGGTCCCAAATTAACGACATCCATTGATTATACAAAGTAACACAATGTATGCACGAATATACAGACTCTTCTCCTAGATTTGTAACCGAATTTGAGATTAATTATTCATATTTCCAAATATTAAAGCTGCATGACATTTTGGTAGACGATCCTAAGAAGGAAATTACCTTTCATCCATGAATTAAAGATTAAAAGATTTCTTCTTCTTAAAAATCGATCTGTTTCGTTAGATTCCATATGCCCCATAATTTAAATAAACTATGATTGCTTTTATGTGTTCAACTATTCCGAAACCTTCAAGTTGTTAATATATTCTCAAAGATTATGCAGCTTGCATACATGCCTCATAAGCTTATAGCAAATGAATTTGACACGACCAAAGTAGTGTTTGAAGTAAATTCCGCTATATTTTGAATGAAAGTATACAGGATGATCTCCCAAAAACATAAATAAAGATATCACTTTTTCTCCAAAAAAAAATTGTATTCGAATCAGAAAAGTAGTACCTGAATGCAAATGATTAATGCTTGGTCCATCCTGTATATTTCAAGGTGCTTTTTCTCATGGAGAATTGGCTACTTAGGCATCCACTACTGCAGCACCTCAAACAGAGAGGGGAACAATACCAAAACAATTTTCATATTTCTGAATTAAGTTCACACAATTATATTTTGGAGTGTATTGATCCTCTCAGAGAATTAGGTCAACTAGTTTATAAAAGCCGCTTATAGAGCTTCACATAATTCATAATTTTCAACGTGTTAAATATAGGTACGTGATCTTGAAGTTTGAATATTTCGTTGTGTTTCAGGATTTTTCATTTTCCAGAAGATAAAACGATGGACTTTCAGTTAATAAATGATATAATTCAACCTCATTTCGCAAAAGCTAGAATTTCCGATGAGAACATTTCGAAAATTGAATGAAAAAGGAATTTCGACGCTGTAGGCTCTTTCTGGACCTATCGGAAGTAATTCCAATGGGTAAAAAAGCCTCAGACAGGCCCCACATATATTTCCAGAACCAACCCATATAATATAATGATAATAAAAGTGTCTTTATTTGAAAACCAGAAAAAAAAATACACTTGACAAAATAAAAAATAAAATGCATGAAAAATAGAAAATATTCACACAATTTCCAGCAACTTAGGTATTTCTCCTCAATAAATACCAAGATATTCAATTGATGAACTCTTTTTTCTTATTGTCAATTAACATAAGTGAAAAAAGGGATATTTCACCAGTTTTTAGCGTTGTTAATTTTTTAGCTGAAAAAGTTGAGCTTGTTTTATGTTATGGTTTACACCACTCACATTTCACACAGTTGATATTATATTTCATTCCGCACTCTAGTTGTGATACACATTTATTACAATGTATGTAAATTTCGTCATGCAAATTGTATAAACTTTTCATTTAGTCAGTTCAGTACTTGAGCAAACCGAAAATATTTTATTCACTCGTTGGTTATCTAAAAAGAAGGATTTTTCTTTATTTTCATCTGGCTTCTACAGAAACAAACAAACAGTTCATTAACCTGTTACTTTTCTGATCACAACCATTTTGCTTCTTGCATCTTTTGGAAATAAATAAATTAACTACTTATAATATGGTTCATGTCTGTCCCAGAAATTAAAAATATTTAATATGTCTTTCAAAGGAACGAGGTAAAAACAAGCCTTGAGACTTAATTCAAATACATTTCTTAACAACAGTGTTCGAGCTAGGGGTGGCAATATCTACCGATTCCTCTTGCATCTCGCTCTCGAATATTGGCTTGAGATTCAGCTGTGGTGAATGTGGACAATTTGGGAAATTTTCTCCGATCACCGTTGCCTTATGTTTTATCGAAATTGTCATTTTGCTAACAGTACTGACGAGATCTGATATACAGGGTGTCCGGGAAAATGTGGAAAATCTTTTGGATTCATATAAAACATAAAAAAATAAAATGACAAGTTCCCATAATTTTTTTTCCTAGCGGCCCTCCCTACGGAGATACGACCTCCTAAATGACGCCACTGGAAATTCATTTTACTGGCATAAATTTCGAACTACTTGATATGATTTAATGAAAATTTGATATGATAAACAATAGTAAGGACCTCTTGAAATACAGCCCTTAAATTCAAATAAGCTCGTTCAGTTTACTAGGGGTGGACTAGGTTATACTTTCTAATGCTTACATTTTTAACACACTGTATGATAAGGAGTTGAAAAAAACAAATTTGGATATCTTGAACATTAAGCTAAAGAAAAGGTACTCTTATTCATTGTCGATAAAATGAACCGTTTTCGAAAAACAAAATAATAAAAGAAGTAACTTTTTTATTTCTATCAAAAAGAACCATGAATTCTAATTTTTTTTTGTCTGCAACAAAGTGTGATACGAAAGTTATTCGAGGTACAAAAAAGTTTTAGTCTATGTAATTGAATCCGACAAAATTTGTTGAATGCACTTATGAAGTTTTCAATTGATTGTTTCTAATGAGCCTATTTAGATTCAATCGTTGCAAGCTTTAATGAGAGCTCAATTCTAACAAATTATTTTTGTTAAGGTGCCTTTTTGGGCCAAAATTGCATTGTTAAGACTCTCCGTAATTTTTTCGGATTGAATAGCGTAAACTTAAACTTTTTTGTTGTTTAAATAACTTTCGTATCACACTTTGTTGCAGACAGAAAAAATTTGAATTCATGGTTGTTTTCAATAGAAATAAAAAAAATAATTCTCTTATTATTTTATTTTTCGAAAACGGTTCATTTTATCGACAACGAATAAGAGTACCTTTTCTTTAGCTTAATGTTCAAGGTATCCAAATTTGTTTTCTTTTTTAATCCTTATCATAGAGGATATTAAAAATGTAAGCATTAAAACGTACAACCTAGTCCGCCCCTGGTAAACTGAACAAGCTTATTTAAATTTAAGGGCTGTATTTTAAGAGGTCCTTAATATTGTTTATCATATCAAATTTTCATTAAATTATATCAAGTAGTTTGAAATTCATTCCAGTAGAATGAATTTCCAGTGGCGTCATTTAGGAGGCCGTAGGGAGGGCCGCTAGAAAAAAAAAATTATGAGAACTTGTCACCTTATTTTTTTATGTTTTATCTGAATCCGAGAGATTTCCCACATTTTCCGGGACACACTGTAGATCTAAACCGATCTACAGGTGCAAATGATAAATTTAGTGATCTCTGGGGTACATGAATTGTTTTGTAAGCTTGCTATTAGTTTATCTAGTATAATTTTTCTAATTTCTTTACTGAATTTGATAATTTCAGATAAACAGCCGTTATATTATTCTATCCAATTATTCAGACGAATAAGGTTAGGCTTGACCCGTAATTCCCATGTGTGATTATTTGACCTACACATATTTGAGACAGTTGCTTTTGGAACGGACAGGTGGCGTGATTTGGGTTTCTCACATCGAATTTGTCATTTTGCTTACTGTTCCGACGAGATCGAAACTGGTCTACAGGTGCAAATGATAAATTTGGTGGTCTCTGGGGTACATGATTTGTTTTGTTAGCTTGCTATTAGTTTATCTAGTATAATATTTCTAATTTCTTCACTGAATTCGATAGTTTCAGAAAAACAGCCGTTATATTATTCTTGATCGGGCTCATTTATAATTGGGATTTATCTCCCTTTCTCGAGCTCATCAAAATTTGGATATTTTATAATAAAGAAGCGGCCGCTCCAAAAAGATGATGACTCTGCAGTTTCCTCATCCTTAGCTCGAACAGAGTTCGTGGATTTGCCTCGCGCAATGAGAACAGTTAGCAAAATTAGCCTTCTTTAAGAATGGCATAAACAATGTAGATTACGGTAATTTTCAGGGGGCATATCCCCCTTAGTCTCTTATTTGTATTTAGATACTTCAAGATGATAAATTGCCTAAACCGAATTACGGTAATACTGAGTATAAATACTGAGAAACGGTATTGCATTTTTTATTTTGGAAATAGGAAATACACACCCCAAAACAGAATCAGTATTTTAGACATTTTAGATATATTTCGAAAGGTTCAGATTATTATATTGCTCATTATTGACTGAAAATTTCTTTTAACTTATCTTCTTCTTCTTATGTTTTTTTATACCTACTGTAGATATATACAAAAATTACTGAAAACTCAATTTACTTAGTATATTGTTTTTTTTTCTTCAAGAATTGCATTCAGCAGTCCCGCACTCAAAGGCCTAGGATGAACTCGGCCATCTTCACATCGTACAGCGGTCCTGGATTCGACTCCAAGGAATTCATGCGTAGATACGGTTCAGTCTCGAAACTTTGCAGAAAGGCCAAAAGCGTGGATAATATATCTTTGGAGGAAAAACACTTCGGCCTGCCGACACTTTCGGTATCCGGGCCATCTCCACCTGAAGATGACGACGCCGAAATTGAAGAGACGCAATGCTTTCTCAAAGACGAGACGAAATGATTGCAGCTAAAGTTTTGATTGCTTCAAGTTGGTAGTATGAAAATATTGGAAATACAGAAAAATGTTGTGACCCCTGCACTTCAATATGTGTGCCTAATATTTCCTGGAATATCCAAGGGTTGTATTCTTGTTCTCGGGTCATTTTCTTCATAGGATTCTCAAATTATTTCCCTATTGAAAAAAAGGTATTGTAGGTATACACTAGGTGACATTAAATTGAGAACACCCAGTAATAGTCTGTTTCTTAGGCCAAGATAAAAAACGTTATCATATCAGACATATATCAATTATTATAATGACGCTGTAAAACTCTGGACAAAGACATCCTTTGTGGCCTATCAGATATTATAACATATTAATATTTCACTTGAAAAATGTACAAGATACAATAAATAACTTCTAGTGTAGTAACTGTTTCCATTTTAATTAATACAAAAGTTCCTCAATTCTCACCTAGGAATGTCTCAGAATTCTTCGAATATCTTTTTGATCGTTCATGAGATCCTTGCGAAACATCTTCCTCAGAGAATTACTCTGGTGCTATTTGTATTGATGTCTTCAGCCTAATTAACTAGTGACGAGTAACAACGAAATTCATGAATTATTTTCCCAACGGTACTAAAGCCCGAGTTCAAGATTCAACCCTATTCGAAAGTTTTCATTCTTTCATAACTTTGCTGCTCATTTGTGAAGAAGTTACGTATCCACTACGAATATCTTCAAAAACTTCATGATGAAACCGTATCATCGAAATTTTCCACAATTCTGGGTCATCTGCTACTGAAGGGTTGTTTCGAACCCACTAGTGATTACTTTTCTACAATATAATAGAATTGCATGTATATATCTACCGCACTTGAATTAAAATTCTCCTTGGCAATAAGAACTGAACACTAATATAGTGCCAATACGTGGAGTGATATTGTTAAGTGACTATTGTAGACTCCATTTGGTTTGTCTTAACATTGTATAGCTATACTGTAGATTATATATATATTTATATAAATATCTTATTATCAAATTTCTGATCACTGAGAAAATCTAATATATTAGTTCAATATTTGGAAATAAACGTATCCAGTAGAGTATCCTGGCAATGAATGAATTGTATTACAGCCTTCTTGAAACACTTCTTGTAACTGTTTTAAGAAGGTTGTGATTGTATCAATCATTATTATTGGTAGTATTTCAAAATTTATAATTAAAAATTCAGTTGTGGGAATATTTTCCCAAAAAGTTGGCACAAATTTTAAACAGTGCATTTTTTCCACAGCGTTCAGAGTTTTTTCAGTGATCACGCATTTTCCCACTTGGGTAAGTGTTCAAACATTTTTTATCGATAGAAAACCTTTGAAATAAGCTAAGATCGACCAATGAAATTTTTTTGAAGCAAATATATACTGTACCAAATATGTAATCAACGATTTGAAATTGATACCTCCCACAACATGAATTGAAAAATACATATACAGGGTGTCCCAAGTTCTAGTGCCTACTAGACGTTTCTTGAGAACCCGGACCTATTTGAAATCTGGAAATTTGGATTATGATATTGTTCGACTTTTTCTACTGACCTAAAAATTCTTGAAGCCTTTCAGTTATACAGGGAGTGAAAATAAATTTCTCGAAACATTTTTTTTTGCATTTTTTCGTCTTTTAAGTGATCGATTATTCAATTTTAAATATATTTTTATTTGAATCGTTGCATTCGTCCCGTCAGAATGTTTTTCAGAATATCGAAAAAAAAACTGAAAAAAAAAGTTTTAGTGTAAGAGCACCTAGAAAATACAAAAGGAGGGACGTTGATGATGAAGAGAATGAAATGAGTGTATTGGCTTATTTCAAAGCGAATGAGAATTCATCTTTTCGATGTGCAGCGCATATAAAACGAATTCAATTAAAAATTCAGTTAACCGAATTTTGAAAAAGCACAAAATGCATGACTATAAATATGATAACGTAGAACCAGAGGTGACCACATTGAAACATTAAGTTTTTGCACAATACTATTGAAGCGAATTGGAAATGATTGAAAAATTGCCACATTTGGAAAAGAGAGAATCCTCATGAAAAAAAAAACAGAGAAATGTTCAGAATAAAATTAATTTGAATGTGTTTGCGCTTTAAATGGATGATGAAGTGCGGTATTACATCTATGAAGAAAATTTTAATACAGAAAAATTCAACCCGTATTCAGAATGCCTTCCAATTACTAAAGGGGGAGGAAATCGGACGAGCAACCAACCAGATTTTATGAATTTGTCTCTACGTACGACATAAATTCAGAAAAAACCTTAATAACTGAGGAATTATTCAATTTAGGAGCATAAACATTTTTGCACACTATCATTATTTTTTTCGCGGAATCCAACCCAATCACAAAAAAAATAGGGTTCTACTTTAATTAACCGAAATTATGGGATAATTTTGATCCCAATTTTTGACAAAATATTTGAAACAACCTGTGACGAGTTTTCCAAAATTTAAGAGATGCACAATATTCCACCATTCTTCTACTTTGAAAATGTGAAAACAGTTTATGCTCGAAATATTGAGAATAGGAAAAACGAACTTAATACAGACTACGCATATCTCCCTTTCTTTCCAGTTTTTTTTTTCGATATTTTGAAAACTATTTCGACGAATGCATAGATTCGAATAGATATATATTTAAAATAGAATAATCGATCATCTAAAATGGAAAATGCAGAAAAAAATTTTCGTGAAATAACAATATCATAATCCAAACAATATCATAATCCAAATTTTCAGATTTCAAATAGGTCCGGTTCTGAAGAAACTTCTAGTAGGCACTCGAAGTTGGGACACCCTGTATATAAACATAATTGATATATGATCATTCAAGTGTAATAGGTATGTGAAGAATTTCGATGAATTTGAAGAATAATTGAAAACAAGTAAATTATTTCTGTCTTTTGTTGATGCATTGAACATATTTTTCGATGATTCAACGATGTGCCTTTTTTGACCAATTGACTCTTCAAAAGAAAAAATTCGATACAGTTGGATATCAACAATTTTAAATTGAGAACCTAATTTGAAGCATATGATGAAAAAAAATTCAATATTAAGGTCGTGATTTCAACTGTGGGACCAAGGAAATATCAATTCAAAGATTGATTTCCAGTGAAGAAAAAAACAATTTTGTACTCATAACTCTAGAAGAGCGTTATTGATAGAAAAGTGTTTGTCCAATTCACCCATCAAATAAAATTGCCTCTAACTTATCTACTATAACTAGATTTCCCGATTTTATGACATGACCACTTCTAATTCCTCATCAAATATTTCTCTTCTCTTAATTTTTGATAAAAGTTTGTATATGTAAACCTATATATCATGTAGATGTCTGACATCAAAATTAAGTCAATTTTATTAGATATAAAATAAAATGATATGTATATCGACAGTTTAGTTGAAATAATCATTAGTGAATCTTCAATATATTGAGTTTTTTATTTTTTCCACCTAGCACAGTCGTAAGGACTGCTGGCTAACAATATCATAAAACAATTATTTCTCTCTGAGATGACTAATTCAAGGACTTCGACAAACATTGAGAAGATTTCGCCTCCAATATTCAAAATAATGAATATATAATAATATGTACCCAATTTCCCATATAGAATCATGAATTCTGAAAGAAAGTTCTTCGATGGAAATTCATAATTTATTCCTAGGAAATATCACATTAAGTAGACATAAAAACGTTTGAACAACAGAAAAATATTGAAATAAACTATGGCAAATATAAAATGAGCAGTGAATGAAAACATTTTCAACAAATCAAAACAAGATTCTTAATAAACCTTAGCAACAAAATATAAAAAATTTTCAGATATGGAAAGAACACTACAGAATTAATTGATATTCTATCAAAAATTATGGAAAAAAAATTTCTCCAAACAATCAACCTACAGATCTACATTTTGGCAATTATCTGTATTTAGAATAAGTCACAATATATTCAGGATAGAATTCGGAATCTTCAAACTTAACATAAACGGTTTTCTTTGGTGACCTCGTGGTATCGAAACCATCATCAGGTAGTTCCCAATCTGGTTCTCCGATTTGAGAATCGGTAACCAACACTTTTGCCACGATCAATGTTTTTACCTTACTCTTACAGAATTGTTCAGCAAATGCCGGATCAGGACTAAAGGATATTCCATAGCCATATTTATGTCCTCTAGATGAACCACTGAATCTCCAGTTGAAATTTGTTAAAACAATACTATGCACGTTTCTTTTAACTGTAAAATGATACATTATATATTCCTCACATGGAGCATACTCCATCTTTTTTTCCTTCTTCAGTGAATACTGCCGTTCCAAATACTTGTTGGATACCTTCTCAACTTCAAGTATTTTGCAGTTATTACCAATACATTTCTTTATAGGTCTAACAACTTTATTGAATTGGTTTGTTCCTGGAATTAGTTTGATATACCATTGCGGAGGTATAGGTTCTTTTGGATGTCGAAGCCAAAACGACCTGTCTGGCGATTTATTCACATAGCACTTCACTTTTTCTCCTTGGGGGAAATAAAGCTCGTCATAACTTCGATTTCTCCTCGATCTCCTTCGATTTGATACTTCAAGTTTCTTAAAAATATCTGACAACGTATCCATATAGTTGGAGTAGTAGGGTTCCATCATCATTAAAAATAATAAGATAATCAACAGAAGACGAATTTCCTTTATGAATATGAAATTCTGGAAACTTCTTGGGGGAAACCCAAAACCACAGAACATAGAACTATTGTACTATTTTTTATCTAGTCTTTGGTTCAAGGCATAGACGAATAATTATTTATTTATTTATTATTCGTCTATGGTTCAAGGTGACTTTTAGGTTAGGTGCCTGAGAACAGTGAAAATATTCGAATATATCCAGAAATCATTTTCGAATAACTTTCTAAAATGTCTGTGAGGCCAGATGACCACAGGAGAAAATGGGACAGGGAAGAGTACGAAAAACCTAAAATGCTGGTAAACGAAGAAAGTAAACAAACGAATTTAGGAAGGATATGGCGGCTAGGGATGACTAACTGTACGCGGAACTGATCTTTGGATCAGGTCCGGCTGGTCGGACTAATGGAACTGATCCCTACTGATAATTTAAACAGGTACGAGAACCAGTCCAGTCAATCATAATAACATAAACTGAATATAAAACATATTTTTCTGAACCGCCAAAATGTCCTCTACCAGTCTACCCGCAGGTACCATATCAAAGAGGAAGACTTTGACCATATTATCCATTTATTAGGCGCTGGTCTCCTCGAAACGCGACGGACCACCGACGCGGAGACGCCTCCGTCAATTTCCGAATTATATGTTAGGGAAACCACGAGCACGGTTTCCCTGAACCGCCGC
Source organism: Aphidecta obliterata (assembly GCA_963966015.1). Classification (NCBI taxonomy): domain Eukaryota; kingdom Metazoa; phylum Arthropoda; class Insecta; order Coleoptera; family Coccinellidae; genus Aphidecta; species Aphidecta obliterata. The sequence continues at coordinate 11,655,348 of OZ014433.1, read as the reverse complement.
ATGCGACGTTCATTCAGGGGCCAGGGCTGGCGAGATTTAAAAGTTTGCCAGTGCCGGTCAGGGTTGCCAGTCCGATTTTTATGTCATCAGTAGATACCTTGTCAAAAATTCAGTAGATTTCAGTAGATTCCTTTTATGCTCTACAAATTTCAGGAATGGAGAATGAAATGAACCTATGACGCCAAAAAAGTATGTATTTCCATTTAAAAAAAAAACTAACCTATTTTCAACAAAATAGAAACGAACATTTTTATAAAAAAAATATACATATAGGTAACCTATTTTCAATTTGAAAATACTCATGAATATCTCAAATTGAAGTTAAAAAGGAACTTGTACTTAACAGATTCGACTAAATGAAAAACAGGAACAAATAGAAAAAAAAACACAAATCCAAAAAATGAAACGGAACAAACTGTTATTGGAGAGGTGTATGAAGGTTTTAATTTAATCTGAATTACGTATCTTAATCTTATCTATAACCACCGATAACCGGTGATTCTCCGCGTGGTGATGTAGCTTTACGGTTTACCAACATATATATAAAGCGCTCAGACGCTGAGATGCATTCTATTCTATAATCAGTAGCACCTGAAAATTTATTCAAACAGAATGTTCCGAAATATCACGCAAGATATTGTCAAAATAGGTAACTGTAATGATAAAAAGTGTCATAATTTTTTTCAGTAGATTATGAAATATTTCAGTAGATCAGTAGATCAATATGCATATCAGTAGATCTACTGAAAAATCAGTAGACCTGGCAACCCTGGTGCCGGTTCATGTTCATAGATCCGAGTAATCTGAGTATAAACAAACTACTGTGGAAGCCGACCTGCGCAATAAGTCCGGACTAGAACTGATCTTTGAACTAGTTATTTCTCTGGACCGGATCAGGTCGGAACTGATCCATGAAATTATTGGGATCAGCCATAGCCTCTTTAATAAATATAGGCCATCCCTAAAATTGACCGTAGTTGAAGCAGTCTAATCTTTGATTGGATTTTGTGTACGTAAATATTTTATATCAAACTATTCATTAACAATTGAGTTATCTCCACAAATCACAATATCCATAATTCGAAGCAACTAACAATTCGGGAATGCATGCGCATGTGTTGTAATTTTTTCAGTTAAATTTAATTTTAGTTTGAAGTCATCCAATTTTATTTTTTTCAGTTTCAATGAGGCTGGTATTGCTGCTGTTCATTCTTGTGGATTTTCTTTCTCAAAGAATATTCAAGAACTGTAAATATAAACTTTTCAATTTGGGAGAAAAACTAGTACATCTTGATCGTTTACTTCAAGAGCAGGATAAAGACTCATCAGGTTAATAAAACAAATGATTCCATTGGATTGGATATCAGCCATGAATTAATGGCCCTAAAGAGGCATAGATTGGATTCCACTATCTCAGCTTGCTATTGAATGGAGAAAGAATACCTACCGAAGCGATTAAAGGTATGTTGTTGAATGCAAAATAACACTCAATAGTCCTCCATTTCTGTTTATAGGTTATAATCAGAATAATTTAAATTTTTGTTCATATTGAAGCATCTGTTTGCAAATGATGTGAGTCCTCACTTCCATTCTAAGGTTCCATAACGTTTGGTGGTGAGATTGTTCCCAAAGTTCCTTCCTTACAAATTATTTCGTATAGGATAGTCATGAAGTTTCACTCAGAACAAAATCTTGATATATTTCATAGTGTTAAATTATTCATGGAAATCAATTAACTTTTCATTTCTTTTTTCATGGAAGTTGCCAAAAGTTTACTTCGTTTCGAATAATTTAGACTCCTGTAATGTATTAGATTAGCATGGTTGCTCTGAATGGTTTCAATATCAAACCAGGATTAATTTGGTTGATGTAACTGAACCTAAGATATATATTAATTGTTATTTGGTTTTCAGGTTCTGAAACTTGAAACCGTTCATACTGAAGAATTTTCTTAGCAAAGAAGAAAATCACAAAAAGACATTAGATATAGATACGATTATCATACCGTTTTTTGAATTGATTGTCGAATTTTTACCCAATATGTACTTGGAATTACATTAGGGTGGATGCACTGTAATGAGTCAGAACAAAATCTTGATATATTTCATAGTGTTTAATTTTTCATGGAAATCAATTCACATTTCATTTCTTTTTTCATGGAAGTTGCCAAAAGTTTACTTTATTTTGAATAATTTAGACTTCAGTATTGTATAAGATCAGCATGGTTGTTCTGAATGGTTTTGAAAATCAAACCAGAATTGGTTTTGTAGATCTAACTAAACCTTAGAACAATATATTAATTTTTATTTGGTTTTTAGGTTCTGAAACTTGAAACCGTTCATACTGAAGAATTTTGTTAGCAAAGAAGAAAATCACAAAAAGACATTAGATATAGATACGATTATCAATGCAAGTTGTCCAAGAGGCAGAGAATAACAAGGTGTTGAAAGGTATGCTTTTGTATTTTCCTTGTGACTTGTTTATACTATCATCATGGTTCGATATCTCCATAAGAGAAAATTTTGTCTTTCAAATAAGAATTACCCACAAATGATAATTTTGTGGATTTTTACTTTCATTGAAAGAAATCCATAATTATCTTTATTCACAAATCAACTGTTATAATGAATTTATGTACATTTTTATTTTTTTCAGTTTTAATAAGGCTGGTACTGCTGCCTCTCATTCTTGTGGGTTTTCTTTCTCAAAGAATATTCAAGAAATGTAAATATAAACTTTTCAATTTGGGAGAAAAACTAGTAGATCTCGATCGTTTACTTCAAGATCGGGATAAAGACTCCATCAGGTTTATAAAACAAATGATTCCATTGGATATCAGCCATGAATTAATGACCCTAAAGAGGCATAGATTCGATTCCACCAAGGGCGGATCCAGGATCTCTTTCTGGGGGGGGCACAAGGGGCGGAAGGCAAAAAAATATTCTAAGTATTTACCGTGATGGAATCTCCACAGTACACAAAAATTCAGTCTGGGGGGGGCACGTGGATTCCACTATCCCAGCTTGCTATTGAATGGAGAAAGAATACCTACCAGAGCGATGAAAGGTATGTTGTTGAATGCAAAATAACACTTAATAGTCCTCCATTTCTGTTTATATGTTATAATCAGAACAATTCTTTTTCTTATTGAAGCATCTGTTCGCAAATGATGTGAGTCCTCACTTCCATTCTAAGGAGTAAATAACGTTTGGTGGTGAGATTGGCTAACTTCTGTTTTATTTTTATACATTAATTATTCCGTTCCCAAAGTTCCTTCCTTACGAATTATTTCGTATAGAATAGTCATGAAGTTTCACTTGGAACAAAATCTTGATATATTTCATAGTGTTTAATTTTTCATGGAAATCAATTCACATTTTATTTCTTTTTTCATGGAAGTTGCCAAAAGTTTACTTTATTTTGAATAATTTAGACTTCAGTATTGTATAAGATCAGCATGGTTGTTCTGAATGGTTTTGAAAATCAAACCAGGATTGGTTTTGTAGATTTAACTAAACCTTAGAACAATATATTAATTTTTATTTGGTTTTTAGGTTCTGAAACTTGAAACCGTTCATGCTGAAAAATTTCGTTAGCAAAGAGAAGAAAATCACAAAAAGACATTAGATATAGATACGATTATCAATGCAAGTTGTCCGAGAGGCAGAGAATAACAAGGTGTTAGAAGGTATGCTTTTGTATTTTCCTCGTGACTCGTTTATACTATCATCATGGTTCGATATCTCAATTAGAGTAAATTTTGTCTTTTGAATAAGAATTACCCGCAAATGATAATTGTGGATTTTTACTTTCATTGAAAGAAATCCATAATTATCTTTATTCACAAATCAACTGTTATAATGAATTTATGTACATTGATACTTCTCATATTCAAGTGTATCTGGGCGCAATCTATACTGAAGTTGAAAGAGTATTGTTTCAATCTTAAAGAATACTTCAATTTTATAGTTGTAACAGGGTTACCTTTGCCATATGCGTATAGACGGCGCTAGAGGTAACCAATAAATTGCGTTATGGTGGATGCGGTGTAACAAGTTCGAATGGTTCCTCATAGCGCATCCACCATATTGGCTATAGGACAGACCGCAGGCTGTTTTCTTTCTGTTCTATTTTACTGTAGTATTGTTCATGTTGTGGTGGTTGCTCCTCTGAATAATCTCAATATTTAATCAGGATTTGTTTTCTCGTTCCAACATATCCTCATATATTATTCGATGTTTCAGATTTGGAGTAGTTGTATTCTTATCCGTTATTGTGAAATATTTCTTTTGCATAACAAGGATGAATCCGTGAACGCAGTTATATGAGTGACGGAGAAGACCTTGGTTATGAGAGGTATGATTTTATATTATTTATTTATTTTATTTTTTTTTTCAATTATCATCGAAAAAAATTATAAAAAGCACTGCCTTGAAGTAAGGAGCTTTTGAGCGCTCATTCATCCACCTTATAGATAGATTCGGGAAACTATGGCGAAATTCCAGACTTCATGTCAGTGCTATTTTGTCGATAATTCGCTAGAATTTCCTACGGTATCTATGGTCTTGGTTATGCGATCTGGACAAAATTTTCCACGTTGTTTGAATACATTGTTCTTCATCTGTGTGCAAAATATCATTCCAATCCAATGGGTAGTTTCGAAATTATCGGGAAAAAAATATTTTGAACGACCATATTTACGGAACCCCTGGTCTAATTCTGCTCATTGATAAATGTGACTGTGACATTCGAGATCCAAACCTTTCCTGAAAATTTCAAGACCCTAGGACTATCCGTTCGAGAGTTATAATTTTCTATGTAACTAGTCATGCGATCTAGAAGAAATGTAGCTTGGATATATCATTCTCCATTAAAATACAAAATTTCCTCACGATCAAATTCATAGTTTTGAAATCATCGAAAAAACAAAATTTCAAACGACCATATTTATGGAACCCCTAGTCCAATTGTGCTTATTGATCGCAACATTCCAGATCCACACCTATCCTGAAAATTTCAAGTCTCTAGGCCTTTCCATTACAAAGTTATAATTTTCTATGGTTCTGGTCATGTGATCTAGGGACTTGAAATTTTCAGGATAGGTGTGGATCTCGAATGTTGCGGTTACGTTCATCAATAAGCAAAATTAGACTAGGGGTTCCGTAAATATAGCCAGTCAAACTTTTTTTTTCCTGATAATTTCGAAACTACTTATTGGATTGGAATGAAATTTCGCACATAGATGAAGAATAATGTGTTCAAACTACGTGGGATATTTTGTCCAGATCGCATTACCAAGACCATAGATACCGTAGAAAATTCTAGCGAATTATCGAAAAAAATTGGTCACCTAAAGCACTGACTTGAAGTCTGGATTTTCGACTTGGTTTGAAATTTTCTTTAACTGCTGTCAAAATCTTTCGAATTGGTTTCTAAAACTGGAGAATGCGAATCTACCTATAAGGTGGATGAACGAGCGCTCAAAATCTCCTGACTTCACGGCAGTGCTTTTCGTAATTTTTTTCACCTTATACTTGTGAATTATATTATGGTGGATGCGTTGAATTGAGTTGTAATAGTTCCTCAGAGTGCATTCGTCGTATTGCTATACTTTGGGCAAACCCCAGGCTATTTTTCTTTGCTTCATTTGTACAGTAGTATTGGTTATTTTGGGCTGGCCTAGACTAATTCCAATATTCAATCAGGATTGGTTTTTTCTTTGTATCAACATGCTATAATATTAATTATCCTGTTTGCATGCACTGAAATCGTAATATTAATCATCATTTGATCTTTCAGATTCGGAGGCGTTGTATGTAGTCATTCATTATAAAGGATTTCTTTCCCAAAACGCAGATAAATCGCAAGGCAGAGAAGCCCTGGGTGATAGTTTATAGTTAGGAAGGGGTTACGTTCCACTGCGACTTCAAGGTCTATTGTGCCCCCCATCAGAGCCGTATTCGCAAATGCGCTACCTACAGCTCGCCCTCCAGCTCCAGAGCTCCAATGAACTCCAGTATCTGAGAGGGCTTCAAGGAGGTTAGATCCTAATTCCTCCTGTAATTCTCTTGTCCAAGACATTCTTTGCGCTGGTTTGCAATGGCGAGGCATTCTGTAACCAGGTGAACAGGAGTCTCCTCCTCTTCACCACAGAATCTACACTCGTCTGTTTCTGTCAAGCTCATTCTCATCATATGCTTCCTAAGGCGACAATGTCCTGTGAGGAAGCCAGTGAGTAGACGTAACTTGTTCTTACTGAGATCCAAATACTTTTTGGATCTTGAACTTTCATAGTTCCGAATGAACCTTTTAGAGTGGTCCATCCCTGGGTGATGGAAGGTATGATTTTATATTTGGAACGAGACTCGTAAAAGATTTAGATTGTCCATTGAAAAACGGATTGCATATCATATTCTAAATCAGCGTCGTCAGTCACTTATACCTTGTAGTTCTTTCTATTCCTTATATACAGGGTGTTTCCAAATTCGACTTGACCTTTGGACAACGTGTTAGTACGACTCATTTGCTGTCGTTTATTACCAACTTTCAAATCATACGAATTCTTCTTCAACGTCTATTACAGCATAATTTCAATTTTTTCATACATATCATATCCTTCACTGATGAAAATAATCCAAAAGTATAATCAATCTTGCTCAAGGTAAAAAAAATTGACGAGAAATGAAGTAGGGTGAGTAATTTTCCAAAAAACTCAAATAACTCGTAAACTTTTCATTTTTGGATATCAATATGGCTCAAATAACAGCAAATGAGTCATACTAACACTTCCTCCAAGGTTCACGTCGAATTTGGAAACACCCTGTATATGTTTCTGATTCCATACCGTTTTTTGAATTGATTGTCGAATTTTTACCTAATATGTACTTGGAATTATATTAGGGTGGATGCGCTGTATTGAGTTGAAATAGTTCATCAGAGGGCATCCACCATATTGCTAAGGTTAGGAAAGACCCCAGGCTGTTATCTTTTGTTTCATTCGAACTGTAGTATCTGATATTTTGAGGTGGCCTCTAAATAATTTTAATTTTTAATCAGGATCTGTTTTTTTTTTGTTCTAACATGCTCTGGATTCATAATATTAATAATTGTTCAATTTTTCAGATTCAGAGGCGTTTTATTTGTATCTGTTACTGTGAATGAGATCTTTCGTCAAACGAAGATAAATCACAAAACGCGGTTAGATGGATTGCAGAGAAAACTTAGGTGATGGAAGGTATGATTTCATATTATAATCGAGCTTACGTGAAGAAAACTGATCTCATATTCGGAATCAGAGTGATCAATTTCTTATATTTGATGTTCTTCTAATTTCATAACCTTTTTTATATCCGTACCTCAGAGCAAAAGGGTATTAAGTCACAAAATGTGAGTTTTACAGGAGAGCCTAAAATACTTGCATTTTTCGTTTGATTCGCGTTGTGATTAAGGACTTGATACTATGTTATTTTCGTTATTTTAAGTCCAATCATCTTGAAGGTAGACCGCTAAATAGAGCGCGTAATTTAAATGAAGGTGAGCCAAAAACCCGAAAATTGGAATTTTGGACTTAATACCCTTTTGCTCTGAGGTACGGATATTGATTCTCGATAGTTACCACCCATGGAAGAACAGATTGTTTTTTTGGAATAGGCGTTGTCTATTCTATTTGGTAGTTCTTCAAACGATTGGTTTAAAAAACATACATACATGAAGAGCTCAGAGATTTTTTTCTGTACTATTTTTGTAGTAACTTCATAGTAATTATTAGAAATATGTTTTGTTTCACATAATTTCTGAAAATCACTTTCGTTTCACAGGGAGAGGCCTCCTGGAGGCTTTGCAGATGCGGAATTGGAGCCAACGTTCTGCCAACGTATGCCAACAACGGATCTGAAGAGATGAGATTAATATACAACAAATTTTTGTTTTTATATGTTACTAATGTGAATGTGACCCAATAAAATTATGAACGAAATTTTTGGTTTATTTATAGAAGTATTTATGGGGCTGCCATCTGACGGCAAAAGCTCCTGGTTTTCCCTGAACAGGTGCTGCTCCCCCTGGCAGAATCCCGAACTTCCAAGACATGTGCTACCCTCTGGTGGCAAAAGCCCGAAGTTATTTGTTTGTCGGGTGCTGCCACCTGCTGGCAATAGCTCGAAGTTCTTCTATAGGAAGGCAGGTTTCTGTACTGAAAATTTCTAGTTCAGCTCTTGCACACTAGGTGGCGCTAGTGATTTGTTTGTCGGGTGCTGCCACCTGCCGGCAATAGTTCGAAACTCTTCTATAGGGAGGCAGGTTTCTGTAATGCAAATTTCTAGTTCAGCTCTTGCAAACTAGGTGGCGCTAGTTTTGGTTCTATAGGAATTATGACGAACCAATTAGTTTGGCTATATTCCAAAAAGATGCTGCACGAAATGCAGCGCCCTCTACTGGCGTAAAGCGGAACGAATTGATTCACCATAATTCCTGTAGAGGGCGCTGAATCACAACTAGCGCCACCTAGTGGGCAAGAGCTGAACTAGGAATTTTCAGTACAGAAACCTGCCTTCCTATTGAAGAACTTCCAGCTATTGCCGGCAGGGGGCAGCACCCGACATACAAATAACTAGCGCCACCTAGTGGGCAAGAGCTGAACTAGAAATTCACAAGATTTTCATTACTGAAACCTGCCTTCCTATAGAAGGATTTCGAGCTATCGCCGGCAGGTGGCAGCACCAGACAGACAAATAACTTCGGGCTTTTCCCACCAGAGGGCGGCACATGTCTAGGAAGTTCGGGATTCTGCCACGTGGAGCAGCACCTGTTCAGGGAAAACTTGGAGCTTTTGCCTTCAGATGGCAGCCCCATAAATACTTCTTGAACTATAAATAAACCAAAAATTTCGTTCATAATTTTATTGGGTCGAATCCACATTAGTAACATATATAAACAAAAATTTGTTGTATATTAATCTCATCTCTTCAGATCCATTGTTGGCATACGTTGGCAGAAAGTTGGCTCCAATTCCGCATCTGCAATGTGCAAAGCCTCCAGGAGGCCTCTCCCTGTGAAACGAAAGTGATTTTCAGAAATTATGTGAAACAAATCATATTTCTAATAATTACTATGAAGTTAATACAAAAATAGTACAGAAAAAAATCTCTGAGCTCTGTATGTTTTTTAAACCAATCGTTTGAAGAACTACCAAATAGAATAGACAACGCCTATTCCAAAAAAACAATCTGTTCTTCCATGGGTGGTAACTATCGAGAATCAATATCCGTACCTCAGAGCAAAAGGGTATTAAGTCCAAAAGTTCAATTTTCGGGTTTTTTGGATCTCCTTCATTTAAATTACGCGCTCTATCTAATGGTCTACCTTCAAGATGATAAGACTTAAAATAACGAAAATAACATAGTATCAAGTCCTTAATCACAACGCGAATCAAACGAAAAATGCAAGTATTTTACGCTATCCTGTAAAACTCTCATTTTGTGACTTAATACCTTTTTGCTCTGAGGTACGGATATGAAAAAGGTTATGAAATTAGAAGAACATCAAATATAAGAAATTGATCACTCTGATTCCGAATATGAGATTAGTTTTCTTCACGTAAGCTCGATTATAATATGAAATCATACCTTCCATCACCTAAGTTTTCTCTGCTATCCATCTAACCGCGTTTTGTGATTTATCCTCGTTTGACAAAAGATCTCATTCACAGTGACAGATACAAATAAAACGCCTCTGAATCTGAAAAATTAAATAATTATTATTATTATGAATCCAAAGCATGTTAAAACAAAAAAAAACAGATCCTGATTAAAAATTAAAATTATTTAGAGGCCACCTCAAAATATCAGATACTACAGTTCGAATGAAACAAAAGATAACAGTCTGGGGTCTTTCCTAACCATAATTTTGGGTGGTACATCAGGGGAAAGGGGGTAGGTAGCGCGAGGGTCTGACGCTCCGCGTACTGAAACGGTCCAACTTAGGTGTGGCGCACTCCCGAGGCATATCGGGTACGCCCCAGACGGTCGCTGGAAAGCGGCAATTGTAGCCTGCACCCCTTTCCGACTTCAACTTCGCATCTGCAACTTGTAAGGCTGTCCTACTTCGTGAAAACCCAACCCTGCAAATTAAGAAACATGTATAAGCATTTCAGGTCACATAATTACTGAAAAGCAAATCCTGATGAAAAATTCGAATCATTCACAGCGCATTTCCCACGAAATAACCAATAATACCGTTCAAATCGAAAAAAACTCCCTAAAGTCCAACAATAAACCATTTGATATGAATTGAAGATGAGGAGGATCCAATTTTTATCGATTTATAAAAAATTCCCAACTTCCGATATTCGAGCATTCTTCAAATAAAATTTGAAATATCGATCGTAAGCCTCAACGTACTACATTGAGGCTTACGATAATTTGGCAAAAAGGTATCTATATATGTGACATTTGTGGTAACATTGATGTGGAAAACTGTGAAAATTACTTTTTGCATTATCAAGCAGTGGGAAGTTCAGTTATCAATTGCGCTTTGCCTAGGATTAAGATTGCCTGAGGTCTGTCCAAAATATAACAATATGGTGGGATACACTCTGATGAACTTTACAGACTCATTAGAGCGCATCTAACTTCTAATTCACGAACATCTCTTACAGGACGAAGGTAACTTTCAAGATTCAATAAGATAAAGGGTATGAGCAGATAAAAGGAATAGGAAGAACTACCAGATAAAAGAAATCGAGCACACTGATTTCTAACAAGCAATCTGTTTTCTATGAAGTATCTAAACATTTATATAAGTCTCAATGAAAATATAAAATCATACCTCTCATAACCCAGGTCTCCTCTGTCACTCATATACCTGCGTTTAAGGATTCATCCTCATTATGCAAAATAAATCCTTCACAATAACGGATAAGAACACAATACTTCCAAATCTGAAATATACAATAATATAATATGACAGTTTCAGGGCATGCTAGAACGAGAAAACAAATCCTGATTTAATATTGAAATTATTCAGAGGAGCGACTACCACAACATGAACAATACTACAGTTAAAATGAACAAAAAGAATACAGCCTGCGGTCTGTCTAAATAGCTATTATGGTGGATGCGCTATGAGGAACCATTAACTTGCTACACCGCCTCCACCATAACCCAATTTATTGGATACCTCTAGCGTCATCTATAAGCATATGGCAAAACTATGAAAATTAAAGTACTCTCTAAGATTGAAACAATACTCTTTCCACTTCAGTATAGATGGCACCTACATACACTTGAATATGAAAAGTATCAATGTACATAATAAATTCATTATAATATTTGTTAAGTTGCAGTTGATTTATGAATGAAGATAATTATGGATTTCTTTCAATGAAAATAAAAATCCACAAGTATCATTTGTGGGTAATTCTTATTCGAAAGACAAAATTTTGTCTTATAGAGATATCGAACCATGATGCTTGTATGAACAAGTCGCAAAGAAAATACAAAAGCATACCTTCTAATACATTGTTATTCTCTGCCTCTCGGACAACTTGCATTGATAATCGAATCTATAGTAATGTGATTTTTTTCTTCTTTTCGCTAACAAAATTCTTCAGCATAAACGGTTTCAAGTTTCAGAACCTGAAAACCAAATAAAAATTAATATATTGTTCTTAGGTTTAGTTACATCAACCAAACGAATCCTGGTTTGATTTTTAAAACCATTCAGAGCAACTACGCTGATCTAATACAATACTGGAGTCTATATTATTCAAAACGAAGTAAACTTTTGGCAACTTCCATGAAAAAATAAATAAAATGTGAATTGATTTCCATGAAAAATTAAACACTATGAAATATATCAAGATTTTGTTCCAAGTGAAACTTCATGACTATTCTATACTATTCTATATTTGTTCAAGAATGCCTATTCTATATGAAATAATTCGTAAGGAAGGAACTTTGGGAACGGAATAATTAATGTATAAAAAATAAAATAATGACTTAATATCCTTTTGCTCTGAGGTACGTATATGAAAAAGGTTATGAAATTAGAAGAAGATCAAATATAAGGAATTGATCACTCTGATTCCGAATATGAGATCAGTTTCCTTCACGTAAGCTCGATTATAATATGAAATCATACCTTCCATCACCTAAGTTTTCTCTGCTATCCATCTAACCGCGTGTTGTGATTTATCCGCGTTTGACAAAAGATCTCATTCACAGTAACATATACAAATGAAACGCCTCTTAATCTGAAAAATTAAACAATTATTAATATTATGAATCAAAAGCATGTTAGAACAAAAAAAAAACAGATCCTGATTAAAAATTAAAATTATTTAGAGGCCACCTCAAAATAGCAGATACTACAGTTCGAATGAAACAAAAGATAACAGTCTGGGGTCTTTCCTAACCTTAGCAATATGGTGGATGCCCTCTGATGAACCATTTCAACTCATTACAGCGCATCCACCCTAATGTAATTCCAAGTACATATTGGGTAAAAATTCGACAATCAATTCAAAAAACGGTATGGAATCAGAAGCATATACATATACAGGGTGTTTCCAAATTCGACGTGAACCTTGGAAGAAGTGTTAGTATGACTCATTTGCTGTTATTTGAGCCATATTTATTGATATCCAAAAATGAAGTTTACGAGTTATTTGAGTTTTTTGGAAAATTACTCACCCTACTTCATTTCTCGTCAATTTTTTCTACCTTGAGCAAGATTGATTATACTTTTGGATTATTTTCATCAGTGAAGGATATGATATGTATGAAAAAATTGAAATTATGCTGTAATAGACGTTGAAGAAGAATTCGTATGATTTGAAAGTTGGTAATAAACGACAGCAAATGAGTCGTACTAACACGTCCAAAGGTCAAGTCGAATTTGGAAACACCCTGTATATAAGGAATAGAAAGAACTACAAGGTATAAGTGACTGACGACGCTGATTTCGAATATGATATGCAATCCGTTTTTCCATGGACAATCTAAATCTTTTACGAAAAGCACTGCCGTGAAGTCAGGAGATTTTGAGCGCTCGTTCATCCACCTTATAGGTAGATTCGCATTCTCCAGTTTTAGAAACCAATTGGAAAGATTTTGACAGCAGTTAAAGAAAATTTCAAACTAAGTCGAAAATCCAGACTTCAAGTCAGTGCTTTAGGTGACCAATTTTTTTCGATAATTCGCTAGAATTTTCTACGGTATCTATGGTCTTGGTAATGCGATCTAGACAAAATATCCCACGTAGTTTGAACACATTATACTTCATCTATGTGCGAAATTTCATTCCAATCCAATGAGTAGTTTCGAAATTATCAGGAAAAAAAAAGTTTGACTATTTACGGAACCCCTAGTCTAATTTTGCTTATTGATGAACGTAACCGCAACATTCGAGATCCACACCTATCCTGAAAATTTCAAGTCCCTAGATCACATGACCAGAACCATAGAAAATTATAACTTTGTAATGGAAAGGCCAAGTGACTTGAAATTTTCAGGATAGGTGTGGATCTGGAAAGTTGCGATCAATAAGCAAAATTGGACTAGGGGTTCCATAAATATGGTCGTTTGAAATTTTGTTTTTTCAATGATTTCAAAACTATGAATTTGATCGTGAGGAAATTTCGTATTTTAATGGAGAATGATATATTCAAGCTACATTTTTTCCAGATCGCATGACTAGTAACATAGAAAATTATAACTCTCACACATTTATCAATGAGCAAAATTAGACCAGGGGTTCCGTAAATATGGTCGTTCGAAATATTTTTTTCCCGATAATTTCGAAACTACCCATTGGATTGGAATGATATTTTGCACACAGTTGAATAATAATGTATTCAAACAACGTGGAAAATTTTGTCCAGATCGCATAACCAAGACCATAGATATCGTAGGAAATTCTAGCGAATTATCGACAAAATAGCACTGACATGAAGTCTGGAATTTCGCCTTAGTTTGAAATTTTTTTTCAATTTGTGTCCAAAACTGTAGAATTCGAATCTATCTATAAGGTGGATGAATGAGCGCTCAAGCTCCTGACTTCAAGGCAGTGCTTTTATAGAATTTTTTTCGATGATAATTGAAAAAAAAAATAAAATAAATAAATAATATAAAATCATACCTCTCATAACAAAGGTCTTTTCCGTCACTCATATAACTGCGTTCATAGATTCATCCTTGTTATGCAAAAGAAATATTTCACAATAACGGATAAGAATACAACTACTCCAAATCTGAAACATCGAATAATATATGAGGATATGTTGGAACGAGAAAACAAATCCTGATTAAATATGGAAATTATTCAGAAGAGCAACCACCACAACATGAACAATACTACAGTAAAATAGAACAGAAAGATAACAGCCTGCGGTCTGTCCTATAGCCAATATGGTGGATGCGCATGAGGAGCCATTCGAACTTGTTACACCGCATCCACCATAACGCAATTTCTTGGTTACCTCTAGCGCCATCTATACGCATATGGCACAGGTAACCCTGTCACAACTATAAAATTGAAGTATTCTTTAAAATTGAAACAATACTCTTTCCAGTTCAGTATAGATTGCGCCTAGATACACTTGAATATGAAAAGTATCAATGTACATAAATTCATTATAACAGTTGATTTGTGAATAAAGATAATTATGGATTTCTTTCAATGAAAGTAAAAATCCACAATTATCATTTGCGGGTAATTCTTATTCAAAAGACAAAATTTACTCTAAGTGAGATATCGAACCATGATGATAGTATAAACAAGTCACAAGGAAAATACAAAAGCATACCTTTTAACACCTTGTTATTCTCTGCCTCTCGGACAACTTGCATTGATAATCGTATCTATATCTAATGTCTTTTTGTGATTTTCTTCTCTTTGCTAACGAAATTTTTCAGCATGAACGGTTTCAAGTTTCAGAACCTAAAAACCAAATAAAAATTAATATATAGTTCTAAGGTTTAGTTAAATCTACAAAACCAATCCAGGTTTGATTTTTAAAACCATTCAGAACAACCACGCTGATCTTATACAATACTGGAGTCTAAATTATTCAAAATAAAGTAAACTTTTGGCAACTTCCATGAAAAAAGAAATGAAATGTGAATTGATTTCCATGAAAAATTAAACACTATGAAATATATCAAGATTTTGTTCTAAGTGAAACTTCATGACTATTCTATACAAAATAATTCGTAAGGAAGAGACTTTGGGAACGGAATAATTAATGTATAAAAATAAAACAGAAGTTAGCCAATCTCACCACCGAACGTTATTTACTCCTTAGAATGGAAGTGAGGACTCACATCATTTGCGAACAGATGCTTCAATAAGAAAAAGAATTGTTCTGATTATAACATATAAACAGAAATGGAGGACTATTAAGTGTTATTTTGCATTCAACAACATACCGTTCATCGCTTTGGTAGGTATTCTTTCTCCATTCAATAGCAAGCTGGGATAGTGGAATCCACGTGCCCCCCCCCAGACTGAATTTTTGTGTACTGTGGAGATTCCATCACGGCACATACTTAGAATATTTTTTTGCCTTTTGCCCCTTGTGCCCCCCCCCAGAAAGAGATCCTGGATCCGCCCTTGGTAGAATCTACTAGTTTTTCTCCCAAATTGAAAAGTTTATATTTACATTTCTTGAATATTCTTTGAGGAAGAAAATCCACAAGAATGAGCAGCAGCAATACCAGCCTCATTAAAACTGAAAAAAATAAAAATGTACATAAATTCATTATAACAGTTGATTTGTGAATAAAGATAATTATGGATTTCTTTCAATGAAAGTAAAAATACACAAAATTATCATTTGTGGGTACCTAATTCTTATTCGAAAGACAAAATTTTCTCTTATGGAGATATCGAACCATGATGATAGTATAAACAAGTCACAAGGAAAATACAAAAGCATACCTTCCAACACCTTGTTATTCTCTGCCTCTTGGACAACTTGCATTGATAATCGTATCTATATCTAATGTCTTTTTGTGATTTTCTTCTCTTTGCTAACAAAATTCTTCAGCATGAACGGTTTCAAGTTTCAGAACCTGAAAACCAAATAACAATTAATATATATCTTAGGTTTAGTTACACCAACCAAATTAATCCTGGTTTAATATTGAAACCATTCAGAGCAACCACGCTAATATAATACATTACAGGAGTCTAAATTATTCGAAACGAAGTAAACTTTTGGCAACTTCCATGAAAAAAGAAATGAAAAGTTAATTGATTTCCATGAATAATTTAACACTATGAAATATATCAAGATTTTGTTCTAAGTGAAACTTCATGACTATCCTATAAGAAATAATTTGTAAGGAAGGAACTTTGGGAACAATCTCACCACCAAACGTTATTAACTCCTCAGAATGGAAGTGAGGACTCACATCATTTGCGAACAGATGCTTCAATATGAAAAAAAATTTAAATTATTCTGATTATAACCTATAAACAGAAATGGAGGACTATTGAGTGTTATTTTGCATTCAACAACATACCTTTCATCGCTTTGGTAGGTATTCTTTCTCCATTCAATAGCAAGCTGAGATAGTGGAATCCAATCTATGCCTCTTTAGGGCCATTATTTCATGGCTGATATCCAATCCAATGGAATCATTTGTTTTATTAACCTGATGAGTCTTTATCCTGCTCTTGAAGTAAACGATCAAGATCTACTGGTTTTTCTCCCAAATTGAAAAGTTTATATTTAGTTCTTGAATATTCTTTGAGAAAGAGAATCCACAAGAATGAACAGCAGCAATACCAGCCTCTTCAAAACTGAAAAAAATAAAATTGGATGAGTTGAAACTAAAATTAAATTTAACTGAAAAAATTACAACACATGCGCATGCATTCCCGAATTGTTAGTTGCTTCGAATTATGGATATTGTGATTTGCGAAGATAATTCAATTGTTAATGAATAGTTTGATATAAAATATTTACGTACACAAAAATTATTAGTCTATGGTACCGAGAACCGAGTAATCTGGGTATCAACAAACTGCTGGGACTGCTGGGGAAGCCGACCTGCGCAATAAGTCCGGACTAGAACTTGGACTAGAACTGATCTTCGGAGTAGTTATTTCTCTGGACCGGATCAGGTCGGAACTGATCCATGAAATTATTGGGATCAGACATCCCTAATGGCGGCTGAGCCGGCAGCCAATCAAAAATGAGACCACGAATGTCGCCACTGTGTTTAATCTAGTCACTGTAGTTACGGTAACCTCTCCTTGTCATACTCAGTGTCGACCGAAAAATCGATTTATTTATACCATAGACTAATAATAAATTTATTATTATTAGTCTATGATTTATACCAAAGATTAGACAACTGGGTTACTCTGTGCTCATCTTTACAATTTTACCATAAAAAGCTTGTTTATACGAGAATTGAATTCTCGTACAGATCTGTTATTTCTCTGTAGGATTCCAGCTTCCAGCATTATTCAAAGTTCATTCATACGAAGCACGAAAGTTAATTAAATTATTGGGTTACTTTGTGGTCCGTATTGCTATTGACCACATTACAAGAAACCAGATTCAAAATGATGAGAGCAATTATTCCCAGAAAAAATTTCAGTAACACTTCAGTGAAAAATATTTTCAAGGAAATTACAATACCAGTACCTTGGGGAAAGATTTCTGGGAAATGGTGGGGGCCAACAAACTGCAAACCTATACTTTGCATACATGGATTTCGTGTAAGTGTTGGAATCTCTTTCGGAACTTCAGAATGAGATGTATTTAAGCGGTTCAATACATTTTGAATGGAAATATATGTATTTATTTTCAGGACAATAGTGGTTCATTTGATAAACTAATTCCTTTCTTGAGTGAAGATGAGAATATCAGTTTTTTAGCTATAGATTTGCCAGGACATGGATTTTCGTCGCCATTTCCTCAAGGAATGATTTATAATTTTATGAATTATGTAATACTCGTACAACAAATTTATGAATACTTCAATTGGTCAAAGTTATCTCTTCTAGGACATTCATTAGGATCTATGATTTCCTTTATTTCTACAGTTTTGTATCCCGAAAAGGTTGATTTTGTTGTATGTATTGATGCCCTTCATCCATTACAGACCAAAGTTTCTAGAGAATCTGTAAGAAAGAGTATTGATGATTTTATGAGGTACAATAAATTTAATGGAGAACCACCTACTTACTCATTGGAAGAGATAATGAAGAAAATGAATACAGCACATCGGCAGTCCTTGAATTTAGAGTCTATCTTATGTTTACTTGAAAGAAGTACTGCTCCCTCAAAAGAATTTCCTGGAAAATATTATTTTACAACTGATCCCATGTTGAAAGTGAGAACCATGTTCAATTGGAATCAGGAACAAATGATTAGAGATGCTGCTACTATTAACAACCCAATTTTCATATGTGAAGCCAAACAAAGTTATCTTCAAAAGTATAGAAAACACTTTCATGAAATTGTGGAAGTCTTGAGGAACAGTTCCAAAGAATGTGATTTTCACGAGATAATTGGAACTCATCATCTACATTTAAACGAACCAGAACCAATAGGTACCCTCATCAGACATTTTCTGAGCAAGCATTATGTCGTTGAAAGTAGTAATTTGAAAGACTTTTCTATATTTTCTCAACCAGCAACCAGTCTTCTACAAAATCTAGGAGTAAATATCAAAAATAAATTATAACATTTTAATTCAAATGAATTTTTTTTATGTTTTTGATTTATATTCCATAGGCACCAGTGATATTACCTTGAATTCTCTTAGAATTGCTTTGGTTAAGAAGCAACTAAAATAATGTGGAAAAAAATAAAAAATTATTTAGGACAAAGTTTTTGCAATCAATTAACATATAAATATTTTTGAAGGGCTGAATAGTGAGGTTTTGTTGGTGTATCTTCTGGAAAAAAGGGAAATAAGTACGAGTTTAAAAAATAATTGCTATATTGTAGTTGTTTGTTCTGGATATATGAAGACAATCATAACTTTTTCTTTTGGAATCAGGATCTTTTAAATATTCCAAAAAATAGATCGAGCTGGACCCAGAACTGCCCTCAGCATTGGCGTCCGAATATATTCATAAAAGAATTTCTAAGGAAATGAAAGTTCAAAGAAACCATTTCAAATTCAAACAATCGCTATCAAAACATTTAGAAGCAGCTGGTTCTATAGGTTCGAAGCATATTTTTACATTTACAATCTATCAAATAATGGAAGTACATTTTAATGTAGGAATCATGGAGTTTAGAATAATTTTATAATCACGAAATGGATTTTTCGGTCTACACCATAGACGAATAATAAAATTTATTAATCGTCTATGGTGTACAGGAAAAACTGGAACAAAATCTAATCAGTGCCGCCAACAGCAGGGTTTCTATTTTCTATACATTTCTGATATGACAAGTATAAATTAGGTATATATCGAGCGTTCAGATAAAAACAGAAACGAGGTCAAGAGTACTTTGGATCTTCCAAGGTTGGTCTTAACTTGCATCATATCAGTAAACATTCAATCATGGAGTGGGCGACATTTACTTTTAATCGTTTGAAATACTCGAGAGGCGAACAACAAACTAACTTGTGTGTGTTTATATGGGGAAGGAATTATATTTTTTTTTTCAATCGAAAGTGATATATTTGGATGATATGATAGCAAATGAACACTATATAGAAATTTAGTGAACTTTGGATAAAAAAAAATCATCTTTCTGGAAGTGCTTGCAGCAAACTAACATATTCTTCGAGATACGTTTCCCAATCTTCAAAATTGTCTGCCATTTTTTAACAGTCTTGGGATTCGACGGGAATTTATGCAAAGAAATTTCAAAAGTACTATGTGATAAGCATTGAGGAACAAAGCATATTTTTTGTGATCTTATTCTCACATTACCTCTAACAATCTGCTGAATTTTCTGCTCGTATACTGCCCTCCTAAGCCAAAAAGGCGTATCTCAAATTTCTTATTCCTTCATATAAGAACACTTCGAGTTGTATTTAATCCATTTCCTTAGCGAAAAAAACGTACCTATATCGTCCGTATTGTGCAGTTAAAGTGCTAGAAATATAAGACGTGTATCTCAAAAACGAAACAAAGAGGGACGCAGTTCATCCAAATGCTCGTTAATAAAAAATTTGAGATACGCCTTTTTGGCTTAGGAGGGCAGTATACAGTTTATTTGAAACAATTGTCCATAAATTATCATCCAAATATTCTAAATTATATCACTTCCGATACATAAATGACTTAAAATCATACAAATATTTCACACTTTCCCCATATAAATACACACACGTTAGTTAGTTATTCACCTCTCGGGTATTTCAAAAGATTAAAAGTAGATAGCGCCCACTCCGTGATTCTTCCCTTCATCATTTCGTCACGATGTCTGTATTTTGAGCCGAAAATAGTCTCAATCGACAAGGTTCGACTCACTGATGACGAATTCTTCGGAAAATTCTAGTCAGTCCGTCCGGCGGTAAGCACTATAACTCTCGAACGGAATAACCTAGACTTGAATTTTTCAGTGTGCATTCTATTCCAAATGCCGCGGTTGAGTTTGTTAATGGGCAGAATTCCATTAGGGGTTTCTTAAATCTGAGGTATCAGTGGTGGCCGAAATGAACGAAAAATAATAACTTCCATAAAAAGTTGTTGGAAAGATTCTTCTAACCAAAATTCGCAATAATAGCACACATTTCAAATTATAAAACCAGGTCGACAATCGATTAATACTATTGATAACTCTAGTTGGGCGATATATGATTTGCAATTATAATTACATATTATCTGTTCAATGCATGTTTTATACAACCTGATAGCTATTATACAATTGTCATTATAGTAACGTTCGTTCTATATTCAAGGATAATGAGACTAATGAACCTTGAAAATTTAGAAATCTGATTATTAGGTGTAATTTTTTTTCCAACAACACCATTCATAAGAACAAACACACAAGTGATAACAGTCTCAGATAATTAGAGTATCGAAGAAAACCTTACGTACAAAGTAAGCAGCCGTGTATTATATGATATTTATGTTTATGATATAGTAATATTTTCCGTCGGTCTATCCGTTAACCGTTTAATTACGTTAACCTATACGTTACTAACATGTTATCAGTGCTACGCGGTTCTCTGATCGCCAAACGGAATTTACACTCAATCTATAGAAAACCTTTTAAAGAGGTCAATATTCCAGTTCCCTGGGGAAAAATTGCCGGTAAATGGTGGGGCTCAACAAAAAAAAAACCAATATTATGTTTACATGGAATACAGGTCAGTATTATTTGAAGTGTTCGTTCGAACTTAGATTAAATTGTTCATTTTTGTAGGACAACTGTGGCAGTTTCGAACCACTTGTTACTTTCTTGGACAAAAATGAAGATTCAAGTTTTCTTGCCATAGACTTCCCAGGCCATGGCTATTCCTCACCGTTTCCCGGAGGGACATTTTACCATTTCTTTACCTTTCCAATGGTTATAAAGAGAATAACCGACTATTTCAGATGGCCAAATGTTTCTCTTATGGGGCATTCTTTGGGAGCGATCTCTTCATTCACCTTTTCTCTTTTGTATCCAGAAAAAGTGAAATTTCTCATTTGCATTGATGCTTTGCATCCATTCGAAACTACAGTAACTGCAGAAACTTTAAGGAAAAGTATCGATCTGCTCATGAAATACGATGATTTGAAATTGTTGGAGAATGAATCTATGGCATACAGTCTCGAAGAGGCAATTGAAAAAATGATTAGTGGTTATAATAATGCTATCAAACCAGATAAAATACCAATATTATTGGAAAGGAACCTTGCTCCTTCCAAAAAAAATCCAGGAAAGTATTATTTTAGTAGAGATCCCAAATTGAAAATGAAAGTTATGTGTGATTGGCCTCAAGAACAAGTTATTGCCGATTCTGCGCTTATTACTCAGCCTATATTTGTTTGTAAAGCAAAACATCATATCTATTATGGCCCTAAAGAACATTTTCATAATGTGTTAGATGTACTGAACAAAAATAGTGAAGACTGTGATTTCCACTATGTCGATGGAACACATTATTTACATTTGAATGATCCAGATGTTGTGGGTGCTCATATCAAAAAATTTTTAAATAAGCATCATATAAAAGAGGACAGTAATTTGAATGAAACATCTCCTATTTTTTGTGAGTCTCAACCTAGTCCTCTGGAAAAATTTAAACGGTGATATATTTGGAACATCAGTTTGATCTTCATATAATGAAAATATGACTGATCTATAAATATTGTCAGTTTAAGCATTTGTTTGCTACTTAAGATAATTGAAGTATTATAATTAAGGATCATATTAATCAAAATTCTGTGAACATAGGTTTTAGTTTGAGTAATTTAGTATTGAGGAAATCAGGAATTTTATTGTTGGTAATTGTGTATATGTAATTGTGAAGTAATAGGATTTGAAACTAGTTTGTTTCAATAAATAAATGTTGTTAATTTTTTCTTGATATAATATTCAATTCAGAATATCTCATTATATACCATCTATACACAATTCATCTGAAATGCTATTTGAAAGCCCTGTTCTATAAAATGGCATAGCCCTCTATGGACGCGATCACAACGAATCGAAGATTCTCTCTAATCTTTGCTCAGAATGTTCCTTCAGCCCTCTATTGAAGGAGGCATGTACTTGCAACTTGATGGAATACTCTTGCGCTTTTTTGTCTTTTCTGGACAATTTGGTCATTGTTGAGGTTATATTTCTGCATTTATGAATACATATTTTATTCCAAAAGAAATTAGGCCAGTCTTTTTCATGTTTCTACTTCGCAAGTTACCTATCTAATTTGTAGGTATGCAACACAAATACAAACCGTTACTATGGGGACGACCCAAACTTCAAAACAAATCAAAATATTCTTGATTCTGGTTAAATATCGAGGATGTCGGAAATTTTAGCAAGATACGGCATTTATTTTGATGAAGTGGATAAAGTGTGTATATTGGAACCTGTGATATTCAAGCAAACAAATGATTTGAAAGAAGAATGTAAAATATATACAGAAAGTAAGAATCTGCTTTTGATCGAATCTGGCAGATAGCCCAAGTAATAATACCGAAGCGTTGGAACAAAGAAATTCAATAATTAATTGATTTAATAAATTTCATATTTTTTTAATACATTCGTTATTATTACCTAAAAACCATTCTTTGAATGTGGTTTCCGGCTATTGTGATATAATCCATTTCTAATACGTAATATATACAATAAGTTTTCGATCAGAAATAGAGGAATTTCAAAAAATTGGAAGAAAATTCATCACTATTGTTGAAGAGTTAGCAAAAGAGGTTGAGAAGGAGAAAATAAAGGCTATAGGAGCAAGGAACATTCTTCAAGGAATGGAAAAACAGAAGGAAAACCATCAGCAACAACTCAATGTAAGAAAAACTTGTTCAATTACTCAAGTTTCTTCACTATTCTACTTTTAGGCTTTAATAATAGAAAAGTCGATGGAATTGGAAAGATTAAAAATCCAACTAAACTCGCTGCAGAAAACGGAGATGGAACAACAAGATCTAATAAATCAAATGACCCAGTATTAAAAATTATAATTTATTACATGTATTTCAACAGAAACATAATTGTTTAAGACAAAATAAAAACATGTTTTGAACTAGGAAGTAATAAATAAAAACAGTGAAGCGTTGAAAATAGAAACCCTACACAGAAATTAAAAGTGACTGAATTTCTCATGCATGACAATTTTTGAACACCACAGTTGTTAATAACTGAAGGCACCTGCTGAACTATGGTGTACAAAATATAAAAAAAGGAATTAAACGTCAATTTATGAATGTAAAAAAATGGGATTCAACTTAGATGACCATTATGATCTATACAAAGGTTATAATGATAAAAAAATTTCAAGTTAATATCTTCCACTAAACCAACTTCCCCTTGCATCTAGTTTTGAACATTATCAGAGATCCATTTTAGAAATATAAGACTAACAGTAATTTAAAATAATTTTTTTTAATATCTCATAAGCTGAATGAAGTAAAACATCTCTGAGAACATTAAAATTTCATTATCAAGTGAAGTGATTCGAAGTGAACAAGAGAAATTACAATTAGAAATCGCTCACTTAACTATGGTTTTTTTCACTATCAGTTTTTACCCTTTTAACAGATTCGGTTTCTCGGCTTTCTGGTGATGCCAGTCGTTTACGGTTGTTTTTTAATTGTACTATGATTGCTGTCATATTATCACATCCTGTACCATCTCCCATTGTGTGAGGTGCTAAACAATGATCGAATAACTGAAACAAAAAGACCCATAATCACTGAAGATTTCATTTTCTTGACTCAACCAATTTCACAAACTATATCTGCCAAAAATGACAAACTAAAAACAAGATATCCTTTATGATTTAATCATTGTCGAGTTTAACTATTCCTTTTCAGAAATATCATTGTACCTACCTCTTCGATGATACTCGATAATTTTTGCCTGTTTTCCTTAATTTTTGGCCTTATATAATCAATCACTTCCTGACTGGACATGAAGTTCCAAATACCATCACACGCTAAGATCATGAATTCATCGTCTTCTTCAATATCTAGAGTTTTGATGTCAGGCAAGGCTGTAATCATCTGTTCTTCAGGTCCCAAGTCGGTATTTTGCTTATACGCATGATCTCCAATGGCTCTTGAAAGATTTAATCCATTATTTACTCTTCCGTCCATAGTAACACGACCTCCGGCCTTAACTATCCTTGCCCTTTCTGGTTCGTCTTCAGGCTTGTGATCAAAACTCATTTCAACAGCCTTACCTACAAAAAAATTACAATTAGTTATTAGTATTAAATTGGTTCAAGCAAACCCAGAGAACAAATTGTTTGCAATATTCATTTATTTACACGTAAAAGAAAATAAATCGTTATTGAGAGGAAACTGGTAAGAGAATATTATTACCGTTTCGACACACAACACATCTAGAATCTCCTGCGTTTGCTACCCACAATTTCTTGTCTTGCAGAAGGGCTACGACAGCTGTGCAACCACTATCAGAACCTGGTTCATCTTTCATGTTTTTCGTAAATTCCAACATTTCCTCACTACCTATGCCATCTTCATCTTCATCATCATCGTTTGAACTATCTTCAGATTCTTCTTCCAAATGGGAATTCTCATCATCTTCCGAACTATCTTCTGCAACAAAAATGATGAAATTATAGGAATTGGAAGAAAATTTTCAGTTATAGATCACCGTTTGGAGATTTTTATGATTCTAATTGAACAGTTTTTATTTATAATGAAGATAATGAAATTTAACACAGAGAATCTTTGAGAATTTCCGAACAACTGTCAAATGTTGATGTGTGGAGGGTAAGAGAAATCACCAAAAATTGATCCGAATTTCGGTATTGATTTGATACAGGTGTCAAAATATACGGAATCCAATTCAAAGAAATTGTCCTCTCTTAACTATTACATCTTTTATGAGAAAAAACCCAAGTTTACCAATAAACAATAAAAGTTCCAGTTTTAAATTTCTCAGGCAAGTTATTCCAAATTGTTATTTTAAAATGTGCAGATTGGATTATTCTTCACATGTAATAATGTTTATCTGATGGCATGTCATAATGCCAACTTTATGTCACTCAATTTTTATGCTTCCGTTAAAAACTTTGTGACATCTTGTTTGGTAAGAATTTTGGATTTTTTAGCTCTGTAACCTTCTTATTTACGTTTTAGTAAAGCAACCAGCTGTAGGTACTTGCTTATATCGACGTTTTTTCTTGTTAATAAAATACTTCTTATCATCGAATAATACTACCAGACAGAAGATGGTTTCCTTTCCTTAGATAAGCATTCAAAGTAAGCCAAAAATACTTTTCATGAGTGATATTCTTGAGTTTCTTAGGTAGAACACCATTCTTCGAATCGATTAAACGCTATTTCATATACACTCTGTGATTTTTCCGGCAAAAGGACGTTGTCAAGGAAATGGCAAAGCACAGCTCACTACCCTACTAATATTTGAAACTACACATATACTTCCTACTACTACTAATTCTTCGAAAATGTATTAATATAAATGCCATCAGATAAAATTTTGTATGTAATACGAATCATAAACAATCATTATGGAACACGTCGTGTTATCGGACTCGGTTACGTCTCGCCCGATAACTTTCACGACTTGCACCACAATGATCGTCTTTATGGTCCTTATGACATAAATAACTATCATGTTCATTCATGGGCATTTACCTTGACCACCATCAAATGTCGTATCATCTTCATCTTCTGTATCTTCCTCGTCATCACCACCAAAAACAAGCAACTTTTTATACAAAGAATTGGGAGATTCTTTAATTCTAGAACTAGTTCTAACTGGAACTGGAGTGATTCTCTTCATCTTGGCCTTTCCTTTGCCTGCAAAATTGAGGAACAATTTATTTTTG
Source organism: Aphidecta obliterata (assembly GCA_963966015.1). Taxonomy (NCBI): domain Eukaryota; kingdom Metazoa; phylum Arthropoda; class Insecta; order Coleoptera; family Coccinellidae; genus Aphidecta; species Aphidecta obliterata. Next base: position 11,628,880 of record OZ014433.1, on the reverse strand, counting down.
AATTTTATACCCTTAAATTTATTCTTCGGTAGGAATTTCAATTACCTTTAGGAGTTTCCTCGCCATTCTCCTGGGCATCTAAACAATCTGTTTTATCTTTAGCTATATCTCCGTTTTGAGTAGTTCTTTTTTCTTCTTCGTTTTTTGGCAGGACCCCATTAGCTTCCGTGCCTTCAGGTGTAGTTATTTCAATTTTAGGAATCTCATTGTCGACTTTACTAGGTTCATGTTCTGATTCCTCTTCTTTATCTATTAATATTCAAGAATTAAGGCTTCTAGTGACAACTCAGAAATTAGATAAAGTCACTCTAGAGGGTTTTTAATTTAAGTAATAATTGCGCAGAAATTTGTTTTTGTACCAATTTAACATGAAATGTCAATCCTAATTGACAATGCTAGTTGATTTTAGAGATCGATCGTAGTATCAACTGAGAGTTTTGGCAAGAACAGCTCTTCAGGGCAAAAAAACGATTTTTTTCAGAATTTAACCTAAAACATTAATCACACATCACATAAAAAAAATTTTATGCGGTTCGCATTTACAACCTCTTTAATTAATTTATTTTCGCATATTTCAGAAAGTTTTCTTTGTTCGAGTCTAGAATTTCAATTCTTCATTGGATAAGTATCATATGCCATAATTCAATATTCATATCAAAAGTTTTGCAATGAGAAATAATATATTATACCTGAGCTTTTAGTATTATCCCTATCACCATCATTATTAGAATGTGAAGTTCCAGCTTCCTCAGAACTTCCTGATTTATCTTGTTTAACAAATGAAGTACCTTCACCTCCATCATTTGCCTGTTTAGCTTTTAAACAAGGACTTTTGGGAGGCTTATCCCCCTTTTTCAAAGATTTCACAATGGGGTTCAAGGCATTGGATGTATACTTTTCAATGACCTGCTCAATCGGCATAGTAGCTTCTTCATAGAGATGAGCAACATTCTCTTCATCATCTTCATCTTCCACATCTTCTTCCGTTTCGGCAATGTCTTTGAGTTCTTTAATAACATCTGCAGTTGTTATTGTTTGGTCAAAACTTAAGAAACCATCGATTAGTGCTTTCTCAAAGTTCCCTTCCTTATAAGCTTCAGTAGTTTTGATATGATCTGGAAGTTTTTGTGAACAATACTGGGCCACTTCATGGCCCCCATGCCCGTCATAAACCGCGAAAAATGAAGTATTCGTATCGAAATCCAGCAGACAATTATGTGCATCCTGAAATAATTGGTAATGTAATTGATCTACCTACATTACAACTTTTAAAAAGGTATGTTTTACTTACCTCTTGGCTTACGCGCCAACCTTGCATGGAACTCGCACCACAATTCAACCTTTCGTTGTATTCATCTAAAGATTCTTTATCAACCTTTGGCTCCGAAGCATAAGACCCCATTTTTCAAACAATACTAACGGATTAAGATTAATTTTTTCTTTAAATGAGCAAATGTATGTACAAATATTGAAATTACCGGTAGAAAGAAGACTCCACGACCATGCTGAACACAGAACTTTAAATGAAATAGATTAAAAATACAATAAAATTCTATGGTGTTTATTCAATAGAATATCCCAAAATATTTATGCAAATACAAAAATTTCATCTTTCATTTATTCAATATCGATAAAACGAATAAGTGTTAGTAATTTAAAATAACAAACTATGAACTTTATATCATTATGACAGTAGCACTTATAGATTTATGGAACGTATTGATAAGGCCTTTCAATGTGATAAGTATATAATTAACTAACGTTCGTTTATATTTCGAAAATAATTAATTGCAATTATTGGAAATAGACCCAATCGGTCGGTAGCAGCACAGTTTCTAATCTTTGGTAGGGTAATAGTTCCATAATTTTCGCCATATGTCAAAAAAAATAAAAAAAAAATGACTGAAGTTTATATTGCCTACTGACGGCCTGGGCCTGATAATAATTCTGTAGGCTTCAATTTTGTATACCTAATATTTCTATTAATAATAAGGCGAGTGAAATTTTGAATTTCACTCTTGTGTTTATTTATGAACACCAATACAGGTGACTTAACCACGGCCTCAAACTATTATTTAGAATTATCATATTTTTTTTAGTTTCGAAAGAAGTAATGTCTGGGAAAACTGTAATTAAAGGCAATCCTTCTGAATATGTGAAATTAAATGTGGGAGGATCTCTTTATTACACAACTATAGGAACCCTAACTAAACATGACACCATGTTGAGAGCAATGTTTAGTGGAAGGATGGAAGTCTTGGCTGATTCAGATGGTAAATATTCCGCAATATGTGGGATGAAATATTGTTATCGGTGAAGATTCAATTGAAAACGTAAAACATTTTCAGGGTGGATTCTAGTTGATCGTTCTGGGAAACATTTTGGATCAATATTGAATTATTTGAGAGACGGAAATGTTACATTACCCGAATCTTGTAAAGAAATTGCAGAATTACTTGCTGAAGCTAAGTACTACTGCATTTCAGAGCTAGTAGAATGTTGTGCACAAGCATTGGCTAAAAAAGAAAAGGGAGAACACGAACCAATATGTAAAGTACCTCTAATAACATCACATAAAGAGGAAGAAATGCTTATTAGCTCTACTACGAAACCTGCTATTAAATTATTGATAAATAGGCATAATAATAAGTATTCTTATACAACAACATCTGATGATAATCTTTTAAAAAATATAGAACTTTTTGATAAGTTATCCTTATGGTACAGTGAACGAGTTTTGTTTTTGAAAGACGTTATTAGTAAGAGTGAAATCTGTTGTTGGGTATTTTATGGACATGGTAAAAAAGTTTCTGAAGTATGCTGTACATCAATTGTTTATGCTACGGATAAAAAGCATACGAAAGTTGAATGCCCAGAAGCTAGGATTTTAGAGGAGACTCTTAATATATTACTTTATGAAAATAGAAATGCTCCTGATGCCGAATTGATACAGGTTACATCTACTAGAGGTGCATTATCTGGAATGTCTTCCTATACTAGTGATGAAGAAGATGAAAGGTCCGGTTTGGATAGGTTGCGATCATCTAAATCCAATAATCCTAACTGAATTATTACTTAAGTGGAATGAACAAGGAGTACTACTCCTAACTGAAGTTTTTTTTTATGATTTTAAGGAACATTTGCATAGTCAAATTATAACAATGAATTTATGCAGATATTCACTATTTTTCATCTCGTTCTATATTCATTATTAGATATAGAAAGAAATATCTGAATAGTATTATTCATAATCCTATGTTTTATTGAACTTATCTCCAAAGAGATACAGAAGTAATGAAGAATTTAAGGTTAGTATTATTATTGGATAATTTGAGGAATTACACAAAACCGTTGTTATTTTTTTATTGAAATTATGAAACATAATGTTAATAACATATTTATTGAGTACTGTTATTTATAGTTTAGTATTCGATTCTGTTTGAATTTATTTATTTGATCTGTGAATATATACTTTCATTCGGATATTATTTCAGTTATTTTTCACCACCAATTCAGTGAATTAATTATTGTATTCTTTGAATAAGGCTTATCAGGAAATTGGACTTGATATGTTCTCAATTTAGTTGCTTTATTAGCTAGTGATTTATGGTTTGGTGCTCAAAAAATCGATGTCGTAGAAAATTGAAAAATGCGCACATTTCAAATAATGAACCATTGAACTAGAATACCTGTTTCAATTAATTCACTGAAACAACTCTTATGAGATCCATTTTGCATGAGTGTATTATTGGTATATTCCTTCATCTATGATTCATAGTTTCATAGGCAAGAATCTCGGAGTGGGCGACATCTACTTTGAATCGTTCGAAATACCCGAGAGGTGAACAACAAACTAACGTGTGTGTTTATATGGGAAAAGTGTGAAATATTTGTATGACTTTAAGTCATTTATGTATCGAAAGTGATATATTTAGATGATAATTTATGGACAATCGTTCAAATAAACTGTATACCAGCTGAAAATGCAGTGGATTGTAAGAGGTAATGTGGGAATAAGATCACAAAAAAATCTCCTCGATGCTCGTCATATAGTTCTTCTGAAATTTCTTTGCATAAATTCCTTCCATAAATCCCAAGGCAGTTAAACAATGGCAGACAATCTTGAAGATTGGGAAACGCATCTCAAAGAATATGCCACTTTGCAGCACTTCCTGAAAGATGATTGTTTTTATCGTGAGTTCAATAATTTTCTATAATATAGTGATCATTTGCTATCACATTCACGTTCACCCAGATAATCAAAAATGTCCGAAGTGGTTATCTAGACTTTCATAGGCATTATTATTAATTCAGCAATCCTATAAATAGTATATTATTCCATAGGGAGGAAAACTGTCACTTTTCATGGCGAGCTTGTGTTTACCCGCCGAACGGAGTGAGGCGGATAATTGAAAGCGAGCCATGAAAAGTCACCTCTCCTCCAAATGGAATATGATATTTTTTTTTCAAACGCTTTGAAATTCGTTAAAATCTGGGGGTTAGATTTATATTTACGATCGTTATAATTGAGTGATCAATAGAAAGTTTGCCTAGTTACGGTTGTCTCGCATTAGTAATTCACGTAACAAGTCTGGAAAATACTGTTTTTGGGCGTGTTGCGTACACTATTTTCTCGGCAACCGTGTAGAATAACAAATCAATGAGACACATTTCTTTATTGCGATTAAACACTCCGAACTTTCAAATATCAAAATGGAAACTAATTTCATGTTGGTATTTCGTTGCTATGGTAATGATCAATTGTATTTATCGAAATCAGACCCACCAAGATTTTCATATAGCCAATGATAACAACGTAATCGGTGTCAGTCGAAATTTCGTTGCTACGGGAAACGTACTTTCCGGCCTAGTCCGGAGGAGAAGTAGAACTTTTCGATGATCCTGTCGGTCGAAATATGACGTTTCTGTACGTTTGAAAAAAAAATATTTGATTTAGTTGTTATGAAAGACAGAAATGACAGAATAATTTTGATCCCCTCAAAACCGTCCTTTTATCATCAACGAATTATTTTGAATACCTATATCCGAAAAACTCGATTACCCCATTCCAACGTTGCGATCTGATCACTCTGACCATCCCCAGAGGAGCTCTGAGAAGATTATTATGAATTTGTCATTTTGATTTTACAAGATAAGTTTTGCTCTTTTCAGAGACTGAAACGTTGGAATTCCATAGAAGTAGAAATGTGTGATCCAAGGAGGCTTAGTTCTATTATATCATTGTAACGACCTTCTGTAGATATCATCTTCCTCTGATATCACTTTGAAGTGGTTCTTTTACAAACAATGCAAAAATCCAGTTCGAAAACCCGAGATGGATAGGTCAGAAGAAAAAATTTAAAAAAATGAGTTTTAGTTTTTATTCCTTTCAACTCATAAAACAGCATTTTTACAAAATTCGAAAGCTGTCCAAAACTAAAATTATAGGGGCTCTTGCCAAAATAACTATTTCTTCATAATGATATAGATACTTACAACTAAATGAGACATTAAAATATACAGTAGTATTCCATATATATATTCAAGGGGTACGAAGATCAAAACCAAAGTAATTCAATATTTACGCTCCAATGAAATCTCCAAAGCCGAAACTAATTCTGCAGTGGAGGTAAGAATGAATATGAATTTAGTAATAGAAAACATAAATTGTTGGAGTAGATTTATTGAATTCGCTAATAGTTTTGTTCACATGTGCAAATTAAAATCTGCCCGAGTTCTTTACTTTAATATTAGTAATACACACACTGATTTGACATAAAGATTAGATAACAATATATTTCAAACAGTCGAGAATTTGTTCCGAATCAAACAATTTAGATTTGACGTTACTCGACTAATTTTTTCAAACTGGAGGAATCCTCATTCAACTGCTAATTGGAATAAGATACAAATTACTCAGTTACAAATCCCTATGAAAAATTACACGAAAAACTAGAAAATACAAAAACATTGGAGTCTTTATCAAGGGACCCAATCAGAAGAATCTTATTCTAATATGAAACTCAAAGACTTCAGAACATTTGTACAAAATTTATCATGAATCTGTGATGAATTCCAATAATAATGTGACATATATAGTATAATTTTTTACAATTGTAGTACATATCAACTCGATGAAGAATTTAACTTTTCATTATGCTTATGAAAACATACAATCAATGACCATAAAAATGAAATATAACAAGAAAATGTTATTGATAAATTGCACTTTCATATTAAGCTATCCAATTAGTCTCGATACAATAAGAGTAAGTTCTTGATGAACAAATAAACACACTGAATCAATTCATTGTTTGAGGATAAAATTTTTTTTTATCAAATACGTTTTTTAGGCGCAATTTTCTTGAAAATATTTTTCAACTGAAATCATCTTTCAAGTTATTCTAATAATAATCTTCCAGCTAAAACGTGGAAAATCTAAATTTTTCATCATTACAAATATAAGGGTATATACAAGGACACCTAGAATTTTTATGTGGTTTGAAGCAGATATATAATGTCATTTTATGAAATGGTCAAAAACAAAATCGATAGAGAAGTCTTGGATAATCTCAGTTTATTAGGGTACCATATAATAAAACATGTAGGTACATTATTATTCAATGAAATGCATAACTTGCTTCAGTCTTCCAAATTTCCTGAGAAAATATTACCAACAGCTTCAAATGATTTTTTTGTCTTCAGAAATAATAAGGTAACTAAAAAATTCAATTTTGAGTTCAACGAATCAATATACATGAAGCAAGTGTAGCATTTGCAGAATTGAAAGAAAATCCGAATATTTATTTTACTGTATTTTCTTCAAAACCTTCACTAATGCCCAATGCATGGTGAATATGTAGACATATGCAATTATTTTGCTACAAACATTCAGATAATGTATGGTTCATTAATCACATGAAATCAAAACTAAAATAATCATGAGTTTCACCAAAAAAAAATTAAGTAGGAAAAACTATTCCGTTAAATGATATTTATTATAAACTGGAGCACATCATGTTATTGGAACAATTAATAGGCTTAATGTGAAAATACACGAAATTGACGTTATAGTACTCAGTTATTATCCGAAATGTTTATTAATATTTTACAACTTATTTCTACACTATCATATTAAATAATACAGCCATATTTGCAATCACACTACGAATCAATCAGGCATTCTCTCACACAATTTTTTTGAGGCTGAAGTCTATTTTGTAAGCGACCTAACCTCAACTGAATCACATGGGTCCTTTCAAGGTTGTCTTTTCAAAAGTTTTTTCTTGGAGAATATAGACATTCTACTCATTTATCAAGTTTTATCCCTCTTTTATGCAGACATGAGTTTTGCGAAAAATATAAGCGAAATAAATTTTTAAACTCGCATAAAATTTTGAAAATTCATTTAATTTCAAGATATATTATTGTTGATATATGATGAATAGTGGACTGTCTTTGTGAATTGAAACAATATTATTCACTTCTCAGATACTTTTAATTACAAGAGAGGATTTATCAATACAAAAGTTGATATTAACATTACTTCACCAAGAGATTTAGTTTGCACAGAAATAAATCTATATTTGTGATTAAACAGAAAAACTTAACTAAAAACCTAACGAAATAATTAAATGAAAGACTTCCAGTATACTTAAGCATATGCTTATGTTTTTACAGGATTGAATCCTGAAAGTTTTGGATACCATTTATAGGTTTGAAAAAAGACCCATGCATTACAAAATATTTTTTGCATTTTTTAATTTTATTTCTACTTTATATTACAATATCCGTAAATATGACCGTTAGACAAAGTAAATAATAATTCGTGTTTTTACTTAATGTTTAATGTTGTTGATTTTCTTTTTGAGGAGACGATGTGTTAATGGTTGCCTAGAACGAAACAAAATCATTATTACACATCACAAAACACGGAATCTCACAAAAAAAAACATGCAATAAAATGTTAGTTTTCATCAATGACCCAGCTTTCATTGTTACTTTTAAATTCTTATTCTTTGAGAGTGATAAGGCATGCAATTATACAAATTATAAATAACAAAAATTGAACTAGATAATTCATCAACTAAATGATAATAGATTGCAAAGATTTTCTGCAAGAAATAACCAAGCCTCAAAAAGAAATATGGATTGAGGAGCGACAGTTAAATGAAATAAATTAACACAAGCGTTTACTCCTTCGAAAACTTCTTTTTATTTAAGCCATTAAATGAAATCATACAAGAAATTCTGTAAGCTATTTCTATTTACAATAAATACCAAATAAAACTATCCAATAAATTTCACATCCACATACCAAATAATTATACTTTATTCTGGGTGAATTTTGAATGAATAATATTGAATCGAGAACATTTTTCAAAAAATTGACAATTTTTTATCAATATTATACTGACAATAGACAATGAAAACTAACATTAATGATGGATTAAAGGCTCGGGTTAGTTCTTATTGGTCCATTCATGAAAAATGTGGGAGCTTCTGTAATTCGTTTTTTAACCTGGAATTAATTTCAATGAATATGAATATATGGGAATATGTTGTATATTTTGAGAGATAAAGATGTAGATCTTTTACTTGGCCCATAAGTGATTTTTAAATTAGAAACAATAAGTGATATTGAATAGTTATTCAAGAATTGTGAGAAAATATTCCAATTATTCTTGTTCATGTTAAGATATGTTGAATTTTAAATATATATTGTATATATATTGCTTTTATATTGTTTCTGATTCGAAAACACTTATTGAAGATTTAGTAAGAAGAGTTTTCTATCTGTTCTAGGAAAATAGTTTTATTGTGAAGAGTCAATATGCTATAGACAGACTATGTAGTTCAATGAAAATATTTCAGATTGACTTTGCCTTTTTCACCATTTTGGATATTTTCGATACTGAAAATAGATATTTATTTGAATAACCCCAATCCAATGAAGTATGATTTAAGCCTTAAAAAATAGTTGGGTGTGCTAGAAAGCTCAGTTTGCGAAGTGCGTGTGTTCAAATAAAATAGACACTTCAACTACATGAGTGGTTGGAAAATTTATGTTTTATAATAATATAGCTTTTAAACGGAATAACTGAACAATTCCAAGATTCAAAATGTGCTGAAAGTAATGTAGAGTTTGAAATTCTAATATTCCAACCAAAGGTCAAGTGCTATAACGATAATGCGTGATTTCGTATGTACAGGGTGATTGTTTATATTTTACTCAATAGCTATCTCAGTAAATATTGGTCCTACAAAAACTTTTAAATGGGTAAACATGAAGTATTCTTTATGGGCACTCAGAATTCAATACTAGAAAATGCAAAAAAGCATCGTTAACCTAAAAATTTTATGTAAGTTGGTATTTTTCAAATGGAACACCCTGTATTTCATCTTCCTAATCGTTGGAGCTCTTTCTTCTGATTCATTTTCTTCAACTTCCTTAGATTTAGACGAAAATCTATATTTTTCGAAAACTGACACAGATAACATCAATAAAGTATATATATTTGAAACCAGAAGAAGAAAGAGCACTACCGATTAGGAAGATAAAATACAGGGTGTTTTAAATATAAATAAAATTTTTAGGTTAACGATGCTTTTTGCATTTTCTAGCAAGGAATTCTGAATGCCCATAAAAAATACATCATATTTGCCCATTTAAACGTTTTTGTAGGACCAATATTTACTGAGATAGCTATTGAGTAAAATATAAACAATCACCCTGTACAAAGCGTGCAGTTTTTCCACAAAATCTACTGATTACCGTAGTCCATCTAATTTAGAGGAAAACTTTTAGAACATGTATTTTCCAATCATAATATAAATATAGCTGACTCACAATAAAACATGTATTGAATACAAACAGGGAAATGATTTTACTTACATCTAAAGCTTTTAAGATCTGAATGTTTAATGAATCTTTTGTGGAAGGGAAGTTTTGAAACTGAGCTGAGATTGAAGAAGAGCCAAATGAAGTAAAATTAATTATTGTTTAAAATGTTAATCATCCAAAATATAAAGGGAATAAAATGAAAGACTTGTTTAAACTCCTAGGAAATAAAAAGATGATTAAAAATAGAAGTTAGTTTCAGCGAATCGAACCAATAAGCAAAATAAATAACACTTATCACTTTGGCACAATCACTACTGAAGTCACTGAATCTAACCTGAATTTACAGTGGAATTGCTATAGTGATATAGTGAGTAACTACACTTTCGAAAATTAACGAATACCTCAACTGTGGACAACGCTCAGTGAAATACTCAATTGTTAGGTCGTTATGATTTTGGAACACTCGCCGAGCGAACACAACAGTCGTGGCATTTGAAATTCGTCCATAAAAGATGATATTGACGAAAAACAGTTTGTAATCTGATATGTATACTAAATATATCATTAATTTAGTAATACTGAAGTGAAGAAGTGTAATATGAAAGCAAACACTGAGGGAAAAATTATGTAAGAAATTTTTTTTAAGCTAGATTGTATGTCTAGACTTACACGATAAATAAATATAAATATTCACCCATTGAATTATAGCAATCACACTCAGTTATTTGCACTTTATAGAGTTCCTAAATACCATACTTGATAATGAAGATGATGAAACAAATAAAAGAAAAAAAAACTGAATAATAGGGTCGAAGATTTCCAGGATTATCAAAGAAATTCACTATCTTAAAAGCATGAAAGTTTTTAGAAATTATCACAGTGTCCTGTACCTTTAGAATTTATCTGCTTGTTCTTTTCATCTTGTTCTTTTTTGTCACGGTTCACTGAAAAGGAGGGGTAAAAATGAGTGTATCGCCAGAGGGATTTAACTGGTCAATTATGGGCATTTCACCAACAATTTCAAGGTAGGGGAACAGGCAATTATCAACTTTCGTTTTTGAAAAAAAATAGATTATCAAATTCTTCAACACAGAAATTTCCACACATCTGCTGATGGATCAGGGCAATAATGGGGCATCAAAATCATTGTTTCAATATGAATGAAATGTTTCCAAAAAGTTCATAAATGATGAATAGAAAATTCAGGGAAACCAAAGAATAAAATTAGTTCATTATTCAAAAATAGGACAGTATTGTGTACAACAGATGGAAAATAGTTGTTAATGACTTGAAAAAAAAAACCTAGAGATTATTTGCTTGAAACTACATGGAAGACACAATCAAAACTGTTCCAACCATCACCACATTTTTCTATACAACAAAATTTTTGAATTGATAAGCCTATACACAGTGATTTTTGTAATTTCATGACAAAATTTTGAGTGATTGATTTTTCTGAAGTACAACTTGTGGATTGAATTTCAGGGAAATGAAGGAGGAAGTTCAAAGTACTGCAGGTGATATTATCTACAGGGTGTTTCATAATATATGCACAGGATTTCAGGATGTGATAGCTCGTCCAAAAATATACTAGTATTACTACGATTTTTTTTTCAATTTCAACACCCTGTATCCCGAAAATGGTGCATTTTAGAGGGGAAGTTAATAAACACTCTTTCCGTTTTTTTGGACGAGCTATCACATCCTGCAATCCTGCGCATATATTATGAAACACCCTGTATATCTCTATATTATGAACTTCATTATTCTTTTCTGCATTTCAATCTAACTTTCTGCTAGTGGAATATTGATTGTGCAGGGTCTTTATAAATGATTGTAACATCGCAGTGGGATTGGAAATATTCCTATTTTGCCGCTTACTGCTTCATAGAATAAATTATTTGACCATTGGTGAATGCACCGTTACGATAATAGGACATCACAATAAATGTGTTCTGTTCTGAATCATAAGTCATTGCAGGGTTCAATAATTTTTAAGATTTTGGAAACAGAAGGTTGACGAATGTTTTAAAGAATTGACAAATAATAATGGCTATCAGTTTCTGAATTCTACGATACCCATAATTCGGAACATTAAGTGAGGAGCGTCAAACAATAATCCAAAGCCGACTCTGAATCATTTATAAAGACCCTGTATATAGATTTTCCTATAAAAATTGAAATGATTGATCGCCTGCAGTTATCGTGAACGTGGCATTGCTTGTCCGGAGGATTTGGGATTGAAAATTATAATTCTTCAGATCACTCACCTGGAGGCTGTGCAACTGCAGTTGATGTTTGAGGTTGCGCTGAGGAACCCACTGCATTGGGGTTGGTTGTCTTTTGTTTGAGCAACGTCCAATCGAAGGTATAATCGTACTGGTGGTTGAGGGTGCGGAACAAGATGCGGAATAACTGCCGTAAATAAATATAATCGGGTGCTTCTTCAAATCGCAGACCGCGGCAATAGTTCAGGTACATCGAAAACTCGGCAGGAAAACCCTAGAAAAAGAAAGGTGGCAATTAGGCAATATAAATAAATAAAAGTCATAAATTGGAAGGTTATATTTTATTTCATGGAAAAATATTATTTCAAAGTTATGAAGCCTATATTTTCCTCATTTGAAGAATATACCATGTTGCATTTATTTTCAGTACAAATGGAAATACACAAAATTTATCATAGCGGTAAAATGGGGTGGATGGAAACTGTGTGGTGAACGAACTTTGAGAAAACCAAAGTTTCAAACAGTAGGTAACACTGCCCAACTGAGAACTAGATTCAGTAGTTCATTGGGTGAATTTTTGGTACAAAATTACCTTTGCTTGGTAGGTGTTGAAAAACATTGGTTGATAAACTTGTTATGTTAGATTAAAATAAGATCACACAAACTTTAAAAAAGATTCCAAGGCTTTGGACGAATACATTGGATGAGCCAGGCAAGGAAATGAGGTTTTTTTCAGGTCAACTTGCTCTTATTAGCGCTGCTTCAACTGCCCTAGAACTTGTATTCTGAATACATTGTAACGAGCAATCAAGGGTTAAGACTAGTATGGTCCAATATTCCAGTCTTCATTTTGAAATGATTTGTTTTATTTCAATTATATTTAATAATGTATCATTGTTCATAGAGAGATAGTTAGTAAAAGTGGAGGTTTTTGCATTGGGATGAATTTTGCCTGACATCTGGCGTTAGAACGAAAAAACCATGGTAAATTCAGTGGGGAGTTGCGATATTTATGATCCCTATGTTAACTCTAGGTTTCTGGAATCGACGACTTGAAATTGACCGATAGATACTCAAGAGCGTTTTCCTGACGTTCTTACTCTAACATATCCTCAATTTCAATCATCTGAATTACCGGTGAAATGGTGTGGATGGAAACTGCGTGGTGCATAGAAACAAAAAGTAAGAAAGTTTTGTTATAATTCCGTACTCTAATACCATATTAATTCTGATGGAACAAAGAACGCCAAGCGATTTCCAAGAGCGTAACCAACGAACTATACGAAAACCAAAGTTTCAAACAGTAGGTAACACTGCCCAACTGAGAACTAGATTCATTTGTTCATTCGGTGAATTTTTGGTATTGAATTAACTTTGCTTGGTATGTGTTGAAAAACAAAAGTTCCCGTGCATATTTTTCTGTTAGTTGTAGGAAAAAGCATAGTGTTCATGTGAGTATAATCATTTTTCGTGATGTTAATACCAGTAAAGAAGAAAATTAGTTGTTAGCGAACTGTGACCAATTTGGGGTTAGAGTGGGGTCAATAGAAACACTTGTTTCTATCGTATATGTCATCACCTGATGAAGCCATGGCAATGGCGAAACACGTGTAGTGGTTTTGTGAAACTCTCAAGTAGTTAATATCGTAGGCTGAGACAATTAGTGAATATTGAGTTGATTTTCTAACACATAAAACCTCAAACGTGGCTTCTTGTTAGTTGAAGAGTTCAAATATTATATTGGAAGGGTAATTTATTGAGGCAAGCTTCCCCAGATCGACACAATCTTAAAAAAAAGATTTATCCTGATGTTCCAGATGTTTGTATGGTTAACATAAATCAAAACATTGACCAGACATTAGTTTCAAGTTCACAAGAGAAACTCTGACATTTGACATGGATATAATTCAAGAAACACATGTTCCAAATTGGGTAGTTTTTGGGTTAACCCATTATTTCATTTGATATTGAAGAATATTCGATTTGTATTCCCTGTCCATTCAAATATTAATAAATTTGGCGTTGATGAAATGAAATAATTTCATTTCGCTTCCAAAAACTAAGAAGAAATATTTCTATGCTGTTATATTGTATACTCGATTTTATATCGGTTCACATACACCCCCACTGCAGACCAAAAACAATATAGACGAGTTTTCAACGAGTGTTTCCATTCACCTCACCTCGAGGGCGAATAGAAACAAGCGAAATAATATTTTTTTTCGCAAAAATTATCAATTGCACACACATTTTCTAAACGGGGGTCGACATAAGTCAAAATATGGACATTGAATTATTTACCATTCAAGAGATATGAGCATTTGAACATCAGAATGTGTCTCTATTCACCCCATTTTACATATTCTGTGTGGCCACGTGTTATTTTTCGCTGTTTTCATCATTTTGTTTACCATAAACATATTTTTTTTTTCTTTCACCGGCTTAAATGAACCGTCTGATCAGCGCTGCCTCGTCAATTTTGTTTTTCAATTTCACTCACTCTTTTTCGGCTTTACCGTACGTATTTTTGTGCCAAGCTTAGTTTGTCAAGGAAACTCGTAGATGCATTCTTCGAGCTGTTCAATTGTATTGTTTTCTAGCTAACCCTCGGCTTTCCTATGATTCCTATAGATATTTCCGATGTTACCAAAATAGTCCGCAACTGAAACTAGGTTGCATAGTTTTAAGGATCATCGTTGTCTATACGAGAAGTTAATTCCGAATGATGGAGGCCACCAAAATCGCTAGCCGTTTGTTTCCTTATTTGGTTTGCCAGATAGCGTTCACCTGGTTGAAACAAGATCGGCGGAAAGTCCAGGAAACGTGACAAAATTCTCGATTTTATCGAACAAGAATATTATATCATCCGGATGGAATTTAATGGTAGACAACATCCATTGAAATGTACACTTGGGACCAACACGGCTCCTTCTTCAACATTTTTTGAGACTACTGTGTTGTAATTTTTCGAACCGATTAAGTTGTATCGATCTATAATGTACAATTTCTAATATTGTTCTAAGATTCGAAAAGGTGTTATTAATTGCTCATTGTCAACAATGGACCTAATATTGAATTGGGCGAAATAAAATATCTGGTTGATTGTTTACGTTACTGGGACATTTATGGCCAATCCCTATTTAGTTCATAAATCATCTGCAATGTACAGGATTAATAACATCGAATGGACATAACCTTGCTTCTTTATAACGAAACCGAATTTATGTGATGAAGAAAAACATTGTACATGGTGATTGTTTATGTTTTACTCGATAGCTATCTCAGTAAATATTGGTCTTACGTGAATGTTTAAATGGGCAAATATGAAGTATTTTTTATGGGCATTCAGAATTCAATGCTAGAAAATGCAAAAAAGCATCGTTAACCGAAACATTTTATGTAAGTTGGTATTTTTCAAATGGAATATCCTGTATTTTATTTTTCTAATCGTTGTTGTTTTTTCTTCTGATTTCAAATACATATATATACTTTATTGAGGTCATCTTTGTCAGTTTCCGAAAAATAAGGATGTTTTCGTCTAAATCTAAGGCAGCTGTAGAACTCCACATGCCAAAAAAATTACAATATGTGGATTGGCAGAAACGGAATCATTCTCTGGCCTCCTAACATTCCCGACTCGACACCATTGAATTTTGATAATCTCAACAACCAACCAGAAATATTGAGGAGAGCCCTCGAAAACTCAATAAAGATATCGATTTTGTGCAAGTAAATGGGGGTCATTTGAACACTTAATTTAAATTTTTGTCATAAATTAATGAAACAAATAACAGTTGTTCTATTATCCACGACTACTTTGATATGAAAAAATCGCAGCAGTGTCACGTGGCGTTCTACAGCCTTAGATTTAGACTAAAACCTATATTTTTGGAAAACTGACAAAGATAACCTCAATAAAGATATATATTTGAAATCAGACGATAGTGTTCTACCGATTACTAAGATAAAATACAGGGTGTTTCTTTCAAAAATACCAACTCACATAAAATTTTTAGGTTAACGATGCTTTTTTGCATTTTCTAGTACTGAATTCTGAATGCCCATAAAAAATACTTCATATTTGCCCATTTGAACGTTTTTTAAGACCAATATTCACTGAGATAGCTATTGAGGAAAATATAAACAATCACCCTGTACTTTATTTCCTAAAAAAAACAATGTCATATCCTGCTAAACTCAGGCAATATATGAGATTCCAGAGAGCTATGCAACTGGGATAATCGAAGTGATAGAATGTGAACTATTTATATCAGTGGTGAATTCCCGTCTGATGTTCGAAATTTCATAACTCACGAACTTATAGTGAGTTGAGCTTCGCCATACCAACACATATTCACAATAACACCATTCTATGATGAAAAGAATTCTTTAAAATTTGATTCTTCAATTTTTCCATATTCTCGAGCTGAAGGATTCCAAAGGTCAATTATTGAAAATAATATACGGTTTCGAGGAAAATATTATAATAAAAAGAGGTAATGATAGCTTCCAATAGTATATTTATATTTTACCGTTGTTCAGACGTATGAACTAAAAATAGTATCTCGTATTTATTCATGACCACTGTTATTGAACTTCCTCCATAAACAATAGATACGTCAGAATGACACACTGTGAACCCTCAAATTGAACGCTTTTTCTTGTTTACGTTACTACTTTCCCAAATTTAATGTTTTTATCAGGTGACAATGAAAATAATTTCGGTCGGGTACTTTCATTCGGTATGAGCGAAACTAGATGAAGAATTTTCGACTCGGCCTGGTATCGCAGCAACCAGGCTCCATTGCGCGAGGCAGACCGTCGAGCAGTGCTCGTTCTAGGGGCGAAAATATCCCGCCGATTCCCCTTGAATCACCTTTCAATTACCGTCGAATATTGCTTTGTCTCTTTGTCATGCCGCACGTTTAATTGCTTTTTGCCTCGGTTGGACACACATGTCGAGGGTATCCTAAGTCGATCGGTGTTTTAGCACGAGGCAAAAGGATTCTAAAGTAATTAATTCAACCATAAAATCTGCCTCGCGCAGGGAAGGAAAGGTTTGGTTTCGTATCTAATCTAGATGTCGATTTTTCTAGGTCATACTCTTCGAGATAACCGCAGCTCCAGAACGTTAGTTTTTCGTTTCATTATCTGCCTAAACGATTTTCCCAACATAATTCCGGGGTCTTGGTTTCTCCGACAAAATTGGATCTTCCGAATGTTATTTGAATAGGAGAATGTACAATTTCAGTTTTATCTCAACTTTAAGTAACCAGTTAGGTCTGTTGATGATGGAGAATAATGGAGAACTATATTGCGTACCGATGACACAGACAGCTCGCTCTCAAAAACTACCAAACGAAAAAATAAGCGGGTACTTAGCCTATCATCTTTCAGGCGGAAATTTATTCAATTGAAAGATGTGTACACTTTAATCTAGAGCTATTATTTCGAACTTTGACGGAGTCATGATTCCTCTCGAAGCTCTATCCGATTTTGGAAGATATACATACGGATCCGAGGTTTTATGTCGTGCGTGACCTATTCATTGACGGATCTTCTGCGTTCCTTGCATCAGTAATCCAGTTAGGAATATCGACAGGCACAGACAAGTCGCGTACAGTTCGTCGATGACCTCGAGAACAAAGCATTCAACTCCAGATTAGTATATGGAGAGTATTTAAGCAACGGCACCAATCGGCAGAGGACTATTTAAAGTGACCTCGCTAACCATTGCCGACCAAAAGGAAGTAGCCTAAAATTTGTAATGACGTTCGTTGAAGAAAACGAGAGCTGAGTGTCAACTTGAGGATAGAGTCGTTTTGCACAAAAAAAAACCTGTAATACTTTGCATCTTCTAATAAGAAATTTCTCGGTTGATTTCATCCTCAAACTCCCCGACCAAAATTATATTGATTAAGATGAAGTACGTACGGAGAAAGCCACTCCAATTTAAAGGATCGATGCAGCACCTATAAAATACCTTCGTCCTTCAATTTATTTCACCGAGAAAACGCAGCTAATTCGATTTGCTCAGATCCCATAAATTCTCCGATATCGAAAAGGTAAACATTGAACTCCTCTGGATTATATTCCCAATAGTTTCGGTAGATGTTTGCACATTTCACATAAAGGTCTATTGCTTGGCGCCACTATCCCATTTTAGTGATGCGGGAAATCTCCTAATAAAAGTTGAAAAAGAATATACAAATCTGCGATGAAATCCGGCACTTTATTTACTTGCTGGGATGCATATGCCACCGTGATTCATGGCTGATTTCCTAACAGGGTCGTATCAAGATGATGATGCCCAAGATTGTTCGCACTTTTTTCAAATTGAATATTTTATATGAACTTCCGAAGAAATGATTTCTTTTGATGAGATGGATAGACAAATAAAAAAATCAAAATATAATATTCTCACCTTACAGAGCACTTCAACAGGTGTGCTCATCTTTTTTTCGCTGATCTTCTCGTACTTCTGTCGCTTGGTTGCCGCCTTCAGTCCTTGCCATGGCAGGCAACCTCTGTTGAAGTACATCAGCACGTAACCCAAGGATTCCATATCGTCGCGACGACTCTGTTCGATGCCCAAGTGGGCGTTGATGCTGGCGTAACGTGCCGTGCCGGTTAGGTTCTTGTCTTCGCGATAACATATGTGCAACCTAGAAAATAATGACGGGAATTGAGAGAGACGATCTTGATGGAGTCTTCGTCATTTGAGATGTTTTGACGCCCCTAATCTTTGAAAAGTAAATTCAAAACTGACGATTAAGTTTCTGGTTTACATTTATTTACTTTACAAGTGTAGCAGGGTGGTTTCTAAGGGAGAGAATCTTTTTTAGGGAACAAGTAGGCATAAACAACAACAAAACCCCTAAAATTCTCTTCGAGGTAACTGTAACTAATTGAACCAATTTTTTTATTGGTATTAAATGTCATGAATTTTCATCTGTACTGATTGAGGAACTGAACGTGATAGTTTCTAATCTGTAGGGAAGAAAAACTCCACTTCGAATCCATACTTACCGTGTTCGAGGGTCTCTGAATTTTTTGGCCAGCCCAAAATCGATGAGGAACAATTTATTGCAGTGGCGCCCGATTCCCATCAGAAAATTATCGGGTTTGATATCCCTGTGTATGAAAGATTTGCAATGAACATACTCCATGCGACCGATCATCTGAAAGAAATACATACAATGTTATACTAATTTAAATTAGAGCGGACGACGAAGGTGAAAAAACGAAGAAGAATATCGTAGTTCGTTCTTTCAATTCTCGCGAAGGGTGTTTTTCTTTGAGTAAACGCGACTTCGCCTTCGGGGATTCCCTGAAGGGGGTATTTGATCTTTCTCGGTGGTCCCGTTGTCATGACTCAATTGGTAGATGAGGGAAAACGTCATCAACACGACTTTTTCAGATAAATACAAACTATGGCTTCCATGCAATAATGTGGGCGTTCTTCGAAAACTCTGCTCTAATTCTGCAAAACATTAATTAAAATACTTCGGAAAGCTTCCCTCATTCTAATTTTCATATTCTCCTTTGTAGTGAATGGGAGTTCTATGAACTTTTTCTTTGATAGAATGAAAATCATGTCGGCCAATTTTTCAATTGGAAAATTCAATTTGTAATCAGGTAGTTCTTCCGAAATAAAGTTGCACTTTTCTCGAAAATGAGCTACAGTATGCTGGAGAAAATTAATTCTTGCAATAGAGAATGATTTTATTAGAAAACTATAAAATTCAAAGGGGAGATCTTTTGAGGGTTGAGAGCTCTATGAATGGGCGAATGAAATATAGGGCGAACCTTCCAGCACATCATCAGATGTGAAACACCTGTCTTCCCTTCATCAATAATTATTCAAATTTTTTTAATATTGAAGTCCATATCAAGAAAATTTTTCAAAGATGGCCAACAAATCAATCCATGTTAACCATGTAGAACATCAAATTCATCATTAGCAAGTGTAGACCGGTTTCGACTCATTAAGCCTTATCAGTGCATTACAGCGATGATAACTCGACGTGAGGGACGGAATGCTTCAAAACGAACGGCAGCGCTGATCAGAGAAAATTTCTCCACCAACGCCGCCTGTCCGCTCCAACTGCAACCGTCCCCACTTCTCTGCAGGTTCACGGAAACATTCCCTTTGTGACATACGCGAACCTCGCGATATATTATTGTCTCATGAGTCATACACTTTTCGTGATATCTCAGCAAAGTCTCCGAATTTCACAAATTTTCGGATACCATTGACGAGGAATTTAAATTTTGCACCAAACGGTGAAATAATATCAATTTTTCTTTTATTCTCCCTCATTCTATAATATTACCTGATCGGCGAGCATGAGTACAGTCTTTATGGTGAAGCGACGTGAACAGAAGTTGAAGAGGTCTTCGAGTGACGGACCCAGCAAGTCCATAACAAGGACATTGAATTCCCTCTCTTGACCATAGTACCTGAAACAGAGAAGATAAGAGTTGAGATTTTTCAATAATTGTGAGATCGAACTGCAACAAGTTCATCTGCATACCTAAACACAAATTTCCATTTTCTTATTGATGATGATACATTTAATTGTTATTTCCTAACCGGTTTTTTTCGCATTCTGTTTGGGAATTTCGACGAGGAGATATACAAATGAATATATGTTTCTATACTCATTGTATTCCAACAAATCATTCAACCACTTAAAGGAGAAGTAGAACTTTTCGATGATCCTGTCAGTCGAAATATGACGTTGTTTCTGTACTTTCGAAAAAAAACTTTATTTAACTGTATTTCAGTGCGGAAAATTTACACATAACGCACTTGTTAGGTACATTTTCCTGATCAAAATATTGCCGCGCTTCCCTCCTTCATTTCCGGTCACTATCATCAAGGCGACTTCGCCCTGTTCGCCCCAAGCTTTTCCATTTCAGCCCCACACAAGGTTGCGCGAGTGGGGGGTCTCGATGGCGCTTTCGTGACCAGGCTGTATTCTCTAGTTTAATCCGGCGTGTTCTAATTTCATGGAAATCAATCCTGGTAATGCCCGACTCCCCTTTCCCCGAACAATGTCCTTTGAGGCTTGATTATTATGCCACTTCTCCGTTTCGGTTCTAATCTACAAGACGCGCTACGTTCTACCTCTGAAACGACGAAGCTAGACGAAGGTATCGTGGTGATTCACTGCGAAATCTCCATCATTTCCTTCCCCACATCTACATATTAATACGTTCAAGGATAATTAAATTGTGTTTCAAGTCGACTAGTTTATTTAACCACAACTAATACAGTTTCCAGGACGCACGTAAAAACGAGCTCCCATTTAATTGTTTTCACGATGTTCCTCTGTACCGCTTCTTGGAACGGAGCTGCGTTCGGTTAAGACATATCCGACCACACCTTTCGCTCCGCATGCGTTCTGCGTTCGTTTAGTCATCACTTACAGAAAATATCGTCCCGTTAGCAACGTCTTCACTCTTTAGGAACGGTAACGGAGGGATTCAATTGGTATTTCTGAACAAAATTCAACATCACCAAGAATACTAAGAATTCAACACGTTTAAAAAAAATTATAGAAGCACTGCCGTGAAGTCAGGAGCTTTTGAGCGCTCGTACATCCACCTTGTAGGTAGATTCGCAATCTCCAGTTCCTAGGCCTTTCCCTTCGGAAGTTATAATTTTCTATGGTTCTGATCATGCGATCTGGACAAAATGTTGCTTCAATATATCATTCTGGATTAAAATACAAAATTTTATCTCGATCGAATCCGTAGTTTCGAAATGATCGAGAAAACAAAATTTCGAACGACCGTATTTACGGAACCCCTAGTTTAATTCTGCTCATTGATGAACGTGAACGCGACATTTCAACTCCACACCTATCCTGAAAATTCCAAGTCCCTAGGCCTTTCCGTTCGAAAGTTATGATTTTCTATGGTTTCTATGGTTCTGGTCATGCGATCTGGAGAAATGTAGCTTGAATATATCATTCTCCATCAGTGTACAAAATTTCGTCACGATCGAATATGTAGTTTTGAAATTATCGAGAAAACTAAATTTCAAACGACCATATTTACGGAACCCCTAGTGTAATTTTTCTCATAGATGAACGTGATCACGACATTCGAGATTCACACCTATCCTGAAAATTTCAAGTCCCTAGGCGTTTCCGTTCAAAAGTTACAATTTTCTATGATTTCTATGGTTCTGGTCATGCGATCTGGACAAAATTTCATATGTAGCTTGAACACCTCATTCTCCATTTGAGTGCAAAATTTAATCTCGATCAAATCTGTAGTTTCCAAGTAATCAGGAGAACAAAACTTTGAACGGCCATATTTACGGAACCCCTTAACGGCCCATTAACGAACTTAACCGAGGCATTTGGGAACTGAACCCCAACTGAAAATTTCAAGTCTCTAGGTTGTTCCGTTCGAGAGTAACCGTGCTTACGACACATTTTCAGCTCAAAATTCGATAAATACAGACATCGTGACGAAATGATATAGCCCTCGTGTAAGTAGTACGAGCGCTCAAAAACATGCTTTTCCTTTTTTTCCAACATCATTTTTCGGATCAGACGAAAATACCTGAAATGGTCGATACTTAAGGTGGCATTCGGATCTCGGCAGGCGACCCCGTGCATGGCTGCTACGAGTTTACGGATAGCAACGACCGGGCAGCGACTGTCATGTATACTGAATATTGGTAGAAATGACTGAGCGAAATCGGTAGATTTTTCCAAGAATTTTAATTTTTAGAATAGAACATAAACAAAGAAGCATTTAATCATAAAATAATACAATTTTCTTCGAACCAAAAATAACGTTTATATAAAATACAATATTTTCCAAACAAAATATGCTGGAGAATGTTCATTTTAGATGGTTCTCAAGTGCGAGCAAAATGATTTTATGCACTCCACATAATCTCCTTCTTGAATTATACGGAGGATTAGTTTATTATTTTTATTCTCCAATACAAAAACACCAACAAATTTATTGTAATTTTAAAGCCGTACAACCCTAAATACACATTGGAGAATAGTAGAAAGTGTATAATTCTCCAGCAGCGCGATCATACTGCTTCCGGAGCAGACGACCAGCGCTGCTAAGGTCGCCAGTAGACCACGCCCCCTTGCAGCGCTGCACAGTCGCTTGTGTATGTGAGCGCAAATTTTGTATTAGAGGAATTTCGGAGGACAAAAGCGAATATGTTTCAAAATAAGCAAACGAGCATGGTGTAGAGGTGATTCTCCTTCAAGACACTCAAACGGAAACAGAAGAAAATATTTCTTGGAATGGGGGACGCGATCTCTATTAAACAGTAGTACGACTTCAAAAAGTCGTAGACGATGAAAAAAAACTTCGAGAATCCAACCGAAATATTAGCGATCCGCTATAATTTCGGAAGTTATAAGGCGCTAGTATCTATATTATGGGCGATCGACCACATGGGCGCTATCGACAGCAAGGTCACCGAACTCACTCGGATCAGTTAATCACCGATCCTACTGGTCGTGACAAGTGCAACGAGAACCTGGTGCTAGGACAAGATCGCCCTCCTGTTCTCAGGCACCGACTTCTGTAGCACCTCCTCTCTCGTTCGATGACCGACGATTCTCTGTTTTTCGGTAGATGATAGAATGAAGATCTTCGACGGAATTCAACCTCCGAACGCGAGAAATTTGGACCAGATCTGATCCGGAATATACCTAAAATATTAGAGCTTTAGCTATCGTTATTATTATTATATTTATGTCAAAACCCGAATGGTCGTAGTAGATGACAATAGATTCATATTGCCTGCTGAAGAGCATCTGCGTATAAAAACAAACCGCAGTTGCCAGAATGAATTTGACATTGAGATGGAAACATAGTTCATGTCAACAACCGATTCGAGTTAGTGCTTTCAGTTATAAACACGAACGAAATGCAAATGCTCAACTCTGACGACGCTCATGTTGTTTCTTCTGAAGCACGCATCAACGAAACATTCGGCTACTTTTCGTATTCGAAATGCTCAATTCGGAAAAGGTTACTGCACGCGACGAAGTTCGTGGTAATTTTAATTACCAATGCACCACAAATTGAACTTCTGTTTCGGTATTGGTCATCTTTCTCATGTTCAGTACTTGCGCGCCCATGATTACACACACATTTACTCTCCGCGCCGCCTATAATGTCCGAGAGTTGACCTCTAATTGAGATTCATTATTTCAAATAACCTTTGGAAACGCTCACAATTTTTTTTATCCCCCAACAGTTCACTTTTTGGGTTGGTAGACAGAATTGAAACAAACCGTCCGTCCACCATCCGAAGCATTTCATTCTTCATTTCTAAAGGCCCCCATCAAGAAGAAGAAGAGGAAGAACAAGAAAAGAGTGCGTGTCAGGAATTGACTGAAGAATCGACCGACTCATGGCCATCCAAGATTTCTGCTCTCATTGTACACTTTCACCCTAAACGCTCCAGACAGGCTGATAAAATCTTGCACAATGCTTTGTCAGTTCCCTTACAATGCGCTCTCATGTTTCAAAATCTATATTAATAAAAGAGGATCTATGGTTTACTATCTATGTGCGGGCATCACGTTCAAACGGCTGCACCAAATTCGATAATTCTTCTTTAGTTGTGTTCATTATTGTCAGGACAAGGTTTATACAACGAAATATTTCCGAAAAAAACGTACGAAAAAGAAAAGAAGGCTTTCCTTTTTCCTCCGACCAAGCGAACAATAATAGATTACTTATATTTCATGAAAATTTTGACACTTGTGTGAGTGAAGTTTATCGTGTTTCTAGAAATTGCTAAGAAGTTCATCACCGTGTTTGATTTATATAGATGTGTTGTGGGATAGTTATTGTGATTGATAAAAATGCCATCAGTGAGGCGTCCAAACACTGGTCGGCAGACGCGTGAATCAAGGCGAGCTCGTAATGATCGAGACAGAATGAGAGGTTCTCAATCAAGATCTGCCCCAGTTCCGGAAGAATCGATATTATCGATCTCAGGCGAGGGAGTTTGGCATTTAGATATGTTCCCTCAGTCCATTATGATAGCAATATATTGATGTGTTTTGACCTATTTGTCAATACTGCAATGCTCTGAGATATCGGAACAAACCCTCAGGATTATGTTGTCTGAATGGAAAAATCAAATTGCCACAACTGACAACGCCACCCGAGCCTTTGAATTCGTTCTTTCAGGGCAAGAACCTTTATCTGAACATTTCTTGCAGAATATTCAGCATTACAATAGTGTGTCCCAAATGACATCATTTCGAACATCTCACACATTGATAATAACATATACCTACGAATATGAAAATTCCTCTGAGACCCATAAACAAGGGTAAGGATAAGGGTAAGGGTTGGGTTAAGGTTAGGGTTAATAATAATAATCCAACGTATACCTTAGCCACAGCAACACGTGACCGGGTCTGCTAGTATTGTATAATTTTGTTATTTTCGTTTTTGTGCAAAATGTTTGACAATCTGAAGGCCCTTTTAGTTTCCACAACTATATAAAATATGATGAGTTTTTGGCGGTATATGTTTTTGCAATTAACTAACTTCACCATTTCCTCAATATGAATCGGAAAGCAAGTACATACTTGTAAAAAGTTATTGAAACTTTTCTTTCAATGCTAGTCATCAATTCGATTATGCTCTGCCTGCAAGATGTTGCTAGAACGGTTCCGGCGACACCACGAATCGGTCATTAAATTTACCGTTCGCCGTAGCGGAGGCGTCGTAAAGTGCGAACGAACGAGCAAACCCAAAATGAGAAGTGGTGGCCTCGTTCGAAGGTACGACGCTGGCCCAGAAAGTAACGTTACTAGATTTATCATTAAAAAAAATGGCAGAGTTTTAAGTTCGAGACCTCTTCTTTCACCTCCTCGTCGTTGAAAAACATTGGCGCCGAAGTACCAAGTTGGGTCAGTCCCAACCGAATGAGAGCAAAAGCGCGCCTTGGAGGCGAAGGATGCGTGCTTAATCTCGAGTGTCCACTAGAGCTTTTTCAAAATCTACATCCCATCAGTATATCCCTGACACGGTCAATATTTCAGCATACCGACTTTCTGGGCGTGCCTCGTACCGACTTAGTCGTACTTTCACTGAGCCGGTTTCACCGCCGCCGCCTCCTCCTCGTCATCGTCTCTAGACGCGGTGCGTGAGCAAGTACGCCACACACGCTCGGGGACGCGGCGCTTTCCTGCTCCTATCGTTTCGTAAACGACCAAGAGAAAATAGCACAGATATCACTCTCAAGGTTTCGTTTTGTTTTCGTCTGGGCGACGGGGAGGTATATGCCGAGACCTAGACGGCCTGGCGAACGACCACAAATGTAGCGAATGTACGACACAACGCGGCGAAGAAAAACGTCACGAATGGTAACTGTTTCACAACGAAGCTGATCGGCTTGAACGAGGATTTACCGATCTAGCTCCTCATAACTAGCATCAGTTCCACATATGTCAAATATATGAAGAAGACTGAAGCTTTCCGATTCATCAATTTGAGATTATCGCCTTTCATTAAGGTCATGTAGTGGCCTTCGAACATCCGAAGTTCCGAATATCATCGCTAGCATGGCCGAATTTTGTTATATCTCGCCTGAGATCGATAATATCGATTCTTCCGGAGCTGGGGCAGATCTTGATTGAGAACCTCTCATTCTGTTTGCTCATTGTCTCGATCATTACGAGCTCGCCTCGGTTCACGCGTCCGTCGACCAATATTTAAACGCCTCACTGATGGCATTTTTATCAATCACAATAACTATCCCACAACACATCGATATAAATCAAACACAGTGATGAACTTCTTAGCAATTTCTAGAAACACGATAAACTTCACTCACACAAGTGTCAAAATTCTCATGAAATATGATTAATCTATGAGTGTTCGCTTGGTCGGAGGAAAGAGGAAAGCCTTCTTTTCTTTTCCGTACGGTTTTTTCGGAAATATTTCGTTGTATAAACCTTGTCCTGATGATAATGAACACAACTAAAAAAGAATTATCGAATTTGGTGCAATCGTTTGAACGTGATGCCCGCACATAGGTAAACCATAGATCCTCTTTTATTAATTTAGGTTCAAAATTTAAAAAAAATTGAAGGTTCAAAATTATTCAAATAATGTGTTTCGAATTAGGTGGATAGGACGTGCTGGGTCAATTTCTTGGCCTGCACGCTCTCCGGATTTCAACCCCTGTGATTTTTTCCCTTGAAATCATTCAGTGTATAGTGGCGGTGAGGTGAATAATGCGGAAGAACTGAGACAACGCATTGAAAATGCTTGTGAAATTATTCGTGAGCAAACTGATGTTATAGTTGCTGCATGTAACCATTACGCCAGGCAAGAGAACGTGCACATCAAAAGAATGGTGACAATTTCGAACAATTTCTTTTTTTCTTCCGTAGTAAGTAATTTTCGTTTCAATCGAAAAACAAATTCAGATTGTCATAAAGTTTTGGATTTCTAGTCGCAACATCCTGTATGAAATTTACAAGTATGAACATCGTATCAGGGGAGATGTCCCCTGACTAAGCTTCGGAGAAACCGGAAATAATGCGCCGAACCAAAAGAATTGAGGTCAATGGGAAAACCCACGAACAAGCGAGGAGAGCTGAATCACCAACCCTTTGAAGACACTCTTGTATTATCCAATCGACAACAATTGAGTGAAAAAAGAAGATAATTGAAGTAAGAAAATGATAACGACGATACAGAAATTTTGTGCGTTATATGAAAATTTTCGGGGTCAATATTAGCTCAAACAATTATCGATAATAAGTATACCATAATTTCGATTATCCCATTAACGAACGTTCTAAAATAACGGTGAACGAATATTTTTCTAGGTACTCGAATTCGTTTCCAACGACAAGATAAATTAGCATGCTGAGCGTTATCGAGAACAAACTCACTTTCTTCATTTTAGACCGATACGGATCACGAGAAAGAGTTCCAAAAAATAGAGTAGACCAGTTATGGATGTGTTGACCTAGGTTGTGATCCATGTCCACCAAAATATATACAATTAAAATGTTTACGTAGGATTAATCAGGAGATATAATTATTCTAACTGTGGTCATTATCATCATTTCAGAAACGTGTGCAATTGAAACCAGGAACCGTAACCGAAGCTCAAAACAGTGTTATTATTTCGAGGACCTTCCGAAAATAGAACGCTTTCTTCTCATATCAATTCGTGTAGTCGTGAACCCACGAGAGTGTTAAGTATTTTCTTTTGTCGTGTTCGTGAGTAGGTTCCCATGTTGATCGAAATATCGTGGGGTGAATATTTGGAAACATTCGACAAGAAGAATGAATAATCTTGAATTGATTTCGCCAACGGTCACTGAAAACAAACTTTTACTGAAGGTACATTATTAAAGCTGAAAGAAAACACACATAGAAGAATGTTGGGGATATTCTGGGCATCCTGTCAACCCAATTTTTTACATATTTTTGGCTGTATTGCATCAATGTTGATTTTTGATTGCTCAGTCGTTGTTGGATTATCAACATGAATTTGTGACTTAACCACAAAGAAAGAAATCGCAAGGTGTTTAATCACACGACCTGGGGGTATAATTAACTGCACTATTTCTTGAGATAATTTCATCACCAAATCTTGTTTTCAATAAATCGATTTTTGATGTGGATGTTTGGCAGGTGGCACCATCTTGTTGAAACCACATATCCTCAAAGATTATTCCCAACAACAGCAGGAAAAACAATTAATTTCATAGTTTTGTATCGTTCTCCATTGACTGTTACTCTTCGGCCATTTTCTTCAAAGAAATGACCAACGACCAATCACTCCGCCAGCATAAGTCGCACACTACACAGAACTTATATTCCAAGCCAGAAGGCGCGCCTCGATACATTGTGAAGAGCCGGGACATCTGGCGGGGAAATGTCTGTGATTCTTTCCATCCGTTCCTTCAAAAATATAGATTCCTACCTATTTTCGTTTTTCCCTTTTTTGCAACAATTTCTAAACGTCTCTACTGAACACAAATGACATTAGAAATGTCAAAAACTAATACGCAGTGTTGCCACTATAACAATCTTAAATTGTATCATTCCTATTGGAAAACCCTTTATTTCATTACTGTCTTCTCAGCAGTGACACGTAAGTGTCAATTGTGTGCGATTGACGAATATTCGAAATTTTTTCATTATCCCGGGAGTGATTCAACTAGGACACATGAAATGTTAAAAAGAACACCGACTTTTTTCGATCTCAAGTCAACGTTTTGAAAAATAAATTGAGAAAAGCACTCCCGTGAAGTCAGGAGCTTTTAAGCGCTCGTTCATCCACCTTGTAGGTAGATTCGCATTGTTCAGTTTGAATACATTATTCTTCATCAAAATTTCATTCCAATCCACTCAGTAGTTTCGAAATTTTCAGGAAAAAAATATTCTCAACGGCCATATTTACGGAACCCCGTCTTATTTTGCTCATTGATATACGTGACCGCAAGATCCGAGATTCACACCTATACTGAAAATTTCAAGTCCCTAGGCCTTTCCGTTCGAAAGTTAGAATTGTCTATGGTTCTGGTCATGCGATCTGGAAAAAAAATCATAAATCTTCAGAATCCGGGGGAAAATATGTCGACTTTCCAGGTATTTTAGAATACAGAAATATGTTTAAAGAAACCCCACTAGGACTGTTGACTTAAATTGACGTTGGGGGTGGAGAAACAAGCCTATGGAACGCCGAGAAGTGAATGGGGATTTCAAACGTGACGAGCCGCCTCTGCGCCGGATTATATCGAGATCTCGGTAACGTGGGCGAGTAACTTGCCGAGTTGCACAATGTCAATTGAGCAAACTGAAACGATACACTGATACAGTCTTCCCTACCCCCGTCCAATTTTTTTTTCTCTCTACAATCGCAGAACACGCGACGACCGTGGATTTCAATACTAACTTGCGTAACTTGATCTTTTCTTTGTTTCACAAAGGATCGTTGTGTTCTTACGTCTTTATTGCGAGCCAACATCGCGGAAATACAAATGTGCTGCTGTTACATCATGGCGCAATAATTAGAGGTGCATCGAATCGACGAAGAATATCCACACGAAAATAACTCGGCGTCTTCAGTGAAAACGTGCTATGATCGTCTGAATTCTCAAGGCAAGAAAGCGGTTGAAAAAAATTTCTGTATAATGAAAAATCAACTAATAAGTGCTCAAATTCGGTAATAGGTGCCGTATAATACAACACATCCGTTCTCTTTGCTCACGCTCGCAGGAGCTTTTCCGGGGTTTCTTCGAAACCTGAGAAATTCTGATGGGTAATTCGAGAAAATGTACGGTATAGAGCTTGTTAGGCTCGGGAAACGAAGATTCCGTAGAAACAATTTTATATCGAAGCCATTATATGGAGTAAAATGTGAATTTTACCTTCAACTGGTATGGTGCTTTTTATTTAGCTTCAGGGTATGGTAGGGTCGATTTTGACCCGGTGTTTTTTTCCAAGAAAAAATTCAGAAAAACAATTCTTTTATCAACAGAGTTTCTTCAGTAATCGAACTCCACAGTAAAAACACATTTATTGGATTTTGAAAATTTTAAAATAATAAATAATCAATTTTCCTGAGAAAGTCGAAAAAACTTGGATTTACTCGTACAGAAAAAAAAACTTGAGAAAGAATGTATTTCATTTTGAATAATATTTAGTGAGAGTTTCTCCAAAAAATTATCGAAATGAAATAACAAAAATCAAAACAAGAAAAATTCTAACAAAGACGTTATTTATAGTACATACTTTTCGAAATTATTATCACTGTAGTTCGTATC